>JAVJIX010000223.1:327500-927500 GCA_036785185.1 Paratrypauchen microcephalus | reverse complement strand
ACCGGAGAAGATCCAGGTACAGACATGGGCCTCTTTAAACCTTAAATAGGATTGACTAATGCTTCCAATCAAACTTAAAAATGCTTTTTTCCTGGATTAAATTAGTTCTATATCTACAACATGACATTCACTGACCAACATCCAACTGAATGGAGAAATTCAATCCTGTTAACTAGACCAGTGTTTCCCAACCTGGGGTACAAGTACCCCTAGGGGTACGCGAGCACACTGCAGGGGGTACTCGGCAGTGTCGCTGCCAGGGGCAGGGGGAGATTTTTTTGAATTTTTAAATTCTAATTTGAGTAAATTTGAGTTAAAGAAAAGAGAGAAAATGCCTGAGAATTAAATTTTCAAGCATCAAGCAGATGAAATAAAATGATTTTCATTTAATAATCTGTTGTGTCACGTTCTACTTTTGGAGAATTATCAACACGTATGAGTGAGGGGGTACTCGATGTATGACAAAAAGGCTCAGGGAGTACACAAGACAAAAAAGGTTGGGAAACACTGAACTAGACAAAAGTTCACCCAAGCTGCGTCTTCAGTTCTGGTCAGATGCTGGTGGACGCTGCTTTATATCTGCCTGAAGGGAGGAGCTAACTACACACAAAATACTCTGAAACTAACACACCCACTTGTTTACAGTTTCTGTTTGTTAAAGAGGTCTGTTGAATTGCAATAAGTGTGAACTGTACCTGAGTCATATTGGTATAATCATTCAGGCCCCTAATTAGTGCTTTCATATATCACATCTCTGAGCATACAGGCTATCACTGTTGTTTTCTTTATTTTGCTGAGGGATTACACAAACTTTTAATTGAAAACAGCCAAACAAACAATGGGCGTCATTCATTCATCTTTTCTTTAAAAAAAAAAATCGTAATCTTCCACATTAAGAAAAGGCTGAGAGAACTCTGCCCCAGATTCACAAAGCGTTCTTCATCCATCCATCCATCTTCTTCCATCTGCTTCCGCAGCCAAATTTCATCTTAAGGGACAGTTGCTTCGAATTCACTTAATACCCAGCTACAAACACCTCCACGCTCATTTACATTTTATTTACATAGAAAATGAATATGTATTTGGTTAAAAACGCCCTCTGAACTTCCAAATATGGCCAGAATGGGTATGGTATTATGACACGTGAAAGGGTGAGTGAGAGAGTGACCGAGAAAGTCATTTATCGTATTTATTTATTTTCTGTTGCATTATCAGAGTAATAATATTCTAAAACGGTAGAATTTTTGTTCTTACGAATGCTCCTGACTGTTTCGTACGATTTCTTCTTACAGAAGAATATTTTCAGTTAAGAAAAAGTTTTGTGAATGCCAAAAATGTTCATAAGAACATTACAAATGTGTTTGTAAGAACGTTTAATGAATGAGGCCCAATAGTGTCAGTATCACTCACACGACAGCCATCCTCCATCACAATTTGTACATTGAAAAAAACAAGTCCCAAACAAAGTCCCAGATTTTGATAAATTGTGATGCAGCCATCTTGTCTTCTCTGCAGAACCCCTCCTCGACGCCATCGCTCGTCCTCCCTCTCTCCTGTGAGACAGAAAGACAGACGCGATGACGATCGCAAAGAGAAGGAAAAACAACCCAAACCCATTCAGATCTCAGGTACACCTCCTCTGTCTGTGTTTTTTTTTTTTTTTTTTTTAGTTCTGGTTCTGTTTTTGAAATCCTTTTTTCATGTCTTAACAGCTGAGGACATGGAGGGTAAAACCGAAGAGGAAATCGAGATGATGAAATTAATGGGCTTTGGCTCATTTGACTCCACCAAGGTAAGAACATAATTTTGCAGCACAAGTCCACAGGTTGGAGCATTGCATTTTGACATAAACATACATCAGGTTTAAAATGTCTTGTATACTAGGTCTCTAGTTTCATAATAAGTACTATGAGTACAACTGGGATCAGACCTCAGCTAAATCTGGTCCACAAATATTGCTTAAGACAGGCTTACGTGGTAAATTTATCTTGCTCGATTAGTTCCAGGCCAGCTTCCTGCAACAGTTTCTAATCTTTCAGATTGAATTGGCCACAAATGACTAAACCAGGTGTTTAAAGTTGTAAACCAGAATAAAACGTCTTAAAGGGTTATGCCACCCCCAGGTCAAACTTGGGCATCTCCCCACAGTCCAGAGACTAAAATAAGTGGTGGAAAGCGTTTTTCTGGTGACGCAGCCATTGTCCAGGTCTGTCAGCACTGACCGCCGCAGTATCTGCAACTACTCTGCGTTAGACTGGAGTCTAACGTCGCCAGAGAAAGATTTCGGCCAAAAGGAATTAATTTGCTCAATCCGTTTCCCAATTACTTTCTGTGTAGTGCGCATTCATATCGAGTGCAAATAAATGTGCAAATCAACACGGAGAGCTTGACTTGGTCATTTTGGGTGGGAACTATTTTTCAGTGCGGAAAAACACAGACGAAGCACACACCACGCTGCGTAACAGGGGAACTCCCTTCCTGGTGCGTAACAGGGATTCCCCTGTCAGCGTGGTGTGTGCTTCGTCTGTCTTTTTCCACACTGAAAAATAGTTCCCAGTATTTTTTTTTTTTTTAATAAATGCAAATATTTATAAATTGATGAACTGACACATCATCAAAGGTGCACTATATTACATTTTGGTTGGAGGCCTCTCATCTGCTTGTTTCTATGGATATGTCATTGCTCTGCCTGTAATGTTCCACAGTATGACATTAAACGGCTCTACCTTACATTTATTCAATTACAGGTGGTTTTACTATTCAAAAATATCTAGAAAAACAGGCTTTCTGACTGTGAGCGGGGTTGCCTCTCCACAGATCTGACCTGTAACCTGGTGTGGTTTGGTCTTCATGAAGATAGAAAGGTTTAATGCTATACTATGAAACATGCCAGACAAATCAATTACGTTTCCATTGAGAAAAGCATTTGACGGACCCTCCACCAGAAATGTTGCACAATGCACCTCTAAATGGACTGGATCAAATATTAAATTGCAAACATTCAACTTGATCTTTGTGAAATTATTCAAAGAGGAGGCAAAACATTTGACTCTT
The DNA here is from genome assembly GCA_036785185.1 of Paratrypauchen microcephalus. Lineage (NCBI taxonomy): Eukaryota > Metazoa > Chordata > Actinopteri > Gobiiformes > Gobiidae > Paratrypauchen > Paratrypauchen microcephalus. Next base: position 924,446 of record JAVJIX010000223.1, on the reverse strand, counting down.
AACTGTACATTATCATAGTTTAATCTTGTTTCAGTCTAGATGCTTGCATGTTTTAACTGTGGAGCTGTTGCTAATTGTGTTTTTTTCATAGGGCAAGAAGAAAACTGATTCATCGGTAAATGCTTATGCTGTGAATGTCACCATGAAGAGAAAATACAGGTGGGTTTACCCTATGGCATTATTGGTTGGAACAATACTAAGTGCATGTATTCAATGTGATTTCAAGCCTCAATGTAAAGATTTAGTTTTGCTCCAAAATGGGAGGAATTATTACCATTTGGTACCACTGTTGGCAAGTGGGTTCGTTTTAATGGTTGTTAGGAGACTTTTGCAGTTCCAATTGCTAATTTTATGTTAATTTTGTGTCTGTTGTGCTTTGTAGTCATGGTTTAGTCCTGAATTTACAATTAACCCCATTTTTAGTCAGTTACACATGCATCATTTGCTTTGATCATTAGTCAACAGATTATTTTTTACTTATCATTTAGTACCAAACAAATCATATGTTGAAATTAAAAGGTTTTCTAAGGTGGCAGACTCTGTAAACGTGCACAATTCTAGTGTGAATTTACCGCTGAAAAGTAGTCCAAATTTCTTAAACATCAACATGCTAGTCATCTCACACAGGACACTTGATGCATCAAGTTGTGTTATTGCAGCCAATCACCTCTGCAGGTGTTTCTATGCAGACCTCCTTGCTCTCCCATTGGCCCTTGGTGATGTAATCTGCAAGTGTTGCGAGGGTAACAGTGATGTAATGTTTTCTTATATATTTTTGCAGGCAGTACATGAACAGGAAAGGGGGATTCAATAGACCACTGGATTTTATTGCATGAGGCCAGACATGCTTGCCCTCGTCTCTCTCACATTTGTGGACATTGCGCTTTTTTATGTTATATTTTATGTATTATTTGATGCATTAGTTCTTGAATTAACTTTTGGTGTAAATACAATGTTTGCAATAAACTTTAGACCACATTGTTCATTGAAATACATTGTTTAGTGTTGCAGAACTTGTAACAAATAGTTTCAAATAAAGGTGTTTTATTATGCAGAATACAGAGTTTCTTCATTTTTCAGCTATTGTGCTGGGTCTTTCTATTTAATAATTGCCTGACTAATGCTTTCAAACTGTAAATTGCATTTTATTAATTAATGAATACGATCTTTTAAGACCAATAATTAAACCAATCGTATTATTGCTATTGCAAGCAGACATGCATAGTTACATTAAGAACACATTTTATGCATTGATATTAAAATATTTTTTCTGAAAATACAACTAGAAAAGTATCATGTTTCGCGTAGCCCGCTGCCTAGCACGCATGCGTTTTCAAGTTTTTTAGGATTGGGGGAGCTACAGTCCAATAAAAATCGAGCATGTGAATTTGGCCAATCCGGAAACGGGACAAACAACAGACAAACAACATCCCAGCAGCCAATCACCGTGAAACACCGCGAAACAGCATGGCCAGGGGGGCGTGTCCGCTGTCACGAGCGGGCGTTGTCACCTTAGCTCGTGGACCTGGCGACCAATGGCTGTGCAAGTCACGAGCCAGCAACCAATCAGCGCGTGCGACGATGTGGCACAGAAAACGGACTCCATTTTGGGTCCACGTAGCATCGATTATTTTTGTATACAATAAATGTGTAACTATGTTATCATTAAAATGCTCTGATGAAATAATACAGCGTTGAGCCGTGTAAAGTTAATTTCGCTATTACGAATGGCAGATTAATGTATAAAGCTGCGACTGAGCGTCTACTTATTTGACTGCCTCCGTTTGCAACGCTGCTCCAGTATTTATTTATCCATCCAGCCAGCCCTAAACACTTATTTAATCACTTAATTAAACTGATGGTAAACCCAACCATTACACACGTATCTGCAGTTATTCTATTCATGTCATGTGCAACCGTCCATTTGCAGCAGGCATCTCGTAAATGTTCTTGTTTCGGATTTTGATAGTGTATTTTAAGCGACTATCCAGAGCCCTAATGGCGGACCCCGGCCTTCAGTTGCAGTAACAGCCAACCCTCTCCCATGATTGACATGACGAATAGCCAATGGGAACTCGAGTAGTTATGTCCAGTATCCAATCAGATGGCCGCTGCCAGGAGCTTTGTGGTACAGTAGTTAGCTATCGTTCAGATCAACAAGCCACTATTTGGAAGCAGTTTGATAAACACTCGCTGTTCCTCATTTTTTTTCTCGCTCCCTTTTCAGCTGTTTCACTCCAGGCAATTCTTTGTAAATCGAAAAAGACGTCGCTACTATTTTACAAGGTTCCTTTTTGATAAACAACTGAGTTAAATACATTTTCTCGTTGATTTGGCCGCTGTTAATCTGAGCTAACCTTGCCTATCTTCTTTTTTGGCAACCATTTTCATTTTATGACAAGATCCAGTTACCTAAAACTGCCATTAACGATAAATATTTTTTTCAAGGGTCAAAACAACCTTTCCGAAAAGAAAATTGCGATTAAGATACCTTCACTTGGGTTTATAGAAAATCTCTCTTTTTTTAAGAGCTTTTAAAGACCACTTGAGTCTGTAACGATACCCAAGCATTTAACTTTTAAATAGTCCGTTGTTGCATCACAGAAGCCGCTCGTCTTGCCTTGAAATAATCAGAAAGCGAGCCACCTGAGTCAAGAAAGCAAGAGGGAAGCCAGTGCAGGACCAGAAGCAGCTTGTGTGCACAGCCACGGGATCCCCTTCTCGGATTGTTTCATTATAATCAGTGTTATTGTTGAAAATGGCGGCGGTCGGAATGCTGCAGATGTTGATTGAAGCTGCTGAATTCCTTGATCGCAGGGAAAGAGGTAAGTTTCTATACATTTACATTGGGGAGAAGAAAAAGATATGCATTAAGTGTATCATAAGCATGCAGCCCATAGTGACTGCCAGACCCCTAAATTAAATTCTATTTTAATAAAAAACATAAAATTAAAAAAAAGCTATTATATTATCATTAGACTGGTCATGTGGAATTTTCTAGACCACCTCGTGACATTGTAGTCATTCAAAGATGCATCCAGCCTTTTCTTTGAGATAATAAAACATTGTGGTTGCCCAACTCTATAATTAAGACATCCCCATCTCTATTAATATTAATGTTTTGTAATTGAAGCACAGTCTTTCTTACTGTGTCATGACACTGACACAGGTTTCTATTTGCATAATATGCCTAATTGTTCTATTCATTTGGTGTGGTTTCCATTCAAAGTAACACACTGCTGCACAATGCACCTCCCACTCAAACACTTAATGCATGCAATATAATTGCACATATGCAAACTAATTATGAATTCTTTGGGAGGGTTTCTCAGATATAATGATAATTGACATATGTTAGATGCAGGAGAGATTGTTTTATGAGAGCCCCTCCTTTCCCTTCTGTTGTGGTTCAGTAGCGGGTTTATTTCAGTTCAAGATGACATCATTGTCCAGGCAGAGGGGAGAACTACAGCAAAACGTATAGCAACTGCTGCCCCAGTTAGATTTGAGCATAAAAAAAATGTTCGATAAAATTATTCTCATCACCTATTTCCTTGTTCCTCCCTGTCCTGTGGTTTTCATATGCACCACAGCCTGATATGCCATAACATGTGACCACTGTGTGTTGTGTTGTTTATCTGTCTGCAGAAGCTGAACATGGCTATGCCTCAATCCCACCCTTCATCAGCAGTCAAGAGAGGGAGAGCTTGAAAAGGAAAAGCAAAAGCAAGAAAAACACAAGTAGCAGGTACATTTTTAATGCATGTTTACTGTGAAATAGACTTACTTGTACATTTTAATTTTTCTTTTATGTGCTGTGTATCAAATAATGCTCCAGGTAGGAGCATTTTCATACGCAGACTGTCGGCTTATCATAACATAATCTGACAAGACTGGACTGTACATAATATAATACAATGTTCAATATAAATGCATGTGGCATACTAGCTGTATTAATAAGATACATTTTTACAAAATGTAATAACAAAATACTGCACATCCCTGGCAGCAACTGACAATGTCTGACTATTGAAGACATCACGATTTTTAACATTCCATTGTGTATAATATTGACCATGTGAATGAGTCAACAAATTAACAAAGTGAGTGATGCATTATTGTTCTGTTTTGATTCAAAAAGCAACTGATGTACCCTTGGCCCATTACTGGCCATATAACCCCTTTTTTGCAACACATTCCTCAAAATATTGAATAAAATGGGTCACCAGGAAATAAATAATGCTAAATTAGTAATAATAATAATGCTTGGTTTCAGTTTAATCAAAGATAGAATGGTTTAATTTATACACATCAAACTAAAAATACAAACCAGCCCCTTGTATCATTGGTGAAGCCCTGGCGGACAGCAGAAGTTGTATCTGCGCTGATGTAATATTTATTAAATTGTATTGCAAGGTGCAAAGTGATGAGACAGCAGCAAAGTTCAGAATTAATTGGAATGTTATGTACCTCTGTGAATCAATTGTGTAGCAGCTGGAACAGCATAGCATTTGATTAGAAGCATCAATGTATGCTGGGGATTATTGTAAAGATCTTAAAAATGTAATTCTGTGTAATTGAGTGTCTTCCAAATTGCAGCTGGTTACTAACACAGTAAATGTATAAGCTCTCATTCAAAGCAGTCCACCTCTCCAGTAGACAGTTTGTCCTTCATAAACTGGTTATTTGTCTTCAAGAGGTGTGAACTGGCTCTGAGCCTGTTTCGTCAGGAGATGTATGGTACTTTAAGGTGAACCGCCTAAAAATAGCTTTATATATAGGTCTGTTACCTTGGCTAACCCTGTATCTAATGCTCACATGTGCCCAAATATACTTATAGTTATCACTTGATGCCATTCTCAAATCACATTAGCACATACTTAGCATTCACTAATCATAGTTTGAGGAGACTGCCATAGACTGACAATCTGTTTTAAGTAGATTCTACATGACTAGTAACTTGACTAGTAACTTGAGCAATTTAATGAACAAGATATTTGAACAGATGATAACAATTATGTGTTAATAGCATTCCTATCTTAGATTGTAGTAAAGAAATCCACCTTTGATGAAGGCAAAAACATCTATCTTATTGTAGTAATAAACGTAGTTACAAGTGTTGTGCATTTATATTGATACGCATTTGTTTTTCAGTAGGTATTGTGGTATTTTCCACAATCAGTAATAAACCCAAACCATAATTGTGGCCATACTTTGTAGTTGTGTGGGTGAATGGTGCTGCCAGAAAATATGATAGTGTGGCTTTGTTCTAAAGACAAGGACAGTTGGAGACCATAATTTGTTTTAATAAATCCGGCTTGACAAGTATAGTTCGCCATGCCACATCCAGCAGGTTGGTCAGGATGTTGATCTCGCCCACGTTTATTATGCAGTGTAAATGGACCCAAACATAGAGACAGGAGTGAGGTTCTGTAGTCTCAGTTTATAGTAGTTTATTTCCTTATCAAAAACATACCCAGAGTTGTGCTTTGTTTTATTCACACATGTTTAACACATAAACTATGTATAGTTAGGCTGAGTTCTAAGTGCTCCACTGTGTTTTTAAAATCCCTACCCCTTCACTAGAATTATTTGATAATTTTAACCCAGGAATGACCAATCTTTTCTAAACAAAAGGTAAAAAGCAGCTGTTAACATCTGAAAACTACAGCTTCATGACATCATAAGTTGGAGTAGAGCATTTTGATCTTTGGAGATTTAGACCGCCTAATAATGCAGGATTATTCAAAGATGTGTGAATGAAACAAAACATAACTCCAGGTATGTTTTTAATGAGGTAACATCAAAAATATTGTAATTAGGGATGTCAACAATTAATCGATTAACGGTTAATTGTCGATTAAGTCGTTGGTCGATCAAAATGCATTAATTGTAATTAACCGCTAACCGCGGACACGCAGACACGCGCACAAGGCAACCGCGCTGCGCCAAGCTCGACTCACAGCCGACCGCAGGCGCCAACGGCACTGCTCAGCAGCCCCGGGTGTACGCGCGAGGCGAGATCGAACCCGGAATGCGTGCCGCTGCTGCTGGTTTCGCCGCGCCCCGAGCCCCGCGTGGCTGGCCTGCGGCTCGGGGCGCGGGCCGCGGCGAAACCAGCAGCGGCACGTGGTGGTTTAATCCTGGTCTAGTCCAGGTCTAGATCTGGTCGAGTCCAGGTCGAGTCCAGGTCCAGTCCAGGTCCAGTCCAGGTCCAGTCCAGGTCCAGACCTGGTTCAGACCTGGTCCAGTCCACGTTCAGTCCTGGTCTAGTCTCTTAGCCAATCAGGACAGAACACAATGTTACACTATAAAAAAAATGTTACACTATAAAAAAAAAATTGTATAGAGCGAGGGATTACTGTATTTTGTTATTCAGCATCAATACATTTGTCTGCTTTTTACTAAGGAATAATTAATTGAGGAATATACAATATAATAATACTATGATATATTTTTGACTCAGTGTTATGTATACTATAGCTTATATTCTTAAAGACCCTATTGAAACACTAAAATTCAGGTGAAAAACGCCGCTTATCAGTTAATCGTTAATCGATCGATATGGTCAATCAACTATCAGTTAATGAATTAACTGATAATTTGCATCCCTAATTGTAATATGTCTTATAGCTCACGCAAGTTAATTTGGCATAATATACGTGAAAAGTCCCTCAGTCGTCCAGGTAGAATCCATGATCAAAGGAGAAGTTCAATTTGTCAACTGGACAAAGTTTGTTTGGTTGAAAACGTTTCGCCGCTCATCCGAGAGGCTTCGTCAGAGCTGACGAAGCCTCTCGGATGAGCGGCGAAACGTTTTCAACCAAACAAACTTTGTCCAGTTGACAAATTGAACTTCTCCTTTGATCTTGGCATAATATAGGAACTTAAAATCAAGGAGAGTGAAGCAGCTATTACATTTTTCTTTTTTTTTTTTTTTTACAAATTTCTTTTTTTTACGCTCATTACCAACACCCATCATGCCCCAAAGGTTGAATACTGTCATATATATTTTTTATTTATATACTGATTATAATGCAAACAAAAATCACGTCTGATGGCTTTGTCTGCATTTGTTCAAAATAAAAATATTCACTTTACTTAAATTCAGTATTACATGCTCAATTCAATGTAGCCAAATAGATCAACAATCCAAAAATCCAACCACAAAACCAAGATAATCCAGCCATAACATACTATGCCACAGTAATTAATCTGGACCTGCATGCCTGCATACATGACCCACAACTGATCTTCTAGTGTGAATATTCGCCAAGGCATACACTTCTCCCATATAGATCGCTTTGAATACCTTTGAAGTGCTGCCACGTTTTTTCTTCACCATGTTTTGGCCTAAAACCCCTTTTTTGCCTTAAGTGACAGTAAAAATGTACACACAGTTTGTCTTTAAAGTTAAGTCTGTTTACATAACTGTCAGTGTTACCTATACCTGTGGGGGCCATAAGGAACGGTGCAATATATTTGTTCGATACCATCCGCAGTGAGATTGACCTTGTTTGATGCACCATTTGACTGAATGACCACTCCACAACAGTTTACGCTATGTTAGCCTTTTCCTTCTCATTACTATTCAAGAACAGCAACCATGCTTCCTCATAGTAAGCCATTATGTTCATAGTATTGTAAAGTTAGGCTTCTTGTAGTTCTGCATTGTTACTGGCAAATTCATCTCTAGCATAAAATATTGAAATATTATATATAAAATATTCTGCTGCACAAAATTAAGGTGAATGTATTTTATGCAATTGTTATTGCATTTAAATGAATTTTAGGGATCCAAGTCAATACATTTACAACTATTTAAAGCCATGTAGACTGCTGATCAGAATTTGCAGACCGCCACCAAGTAGAGTGGTTGTGTTCAGATTGTGCTATTTTATAAAATCAAATACAATGCCAATTTTTTTCTCACAACAGAATGAATAAAAAAAAAATGACTACAAAATAAGAAAATACAGTAACTGCTCATAAGACCCCCCACGTGCTTACAGTTGTTGTGCCCTTGTGCGAGACATGCACACATCTGACATGAAAGAATTCATGTAATTGGTGGGGGACAGAAAGGCTTTTGGAGTGAACCTGCAGCCACGCAGCTGTGGCTACAAAAGTGGTTCACCAGTGTGAAAATAGTGTGAAGAGTGAAAACTTGTCAAGCCTTCAAAGAACCAGCGCTTTGTTTAGCTGTAGACTTCAGATGAAGGGCAGTGGTGTGTCTCCCAGTATGGAGCATGAGGTTGGCGCTTCCCTATATTGTGCGATGCTTTGGGGGAGGGTTAGTCACTGTGATGCAAGCACTGATGTGTACTCTGTCTATGCTCCCCTCCCCCATGTTGGTCGTCTCTCTCCCCTTCCTCACCTCCTTCACCCTTCCTGCTCTTGGCAAAGCTTTGGAGAGAACCAGTAGCTCCTCCATTACACAGATGAAAGGACCTCCCCCACTCTCCTGCATGTATGTGCTAGTGCGGGCAGCGCTCTATACAAATCACAGAGGGATCTTGTCATACTGTATTTGTGGAGCAGGGAAAATGGAGGTCTTCACTGCAGTTTACCTCAATGCATCAAAGCAACTAACAACTAACCTATGGCCCATACCATATTCTCAGTATTTACGAGTGGATTTAGCTGTTAACAAAAGCAGTAATGTGAAAAGATCAACGAGATGTATCGGGAAACATGGCTGTGGTCCTGACCCAGTGACAAAGCCATATGTCTACTAGAGCTCACCTGCTGCAAGGTGCATCTGCTCTGTTCTTGTTTTAATAACAGATATGCGGTCAGACTACTGAATGATATAGGTGAATTCCAGGTTAATTTGATATACCACTAATTCCAGTTCATTAATTCATCTTCTTCCACCTTTCCATTTTTCTGGGTCGCAGGGGCAGCAGTCCAAGCAGATTTGCTGCCCAGAACACAATGCATCAGCCCCCATGAATCCTCCCGCAGGTGAGGGGGGGTATACACTGGCAAGGTGGGGTTAAGTGTCTTGCCCAAGGACACAACGGCAGCGTTCATCTGTGGGAGCTGGGATCACACGAGGTCAACCCGGCAACAGCGGGATTCGAACCGCCAACCCCTGGATCACTAGACAAATGCTCTACTTCCAGTACCATTTTAAATTCATCTTTTGTTTCTAAAATATTGCAATCCACCAGTGTTTTCAATTAACAGACCTTTATCTTATCAGGCACCACCTACCTTCCTTAGTTATCAGGTTGTTTCGATTTCATTTTATTAAGGCCAGTGGTAAGAAGACACACGCAGTTCCAGGATGTGATTTTATTAAATGTGTTTCAAGAGAAAATGGTTAACCTGGAAATATGGTGCATCCCAGCTCAATAATGTCAATTTTTCAATTTTGATTGAATAAGAAAAAGAAATGAGATTACCTTCCTATCTTACTTGCCCAGGTAAACTTTCATTATCATTTTAAAATTACTTCTTGCCCTAACTTTGTTCAATGTTGTGCCTCACCTCCCTCATCACAGACACCTGCTGCTCACTGAGGGGACTGACAGTTAAACCTTATGTTACTGTTTTATTTGAGTAATCTGAAAGCATTGTTTAAAATCTAAAACAATTTGATTATTGGATGGTTTCCCCAGGTCAATTTCATCTCATCATAAATGTTTTAAATTTTTCTAAATTCTTTTATTTTAAATCAAAAAATGCAAATGTTCTAATTTGATAATTGCAATTGCAATATCAATTTAGTTGCAATATATTGCACAGCCTTAATATTTTTTAGTTAATGCTGGCAACTACAAAACACCTACAAATGAAGAATAACCATTCAAATAATGAATGGTAAAATTCACCTTACACTTTTTCCACCCTCACGTTTTGGCAAAAACTCATTGGCTTAAACCACCCACAGGCATTTACATTTGTAGTAGAGTTCATATGATTGTTGTTCATTCTTGTTTACAGCCAATAACCATTTCCTGGTGACCCATTTAATCCAATCAGAATAGAGATCTCCTTAAATAGATGGCGTGCAGTCAAACAATAGTGTAGCAGGTGACCTCTGTCTGACAGTTGTTGCCATGTGACTCTCTGTTAGACTAGGGGCTATGGTTATTTGTCAATATTTACATGTCTGTTTATTTGAGGAAAACAGTGCTCAGTTAAGACTGTAAAATGTAACAGTGGTATTAGAAATTCATAATATCTTCCCATTATTATTAGAACCATGCACAAACCACTACTGTATACTAAATGTCAAACAACAATTTTTAAAATACCTGTACTTAAATGTACACATATTAGACCTTCCCTGTCGTTAACTAATCATATCAGCTGTACTCTGGCACCACAGGGCACAGGGCAAGTTTCAGCTAGACCAGTGGACAGGGCAGTATCCTGAACTAGGATCATTTCACAGTTATGTCACCAGTGTCTGACCCAAACAGGAATGCTCAAGGTGGCCAGCTCCACAGCCCCCCCAAGAAGCAGCTAAAATAACATTAGGCCCCATGCCACATACACACCCAAATCCTAACATCTGCGTATAACCAATTTGCAGCTACTACTTATTTTGCTTTTTCTATTTCAATTTTACCTCTTTGTGTAATGTTGAAAAATAAAACCTTCAGATATGGTTACAAAGAGAAAGTTGAATATTTGTCCTAAAATGTGCTTCCTCAAAGAAGCAGTGGTGCTCTTAAAGAACATCTGCCCCGATAATCTTCTGTACTTTTGGCTTTTCTCCTCTGGGGCTTTGGTGTGCTGATTTATTTTTTTGAAAAAGTACTCCATAATAATTCGAGATATTAATTTCACATTTTATGTACTGCACAGATATTCTTCAACTGTATAACAGTATCTCTCAAGCATGAGAGATCCACTCCAGTCATCCAGAGATGGGGGGCGTGTCCTTCTGCACTGACAGTGACTGAGCTAAGATTAGATTAAGGTCAAAGCGAGGTGGAGGAGGGAGGATCCTCTTCTCTGGCTTTTGCCCTGACCAATGCCCACCTGCCCCGCTTCACACACAACCAGTGTCCACAAACTGCACTTGACCCAGTTTCTCACTTTAGTCTTACTCCTGTCCTCTGTGATATGTCAAGAGCTTTGGTTCTGACCAGTCACTGGACACTGGCACACACCTGTGTAATTCCTCTGTCGTATGGGTAGATTTTATAGTGGTTCATGAGTATTATATACTAATTATACTATTATAGCTCAAGGTCATTGTAAACCTGTTCAGAAAAGGTTCATTTCTGTCCTGTGAATATGTCTTTTTTAGTATGAATACCTGCTCTAGTTTTAGTAGACAACCCCAATTTGGATACATCTGCAGAATCCAAGACCCTACACTTTGAAATGAAAGAACCAAGAAACTAAAGCTTCAGTGGATAATGCCTGGACTTGAGGGTCTGTGCTGTTTCTAGTTACTGTTACTATGTTTACCCATGGAGCGCCAGCCTCCTGCTCATAAAAAAACACAAGCTTCCTGCGAGGCCACTGCAGCTTTCTCTATGATTTTTATTAAATTTGTATTCCAGTATTTTCATTTCGTCAGCTCTTCTACTCACTTACTCCCACACTCTTTTTTTTTTTGAATAAGGCTTTGGACTACAGCATTGGGAATCTCTTATTGTTAATGCATTTTATAGTTCTCTTGGGTTATTAGTAAAGACCACATAATGCTTTTTTGTAGCACATAGTATGTAGCTTACAGAACGTAGATCATTATTATAAATAAAGCAGAATTGATAAACCCAGCTGCTACAGTTGCTTTTCAACCTAGCAAGCTGTGGATTTCCATTTACTTGGTTTTATTCTTACACATTTTTTAACCTTACATGTTGAGTTTTTTTTTTATTTTTCAGTAAAGTATTTTTTTTCAGTTAGCATAGGAAAGTGGGTGTATAAGGGATAGGTGAAAACAGACATTTTCTGAACACTCAAACCTAAGATGCAGGATAATACTGATTAGTCACTGGTCGAGCATTACAAATAATATGGAAACACATAAAGGCTAAACGCTAACTTTTAATTTTGCACAATATGTCCCATTTAAAACCTTAAATCCTTGACATTTCTAATATGTGTTTTTGCTTGTCTTCACAGGTCTACGCACAATGAAATGGAAAAAAACAGGTACGTAGTGTGTATATTTATTGTAGTACACAAATGACAAAGTTCACATGGTGGACTGAAGCACATGCACATTGTAGCGAGACTCATTGTTGTAAAAGTATTCCATGTGCTGTGAAATGTACTGTTAAATGATAATGACAAATGATAATGGCAGACACAAGTTATTACAAGCTGTTCGTATCACTTTTAATTACATAACCAAGACCAACGTCAATACTCCGACGGCCATTCGAGTCAGTGGAATCAAAATTATCTAAAGGAATAAATCCAAGTTGGCACAGAAGAACCAGTCAGGTGCCAAAGCAGCTTCAAAACACCACTGCAGGCTCTTCACTGTGAAATAATACTATTGATGGACTGTAGTGTAGACAAGCGTACACAATCTGTAATGCGTCAAACTTATGGTGCCTACTGTCAGATAATTATAATGATACTGGAAGACGTAGTGATTCGCTGGAAGAATAATGGAACATAAACAGCAAAACAAGAATAAAAATATTTTTGAGGTTGCTATGGAAAGCTAAGTGAAAAGTATTTTGAGCTTGAACACCAACCTGAGAGCTTAGAACCTAACCTATTTCATGTCAGCATTTTCTTTTTGTTTCTGCAAGCTACCATATTTATTTACTCCATTTACCTCTCTCCACAACTCAATACCCTTGCCCCTCACTAGTATACATCACCACATTGCAGAAGATTGGGAGATAGTAATTTGGGCTCTATTACTTTTCTTGTTCAACTGACCCAAACCAATGTTAATTTCACTCTTGTCTTTGTTCTGTAGCATCGCCCTCTCTAAGCCACTACCCTGTGCTAGCTGATCCAAACTAGCCCGGCCTGAATAATACATGGCACCCAGGGATCCAGCTCTGTGCATATCACACCTCTTTAGAAAGCCTCAGACTAGACTCGAGTCAAAATTAGAAGAGAACTTGCCGTGCTACAACTCGAGAAGCATCGGCTACTTTCCTGCCAGTTTTTCTCCCACCACTAAGTCCGATGGCACGTAGTAAATGACTCAGAGGAGACCCAGTGTATTCACACCAAAGCCAGTGAAACAGCACCCCTCCTCCTCCTCCTCCCTTTTCTGCAATATTTGCTTGGCTAATACAAGAGAAGCAGCTTAGAGCGATCACAGTTACACCAAGGACTGTTCAACATATCAAAAATTAATTATTCCCTTTGAAGACTACCATAACTAGTTAGTTTACTTGAACCTATGAAGCGGCTCTGTCTTTATGCAAATTAGCTGTGATCAAAGGCAAATTGAAACCACTGGAAAAGATGATCAGTGTTTAAAAAGAAATATTCACCTGTAACTCCAGAATTGAGTCATTAGTCTCATCAGCATCTCTTTAAAGGAGAATTAACATTTTTTTACAATCTGAGCCTTATTTCGGTAATAAAACAAGTTGTTTTACTCACCCATAGCACTTTGGTGTCATATGGAGCACTTCCAGAGATGTTTTAGATTAGCGATAGCCGTAGCGTGAGTTTGCATATAATATATGCCCCGAGCATGTAATATATGCCCCGAGTGGTCTCCAAATAGCACTTTTCAAATCATAGAAGCTTGATGTCTTAGTCTACGCTTTCGTTTGAGTCAAAAGTGGCCTGTAATCCGAGATTTATCCATAATTTTGAGTAGATGAGGCCAGTGCGCATGTGCGGAGTCACAGTTTATTTCGCTCTCAGCTCCCGGGACCCAAACGTGAAACGCAAAGCTGTAAATTATGGATAAATCTCGGATTACAGGCCACTTTTGACTCAAACGACAGTGTAGACTAAGACATCGAGCTTCTATGATTTGAAAAGTGCTAAAGTTTGTGTTATTTGGAGACCGCTCGGGGCATATATTAAGATAAGATAAGCCTTTATTGATCTCACACAGGAGAAATTTACTCGCCACAGTAGCTCCAGGACATTTGGACAAGAGGGAAAAAGTGCATGCAGGCAGGGAGGGGATAAAGTAAGTAATAAATAATACAAATAGTACAAATAGTAATACATAATATATGCTCGGGGCATATAATATATGCAAACTCGCGCTACGGCTATCGCTAATCTAAAACATCTCTGGAAGTGCTCCATATGACACCAAAGTGCTATGGGTGAGTAAAATAACTTGTTTTATTACCGAAATAAGGCTCAGATTGTAAAAAACGTTAATTCTCCTTTAAGTCTCTGCATCTTAAAGGCTATTAACCATTATTTGTCAGCCATAAAAAGAAATAAGCTCTATCAATGAACGACACCACAAACAAAAAATCATAAAACAGTTTCTCATCACCATGCCTTTAATTATTTATTACTAGATAGATTTCTACTGTATTCTTCACTACACTACTTGTTTTTAGCAGATTCAATCAAAGGTGGGGGACTCCGTGCCCCACCTTTGTTATGTACCTGCTAGCTTTGGGCCGTCGTTGCTGCTAGCTACTGTAGACTGCGGCTACTCTCTGGTTCAAAGGTCATCTCCTGAGGCACGCAGGAGGCTGACTGACTGCTGCTCTGTTAAAGGTTGGGGTTCTGCTGATCTAGTACAAGTTTTTAGTAGGTGAGAGGTTAGAGATGAGCTACTGGAGGTTACACACAAGTCGCAAATGTTTTTGTGACATTTCTAGTGACAAGAATGTAGAATCTGCCAAATGTGGGGGAGTTATTTGAACAGGCAGGAGGTAGGACTCTCACTCACTGACACACTGCACTGGACCTGAATTACCTGTTGCAGAAGTAGTTGTAGTGGTTTGGTATTGAGCTATGTTTACTATTGTTTTCTCATTCAACAGTACTCAAATGTTCCATCTAATTGTCTCATGTTTAATATATTATACAGGGGGTCCTCGGGTTATGACGTTGATCCGTTCTTAAGACGCGTCGTAACCCGAATTTCGTCGTAAGTCGGATTTTGACTTTGATCTTCCAACCAAAGCACCAATAACCTTTCCATCTCAATAATTAGACCACTACGCTGCTTGGTTATCACTGTCGCTTTCATAGGAGCAGATCAGAGCCCACATCAGGTACTTCCGCCCACATTGGGCACGCACACGAGGTCGTCTTCTCCGCCCTACAACCACAACAGAGCGCATTCTTCCGCCGTGCGCCGTGCGCCGATTGTTTACGTTGCTTACCACGCTAAACCGCGTAAGACGGAATGACGCGTAATTTTTATTTATTTATTTTTAATGGGGGCGCGTTCGTAACCACGAAACGTCGTAAGTCGAGACCGTCGTAACCCGAGGACCCCCTGTATGTGTCTTTTCCTGTTAGAGGGTTTACCACCTGCTTATATGATTGCCTCGCCAGGAATGTTCCACAGTATTGGTAGTTTTCTGATTCTATTTCTACAATGTGATGATGTCATACTCTCAGAAGGGGTCCAAGAGCCGCTTTTCCAATTGCATACATTGCACTTTGCTATGAACTATCCAAAAGGTAAATTTACAAATGTTGAACCTGGTATTTTCAATTATTGACTAAACCCAAGAACTCATTGCATTGCAACATAACTTTGCATTTTAACAATATTCACTGTAGCTGCCCCTCCATCTGTGATCATCTATCACAAAGGATATTGGTCTATAGCATGCGGTGATGTCATCTGAAAACCACCAATAGCATCTAATACAAGGCCAAGTTACAGGTCAGATTTGTGGAGAGGCGAGTGTGTGCAACATTCCAGACAAAGCAATAACATATAGAGATAAGTAGCTCATGAACTTAAATATTTGCTAACAATAACAACGCAACAAAGCAAATATATATGTTTACAATTAGGGATGCAAATGATCGATTCATTCATTAATTGATAGTTGATTGACCTTATTGATCGATTAACGAATAACTGATAAGCGGCGTTTTTCACCTGAATTTTAGTGTTTCAATAGGATCTTTAAGAATATAAGCTATAGTATACATAACACTGAGTCATAAATATATCATAGTATTATTATATTGTATATTCCTCAATTAATTATTCCTTAGTAAAAAGCAGACAAATGTATTGATGCTGAATAACAAAATACAGTAATCCCTCGCTCTTTCGCAGTTCGCAGATTTTTTTCAATTTTTTTTAAATAGTGTAACATTTTTTTATAGTGAAACATTGTGTTCTTTTCTGATTGGCTAAGAGACTAGACCAGGACTAAACGTCTAAACGAATAAACGTAACCAGGTCTAGACCAGAACTAAACCAGGTCTAGACCAGGTCTAAACCTGGACTAAACCAGGACTCGACCAGGTCTAGACCTGGACTAAACCAGGATTAAACCACCACGTGCCGCTGCTGGTTTCGTCCGGCTGGCCCCGAGCCACAAACCAGCCGCACGAAACCAGCTGTGGCACGTCCGGGCGCATTCCGGGCGCCGCGGTTCGATCTCGCCTCGCGCGTACACCCGGGGCTGCTGAGCAGTGCCGTTGGCGCCTGCGGCCGGCTGTGAGTCGAGCTTGGCGCAGCGCGGTGCGCAGTTGCTTTGTTTCATGACCACGCGGGTGCGCTTGTCCACGATTAGCGATTAATTACAATTAATGCATTTTGTTCGACCAACGTCTTAATTGACAATTAATCGTTAATCGATTAATTGTTGACATCCCTATTTACAATATGACTAGTTCAGCATTTAACTTACAACTTGTGACCTTGAATATTAGCATGCTGTGCTTCTCGGTTAGATCATGTGACCTGCTTTGTTCATCATCAGTGTTTAACAAACAGCAGCCCACCTCAGTGATCGTTATTATGTCAGAACAGGCCAGGGCATTTCCATGTTATGTAATGACAATCTGCATGCCCTTTGGACTGTCAGCTGAGAAGCAGGCTCAGACTCTCAGCTGTAGCACTGCTTTGAATGTGTGCGTAGGATATTCATTTGCATGGTGTTTGTTTGTGAAGGGGAAAACTTGTGCACCAGGGAACCAGCATTTATTGTATGTCTACAGTCTCTCTGGGTTGTTTACCCTTGTTTATTGCTGGTGTAGTTGATGCATGTTTGTGTCCAGGTAGAAATTGAGTGTAGACTTGTGTCAGTCCTGGTTTCGTGGGCATTTTGATCTGGTTTTGTCCTGGCTTCCATGGATTTACGCTGATATTATACTGCTACTGTTGTGGTTTAATGTTTTGGGTATGGTTTATTCCTAACATTGACTTTAAACAGGTCTAACTTACTCATGGTTTGGATCTAGTATTGCTTTGTTCACATATGGTTTAGATATTTACTATTTAGGTTGGATTGCTTCCATTTAAGGGATTCTATTTGTACTGGATGATATAGTCAGAAATAACCATCATTAGCCAATTCAGTAGAAATATGCTAAAACATGTCTAAATGTATTAATTGAGGCTTAAAGGTACAGTGTGTAGGATTCGTGGCGCATAGGTGGATGGTGGCTATTGCGCTTCCTGTTTTAGCTGCGGCAGACCTCGAGGGTCACCTGGGCGTGCCGTAACGCGGACAGCTCGCATACCCGCGCACGAACGCGTGAAGCGCACCCGGCGCTACTGTATAAATAAAACGCGGTCCCGTTCACAGTTTTTTTTTTCTTTTCGCATGAGAGCACACATTCCCGATCGTGTACCATGACAATCTACACATCAAATGAAAACTTACAGTCTCCTCTTTTTGACTATGCAGTTAATTTCCCGGCACAACAATCACTCCCCGAGCACATGGGGCTTTTATACGGAAAAGCACAAACCAAGGTTTGTTACTTTGCTTACCTTGAAGGCTCTGGACAGGTCAAACTCAGTATTTCACCATAAACTTGGTCTCAATCTGTCCGTAAGGATCCAGCGAATAAAATCCAGTAAAACAATTTAGTCCAAAAGACGTGTTAGATCCATTACGACGTGTGATCCGGCAACATGCTTGTCGTTCTTTATCCAAACGCGTACTATCTCGTTGTGTGAAAACCACGAGCCTTGCCGAAGGCGGAGCCCAAATGTCCTTCTGCGACTCTCGTAATCAAAATGGCTGCCTCTATATGGGGACGATCCCCTTTTTATGCAGGTATATCTAAGTCCAACAGAATACTTTGATTTCATGATGGAAGTGAAAATGCTTGGAAAACACTGTATTTTTGAATGGGTATCTTCAATTTCGGTAATTAACGGGTAAAAATCTTACACACTGTCCCTTTAAGTATCACGCAGATGTGGAAAGACTGTACAATTACACACACAAGTATAACCTTGTTTGAAATATTAGGACATAAGTTTTTCCTTTTTTATTTTTAATCTTAATTTAATCTGTATCTTGTATTGTGAATAATAGCCAGTATTCACACATTTTCTGCAAAACAGCACAAGCACAGTATTACAATCATAGATTGTATACAGTAGTATTAAACAGCACAATACTATGTGTAATATTATTGATTATTACTGCCCACATCTAGTTTCACTATTATCTAGTGCTGCATTAGGCCTTATTTAAAACTAGGCTGACAGGCTGGTTGTCTAAATGGGGATGAGTTAAGTCAAATGAATGTGTCCACACATTTGAATGGAGTCCTTCCGGCCTCAGTACCTGCACTAGCACAGAACACACTGAACCCCACAGCTGCCTGCCCCAAAACCATTTTAACCTGAGACGCGGCACACACACCCACTCTCCCTCGGCTCAGACACGTACGCACCAAGCCACCCGGAGGTGTGTTGTGTAACAGCAGGTCAAGTGCTCACAGACACCCACCTCAAATCTAAACAGCTGCCAAAGCTACCACAGCCACACGAGTACAGCAGGAGCGAGGGCAGTGGAGAGAGAGAGAACTTATTAAATATCAAACTAAAAACTTTAAGAGTTGTTAAAAGTGCTGTATGTCGTGGCATGGCAGCTAGCAAAAACATGCCTATAGTTATATATTTCATTTCTTAGTAAGATAGTTTTAGGTAATAAAACATATCTTTAGGATCTGTTGTATCAATACTGTATATATTTTAAAGGGGCATTATGCATTTATAATGGAGAGTTTTAACCTTTGATCCATGCAGATGTTGTTTTTGGCAATACAAATGCACGTAATTGAATAGGTGCTAAACATTTTCATGAGGCAAGCAGATCTCAACAGAACCCTCCAACAGAACTCACACAGTGAACCTCTTAAGTCCCTGCTTTTATAAGACTGTTGCAGTATGCTTCTATTCCAAGTCTGATTTAATCATTTTGTTTGGAGAAGAATCTGGAAAAACACATTTGCAATGTCAGCAATGATAGCTGTCATGTCACGTATATCGTCACTGCACACTCTCCTAGCCTAATTGTGCTCAAGTTATCTTATTTGAATAAGATAACAAAAGTCACCTGAGGGCTCCATGCAGCCACTACTAAAGCAGACCAGAGCCACTGTGTAAGCAATGTCCATTTATGCTTTGTAAATGTTTATTTTATTTGATTTATTTTATTAAGTACATTAACAAAAAAAATCTAGAAAATTAAAACAATTACCTGGGTTGTAAATAAAAATGTATTCAAAGAGATCCCTCAGTAACACAACCTGGGCATGTATCAGAAGAAATTTTAGCATAGACACACCGCTAGACCCTGTTTGCACAATGAACAATTACACAATGAACCTATAAATAAATATGCTTTCCTCTTTTTGTTTTCCCCACAGACGAGCACATCTACGGCTGTGTTTAGAGAGATTGAAATCCCTCGTTCCATTGGGACCAGACGCGAGCCGGCACACCACACTGAGCCTGCTTATGAAGGCCAAAGACCACATCAATGTGAGGAGCCCACTTAGACATGCCACAGCAATCAGAGCGTACAAATCAGGAGAGGAGAGGGAGGAATTGTGGGCGATGAGGGGGCTAGTGTCATCAGTTTGACTGGCCTGGTTCAGAAAGGGTTAGGGCAGGTAAGGTTACTCTTGTAAAAAGAGCTAAGCATCTATTCATGGTGCCTTCCTTATCATTTGCATAGATGGCTAGAATGCTCAGAAATAATGACACCTTATACTGACTCTTCACTAATTAAACGCTACACTTTAGTCATTATTAACTCTGCACCATTGACCCCACTGCCCATCGTCAATTACACACACACTATATTTATGCATGGGCAAGGTGGGTGAAGTGTCTTGCCCAGCGACAGAAAGACAGCGTGCACTGGTTGTACCGGATGTGGAACTGCTGACTTTTGGGTTGGTGAGTGCTTGATCCACTTCAACCACAAAGGAAAAAGTTCATTGGTGGCTTCTTCTTGGTCAGGGTCTATAGAGCAAAACAAATGTCCTGTGATTTGGCAGTTTTGGACACATGAACAGTCAGAGTAACTCAAAGTAATGCAAAACTTGTGTTAGATGGATTTTTTTTTTTTTTTAAAAGACACCCTTTGCTTTGAGCCCTTTGTCTGTATAGTGAGTGACTTTATATGACTAGGGCAGGGGTTGGCAACCCGCGGCTCCGGAGCCGCATGCGGCTCTTTGATCCCTCTGATGCCGCTCAGTCCCTTGTTTATAGCAGGGATTACGTTGTAGAAATAACCCACGATAGGCGAAATCCGTGAAGTAGTCAGCTTTATATTGCGTGTATAAATATGCGTGTATTTCAGAGTTCCTCTGACCGAGGCGCCTGGCTGCACTGTTACGGGTTTTGTTGGGGAGAAAACTTGCAAACATACAGCACTTCAGAGCAGTGACGGACTGGGGTCAAAAAACGTCCTTGGCATTTTGCACCTACAAACGGCCCCGTAGACCGTGGAATGGGGGGGGGTTTACAGCTCTGCACCGTGCACACTGGCCACACGGCTCCGAGAGTCCGGCTGGATGCACGAGGGGTGCAGAGACATGAGTCACTGGATCCGTAGGAAACGGCTCTTTTTGGGTCTGTTGAAGCCAGTTCTGAGTCTGTCCCTGGTCTTCGCATTCCTTCCTCATGCTCCAGAGAAGGACGCACTAGAGCTGAAAGCGGAGCCTGGTGCGGCTCGGACTGCTTCTCATTCAAACACAGAACTGTAGTGAGAACGCATCCGTGCACTCTCAGGTGTCACACTGCTCGTGATTGAATATTTAAATAAATTTGGCGAACTGAACGCATTCTGTACTGTACAGGAGACACGGCACGGAGGAGAATGACTGACAAAGATCAGGATGCAGAACACTGCGCGTTGATACACTATAAAAAAAAAAAATCTGCGAAACAGCGAGGCTGCGAAAGGTGAACCTCGAGGGACCACTGTATTTAAAATGTATTTTATTTTAGTTCGTTCATATTCAAAATGTAATTCTATGGCACAAAGGGGTCCAAATGGCTCTTTGAGTGGTAAAGGTTGCCGACCCCTGGACTAGGGCAATCAGGTTTTGTTGTGGTAGACTTAATTGTAAAGTTACACAATGCACCTTTAATAGGAAGGTGATTTGAATGTAATAACCTTGCATCCTTGACAGTGAACGATGCATATGAACTGTGTGTGTGTGTGCGTGCGTGCGTGCGTGCGTGCGTGCGTGCAGAGGTTGGAGGAGAGCGATCGTCGAGCACAGCACACTTTAGAGCAGCTTCAGCGAGAGCAGCGACATCTGAGGAGACGCTTGGAGCAGCTTGGGGTGGAGCGCACCCGCATGGACAGCACCGGCTCCACCCCGGCCTCAGACAAGTCCGGCTCTGACCAGGGTGAGACGCTACACGCACACGCACACGCACACGCACACGCACACACACTGGTATTAGTATTAAGTAAGTATTCACCTCATTCCAGAAGTTGCCGTGCAGTGCACACACGCTGTTGATTTGTTGGTGCAGATGAACATTGAACCTTTTACACAAATTAACCATCTTTATATCATATTTTAGCTGCAAAACTCAAATTCGCCATTGACATGAATAAGATCCCCGTTTAACCGGAAGTGCCACCACCAGAAAGTGCAGTTTAGAAGCATTTAGAGACAAACGTGGGAAGAGTGGAATAAGGTGACTTGAGAGAAGACATGCAATGCCCCAATAAGGAGGATGCAAAACTTGCTTAGATAAATCTGCCATAAAGTTAAAAAGTGGTATTTGCCTGGAAACGTATTATATTCCTATTCATTTACATCATTATTACCCTTGAACAAATGTATTTACTACAATCCGCTTACTAAGGTGATACTAAGGTAACTTAAACTTAAACTGTATTTGACATGTGTGACTACTCATTTAACAAAAACGTAGAGCTGGGCGATATGGCCTAAAAATAAAATCTCAGATTAAAAAAAAAAAAAAAAATCCGATTTCCGATTTTAATCGATTTTTCTCTGCCCTACTCAAAAACAAATAACAGATGACAGACAAATGGCTCAAAACAATGCAACATTCTTTTATAAAACAAATACATTACACCTAGCATCAATTAAGCTGTTATTGTTTTAAAAAATATATATATCACAGTTATATAAATGTCTTTCTTTTATAAAGAAGCATTTTATGGAGCTAAATTATTCCCTGATTGATTCTCTGAAGATAGACTGGAGTGGGTAGTGTTGTGTTTTAGTTTTTTCTCGAGTGATGCAGAAAAGAGGAAGCCACTTCTGTGTTCATGTATGTTAACTTGTGCAGTCTGTATACAGTTGTGGCAACTTCAGAAAAAGTATTTGCGGCTTGGTAGCACATACTTCGGGTCCAAACATTTCACCGTGTTAATGAATCCGGGCTTTTCCACAGTATATATGGGCACCATGTCTTTTACAATATACATCATGTTTTTGGTAAAACATACAACAGCGTGGGTCATGCTTATCATACTGCAAACAGTTTGAAAATGTTTTAGGGACTGGACGGTGGTTATTTTCATTCCGTTCGGACCTGCACTTCTCCCATTCCGCTGCGTGCAACAGCTTTCGGCGCTAGCATAAATTTGTCGTGCTGCAACAGCTTTTGAACAGACCTTACAGCGAGCAGTCATTTGTTCTAAGTCCAACGCAAGAAAACTGAACCAGTTCCATGTAACAGATGTAAACACCTTTGTTTGGTACAAGCTCCGGCTTTCCCTCACTCGCCGCCGCGCTAGCTCGTACAATGTTTGGGTACGCCCCGCTAACTTACCCGTGTAAAACTTGGTCGTGCATTAGTTCTGCTCGCATGTAAAAAATAACTAAAAAAATCGATTTTCATAAAAACACATCGTCCTGAACTGTAAAGTCAAATTAATCGATTAATCGGGCAGGTCTACAAAAATGTAGTTAACATCATTTTAGTTAAGCATTCACTAAAAGTCATGCCTAGTTTTAAAGGAATATTAACATTTTTTTTACAATCTGAACCTTATATCTGTAATAAAACAAGTTGTTTTACTCACCCATAGTACTTTGGTGCCATTTGGAGCAGTTTCGTAGATGTTGTGGTGTGGTGATATCCGTTAACGTGAGTGCTTGGGGCAGACGATTGCAGTCACCAAATAACACAAACTTTATCACTTTTCAAATTACAGAAGCTCAATGTCTTCTTCGTTTGAGTCAAAAGTGGCCTCTAATCAGATATTTAGCCATAGTTTTGAGTAGATGAGGAGGCCAGTGCGCATGCGCTCAGTCACAGCTGTTTTGCAGATAAGAAGACGCTAATAACTTTTCTGTTGCGAGCGACACATGGCAGAAGATTCGGACTTTGAGGCTGAAGAGGACTTATGGAGGACTGAGGACTGAAGAGGAGTATACGGGTGAGGAGACAGAATGGATACGGAAAGAATGAAGCGGAGACAGTTTTAGGAGCAGTGCACCAGAGAACAGCCATCGGTATCGCATTACTTCTCAGAATCGTGTGCTGAATCCGCTGGCCTTCTTTCTTTTCCTTGGTAAAAAATCATCCAGACTGAAGTGGGTACTGCAAAAACGATGGTCCAAACGTCTTACAGCTTTGCGTTTCATGTTTGGGTCCCAAGAGCTGAAAGCAAAATAAGCTGTGAATGCACACATGCGCACTGGCCTCCTCATCTACTCGAAAGTATGGATAAATATCAGATTAGAGGCCACTTTTGATAGGGTGACCATATTGTATTTCACTGAAAAGAGGACACACTTCCAGCTCGCGCGCAAAATATTTTTTTAGAGTTTTTTCCCCCATTTTTAGGGGTTTTACGTGGGTCGGGGGCTTACTGTGCCTCTGAATTCCCCAGAAAAGAACACTTTACCTGGAAATACTAAAGAAATAGCCCAAAACACTCACAAACAGTTGCTTTATAAATTATATATTTATTAATATAAGCAATCTTAAGGCTGACACTTACACCTTAGTTAAGAAAAAACTAAAATAAAAAGAGAGTTAGCATATTGTTCAGTATGTTCAGTAAGCCCATTCTTCAAAATAATGTGTCTAATGGCTAATGAAAAAAAAAAAATACAAATAATGCCTCAAGTCAACAGTCCTTTTTTCCTTCTTTTTCCTTTTCTTCAGTCTTCCTTGCCTTCCTCCTCTCCCTGGTCATTCTGCCTCCCACTTGTCACGCCCCGGGCGAAAACAGGGGTACTTTTTTTGCAATTCATCCGTGAAACTGCATTTGCGTTTCGGCATTTTCTGTGTCTTCACAGTGCGCCTACCTGCCTGTCAGCCTGCGAGTGTGTGTGTGTGTGTGTGTAGCGTGGCGCGCTTGTTTGTGAATGAATGAATACACGTTCCGGGGTTCGACTCGAACTCTGCCTCTCAGAGCGTGTTTCCAACGGAATCAAAAACCCGGGCATTTGAAGGATTTTATAAACTCCGGCCGGACAGCCTCTGAAAAGAGGACATGTCCGGGCAAAAGAGGACGTATGGTCACCCTACTTTTGACTCAAACGAAAGTGTATACTAAGACATTGAGGTTCTGTAATTTGAAAAGTGATAAAGTTTGTGTTATTTGGTGACTGCAATCGCCTGCCCCAAGCACTCACGTTAACGGATATTGCTACACCACAACATCTATGAAACTGCTCCAAATGACACCAAAGTACTATGGGTGAGTAAAACAACTTGTTTTATTACATAAATAAGGTTCAGATTGTAAAAAACGTTAATATTCCTTTAACATTTTTATTTTTTGATTTTGGTGAAGTAATTTTACTTCCTTGTTGGACATGGCAGACCCCGAAGCTGCCTCCAGGTGCCGCCATTTGCGCCATTTAGAGTTTCAACCAATGCCAGCCAACAATTTTTTATGCCAAATGGAGCCGCCATCTAATAAAATTTGGCGGAGCCAGCTAGAATTATGTGCATCGAATAATAATTCTATCCATCACATAGAGACATACATGAAAAATAAATGACAAACGAAATCAGTTTTGCACACTGGAACAACAGACACGCACTGTGGCGGCTGGTGGTCTAATTTATTTTGGGGGGGCGCTTCGGCCAAAATTAAAAATATATATTATAAATATATGTATTATATATAGGCTATATAGTATTATAACAAATGCCAAAAACAGACAGTCATTTGGGTCACTATTGAACAATACATACAATAAGAGGTCCCAACATGAACCTATCAGCACACACAGCAGAACACCGGAGCAGCTCCGTCGCACCCACGAGCTCATTTAAGCATTTACACACCTGTGAGGCTCTGTCCTCAGATTTGTCCCAAACTAACGTAAACAAGCCTTACCTTCTCCAGAGGACTGAAGCGGATTGCATCCTCCATCTGCTGTCCTGTTGGTACTGCATTATTGTCATATGAGATGACCAAGTCCCGGCCCAGTCAGGTCCGTGACGCGAGGTCCGAGAGCCGAGTGCTTGAGCTGGTTGTAAAACTAGGCTTAATTCCACTTCCCACTTAAACCTGAAAGTTACACCAGTCCATCTTATGACGAGGGCACAGGCAGACTTAAGCCCTCGGTGTGCTATGCCCAGGTCAAACAAACCGCCCAGAAACAAGTGGACAGAGGCGGATACAGCAACAAGCGAGTGCCCCGGCTCCGGCAGTGGGTGCCGCGGGTCCTGGCGGCATGTCTGTCCACTGCTTTGAGTTTCTCCTCGCGCTCTCCTGTGTGGAGGTTTAGGTAAAAGTATTGTAGCTAGCCGCCATTAGCCAGTGTGTGAATCATAATAGGATATCACCGGCAAACAATCATCTCTGGCTCCTTCAAGAAGGTGTTCATTCATGATAAAGTCACTTTAAAGTCACATAAAGACACATAATTGTCTGTATTTGAAAATGTTTAGTGCAGACAAAAATAAATACATAATTTGTTAAAATAAAATCTGATGTTTTTTTAAGCCTACATTGTATCACATTTTGTGGAAATAGGCTATATACATGTGTAACCAATACACTGCATATTGAGATCTTGTAAATCAATAGATCATAAATTATAGGCATGAAATCACAGCTTCAGCCATTTGTAGCCATGAACATTTTGGCGGCTGCAGCAGCCATTTATGTTTTGGCTGAGCCGGCTACCCACCCAATAACTTTATCAGCCAGCCATTATTCTAAAAACAAACGGCTTTGGGGTCTAGGACATGGGCAGTAGATAATTCTAGTTACCTAGCAACCATAATGTAGAGTACCATGTAAAGTACCAAAAGAAAATCTAAGTTATACAATAGTTACGATTAGACAAATAAAAATAGAATAATAGAATAGAAAATTGTCCCTGGATTTTGGATGGAATTTTTTTATTCCCACAAACAGCATCTTAAATTATGTAAAACTATTACAAATTTACTATTTAATATCTACTATTTAATTTACTATTGGCATTTACTATTTACTATTGACAAAGTACTATCCAGCTAAATCAAATAATAATTAGGAAAACATGAAAGCCTGTCACATGCACACTTCTATGGCTTTTCATGTATGACTGAAAGACTGAGGTAACTGAATTTTGTTGCAACAGTGCCTAACTTTACATGTCAATGATCTATTTAACAGATTATAATTTAGTCTAAAAATAACAACAAGGAAATCAGGTTCTGGATGAAAACCTCCAGAAAAAAATCACTTAGATTCACACTTAAAAAAGTCAAACTAAAAATGTAATAATAATTCAAATCAGTATATTGCTTAATTTGTATTTTTACATGGCTTATAGGTCTAAAAGGACTTAGAAATCACTTCATTATTGATTACTATTTTTGCACTTAGACGTTTTGTTCCCTTTAAAACACCTTATGGTCCAGACTGATGGAAAAAGTGTTGCTCAAAAACAGCCCTTTGTTCATTTATGAAGCTGTCACCTTACATAACTGTCACTATGGAAACAAAGACTGACTTTTCTGTTAACTACAATTACCCAACATTTTGACATTTGCCAGGGTTTTCTTGTTGAAATAAAATGTCCAAAACTCTTAGACAGTTGAGTGTGGACTAAACATCGAAATAGATGCATTGGCACTGGTTCATCCCACACAGATCTCCTTTTAGCTCGGAGGCGTTGAAAGGGCAGTGCTGGGACTATATCATTGTAGGATATATATGAGTCAAAGCAGGTTCAGATTTTCACTCATTCTTTGTCATAACACATCCTTGTGGAGCTATTTAATTGCATTATCGGTATGGAATATTTGTTATAGTAAAGGACTGGGGTGGTAACTACATACACTTGTTTTAATCTGACAAAAATGCACATCAGTGGAACCTATTCTATTCTGCGTTATTCCTCACTATTCCACTTTACTGTACTCTTTTCTTGAAATTGTAATGGCCACTAGAGCCAGGGCACACCCATTTTTTAGATTTTTTGACTAACTAGCTGCTAATGTACCTAGTTTGCACTAAAATTGCCAAAAAAGCACAAGGAACCAAAGTCAATGCTATTCAAACCCCAGTTTAGTAACAAAACAGTTGATTTAGTCTCAAGTTATACTTTAAATATACTGTGTAACTTGGTTAGAGGTCTGTCATCTGTTGTTTCTATGGATATGTCATTGCTCTGCCTGGAATATTCCACAGTATGACATTAAACAGCTCTACTTTACATTTATTCAATTACAGGTGGTTTTATAGCTCAAAAATACCTAGAAAAAATGGCATTGAATGACGGTGACTGTGAGCAGGCGTCACCTCTCCACAGGTTTGGTTTGGTCTCCCATAAAGATAGAAAGGTTTAATACCACACTGTGAAACATTCCAGACAAAGCAAAGCATTTTTTTTTCCTTTTTAGTATTGATATGGTATTAAGTAGTATCTGTGTTTTATTTCTAACCCTTGTCTGTTGTCCCTTACACAGAGGACCTGGACGTGGACGTGGAGGGCACAGACTTCCTGCTGGGTGACCTGGAGTGGAGCACCTCTAGTGTGAGTGACTCAGGGGACGAGAGAGGCAGCCTCCGGAGCAGCTGTAGTGATGAGGGCTACTACAGCGCTAGCCTGCCCCACCTGCAGAACGCTCCAGACAGGCTCAAGCCACTCCTGCTGACCTCCTAATCCTAAATAAAGCACCTAAACAGCGCCTCCTACGGCCTCACCCCGCACCCCGCAACCCTTCAGGATCGACCAAGCATACAAGTCGTCACACACACAAACTTCCATCCAGATTTTGAGACACCCGCAATGTTAAGTTCGTATGGTGTCACCTGCTCTGCTACAAACCAATCAAAACGAGCAGGATTTCGAAGACACTCCATTGTTCGCTTCTTCTTCGCCTCTCTCCCATCTCGTCTGTCCTCCGAAATACAACATAACTTTCAGCCAGAGAATGTTACCACACAATATCCCACTGCCTCTTTTTGTATGCCTCAAGAGCCATGGGAACTTTCACCATGGTCGTAAACACGCACTCACCGCACTCACGAAAAAACCATCTCGAGACAGTTTACCCAAAGTTCAGTCACGCATCTGTGCATGGGACTTTTGCACTTTTGTAAAATGTCATCTTTTACTACACCGTCTCTTTAAAAACAACTTGCCGCGCTAAACGTTATCAAACTTATGGCGCCATTTTGTGAGTCTCGTGTGGACAATAAGCTAGACTGTTGACAGCAATACGTCCCCTTAGTACAACGCCTGACAACTGGGGCAACCAACTAACTACCCTCCCTCCATGTAAATGTCCACACATTCTACTCAAAAGCAAAAAACAGAAAAACAGAAAAAAACTTTAAAAAATATCTGTGCAGCATGAGATTGTGAAGGGACT
Organism: Paratrypauchen microcephalus; assembly: GCA_036785185.1. Taxonomy (NCBI): domain Eukaryota; kingdom Metazoa; phylum Chordata; class Actinopteri; order Gobiiformes; family Gobiidae; genus Paratrypauchen; species Paratrypauchen microcephalus. The sequence goes on along the minus strand of JAVJIX010000223.1, from coordinate 895,291 downwards.
AGGGGGATTCGGGGGTAGAATTTATTTTATTTCCTCTCTCTGAAGACTGTGGCGCTCATCCGAAAACCAGTGCATGTCCTTGCTCACCTCTCGGCCTTTAGCGGCGACAAGGGTACAACAAATGGTCGCCCCGGTTACTTGTTTGTATTTATGGGCAGGTGCTTCACTGTCTGCTACAACGTGAGCTAATTTTTAGCTGACAGAGAACAGTCAAAAGACACATTCCACTAAAGTCTGGGTGCTACACGTGTGACGGCATGGTTCAGTTTTGTATGGCTTAATTTTCCTGTTGTTTCAATTTCAGTTTGTGAAAGGCAACCAATAAAGTATGTAGTCAATTTATGTAGCTAACATTAGCACTCAGCTCAACTCACAAACTCAATAGGTCTATTGGGTTGTAGTGATATAAACACTTAAAATGAGATTTATGAAAGCAGGAGACCAAAATAATTGAATATATTATTATATCTTATTTCTTAAATTACTTATGGTCAGTTTTTAATACTTTTAAAATGATTTTTCAAACCTCTTATGAGTGCCAGTATATGTTACATTCGTATATAGCTTACCTTTCCAAATCATGCCATTCTAGTGAACCTTCTCGTCACACGTGTTGAATCTTTGGCTTTCTTTAAAGGAAAAGGCAGGTGCATTATTACTGTTGGATGTACTTCCTGCATGAAATGAGTTGGTGAGAGTCGGGACAAAGCACTAACTGGGCTTTATGGAACAAACCTGCACAGGACGTCATGAAATATATCCTCCTCTGTGCGTTTGCAGTTCAAAAGCCACTACAGATGTCATATTCTATCTATCCATGACTTGCCTTCGTGATAGCTATTTATTGTTTTAGCAGAAGAGAAAGTTTTAATGTAAATAGTTGAAAGAAAGAGAGAACTCTATGTCTATCAACAAATGTATTTATTAGTAACACTAAATATATAGAAGATATCTATTTAATTAGTCATAGCTTATGTTCTTGTGCGGTTGTGGAGAGGTTTTCTAAATGTACTTTTTATGTTTGCACAGCCTAGTCGAATATTTAGACTGTCTACAATTGTGCCTCCTGGCTTTGCTGTATGTTCACGATTCAACATGGTGCTCCTATTTACAAAAAATGAATGGTTTTCTTTGTGGTTGGTTGATTGATTTTATTTTCAGACGTATCCTGTCTTTAATGGAATAGGGTAAAAAAAAAAAACTACATAAGTTAGAAAATGTGAATTAAAAAATATAAAAGAGGAAGAGACTAGCTAGTGATGCAAATTGGGAAGGTGATGCAAAATACGTGAATTGGGGTAGATTTGAATGAACAACCTTACATTTCCAACATTAGCCAGTCTCAAGCGCATGAAGATGATATACCAAAAAAAGATAAAAAATATATATTATATCAAAATCTTTTAAAATAGGATCGATTAGTTGTTTAGGGTGAATTTGCTGCTTTATTTTTGTTTTTTTGTTTTTTTTCTTTCCCAAAATGTGTAGCCACACTAGTTCAGAACACTACCGGTGAAATGAATTGACGCGGGTGGGCAGGTGTCTTCAAAAAGATCATTTTTATAGCCTATACTTGTTTCGTCACTGTCCTCAGAGAGATAAATTCAGGGGTAAAAATATGAAAAAAATGTTGCTTAGGTGGGAAAAATGGAAATAGGAATATATTGTGTTTTGTTTTGTTTTGTTTTTTTGTCGTTTTGTTTTTTAAAAAGCAAAAAAGTCCACTCAAACACATCATGTGAGAGTGTTAAGTTTTGTGCGTTGGTTTTTTGTTTGTCCATCTACAGTCCGTCTTCCGCCTGCGAATGAAAGAGTTGAATGCGTGCGTGGTTGTTCCTCCCACTCGCGCTGCCTGGGCTCCAACTGCGCAGGCACCAAATAGGGACATAAAAAGACCAGTTTTCACCAAGCAAAGTGGTACAGTTAAGTTCTGCTTAGGCACTTGTTAACCTTTAGGGGCGGAGACATCAGGTTTTCATAGTATTAAGCCTTCATTTAAAGTACATATGACAAGTTAGACTACTAATTTCACTAAAACATTATATCTTTAATCATTATATTACATTTTACACACGCACACACATACGCACTATTTCTTTCTATGCAATACATGTCTGAATTGCGTAGTTATAATTATTAGACTAATACAAATAAATGACAACACCTTTATTTTGCAGAAGGTTTAAACTGCCAGAAATTTTTTTTCCTTGTCCGTGCATTTTCAGATTGGTTGATGACATAGGTAAAGGTATTTCGTTTTAGAATGCTGCTACCTGTGTTTTTTTTTACTTTTCTTATCAACTTTCTTTGTACAAGCCAAACCAGTAATAATCAGGAAAAACATGAAAACCTCGTATGTACTTTAAATACCATCAAAGAGACCCCAGTTAGCCTAAAATTTGACCAGTATTTTAAAATAACAGTGTAATTGAAGTTTGTGTTTTATTTTTGATTTGTTTGCTCTTGCTTTAAGTTTTCACCTTAAGTTCATATTTTCAGGCATTGGAAAGGCATTCAGAATTGAACTGTACCACATTGCTTGTTGTTAAGACCCACTGCACACATTTTGGTGCTGTTAACATCTGTCTCTTTGAAGCAGGTGTGGAAACCTCCAGTAACAAACAGGCACTGGCAGACTCGCTTTTTTTTTTTTTTTTTTTAAACCATCAGGGCATCTTGTGTTTCAAAATCTTTATTCATTTTCATAGCATAGCATTATAATTCAAAGTGGCTATTTATACCTTAAGCACCACCTATGAGATTTAAAACTAATTTCACCAAATTCACCAAAATTGGGCTTATCTTTATCAGAAACTTAATTTATTCCCCATTATAAAACAATGTTATTTTACACACTGGCAACATTTGGTGAATTGTTATTGTTCTTAGAAATCAGATATAGTTATTCATATTTATTTACATCTGACATAGTGTCCAAACATTTTTTTTAGAAATTGCACTTGTATGAACATTGACAAATTATGTCATTCCCGTTCATTTCCATCTTGTCTCAGGCGTGGTGCATTACACTACTTCATACTACTACTCTACATACTACAGTACTACTGCATACACACAGCATTGTCCATAGTCGCCTTCAATGATCCGAATGTCCGAATGTTGAACAATAACTTAAAGGTGGACGTTTTGTGCACTTATTTTTTAAGAATTGGGAGAATTTGAGCAGGTAAAAAGAAAAATGTCATGGGGTGAAAGAAAAACCCCACTGGAAATGACTTGTGAAATGCAAGGAAGAATGCAGTTTATATACTTGCCAGTCATATTACAGAAATAAACATTTGAAACCCTTGTTTACCAGCCTATATCCCTGTGTCATTTGTGTGTTGCCAAGTTTGCATTCTAATTACATTTGCGAAGAACAAATGACAGCTTTGAGCTTGAAATTCAACCCACTGGTTTCCAATACAAAAGAGCTATATTTAATACAGCTCCGGGAGAGACCGTAATAGGCTGCTTTCTACACATCAAATAAAGGAAAGCCACAGCGGGGGCTCAGTTCTGGCCCGTATTTTACAGACTAATCCTGGTTTTATATGATCAAATGGCCATCTGACTACAGCTCCATAACCAGTACACAGGCAGCTAGCAAAGGGGGATGGGTGTCTTGAAAGCATTCTGCATCTTTCTGGAGCAGAAGGGGGAAGGGAGTGCCTACATGAAGGGTCCAAGTCTATGTCAGTTTAACAGGTTGATCAGGGCAGCCATCTTGTCAATCAACATGTTTAGAAATCAAATAACACCCACACCGGGGCTAACCTGTAAAGAGCATGTTCTGCCACACTTCAAGTTCATATCCTCCTGAGACCCGGCCCATTCATTTGTGTCCTTTATAGACGACATTGAGTTAACCAGTCTGTCTTTTAAGTGTTTTGAGATAGACTCTAGTTTGTGGCTGCACTATGATTAAAAAATAAATAATTAAATAAATGTAATAATAAATAAGTAAATAAAAATAAATCAAATAAAAAGTAAAAAAGTAAAAAAATATATATAAATAAATAAAATTTAAGTAAAAAATAAAAAAGTAAATAAAATAATAATTAAATAAAAACAAATTAGAAATTAAAAGGGAGTCTAAAATTTTTCGAGGCGACTGTAGAAGCTTGTCAGAAATGTTGGTCATCAAAAAAAAAAAAAGTTTTTGTTAGATTGTTAATTTCACGTGGATTTAACACTATTACAGTCCATCACAGAGGACATGTTGCAACATAAATAAAATAAAAATAAAACAAAATGTAAATGCTAAGGTGTTCATTTACCTCCAAATAGAAAATCACAAAAAAAACAAAAAAACAAACAAAAACAAAACCAACAACAACAAAAAAACACTTTTTTTTTCTTCGGGTCCCAGGAGGATATGATGGACTGTAGATGAAGAAACCCAACTACCATTATGTCAGCTCTAAGACACTGTGCTACAGTTTTCTCTGTATCTCATGGTTGTAATTTCACATAATCCGTCATGCATTTCATTGGTTACAGACATCGTTGGGAGCGACTGTGACTCATACTTGACAGTTGCCAGTTCAATCACAGCACTGACATATGCATACTGTCCTTGGCAAGACACTTCACCCAGACCTTGCCCATGTATTTGGGTATGTAAATAAATAAATTTGAGCGACTCATTGTTGCCTATGGTATGGATTGTGGGTCACACTTCTGTAAATTAGCCCCAGACAAGTGTGGCTGCAGGTGTATCTTATTTAGTGTGACCAGAAGTCCCTGTTAACCCGGTGCAATCCCAGCTTTGAGCCCTGTGTCTCTTATCTCAGCAAATTTATCCAAAACCATTAATTTGTCCCATTTTTATACAAGAAATGTCCCTACCACCAACACTAAAAAGGGAAGTATATTGTGACAGTGGTGCAGCTGGTAGAGTTTGTCCACTGGTCCAAAGGTTGCTGTCATTGTGTCCTTGGACAAGACACCTAACCCACCTTGCCCCTAGTGTTTGCATACACCTGTGTGTGAAGGGATGAACGGTTCCTTGATGTAAAACTCTTTGAGTGCCTTGAGGATGGAAAAGCGCTATATGGCATTTGGTGACCATTCACCAAATGTTTTTGTTTGAATACTGAAAACTATGCTTTGAAATTGCCTTTAGGTCTAAATGTTTACTCATTTGCAATGACTGAATTTTACTGATTCACAAGCGAGTTGAGAAGGTCTTAATTACACACTTTTTATTCACAATTTTATGCACCCTGATATTATTACAGCAAAATATATGGGTTGAACGAGTAATAATAATAATAATAGTAATGCTTACAATTCTAAAGCTAAAAATAAATGTAAACTAATGTATTATTATTAAGGAGTAGTCTGGTTGGGCTTGTGTTAGGGTTATACATGCTTAAATGACTCACATTTAAAGGAGAATTAATGTTTTTTTACAATCTGAGCCTTATTTTGGTAATAAAACAAGTTGTTTTACTCACCCATAGCACTTTGGTGTCATATGGAGCACTTCTGGGGATGTTTTAGATTAGCGATATCCGTAACGCGAGTTCTCGGGGCATATAATATATGCCCCGAGCGGTCTCCAAATAACACAAACTTTAGCACTTTTTGAATCATAGAAGCTCAGTGTCTTAGTCTACACTTCCGTTTGAGTCAAAAGTGGCCTGAAATCCGAGATTTATCCATAATTTACAGCTTTGTGTTTCATGTTTGGGTCCCGGGAGCTGAGAGTGAAATAAACTGGTGTCCTCATCTACTCGAAACTATGAATAAATCTCGAATTACAGGCCACTTTTGACTCAAACGAAAGCGTAGACTGAGAAATCGAGCTTCTATGATTTGAAAAGTGCTAAAGTTTGTGTTATTTGGAGACCACAAACATGTGTCCTGAGAACTCACATTACGGAGATCGAAAATCTAAAACATCTCTGGAAGTGCTCCATATGACACCAAAGTGCTATGCGTGAGTAAAACAACTTGTTTTATTACTGAAATAAGGCTCAGATGGTAAAAAACATTAATTCTCCTTTATTATTATTATTATTATTATTATTATTATTATTATTATTATTATTATTATTATTATTATTATTATTATTATTATTATTTGGCATATGTTTTAACTCTGGTTTTGTTCTAGATTATTTTATCATGTTGGATTTCTTTAATCTGAGTACAACGACTCCTATTTAATGTGCCGGTCCAACTCTTGTCATTGCATACTCTCATGTCATCACTCACACATTCCCTTGAGTTTGCTGCACAATCTGCTCATCTCTCCACCTCTCTTTGGGGTCCTTTGATTTGCCAGGTGTTAGAGTTAGCCTTAGCCCAGCCGTGGTGCCCCTCTCTCAGTGTCACATCCAGGCCTCTCCAGCTCCTTTTGTTCTGCTTCGGATGGAGTGATCAGAAGAGATGAGCACTCTCCCCTGAGACCACAATCCTCCTGCCATCTGCTACCTGCCACTAAACAAACAAGAGAAAATATGGATTCAGTGTGTATGATGTATGGTTTAGTCCTAGTTAGGGACAGTTAAATCATTGTTTTTAGTTTGTTTAAATACAGTTTTAGTCCAGATTTAGTCTATCGATACAAAAATTTCAAACTCTATACAACTATGTTACCACAATGTAGATGGAAAATGCTCATTTTTAAGTAATAGAATGTTATCCCAGGCTGCTTTCGTTTGTTCTGATCTGAAAGACATCTATCTATCTATCTATATACAAAGGCTGTGTCCCACCATTGTGGGGTAGCATACATTTTTGTTCCTTTCCCTCCTTCCTTCCTTTCCCCAAACCCTCCTTCCGTGACATTTTTTTTTTTTTTTTTTTTTTTTTTTAATAGTAGGTCTAACCCTAAAGACTGAAAGACATGGTCAGGTGTAAACCAGGCAAATAGAATGTAGCCTAATATACAAAATAATACTTTCTTTATCTCAGCATGATTATTTTTTGTAGTATCCATTCTACTAGTTTTGATCATAGACTGTTTAAGAAGTCGTCTAAGTGAGTGTGACATCACCCTTAGCATTCGGTGACAGTCAAATTAGACTCACCAGTGCTAGCAGTTATAAGGGTGAATTTGGAGCCAGTTCCATATTAGGAATAGGAATTGATTTACTGACAAAATAGCAAAATAAAAACACCAGGATCATGTAGATGCAGATTACTATGAAGATTTAAAGACCAAAATGAGGAGCTTGACAGAAGAAGTTACAGAGAGAGGGGTGATGTTTTTCCAATACAAAGTGAATTGGAACCGGAGTCAGTGGAGCTGGATATGAGTTTTAGTATTGATTAGTATCTGATTTTCTATACTTTTCGCAACCCTAGTCCAGCATTACATCCTAATTTAGTGTGATCTTAATCCTGAATCAGCCCTGGTTCAATCTGGGTTTGGTTCAGTCTTGTATAGTATTAGTGGTTTGTGAGTATTAGTACAGTATAGTCATTTTAAAAGCAACAGGAAGAAGATGATAAATCCTATGCATGACCCTGTATTTAAGAAACTGATTCTCCAGCCATGGGATCAACCAGTGCCACACAAACTTGATGCTGCATTTGGCTTTTTAAGTGACTTTAGAAGAAGGTCTGACTGTAGTTGTTTGAATTGTGGCTGCTTATGCTTAGTCCTGGTTTGTTTAGTTTCTTCTTTCCTAGAGTGCCAGAAATAACAGGAACACACCCAGACACACGGCACGTTCAGTTTTTGTGTACCTTTTTGTATGGTATACCCTATACCATACAAAAAGGTACACAAAAACGTGCCATTCTTGATGTGAGATGAACTAGACCTACTATTAAAAAGTTTTTCAAACTTATTTCAAGATATCCTCCTGAGACCCGCCCATTCATTTGTGTCCTTTATAGTGGACATCTTTTAACTCTTTCTCTACCGGAGACGTCGTTTGACGTCAGAGCGATTCCAGACGTAGTCTACCGAGACGTCGATTGAAGTCAAAGCCGTTTTTCAGCGGGGGTTGCTAGGATACGTCCGGGAGCAACTTGTAATCGGGGGCGGAGAGCCCAGAAGCGCTCACCGTGTGTAGTGTGTAGTGAGTAGTGGAGCAAGATTAGCTAGCCTAGCGGCAGCTAACAATCGATCGTTTTTTACGGAGTGATCCGAGCGGTTGGAATGGTCTTGGGACCCAAGGTCCCGGACCACAGGACCGCGGAGACACGCCAGATCAGGCAAGGACGGCAAGAAAGAGATCTCGTCTGTCCGAGGCAGGGGCCATGTCTATTCGGGTCTCAGACCCGGAGGACAGCGAATTTGAGTCCAGCGAGCCAGACCCCGACCCGCCCGATAAGCGGCTGCCGTCGGGATCCTCTGGGAGAAGCAGATCCCCCTCTCCAGAGGAAGAGATGGGTAAGAACTAAGTTTACGTGCTGTGTGGTGAATCAATGAATTAACTTACTTTATCCCCTCCCTGCCTGCATGCACTTTTTCCCTCTTGTCCAAATGTCCGGGAGCTACTGTGGCGAGTAAATTTCTCCTGTGTGAGATCAATAAAGGCTTATCTTATCTTATCTTATGAATGAATGCAGGCGTGCGTGTGTGTGTGTGCGTGCGCGTGTGTGCGCGTCTGTGCGTGCGTGTGCGTGCGTGTGTGCGCGTGCGTAGCTATGTGTATAAAGGTTTATGCGTGTGTGTGTGTGTGTGTGTGTGTGTGTAAAGGTTTATGCTTGGGTATGTGTGTGTGTATATGTAAAATGCCACTATTGATGTGAAGGAATTTCCCATTTACAGAGCCTTCATCCAGCAGAGGACCTACTTTGCGAGCAGGGGTGGGGACCTCTGCTCGCAAAGCGGAGAAGAAAGGTAAAAAAAAATATATATTCTCCCCATTACATTGCAGCAATACAAAAAAATTACATTAGGTAATGTTGTACATTTCTGTCATTTTACAGGTGGTGCATCTGCCACACAAAGTGTGGAGTGGCAACAAAAAGGTTGGGAACCCAACGTGATTCCCTTCACGGCCACCCCTGGACTCCGGAGTGCTGCAGCGGAGCTGAAGTCTGACGTGCCAGCAGACTTCTTTGAGCTCCTCATCACAAATGAGCTTCTGGCACACATTACTGAGCAGACAAACCTTTATGCTCGCCAGTACTTTGCCGCTCTCCCTGAAGGCCAACAACACACACACACGCACACACACACGCATACATGCACGTGCACACATTGTTCACGCACATGCACACATTGTTCACGCACGTGCACACATTGTTCACGCACATGCACACATTGTTCACGCACGTGCACACATTGTTCACGCACATGCACACATTGTTCACGCACATGCACACATTGTTCACGCACATGCACACATTGTTCACGCGCGTGCACACATTGTTCTGTTGTTATTGTAACTGTTGTTATTCTCTCAAGATTGTTCTCTTTGTCAATTTGTATATAGTTATTTCTTATATTTGTAAATAAAATAAAAAATTTTGCAATCAAAAATCTTTCTCTGTTATTTTAGATGTTTGAGGTGTCACTAAATCAATAAGTATTGATGTCAAAGTCACTTATCTGCTTGTAATACCTCTTTTCACAAAAAGCTAATTTTCTCAAATTTGTTGTCAAAAAACAGTGTTTTTGCTGAAACTTTGCTATGTTCTACTATCAATTACTTGAGAACCAAAAAGGTTAGAAACATTTTTTTTCCAGGTGAAAGATGAGAGTCAACACTTTATTTTGATGTGTGCTACGTTTATATAGTGAAAGAACTCCGTATTCTGTGAGTCTTGAAAAATCAGTGAAAATGCTCTAAATCTCTGGTAGTCTGGGGCTTAGATTTTGAAAACAGGCTGGGAGTGAAAGAGTTAAAAGGAGTCTAAAAACTTTTTGAGGCGACTGTAAAACCGACCGAAAAAATGTTTTTGTTAGGTTTAGGTTAGGTTAACTTGACATGGATTTAACACTATTACAGTCCATTACAGAGGACATGTTACAAAAATATGAATAAAAATAAAATTAACAAAATGTAAATGCTAAGGTGTTCATTTACCTCTAAATAGAAAATTAAAATAATAATGATGATTTAGACACACTTTTTTCCTTCTGGTCTCAGGAGGATATTTATATTTGCACACTGCTGTTTTACTTCGATTTTCGTCCATTGCCGAGAAATTGTGTAGGCTAAAAGAACAAGGACGCCCTCTACTGGTCATGTTTGATAAGCTACAGGTAAGTTTTTATTTTATTTTTGCATTACTCTTTGACTTGGAGGTTTATATCCTCCTGGGACCCAAAGAAAAAAAGCGCATCTAAATTATTATCATTATTAATATTATTTTAATTTTCTATTTGGAGGTAAATGAACACCATAACATTTACATTTTGTCAATTTTATTTTTATTCATAATGTCGAAACATGTCCTCCGTAACGGACTGTAATAGTGTTACAGTCCGTAACACTGTAACGGACTGTAACACTATTACAGTGTTACAGTCCGTTACACTGTAACACAGTAATACTGTAACACTTCACTATTACAGTGAAGTGTTAACTTACATGTGAAGTTAACAACATTTTTTTGTTCGGTTCTACAGTCGGCTCAAAAAGTTTTTAGACTCCCTTTTTTATTTCTTATTTATTTATTTTTATGTATTATTTTTATATTGTATTTTTTATGTATTATTTATTTACTTATTTATGTATTTTTATTTATATTTGTTGTGTATTTACAATTATTATTATTATTTTTTATTTTATTTATTATTATTTTTTTTTATGTCCACTATAAAGGACACAAATGAATGGGGGGGGGGGGGGGGGGTATAGGTTATAGCATTTTTTATTTTTTTTCTTCGATATTTTTCCAATATATTTTTTATGTTTTGGAGACACTTACAAACAAGAATAAGGCGCTTTCATAAAATGATGGGGCCATGAATGGTCCTGTCGTCCAGGTAAGTGACACGTGACTTGCAATGCTGTTTTCCAAATCTTAATTCAAGGAGATAAAAAAAAAAAAAAAAACTAGAACAGATCTGCTCATTGTATGTCCATATACATCAAGGAGGTCCACACTGTCAAGGATTTTACCAAGTTGCAGGAGAAACTGGTTGAAAAAATAAATTTGTTATCACATTTTAGTTGCTGAGTCACACACCACGCTTTGCTGTGTTTTTTTTATTGCTGCTGCAGACAAAATGGCTGAAAGAGAGGGGAGCAGAATGTTGACACGCACATCAGCAATATTATTTGTATTAATACTTTTTGACTCACTGTAGGATCGTGCATTTTAAGTAGTCTATGGTTAGGCTATATAATCAAAGTAGGCTCTAACCAACCAATTGAGATAAATGTTGATTTTTCTTTTCATGCATGTTATAATTTGTAACGATTAAAATGCAAATCCTGGAGTAGGTCAAAGCATTTGGTGTAGCCTAATTAAGTTGCAATACAAGTTAATTATTCTACGAGTTTGTAATATGGTCACCAGAGATTTTTTTTTATTTTTAAATAGTGCATGTAATGGCCTGTAGTAGCCTACTGTCTGAGAAAATATTGCGTTATTTATGGAATCAAACGACCTTGTTACTGAATTAACCAAAGTACAAGATTATAGATCAGAAACGAAATACGGAGCAATTTTAAGACTATAAATATTTGGTTGTCCACATCTTTAGAACTAGATTGAAGATGACCAAAACAACGTGTAGTTGGAGACGTTAATGCAGAAAATGTGCATACTGTCAGGGAGCTTTCTAAAGAAAATAGTGAGGTGCACAGGTGAGTGATGATGCTTCAGCGCCCCCCAGCGGTGCCTAATGTCAGTGTGCGTAAAAGGAACAGGATGGAGCCATTATGAGATGTGATAAGTGTAGACCTCTTTTAATTCAGTGTCAGCGCCAGTGGTTCAAACTTTTAAACAATAAGTTAAATAATGAATAAACGAGGTGAACGCGTAATAATGTGAGAATCTGGGCTTGTTAGAATTGACAAAATTGACCTCCACTGGACTCTTCTCTTCAGAGGCGTGGTTGCGCAAGGACCAGGACCGCCAGCTGTCCACAAAACATGAGGAAACATCTGGAAAATGTGAAGGGAATGCGTAATGGAGCCACTCTTTATTTAGTTTGGGTTGTTCGTGAACTCAGTGAAAACGAAGTGTGGTGTTAAACGAACCACCCCTCAACTGTCCCATCATGACATTAGGCTGTTCACATCCTGCGGAGTCCGGGCCCCCAGCCCAGACTGCAGCAACACAGCTTTCATTGATCTCGTGTCGCGTGGAGCCGCAGCAGTGACACCGCGGGGACCGTATAACCCACACTGATGTGCTTGGTCTTGATTGAACTGATAACTAAAGCTTATCATGAGTCGTGAGGCGGGACAGACGGGCTGGGTTCATTGGATACAGAGGTTCCGCATGAGTGGGTCGTGCCCCCTTCACGCGCTGCGGGGGTGTGGTACTGGGGGTGTTTCTGCCAAATCCGCAGGTTTCCCTCCTCTCTCTCCTGTTGTCTCCACACTCTCTTGAGTTTGCTCTGCGTCAGATGATGCGCGTCGCGTGCTCTATAAAGGCACCTGTCCTGGCAGAGCTCACGCGCATCTGACTTTGTCTCCTCACTCTTCTCGTGTTCAGCTCCTCGCGCACTCTGCCCCGTTCAGGACCATGAGTTTCTCCAGTGAAGTGTACAGCTCCAGCTCGTACCGGAAGATCTTCGGCGATGCTCCACGCTCTGGACGCATGTCGATGGCCAGCCCGTCCCGTGCCCACTCTTCGGGACTCCGCAGCGTCCATCACCGGTACAACTCCCCGTCCATGTCCTCCTCCGGGATCCGCCGGAGCGCTGCGCCGCGCATGAATTTGGCCATGCACGAGCCGCTGGAGCTGTGCGCCTCCACGGCGGTGACCAACGAGCTGAAAATTGTCCGTACCAATGAGAAAGAGCAACTGCAGGGGCTCAATGACCGCTTCGTGTCGTTCATCGAGAAGGTGCACAGCCTCGAGCAGCACAACCGCGTGCTCGAGGCAGAAGTGACGCTGCTGCGGCAGCGCCACAACGAGCCCTCGCGCCTGCACGAGCTCTATGAGCAGGAGATCCGTGAGCTCCGGGCGCGTGTGGAGGAGCTGACGCACGAGAAGAGCCAGATGCACGTGGACTGCGTGCAGATGAATGATGCACTGGAGCGCTCGCGAGAAAAGCTTGACGAGGAGAGCCGGCTCCGCGAGGAGGCTGAGAACGCGCTCAAGGGCTACCGGAAGGACGTGGACGATGCCACGCTCGCGCGTCTCGAGCTTGAGAAGAAAGTCGAGGCTCTGCTGGACGAGATCGCCTTCCTCAGGAAAGTGCACGAGGAGGAGCTGCACGAGCTGCAGGCATCACTGCAGGCCACGCAGGTACCGCACGTGCACAGACACGCACCTGTCATTCACCCCTCCTTTTTTAAAGTTAAATAACTTATCTTAACAGCCCCAAGAGCTGCACAAATAGTAGTTGAGCAGATGGAGCTATGTTTAACCATAACTAACAGGCTAATAAAGTAGACATGAACTCTGTTACAGCACCGATAAATGCTCATAATTAATGGCACTGCAGCGCCTCGTGCTTCTGCTCTGCAGCACCCCGCGCGCTCTCACGCTCGCGCACGAACAGTCCCGCAGAGTACTCCTGTCTGAGTTCTGAATACGACAGTGAATTTCACCTCTGGTCAAATGAAGTATTGAGACCTGTTCCTGTGTCTGTCTGTTCCCGTGGTATAATTTGCGATGAATGAGCAACTTTGACGCAGCCAAAATTCATGTAGATCGTCATGTTTGTTGACGGGGTACGGAGAGAATGTGGGGTGCGCATTAGGGGTGTGGTCGACCTACGCAGATCCCACTAACTTAACTCATGCAAACGAACTGCACGAAGATAAAGATACATTCCATTTATGCTCCAGTACATCCCAAACACTGCCACCTTTTTATTTTGAGACAGATATTTTGACAGATTTGTGTTTATCTTTGAACTTAAGTATTAAGTAACATAAGATAACTCTTCTTTCTGCTCCCTTTCATTCAATATTTTGTATTGTTATCACAAATGTTGATGTCTTTTTATACTTTATGAATGAAATAAACAAATAAAAAATTGGCGCCCCACAGCAAACTACTTGAAGTGATATCAGAATATGAATAGTTAATATGTAACAGGAAACATATTTGTTGGTCATCACTAGGGATTGGAGGGCAGGAGAATAAGTTTCCTAAGTGTAACTTATTAGACATGGAATTAGAATATATATTTATTAATTGAAAAATACTCAAAACATGAGGCAATGCTGTGTATGCTGTATTTGCCCCTTCTAGCTAAAAAAAGAAAAGAAAAAAAAAGTCTATTACAATGTCAATATTAATTTTCTATCTAATGAATGTCTCCTTTTACAACAAAACTGCAACTACAATGGACATCAAATCAATTAGCTGCAGTGAGAAGTGATTGCTAAAGCACTGGTTGCTGGGTAGATTCCTCCCGGGCATCCTCTTGCTGTCTGTCTATGGGGAATGGTATTACCTTGTAAGCTATTGACAGCACAGCACCAGAAGGCCTGATTCAGCAGCTTCTTCATCAGTGCTGCGTATCACCTCACTGGACACACCACACCTTATACATAAATGCATACGGCAACGGCATGAAGATCGAAGAGAAGGGGAGGGGACGTGCACGCGATGGGGAATAAATGGTACCTCTCAGCTGTCCAGAGTATTGGTTTACTCAAGTTTATGGGCTGCACTCCTCATATTCGAAGTAGCAGATTCAGCCCTAGGTTATGAAGCGTTATGTCCAATGGAATTTTGTGGTCAGCAGATGTATGCACGTTTTTCATTGAAAGTAATATAAAATGATCAATAAAGTCAATAGGTCAAAGGAATTTCAAACTTTTAATGAGGCGTTTTCTCATTTCTAAAGCAATGTCAATCTGAAACTTGTGTACCACTATATATGGACTGTAATTACACCACTATGCCCAAGGTCAGAGTGATTAATTTGTGCCTGACTTCAAATCTTAAGGACACAATGTCAGTATGGTTTGATTCAGGCAAATGTCGTAACCTCAGTGACCTCATGTAGCATTTCTAACCCAGTGCAGTAGTGATATGGGTGGAAACAAATGCAGGCTCATAGAGAACATGCATGCATGCAAAACCACACAGAAGGCTTCACCTGGTCCAGGAAGTATACTTGGAACCTTCTTGCAGTGAATTGGGAGGGCTAACCACCAGGCCAAGAAGCCTTACATGGCCCCCCCTCTAATATAAATGAATAGGCAGAGGTTCCAAATCTGGGCCCCTAAAACCCTAGGGGCCCAGGACAACAGTCCCATTTGGCCTCCCCTGTCTACCACCCTACTAACTACTATGCCACCCTGCCACCCATGTACCATACCTCATAGCTCACCCAGCTCTCTTTGTCGCAGGTGTCGGTGGAGATGGACATGGCCAAACCGGACCTGGCAGCTGCTCTGAAGGACATCCGCTCTCAGTACGAGAACCTCTCCGCCCGAAACCAAGCTCAGGCCGAGGACTGGTACCGCTCTAAGATCGCTACGGTATCGGAGGCGGCGGCCCGTAACCAGGACGCCATCAAACACTCTAAAGAGGAGCTGACCGAGTACCGCCGTCAGGTCCAGGCGCGCACCCTGGAGATCGAGGCTTTGAGGGGGCACAATGAGGCGCTAGAGAGGCAGATCGCCGAGATGGAGGACCGCCACAACCAGGAGATTGGCGAGCTGCAGGTGAGGGAATGAAGGTGACGAGAGAGAGAGATTATTTAGGGTCAAGAAATTACAGGTTTTAGTTCTACAATAGGTCTCACAGTAAGCAATAAGATGTGAGGTAATGGTGGTAATTGCATAAAAGGAGACCATTTGAAATTCGGAGCATAGTATAAAAGCTAAGAATGCAACTAAATAAATACAGGACCTGACATTCATTTTCATTAGTCTTAATATGCAAGGTATGCTGTAGGTTAGAACAATATAGGGTAAAACTAGTGCTGTTTTAGGCTCAAAACTCTTCTTCAGATTCCTTACCTTACCTGTTGTTACTGTTTTTTTGCAGGACACCATCCAGCAGCTGGAGGCAGCCCTGCGCACCACTAAAGGAGAGATGTCTCACCACCTGCGCGAGTACCAGGACCTGCTCAACGTCAAGATGGCTCTGGACATCGAGATCGCTGCCTACAGGTGAGTTTACACTGACAAAAACAGCACACATGAGACATGAGAAATACATTTAATGGTGCTCTATGTAACTTTTCTGATGGAGGGTAGGTATAGCCAAGTTATAAGTCAGATCTGTGGAGAGGCGACCCTGCTTACAGTTTGAATGGGGGTTTTTCAATTTATTTTTGTATGCACTTGAAAAATGACATATCATGTGAGGACATACTGAAAGGCATTTAGTATACTTAACAAAAACGAAATATTATTTTCTTGACATATTCAGTGTATTTATTGCTTTTTCAACCAATAATCCCACTACTTTTTTGTAAACAGATTAAAGGCCCTTGTGGGGACAGGTATTGTGAATTAGCCTTGACTACAAACACTGTGATACCTGCATCAGATTACTGAACTGTTAATCTGCGTTTGTTATATCTATCCCTATTCAAATAAAGAATAAATACAAGTACATAAATAAACAATTTTCTTTCACATTGAACCACACCTATATGATAATCAATCTAGGTCCCTGCTTGAGAGCCTGCAGTTGCTCACAGGTTCTTGGGGATGTTTCACATATTGCGTCATTTGCTTTTCATTTGATCATATGCAACATAATGATTCAAAGACATGGCCCAGTCCACAGTGACAATCCCCTACATTGTTGATGCATTCTCAAATTTGCATTTATCTTTGGATACCATAAAACACCAGCTTTTTTACTATATCCCCTACTGTCTCACACCACAAGGCTGACCAGGCTCTGTCCCTTTTGTCTGCCCCCAACAGGAAGCTGCTGGAAGGTGAAGAATGCCGTCTCAGTTCCGTCGGGGGGTCCATGGTGCAGTCGGGATACCAGGGCTTCTCGTACATGTCCCCTCGCAGCTACACCCTGGGAGCCTACAGGAGGTCCAAACCAGAAGAGGATGGGGACGAGGGAGAGGATGAGGAGGAGAAGGAGGAGGGAGATGATGAAGAGGGAGGAGATGAGGAGGGAGGAGACGAGGAGGCAGGAGATGAGGAGGGAGGAGACGAGGAGGGAGGTGATGAGGGAGAGGGTGATGATGACCAAGAGGAGGAAGAGGAGCAGAAGCAGGATAAGAAAGGTAAAGATAAGGATGAAAAGCAAGACAAGGAGAAGGATAAGAAGAAAGAGAAAGATAGCTCTAGCTCCAAGACCAGCAAAAACTGAATACATGACACCAGTCACATACTTGTAGGCTGTGTTCATGTGGGCATATGAATGGGACAAAGGCATAAAACATACACAAAACGACACAAGTCATAATGGATTTAAAGCTATATTATGTAACATTTTGCAACATTTATATTTTTGAACTTCATATCAATGGGCACTGTGCTAGAGCCTTTTGAACACATATCGTATCATTACCACCAGTCATTCAGCTTATGCCTAAGAATCATATGGTGGCTTGAGTGGTACAAAACGTAAGATGATAAATTATTGCACTATTCCTATGAACTTTCTAATTAAATCACATATTATACATTAGATAACAAGATGTTACATAATGTTGCTTTAAACAGTCATATCCATATCTAGGTGTACAGTAGTTGCTTGATTGGTACATTTCAAATATTATGACATTTTAAATCCTAAAATGTGGGTGCAATACCTTTTAATAAACTACTAGACTTAGAGGACTGAGAACACATTGCTTCAGTATAATTTATATATTAAAGCAAATTACAACTTATACATATCTGGGCACTACCATTCAAAACATTACTGTGCCATTTGTAGTTGCTGAAGGGATGTAGTCGACACATATGCCATTCTTTGTAACTATTCCAAACTATTCATGGTCAGAGCATTGATGTTAAAAATCGACAATTACCTTACATTTCTCCAAACCTATATGCTATATTGTCCCATTCAAAATTATCCACACGGCTGCGGCCTACAGCTCATACCATGCACCAATTCACTGTCCAAAAGCTACACACACTGACATGCATTTCCATTCATTAAATCTAGAAATATTAAAGTTATAGAAGCAGTTATTGAAGTGTTAGACAAGTTTTTTTGGACATAGCCTACTAGTTGACTTTTGACTTTTTGGATCAAGATTTCATACCTTCTGTATTTTCTGCAAATCTCGTTTAGGTTTCACAGCCTACCAACAGTGTTTCCAGTTGTCCTCCGGAATAGAGTTTGGCTCCCAAGTCTGATTTGAAGTGGGAGACATCAAGAATGATTTTGACAAAAAAGGGGAAAAAAAGGAAACAGCTATGTAAATAAATCTGACAAATTCAACTTCAGAGGACAACTGGAATACCATAATTTTGTTAAAAAAAAATCAAAAAAAAATCAACACTTTCTCTTTAAAAAACAGTTAATGTATTTTGAATTTGATGATTTTATCACGCTTTCCCCACAAACTTGCACTGAAATCGAGCATGAACAGTACAATCAACCATCGAAAGCAACAATATTCTGCACACAACTGTAAAAAACGCACACTTCTGATCAAAAGAGAGACAGCCAACTTTAACGGTGCTATTTTGATTTTTACATTAAATTAAAAGTATCTACTACCAGCTCATTCCTGATAGTGTCAAATTCTAAAGAGGTCTATGGGTTACACAAGTTTCACTCATAAATGCTTCAATCCCACCACGACACAAGAGTAATGTACGCTGCCATTTTGAGCACTTTTCATTTTGTCACTGTAGCGTCACGGCACGGCAATAATGATGACTGATCCATGTATATACTGATGGGGAAAAATATATATTGTAACAGGGAGGGCAGAGTTTTCATTTGCTGGAAACTGGGTGGTGCATCTCTGGGAATGATAAAACATAAAGAGTTTAAATAGAAATTGCTGCTGCAGAATATAATATATGTTTTGGGAAAATGAATTATTATCCCTCCCTTTGGTTGGTTCATTTGTCACTGTTCCTTGCCATTAGCAGTGTCCCATAGTCTTATAGGTAAACAATATAGGGTTAGCATTTTCAGTATATTCACATAAGCCACAACTACAGCTGTGTATGTGTTTAGGTCAGGAACTTTAGTGACCTGGTTCAGTATTTAGGTCATAGATATAGAACACAGGCCAATTTTATTTTATGAATGTTTGTTATTATATATTATCTATATACATTCATACAAAGTGAACATTTTCAAGCATTTTTTCATTAAATTGTGAAGATTTACAGTTAAAAAGCGAAATTCCTCATCATAGTAAAAAGTGGGAAATGCTTGAAACATTTGCATATGCTGAACCCGTATAAAAAAATACACCATGTCAAGATAGCTATGGCTGGTGTCAGAATGTGCAGTCAATATATGGCGTCACAGAGGATGTATACAGTGTTATGTGGAGTCAAGGTTGCTTGTTTTCCTGGAGGTGAAGGAAAACGTGGTCATAAGTGCCACAGCATCTGGTGGTGACACTGACATGGGCCCATATGTTTGTGTCAGGTGGGCCTAATGTGTTAAGTTCACGGCTAGATATAACAGAGTCACAACTAAGGGCTAATCACACTCACAGTATCACTCCTCCCCCCCATAGTGGCAAATGAACCAGCTGATGGGCACTGAATGCATGGCCTGATTCTTGGATGGAATAGATTTTTGCTTGTTGTGTGAATTATAAATCTTGCCTTAACCATTTGCTGCAGAAAAAGACCACAACACAACATTTTAGTCTGTTGTTTTAGAAAAGGGGAGGTAGAAGAGCGCTGACACTAAACCGAACCATTCCTGCTAAAACTACTGTGATCTGTATGTGCTGCTCTATCACGCAGTCCGAGTCTCAAAGCCAAATAAAGACATTTATTAACCAAATCAGTGGTGTGGGGTTTTCATTTGCACAGAAGTTATCTATTGTAATGTAATTTTATTTGAATATTACATTGCCTGTAAGATTTACTGAACAAAAACAATAAGCACTGTGAAATGGGGGTGAAGAGCAATGAGAGACATTCAGTACATTTTTAGAGGCTGGGAATCAATCTCACAACACTGAGTCTCCCAAACCTCTTGGTCATTGTGTATTTTAATCAATCTTTTGACATCTAATTACAGCATCTTGAATTGTGTTCTTCATAAATAAGATAAAATGTATTACTTAGGTCATAATTTAATATTTTGAACTGAACTATAATATACATCCAAAAGCTTAATCATTGTGTTAATTTTTCATTTAATTTCTGTAAAACAAAACTGCAGAAATGAAAAGCCCTACTTCTTCATAGTGGTATTTCACAGTAAAAAAATAAAAAAAGAGTAGTGGGCAGAGATAGGGGGTATGTTCAACCCGGAATATTCTGAGCACTTAAATGCAGGACAATACAGGATTAATCAAACAAGCTTACGTAAATGTATTAAGGGAATATGATTATAACATGATTAAAAGCTCATAAATGTCTACTTTTCATAATACCTCCCCTTTAAGACAATTATTGCTTTTTTATCATCTCTTTATTGACTCTTGTGTGAATTGCATATGAAATAATGGGTAAAGTAAGCTATTTCTTTACTATTACATACATTTTAAAGCAGAGTAGGCAAAATCTGTACCATTATAGAATCCATATACTACAACAATCTGAGAACCATGCCAACCAGCACAGTTTTTAACATAGCATCAGCTTTTTTGCCCTTAATAACTTTTATTTGAATGAATAATAATTATTCACTATAATATCAACTGCATGAGCAGGCAAATTGTAAGGAAATCAAATGGTGCGTTAAATGGCCAATAAAATACATGCAAATGAGGGCCTGCTAACTGCTAATCTCTGTGATAGGATCATATAATAAACACAATCTATGTATGTTTCTCTACCAAAGCTGTTTACATGTGCTCTCGACATTTCAGATCCTGATTTATATGGTGCCCATATGTCAACATGCACTACTTTAATACTCTCTGCTGCAGCCACCTACTCCATCTTACCATGCGTTTAACTCACTGAGCTGATATATGGAATAATATCCCATCTTTGCCAGTACAGCCTCATGGGAAGAATAAAGAGACATTAAATGCTTGTCTGTGCAAGTGCAGGACGTCCCTGAATGGTAAAGGGCACACGCATAATTTCAGGAGCATTTCTGTATGAGAGGAGGGATTATGAATAGGTTACAGTTATGTCGAGAAAGAGAGATGTCAAGGAGAAAGGACAAAATGACACTTCACAGCAATGGCACACACTTACAACAGCTATCAGAGCCCCCAAATCTCTTATCGAGTGTTGAAAAAATGTACTTTCCTCCATTGGTAACTCACTTTTTGATACTTGTTCTGATCATTTCAGCACCAAATTGACTTTACAAAGCATGTCTTTATATTCTTTTGAGCCATATTTAAACTGATATGCAGCTGGTAACTGATATGCTACCGGTAACTTGACCTGGTGGCAACATCTGCCTATGGCCACGGTCAATGGATATACAAGTCCAATGCCATAGTGTGCATTCAACATTCAAAACATCACAGTGACAAGACATGCAGGTGGCTGTGTACTAGAGAAGTTACACAATGCATGCACCTTTAAAATACAAAACCTGAAATATAAATTCAAATGAGTCCAACAGTAGTTTAAAAGGCGTAAATAAGCATAATAAAATATGAATCTTAAATCCTCAAAGGTCCAGTGTCCAATACTGTACTTATAGGTGGCCACATTTCCCTGTCAATGATCTCATCACATCTCAGAAGCTGGTTAGTATTTGGATGGGGAAACTAGTACTCTAGCTCTACTGTATGCAGGAGTGTTGGTAGTGGTCGAAGGAGCTGATGACTTCCATCACTCTACCCCAGGGCAGCTGTGGCTATAGTATAGGCCAGTATAGTACAGTATAGGATAGAATAGTATAGTATAATATAGTATAGTATAGTATATATATCCTCCTGAGACCCGGCCCATTACTTTGTGTCCTTTATAGTGGACATTGAGTTAACCAGTCTATCTTTTAATTGTTTTTAGACTCTAGTTTTCTGGCTGCACTATGTTTAAAAAAAATAATGATAAAAATAAATCAAAAATTCAAAAAAAAAAAAAAAAAAAAATCTAAAAAAAAAAGGAAAATAAATAAATAAATAATACATAAAAAATATAAATAAATAAATATGTAAGTAAATACTCAAATAAATAAATAAAAATAAATAATACATAATATATATATAAAAAATAAATACATAAATAAGAAATTAAAGGGGAGTCTAACAACTTTTTGAGGCAACTGTAGAAGCTTGTCAGAGATGTTGGTCATCAAAAAAAAAAAAGTTTTTGTTGTAGGTTGTTAACTTCACATGGATTTAACACCAAAATGTCCCCGACGTCCGTTACAGAGGACATGTTACAACATTATGAATAAAAATAAAATTAACAAAATGTAAATGGTAAGGTGTTAATTTACCTCCAAATAGAAAATTAAAATAATAAGAAGAATAATTAAACTTTTTTTCTTCAGGTTCCAGGAGGATCTATAATTTAATCTATCACCACTGAGTGGGGACAGGATGAAAAATATAGTGTAATGCTCTTTTGGTGTTGAAAAGTGCAATATAAATCCAATGCATAATTATTAATAACAAATTTTGTGGCACATGATATTTAAATGAGGCTAATTAAATATTTGCAGGGACGATTTTGCAGAACAAATATCCCGATTAACAGTGCACGATGGTTGCTACAAAAGCCGCAATAACAACCTTACAATTCAAATGTGACTGCCCACACAGTGACCACCCCAGTCCCTGTCCTCGCTGCCACGCCCCTTTGCTGCAGTAGTAGTAGTATGGGCCCTTATGTCGCAGGCCTGTATAATCTCTGGCGGCTGTACTTATCATCTCATCTCTTTGCCTCGTGTCAGGCTGGTCCCAGGTGAGCAATGGTTCCATGTGCACAAGATGGATGAGGGATGTCCAATGATGACCCTCCAACGCTGCTGTCACCTCTAGGAGTTTCATCACAGCCTGGGCCAGTTTGTTTTGGCTGCAGACTGCCCCTCTCTGTGTGGGGGATACACAGCACAGTGGCAAAGACATTATCAGCACTAACACATGATCAATAACTCTGTCAGGGAGGCAGAGCAAACGGGCCCAAGACAAATGTTGGCTTGCTCCAAATGAGAAAGAGACTGGTGGTTAGACGTGTGGAGGTGGGGAGTGACACAGCAAAACTCGAGGTATCGTTTTGTTTACCAAAAAAAGTAAATTTTGCATAAGTAGATATACATTAAAGCTTTCAACTATGTTATCGTTGTTTTCCCTTCTCAATTACTCACTCAAAATTGTATTTGTTGTGATTCGTGCATGTCTGAGTAATCTTTATTGTCATGTTTGCAAGATGTCATTGCTCCGATCTACCTCCATTTTCTCCACCACTGCTCTGTACTTACTTTGTTCTCCATTTTATTTTCTTAATAATTGATACACATAGACATATTATATATAGCCTAATATAGCAGATAAAATTTACATCAACACAGGACCCAGCACTCGGAGATTTCAGGACATTGATAGTATTGTCCATTCTAGTCTAGTGTAGTCCAGTCTGGCTATGCTTCTGTTGTAGGGAATATTATACCTCTGATGAAGAAGGCCAAGATAATAAGGATGGTGACTCACATGATGTGAACAGACAAGACTAAAGGATAGCCCATTGATGGTTTTCAGATTCTAAAATGTGATGATATTAAATGCGGGACAAAAAGCAACATTTCCCTATTGACTACATGGCATTCGCATAAGAATGTCCAACAGTTTCATTGCTGGCACAATAATTTGATGGAGCATGTCTTCAACCTGAGCCTGAAGCTGAAGGTGGTGCCACAGCTCTGGAAGACCTCCTGTGTGGTACCTGTGCCCAAGACACCGCACGCCAAAGACCTCAACAGCTTCAGGCCAGTGGCTCTCACGTCTCATCTGATGAAGACTCTGGAGAGGCTCGTCACCTCCGCTCCACGGTGAGCTCGGCGATGGACCCGCTGTCCCGCTGGACTACCTCACAAACCGGGCCCCAGTTTGGGCCCCAGGGCACGGTCCTCGCGCCCTTCCTCTTCACCCTCTACACTGCAGACTTCAGACACAACACGGACAGCTGTGTCCTGCATAAGTTCTCTGATGACTCCGCCATCATTGGTCTCATCACAGACGATGATGACGCAGAGTACAGAGGACTAACGCAGGACTTTGTGGACTGGTGTCAGCGGAACCACCTTCTCATCAACGCGGGTAAGACCAAGGAGATGGTGGTGGACTTCCGCAGACGCCATTCTACTGCCCCCCCACCAGTGAACATCCAGGGAAGGGACATTGAGAGAGTGGACTCTTACAAGTACCTGGGTGTTCATCTGAACAATAAACTGGACTGGACTCATAACACAGATGCACTGTACAGGAAGGGCCAGAGTCGGCTCTATCTCCTGAGGAGACTGCGGTCCTTTGGAGTGAGAGGGCCACTCCGGAGGATCTTCTATGACTCTGTGGTGGCATCAGCCATCCTGTACGGTGTGGTCTGCTAGAGCAGCAGTGTCACAGAGAGGGAGAAGAAGAAACTGGACAAGGTCATCAGGAAGTCCAGCTCAGTCCTGGGTTGTCCTCTAGACTCGATGCAGCAGGTGGGGGACAAGAAGGTCCTGGCTAAACTCATGTCTATGCTGGACCATGAGTGTCACCCCCTGCAGGACGCTCTGTCGGCTCTAGAGAGCAGCATCAGTGACAGACTGATTCGGCCTCGCTGTGTTAAAGAGAAATTTCGCAGATCTTTCCTTCCTGCTGCTGTCAGACTGTACAATGATCAATGCTAGTCATGTTCTTCTCCATAGCAACCATGTGTCATCTCCATAGTAATAATTACATGTGCAATATTATTTAAAGTCACTTTACCTGCTACTTATTTGTGTAACAACCACTGTCCATCACTGCACTGTACACAATCATCTGAGTCACTTTATTGTAGTGATATTATATATTACTGAACTGGAGTCACTTTAACTGCTGTTTGTTTGTTCACTGCTCAGAATCAAAGACATTTATTGTGCAGCGTTCCTGTGCCTTTAACCTTACAGTGTTGTGTTTTTTTTAGTTGATTGTACATACTTATTATTTATCTTATCTAACCGGCTGGTTAGCTCAACTGGTAAGTCATTGACTTTCCCCCTGGGGGTTGTGGGTTCAAATCCCCCCCGGGCAATGAGCTAACCAGTGTGGGTCCTTGGGCAAGACCCTTCACGGTACTGCCCCCCGGGTGCCGAAAAAAGATGGCTGCTCACTGCTCCTGAAAAGGATGGGTCAAATGCAGAAGTCAAATTTCTCCCGTGTGTCACTGTGTGTCATTGTGTGTGAGACCAATAAAGGCCAATAGGCCAAGGCTTAATTCTTAATTAATTTTTGATGCATGCTCTTTTTTTTCCAACTGTTTCTGAAACTTGCGTTGTGACACTGCAATTTCCCCATTGTGGGACAAATAAAGGATTATCTTATCTTATCTTATCTTATACACACATTAGCAAAAACTGCCAAAAATGTTTGAATAGTCTGACAACTCAAGACAAAATAGAACACATTTTCAGGAGCCTGTTATAAATATGTGAGTGTTCATGGTCCTGTTTAGGTGTTTGATTTGATTTCCAACAAAAAGGTGACAGTGATTTACTGAAAAAAACTGTTGGCTAGTTTGTACCTGTTGTAGTTCCAACCAAGTCAGCTCTTTCTGGCAAGACTGTGCTAAAATAATGCTCAGATTGCAGACTAATTTGAGTAGCAGAACTTCTAACAGCGTAATGCTTACAGTCAGTAGTGCCTACAGTCAGCTTCACACCCCCAGGGAATGTGTACATCAGCTGCAAAGTATCAACAGACTGCGGTGAGGTCATCTGAAACCCTCCACTGTAGTATTATGCCACACCCAATAACAATACACATACATATTCGTCTGTCCTGCTGTCTGTGAGTGCAACTCTGAGTGCAGCAGCCTCCGTGATGGATGCTTTTTCGTCTTCCTCTGACATGTTAGACTTATGCCTGGACCTGAGCCTTGTGCTGTGCTGTTGGATGTCCCAGGTGTCAGGGGGGGGCAGATTTATTGAAAATTCAGTGCACGATCAATCCCCCTCCTCTGCAGCCTTTGGCCTGTGCAGCACACACCATGCGTCCTTGGCTCGGATAGTGCTGAGCTCCACTGTCAGCACATTGCGTTGTTGTGGTGGTAGCGCATACATAATTGAGCCTCCCCACGAGACGGTCAGAGATAAAGCAATAACTACTCAATCTCAGCTTTTAACAGCCCCTCGACTCTGTTGCTGCTAAGAGGGAGTAATGAAATTCTCCCTGTTTTAATTGGATGAAACCAGAGGATGCTAATCCACTGTTAGTGGTTGTGTCATATTAAAACTGAAGAAGTGCCGACATTCAGAGTAAACTCTTGGCTTGCAGCATTTTTTCTTTTTGGATTCAGTACATTCAGTTGTTATGCATATTTTTTCCAAATTTTTACCACCATAAAATATTCAGCCTGCAAAAAACGTAAAGATTATTGTCTGAAAGATAACATTGGGCATTTGGTATTAAACTGTAACATATGTAGATAATTATTTTACATTTTGGTAATTGCAAATTGCAATATTATTCTAAAATATTATTCTTAACAGAACTTGGTCCGTTGACTTCCTGTTGCAGAAATCTTCAGAACCGCACTTCACCATAACAAGTAGATTTTCATTTCAGTTTTATTGTCAGAAAATGGCTATTTCACATTTTTAAAATCTATGCATGATGAATTTATTTTAGTAATCGCAAGCAAGAGAGTTGTGGGCGGGGTTAGGGGGTAGGTGAAAACAGAAATGAGCACAGCACTCAAGCAAGTCTCAAATGCAGGACTGTGCAGCATTATTCACATGCAGGAATCAACCAAAATATAACTTATAATAAAGCAATGATGAAGGAACACTGTTATAACATGGTTTAAACAGGACAAGCTTAGGACATGTCCCATTTAAACGTCCAGTATGCATTTATTACTATCATTGTGTTATTGTAAAACCCCCCTAGGAGGGTCGCGGAGGTACTGCAGGGGGGTCGCGAAATTTTTTGATTTCACTTTAAAATAATATAATTTTATATTTTATAGTGTAAAATACAGTATTAATCTGTGTATTATTTCCTTGTATTGAATGTACCATAACAGAGTAGCAATGTTTATACATGACACTAAGCTCAATTTAATATAAAACACAATTCTATGCCGTATATATAGTAGGGGGTCCCTGGCCCAGTTCGCCATCGGTTTGGGGGTCCCTGGTCTGAAAAACGTTGAAGACCCCTGGTGTAGAACATATGAAACCTTGTGAATATCTGGCTCCACTGTCCAAATCCACAACTGTTGGGTGAGTCTTCAAGTTTTCTGAAACAATAAGAAGTTATAGACATTAATTCATTTGATGAAATACATACATTAATAAATGATAACTGTATTTATTGTCACATCTATTCTAAAAGAACTATAACGCCGTTTTATTAAAGCGTAACCCCGTGACCCTCTGCTGCCCTCTTCTGGCCTCCTTGACTATTTAGTGATCACGAGTATGTTGGAAATGTTTTCTAGTAATAGATTTTATTTTTTTATTTTTTTTTAAAGGCAAGATAGTTTTAAAAGTTGATAGTATAAGCAGTATTGAGATTACCAGGATTTGGAAAATTATCAAACCTCTCAAATAGAGTTCCGCTTTATTTTGAGAGAAAATATAGGCCTATAATTTCTGCTATATGTGTGACCTCTACATATATATAACATGGGACAAAACTTGACAGGAAAAATGTTTCACTATAATATGTCTGTACGCCAGCCTGCTATAGGTAAGTTATAAATGATTATACTCTTATATTACAGTACATATGAACATTTGGTTTTCATCATTTGCCTTTCTCATCGTCTCTCATCCATCCTACCCCCTCTGTCTCCCCTGGTCCCCCTCTTATTCCTGCGCTATATTTAGACTCCTGCATTGCAGATGTCCCCCCCCCCCCCAGTCAAGACTCAGCCAAAAATGTGTCTGACCCGGCCCGTTTGTGAACAATTATGTGTGAGTATGTGTGTAACTGAGCCGGATAGGGGTAGGAGTATACTGCATGACACTAGCGTAGCATGTCTGTATAATGCTGAGTGTCCAAGCCTGATGCACACTGCACCAAGGGTAAGATGCCCCCACAAACGCTAAAGTCAAGAGCACTGCAGTCATATAAAGAACAGTGGGCATGTGCACATGAAAAGTGGAGATACTGGAGGAAAATATGCATATTACAAAAGGTTATATTTGCTGTTGTTTAATATGCCTACAAAATTAAAACTGTAAGTAGTCATGAAGTAAAATGTGGTGTTGATATTTTACAACTAAAGTGTCCCACCCTATAATGCCTGTATTGTAATGAAGTGTTGATATGAAGTGATGAATCAGTTTAAGTTAAAGGTGCACTGCTCAACTTTTCTGGTGGAGGGTCTGTTACCTGCTTGTCTCTATGGAGATGTTAATGCTTTCCCTGGAATGTTCCATGGTATGACATTAACATATCCATCTAGCTTTTATTCATTACAGGTGTTTCTATTGCTCGAAAATACAATAATTCCTTCTGTGCATAGGAGCGACTCTCCACAAATCTGAATTGGAATGTAGCTTAGTGCTGTAACCGGATTGTCTCATGACAGGTTTAATTTATACTGTGGAACACTCTA
Organism: Paratrypauchen microcephalus; assembly: GCA_036785185.1. Taxonomy (NCBI): domain Eukaryota; kingdom Metazoa; phylum Chordata; class Actinopteri; order Gobiiformes; family Gobiidae; genus Paratrypauchen; species Paratrypauchen microcephalus. The sequence continues at coordinate 866,426 of JAVJIX010000223.1, read as the reverse complement.
GACAAAGCAAAAGGAGAAATTCAGTTTGTCAACTGGACAAAGTTTATTTGGTCGAATACATCTCGCAGCTCATCCAAGCTGCTTCTTCAGAACTTAAGAACTGAAGAAGCAGCTTGGAGGAGCTGCGAAATCTATTCGACCAAATAAACTTTGTCCAGTTGACAAACTGAATTTCTCCTTTTGCCATGGATTTTACCTGGACAACTGAGGGATTCTTCACACTCTAGACAATAACGTTTCCATGGAGACAATCAGGCGGCAGACCCTCCCATTAGAAATGTTACGCAACGCACCTTTAAAAAAATGAAACACACTGAATGTAAACATTAAGAAAAATAAAAACACATTCATAATATAAAATGTAATATCCTCCTGAGACCTGCCAATTCATTTGTGTCCTTTATAGTGGACATTGAGTTAACCAGTCTGTCAAAATAAATAATACATAAAAAAAAAACTAAAAAAAAAATATATATATATAAATAAATAAAAATAAATAGAAAATAAATAATACAGTACATAAAAAAATACTAAAATAAATAAATAAAAATAAATAAATCAATACAAAATAAATATTACATTAAAAAATACATAAATAAGAAATTAAAAGGGAGACTAAAAACTATTTAACGTGAATGTAGAAGCTTGTCAGAGATGTTGGTCATAAAAAAAAAAAAAAAAAAAGTTTTTGTGAGGTTGTTAACTTCACATGGATTTAACACCAACATGTCCCTGACGTCCATTACGCAGGACACGTTACGAATATTATTATGAATACAAATAAAATTAACAAAATGTAAATGCTAAGGTGTTCATTTACCTCCAAATAGAAAATTAAAATAATAATAATAATAATAATTCAGATACAGTACACTTTTATTCTTCAGGTCCCAGGAGGATATAAAATGATCTGTTGCCATGACTCCTGATAGCTCCGAAATGGGCCTATAGCTAAAATTTCACATAGGCTTAATTATCTAGGTCTATGGAAAAATAAGAGAACTTCATTGCTGATTTTTTTTTTGCTGCCGCTAGTAGAAAGCTTTTCTAAAATAAAAAAGTGAAACGTTATTTTTGGTACTATTGGTATGCTGCCCATAAGTGTAATTTCCCTGTCAGATAGTGTTGTTGCTGCAACCATATACATTACATTAATCACGCACAGAAAGCCAACACCACAGTAGTGTCGGATACTATTGAGCTGTTGTATTTGGATGGCGCTGCTTCTACAGTGGTAAAGCATTAAGTATTTATAACATAAGACTGGTGTGAACCCCAGAGCAGGCGCTACGTTGATTTACAGTGGCGCAAAACTGAGGTAAGAGCGCCATCTGTTGCCTAGAGTGAGTTAGTGAGTTGCCTAGGTAAGTGAGTAGGTGGTGGTAAGTGAGTTGCCTAGATTACGTACAGATGATTGATCACACTAGCAAGCTAAGATTTAAACACCTGGATTCAAAGAAACTTGAATAAACATAGCATTGTTATAGAAAAAAAGTTTAATTTTAATAATAATAATAATAATAATAATAATAATGATGATGATGATGATGATGAAGTGTTTAAAAAAAGTCATTCTATTGGATCACATACCAAATTACATTGTATAAAGCCCCATCATGTTATATTTCTGCTGCTGCATTCTATGGAGATGTAAAGTTTAAAGGTCTTGTAATACCTGGCTGAGACTGTAAGACTTTCTCTGTAGAGAATGTTATTGAATGCGAACTCTAACCACACATTATGACCACTATCCATTTTGATATATTGCTGGATGAAAATAATGTGAATGCAAATGCCTGAGCCTTTATGAGACAATAGTTTTTGTATCATGGTGCAACATTACAATGGGAGCAGGAAGGCTCTGACGTAGCCACATAACATAGGTAGGTCTTATTTGAATAGATCCATGAAGTCATCTGGTGATGTAATGGGTCTACTTCAGCTCTTCTCCACCCAGCATAAACTCCCCTTCAGCTGGAGAGAAGCAGAGAAGCCTACCTCTGATGACTTTAACGATGGATCTGAAACATTTTGACAGTTGTTGGCAGTTTTGTGATAAACCATGACCATGACCTACCCATGCTATGTCTACGAAAAGATTTTTTCTACTGAAAAGAATCATTTCTACTTACTGTGCTCATTCGGCTCTCTTGAAACATAGAGTTGTTACTTTTACCACTTTATCTTCATAGTTTTGCCTACGCATGTCCTATCTGCTGCCCATGTCTAACCAGGGAGTAAAATGATCAACTTTAAACACCAAAATTGGAAAAACTAAGGAAAAAAAAAAAAAACCTCAGTTGGTAAAGCGTTTGTCTACTGATCCAGGCGTTGGTGGTTCGCATCCCGCTCTTGACGCTCGACACTCTTGACACAGATGAATGCTGCCATTGTGTCCTTGGGCAAGTCACTTAACTCCACCTCGCCCCAATGGCAGAAGTACATCAAGGCCTATTGTGACGTGGGCCATCCTCCTGTGGACCCACCACCCGCGGGAGGATTCATGGGGGCTGGAGCATTGTGTTCTGGGCAGCAGATTTGCTTGGACTGCTGCTCCCGCGACCCAGAAATGGAAAAGCGGAAGAAGATGGATAGACTTAAAGAAGTGTACAAGTGTGTAATCTAACCTGTCACATGCATGACCATGACCTACCCATGCTATGTCTATGAAAACATTTTTAAACATTTCTACTTACTCTGCTCATTTGGCTCTCTTGAAACACAAAGTTGACTGAGAGTTGATGAAGACTTTTATCTTCATACATGCCCTTATCACTTATCACTATTAACCACAAGGAGGCAGTAATGCCCTTTGGAGTCATATGTGTTTACAAACTTGGGGGTGCTATTTTAGGTTTCACTCTTTTGCGTCATAATAACTCTTAATTATGGCAAAAGGAGAAATTCAATTTCTCAACTGGATAAAAGTTTATTTGGTTGAATACGTTTCACAGCTAATCCAAGCTGCTTCTTCATAGGGTTGCCAACTTCCTGAAAAATAAATAAGGGGCACCTCACTGGCAGGACCGGCCTGATTGTCTTCACCCTTCCTGGTGTAGTGAATCTTTTTAGCCCTTTTTTTGTATGTGTGAAGTGATTTTTTTTAAAACTATTTGACTCAAACCTGAATTGAAATAGATGCATATTTGAGTGATATGAACATAATATGAATGAATTATCAGCAATTTATTTTTAATACAAAATATCAAAATTAACAGAATAAAAATAAATATCTCTCCTCCTTAAGTTAAAACTGTATAAATTAATATAAACAGGGATAAAAGTGCCCAATAATGAAAAAAGCTGAAAGTCACCAAAAAGCTAGGGGGGTCCGGGGCCCCCCGGAAAATTTTTGAACTCTAGATGCTCTGAGATGCAATCTGGGGTCATTCCAGCCAATAAAAACTAAGATGTCAACCATCCATTTTGGGGGTAAAAAAAAAATCCCTTTCCCCCTCTTGATGATCCCACTTTGCACTGCCTTCTCACAAAATTTGACTTGCACTGGATTGAACCAGCTCAGGATGTGTAGTCTGGACAGTAGCTGCTGACAGCCTCAAGCTCACTTCTAAATGATCATCAGTCTTGGTGGAACAGTACTTGGGCTTAATGGTCTTCATGTTGGAAAAGGCTAATTCACAATAAATAAGTTTTCATACATCTATCTCCATTTTATCTGACAAATGTTCATTTTAATCTTAAAATAAGCCAAGCAAACTGTACTGCACTTAAACACTCTATGCATGTGAGTCTGTGTGCGCTATGAGCAGGGAGGAGAGAGTGTGAAAAGGAGGCGGGGAGGTAGGATATTTTATAAAGTTTAACCTGTTCTGTGATACACGCTGGGACGCAAAGGTACACACTGTTGCAGACAAGCTGCGCGCGATGGCGGCATGCGTGGTGTCCGCGTGTTCCAGACGAGTGCACAGGCTGCAGTGCGAAGCCCCGTGCGGCCCCACACACCGGTAAAAGTTTATTGCTAATGTCAGCGGCCATAATGATATATAATCGCAATCATCTCGAGACCAAGACCAGTGTCGTAGTACTTGGCACGAATCGACTGGTAGATCGCGATCGACGTATTGGGCACCCCTGTTTTAGTCACTATTTTTGATTCACACGGTAGGAGTATTCTTATTTTTATGTCTATTCTTTGGAAATACCAGATTTTATGCATTATTTAATGTTTTGTCCTTCACATTACATTCTCTACAAATTATAAATCAGATGACAGTTACTCTTTATGTTACTCTTACTTGCGTAGTTGTCCCAAATACTGTTTTAATCTAACCTGAGTAATTTCTTGGACCACTACTTTGTATTTCTACTTGAGTAATGTTATTTTGAAGTAAAATTGCTCTTACATGAGTGCAATTTCTGGCTCCTCTCCCCTCCTTGGATTGTGCATCACTTAAGAATGCCTTATGAATGGTTCTTCCTAATGGTTCCTTTAAAACTGCTGTAAACATGTGAAAGTGATTTGGAAACATTTAAGTTAAAGGTGAAACAGTCACAGTGTGTCAGCACGTTTAGTTTGAGAGTGACGCCGTAGTATTTGTATAGCTCCGCGCCTCTGGACCATCCAAGTGAGTGTGACATCACCCACAGTGTTCTGCTGTAGTCAAACGAAGCTCACGAGGCTACCAGTTATGGGAACAAATTTGGAGACAGGTTCATATTAGGAATCAGAATTAATTTACAGACAAAATAGTGAAATAAAAACACCAGAATCATGAAGAGCAGGTTCATATGAACATTGTAAGACCAAAATGAGGAGCCTGACGGTAACAGTTATGGAGAGAGGGGAGACCGATTTTCAAGGTAAAGAGAATTGGAACTAGACTTCTCGCTTCCTGTTTGGAAAGTGCCGGCTAGTGGGTTAGCTATCATTTACAATCTACGGCTGTGACAGATCTGCTGTAGGAGCTACAGTGAAGCAGGTGGATCAGGTCTTCTGGTGTCCAGAATGATGGATGACCTATTTTATTACACTGTCATAACACTACTAGAAACGAGTCATTTATGTTGTAAGCTAGATTGTAGGTTTAATTTTTATTTTCACAGGGGGTGTAATTGAAACTAAATTGACCTGTGTCAAAAACATGGAAATCTGTAAAGACAATTTACGGACAAGGAAATCCTTTTTCTGACAGTTTAAACCTTGATTTAACCTAATAAAAGTGTAATTTATTTGTATTAGTCTAATCTTAACTGTTGTGTAATTAATACCTATTTTGGCCATTGTTAACATAACAGTTGTTATAGGCAAAAGTTTTGCCTACGCATGTCCTATCTGCTGCCCATGTCTAACCAGGAAGTAAAATGATCAAATTTAAACACCAAAATTGGAAAAACTAAGAAAAAAAAAAAGCTCAGTTGGTAGAGCATTTGTCTACTGATCCAGGGGCTGGTGGTGGTTTGCATCCCGCTCTTGACGCTCTTGACGCTCTTGACGCTCTTGACACAGATGAGTGCTACAGTTGTGTCCTTGGGCAAGTCACTTAACCCCACCTCGCCCAGTGTCTCCAGACACTGGTAGCCCCCCATGGCAGAAGTACATCAAGGCCTGTTGTGACGTGGGCCGTCCTCCCATGCACCCACCACCCGCGGGAGGATTCATGGGGGCTGGTGCATTGTGTTCTGGGCAGCAGATTTGCTTGGACTGCTGCTCCCGCAACCCAGAAATGGAAAAGCGGAAGAAGATGGATAGACTTAAAGAAGTGTACAAGTGTGTAGTCTAACCTGTCACATGCACTTTAATGAGAGGGTATTACACTTCTGTCAATGCCTGGCCACTCCACACTGATCTCTCTATGTATTTATGTATTTTTTTTAAAAAATATGACTTTTTTAGTATCGAAACCTGTGGAAAATGAGGATCTCATTTCGATACTCATTTTAGTATTGATTAATGTCTGATTTTCAATAAATAAGTTGATTCAACTCAGCTTTAAAGACCCTGTACCTATATTTGAGCTAAATATGATATGCCCCAGTCCAGAGATGGTGTCAAAGCAGCTCTTGAGGTCAAAATCAGTCCACTGTGTTCTGTCTGTGTCTAATAGAGTTTCACTGTCCGAGAATCAGGAAGTGCTTGTTAATATGCTAGTTGTTATCTTTACTGTGAAGGCAATACTGCTCTGGTGCTTCAAGAGGTGAAAAGTGCTACTAAACTCGTGGTGAATAATGAGGACACTCTGAATGCAGAAGGGAAGTGAGGAAGAACTCTGGACCACTGCAAGCGATTAAAACCAAACTAGTTCTGATTTTCACATTTTTACGATGAGGAAGCTCAGGTCTTTCAATGTTTGCAGTAAGTTACTGGAGATCTTCTACCAGTCTGTAGAGGCCAGCGCCCTGGACTTTGCTGTGGTCTGCTGGGGGAGCATCACCAGTAAAAGGGACGTTGGATGGATTGACAAACTGATCTGCAAAGCTGGTCACCTGATCGGCTGTGAGCTGGAGACATTTGTCACAGTGATGGACATGAGGACACTGGACAAACTGCTCTCCATCATGGACACTCCTGCTCACCCACTGCACCAGACCATAGAGGGACAGCTCCACTCAAACAGTGAGAGATACAGGACTACATTCATACCATACTCCATACAGATGTACAACAACTCACCCTTATGTAACAGATAATACTCCCTACAACTGTACTCACCCTTATGTAACAAATAATTATCCCGACCACTGTACAACTCACCCTTATATAACAGATAACCCTATGTCCTGTCAATCATCATATCATTTTTGCACTGTCTTCCTTCTGACATCTTGTGTATAGCTGAGATTTTTCATTACTTATTTTTGTATTTTATTTTGACTTGTACATATACTGTATAGACCCCTTTACTGTTAGTAAACAAACGTGACGTCACTGGCATGAGTGCGCATGCCCGACTCAAAAAAACCATCGCGGACCATAACGGAGTATAGGGTAAGCTACATTCAAGAGCTCACCTTGAGCAACGGAGTTCGACTACCAGATCCTTATGCAATCACAGAGTGGCAGTACGACCTCAGAAAGTGGCCAGATTTACAGTGGCCAGATATCCACTGTTATTTAGTCGAGAAGCCCAAGTTCGCGCATACAAATCCATGGATGCCTACCAGTTTGCTGTGTGTTGCCATGTACAGTAGGTAAAATACCACGATATCGATGGGGAGTTTTGCGTGTTGGCATCTGATGTTCTCCCCAGTCAAAGACAAGGCCACAAGACGACCCTATACAATGCGTGGGCTATCATCAACAAGCACGAGGACTACATTCTGACCGCCAACTGCACTTGCGTTGCGGGGTAAGTAACATGCTACGACTTAATTCACGAGTCACAGATGTGATCTCAGTCATGTCCAATGATGGTCATGCGAAAACTTATCATGCCTTTTAACAAAGTTATTCGTGTTCGTTTACATGTGTCTGTCGTAGAGGTTACCCGGTTAATATGTCTGTGAGCTTTGCGGTGTCCTGTGCTTGCTAGTTAATCAGCATGATTAAACACCCTTGAACACCTGGGCAAATTACCCTAAACAAGCAGCAGGTGTTCACTTGTGTGTTTGTCAGTTGAATGATATGAACTATCATTTATTCCATCTGTTTCTCTTTATTTGAGTTCTTCTCCTCTATATCTTCGCTGGGGTTTTATGGCAGCGGTGGCTTTGTTTTGAGTCGAAACTGCGCGCGCATTCAGTGATGACGTAGCTTTGAAACTGGTTTATATAATTATGCCTTATTTGACACCTGTCTCTTTTTTGTTACTTATTTATAAGTTATTATTACCATTTATATTTTTTACTCTTTTTACTCTGTTATTACAATATATTGTGATGTGTGAGCTACCGTGTCCAAGTCATTTATTTCCCTTGTGGATTAATGAAGTCTGTCTAAGTCTAATAGAGCAAAAATATATTAAATATGCAAATTAACCAAAACTAAATTAGCTAACTAATTGACATAAACAAAATAATAAACTAGTTTAGAATAAACAAAATAAGCAAAGCGCTTTTACAACTATAATAATGTGTTGTGTAGTAATTCACCCAGCAGAGGCATACTTTCATGAGCACAAGACTTTTGTGGCTCCACTAAGCCACGCCCTCCTTCTCTCACGACCAATCAGAGCAGACGTAGCCCTGACGTACGTGGTCACCTGTTTGGCTGATTACGTGTAGCTCAACAGCAGCAACAGCAGCTAGCAGCTTGTCACAAGTGGGTAGTTTATCCACTGTCACCATCACTCCACTTTAATAATACAGCGATAAAGTGGATTGTTATAATCTAAAAAGAGGACGGACGAATATTTATCAGCGGATAAAATGGTAAGACTAAAGCGGTTTTATTGAACGAGGAGCATAAAGCTAATGTTATCGGTCATTGTTGTGGCCAGAGGAGCTAAATGGCTAGTGAAGCATATAGTGACTTTTCGGCATTTACTAACATTTGATACATTTGTACGAATATTGCAATATACAGATCATTAATCTATGTATTTTTGTTCTGCACAATCTCCAGTCTCAGAAGCCAATGTAGCAGTCAGCCATAGAATTGAAATGCCTTCACTTTAAGACGTGCACGTCCTGAGTTACGTATGCATTCACTTTTGGAAAATTCCCCCTGCAAGATAACGACAATCAGATGTGCTTAGGTCAAAAATGCATCTAAGTACAACTAAACACGCTGAGCATGTAAAGTACAGCATTTTGTGTGTATGTTTTAATGTGATTGTAGCTGATTTCCACATAATCAAAAAAACAAGTCTCAGCACTTTTGCATTAGTGAGTGAGTTGCCATATCAGTAATACTAGATTTTACAGATGTTAGACAAACTCTGTGTCATGCTATTAATTTTTGAATTTGTAATATATTTGCTGTCTTTCTTGCAGTTTTAACAAGATGGGTGCTTCACAACCTTTTCCATTGAAGCTACATTCTAGAAATCCTCATTTCTGCCTTGGTTCTTGGATGGAGGAGCAGTGAGGTCCATGAATCCTGAGGAGAAACAAACTTGGCAAAAACGGCACACAACATATACATTACAGACATTGAAACAGGGCGGAGATGTTTGCTAAACTAAAGAAGAAGATCGCAGAAGAGGCGGCCACAGCCCCTCGGACTGGAGTTCGCATCCCGCGCACTATCAGCAAAGAGTCCATCACTTCTGTTGGTGCTGACTCTGGAGATGACTTCGTGAGTAACATTATTATCATCAAATATCTACTTTGCCAACATTATTAAGAGGAGGGTAAGTTTGATAGCCTAGCAAAGTGCATATGACAATAAAAGCTGAAATAACAGGTAACAGTAGCACTAGTAAGTCGTAGCAATAGTCGTAAAAAGAATCCCCCTGTCCAATATGCAAAACCAATTTACTCACAAGAGGCCATATGTTACTGATGTTTTTTAACATTCTTCTGGATAGAAGCTGAAATATCTTGATTTCACAAACAGCGTCTTGTAGGGATGTCAACAATTAATCGATTAACGATTAATTGTGGATTAAGACGTTGGTCGAACAAAATGCATTAATTGTAATTAATCGCTAATCGCGGACATGCGCACGGTCCGCGTGGTCATGAAACAAGGCAACCACGCACCGCGCTGCGCCAAGCTCGACTCAAAGCCGGTGTACGCCAACGGCACTGCTCAGCAGTCCCGGGTGTACGCGCAAGGCGAGATCGAACCGCGGCGCCCAGGAATGCGCCGCAACGTGCCGCTGCCGGTACCGCGCGGCCGACCGTGGCCTGGGCCCAGGGCTTCGCGCGGCTGGCCTGCGGCCCGGGCCCCGAGTCCCCAGCAGCGGCACGCAGCGGCCCAATCCTGGTTCAGTCCAGGTCCGGTCCAGTCCAGGTCCAGTCCAGGTCCAGACGTGGTCCAGACCTGGTCCAGACCTGGTTTAGTCCTGGTTTAGTCCTGGTCTAGTCTCTTAGCCAATCAGGACAGAACACAATGTTACACTATAAAAAAAATGTTACACTATAAAAAAACCAAAACATTTTTAAATAAAAAAAACGCGAACCGCGATAGAGCGAGGGATTACCGTATTTTGTTATTCAGCATCAATACATTTGTCTGCTTTTTACTAAGGAATAATTAATTGAGGAATATACAATATAATAATACTTTGATATATTTTTGACTCAGTGTTATGTATAATATAGCTTATATTCTTAAAGATCCTATTGAAACACTAAAATTCAGGTGAAAAACACCGCTTATCAGTTAATCGTTAATCGATCGATAAGGTCAATCAACTATCAATTAATGAATTAATCGATAATTTGCATCCCTAGCGTCTTGTTACATTTCTCAGTGCAATCCATATTAACCAGCTTGCTGCCGACTATCAGATTTTGACAAGAGCATAATTTTTGCTTTATTTACTATCTGTTTATCCTGATACTTTGGACTTTTTATGTGACTATTGAAGCCTGTTAGCTCTCCTCTGGCTGCCCCTGGTGACATCTTGAGTCCAGTTGCATTAGTACTCCCCCCATGTCCCCCTAACAGGCTTTTACTGCGCTGCAATCGCACCCCAGGGACCATCCCAAATCTGCACCGTGGCCCTAAATGCATCCATGATAGGGATCGTGTATCCACTCAGTGATGTTCAGAGGATAATAAATGAGTCTGGGAGAAGATAATGAATGTGAACTCTAACCTGATAACAGCATGGTTGTGCAGAAGGGCTGAAATAAGTGGAAAAATATCTGGATGTGTGAAGAATCCCTCAGTCGTCCAGATAGAATCCATGGTAAAAGGAGAAATTCAATTTGTCAATCTAGCTGCAGGGAGGAGCTAACTACAATGATTGTAGTGAGCTCCTCCCTGCAGCTACATATACACTGGCTAACAAAAGTATTAGGACGATTGTGTAGTTCTGAACTTTCATAATGATAACAACACGTATTGGTAATGACAACAAATCAATTTATTGATATATTAAAGCAAATTTCATCATGTGTAAAGGCATATTATTGTAAAAATGTAACAATATCAACTTGAATAGCTTTTTCATCAAAATAACCACCTTTAGCCTTAATCACGGCTTTACAAATTCGAGGCATTCTGTCCCACAATTTTTCAAGATATCCATCCTCTATAGTTTTCCACTCATCCTGAAGACATTTCCACAGGTGTTTAACGTTAGTCGGATTCCTGGAGCGCACTTTAATATCCAAATAATCCCACACTTTTCGATGGGTGACAGGTCAGGAGACTGGGGCGGCGATGTCATAACCTGCAGTTGATGACGCTGTTCACATGTCTCCAATTGACCCTGACACAGTTTCGATGAGTGCTTTGGGTCATTATCTTGTTGGAACCAGAAGTTTCGTCCAGAGTTCAGAAATACACAATCGTCCTAATACTTTTGTCAGGCAGTGTAAGCAGTGTCCACCAGCACTTTAACCAGAACTGATGAAGCAGCTTGGATGAGCTGCGAAACGTTTTCGACCAAATAAACTTTGTCCAGTGGACAAATTGAATTTCTCCTTTTACCAAAAATATCTGGAGTTTATTTCAACAACTATTGCAATCATGTGGGTAATTTTAGTTTTAAAATCAAATTCTAGTTCTTAGTGTATATTGTTAACACATCCAGGAACATTAACAGTGGAGAAGACTGAAATAACTGTTGGTCCAAGAATTGCATGTTTCAATATTTGCAGAGACTTCAGAGCAGCAGCTATTGTACATACCGTAATGAGGAAACAGGTTATTTTGTTGTTTGCTGAGGGCCTGTTGTTTAAAAAAACAATTACCATTCAAATTAACATTTTTGATTCTAACACATTTGGCAAAGTGTTAAATACAAATCTTTATTGATTATATGAACCACTTGTACTGTTCCTTGTAATATATGCCTTGTAAGACATTTTGTAAGCTCATCCAAAAGGCACATTGTGAAAATGGGTACCTAGGATTTATTTAAAGGGATATGCCACCCCCAGGTCAAATTTGGGCATCTCCCCACAGTCCAGAGACTAAAATAAGTGGTGGAAAGCGTTTTCCTGCTCACCCAGTCATTGTCCGAGTCTGTCGCCACTGACCGCCGCGGTATCTGGTGCTCCTCCGCCTTAGACTGGAGTCTAATGTCGCCAGAGAAAGATTTCGGCCAAAAGGAATTAATTTGCTCGATGCGTTTCCCAATTACTTTGTGTGTAGTGCGCATTCATATCGAGTGCAAATAAATGTGCAAATCAACACGGAGAGCTTGCCTTGGTCATTTTGGGTGGGAACTATTTTCCAGTGCGTAAGAATACAGCCGTATCACGCAGCACGCTGCCAGGGGAATCCCAGTTACGCACCGGGAAGGGAGTTCCCCTGTTGCACAACGTGGTGCGTGATACGGCTGTATTCTTACGCACTGGAAAGTAGTTCCCACCCAAAATGACCAAGGCAAGCTCTCCGTGTTGATTTGCACATTTATTTGCACTCGATATGAATGCGCACTACACACAAAGTAATTGGGAAACGCATCGAGCAAATGAATTCCTTTTGGCCGAAATCTTTCTCTGGCGACGTTAGACTCTAGTCTAAGGCGGAGGAGCACCAGATACCGCGGCGGTCAGTGGCGACAGACTCGGACAATGGCTGGGTGAGCAGGAAAACGCTTTCCACCACTTATTTTAGTCTCTGGACTGTGGGGAGATGCCCAAATTTGACCTGGGGGTGGCATATCCCTTTAAAGAGGATGAAACTGAAAGACTGTAGGCAAACCTAACTCATATTTAAAAGGTATATTACAATAAATGAATAGTATAAGACATGCGTGCCTTGTATTTTGACACATCATTCTACAGCATCATGATTTTATGGATGGCCAATACGAGAAACTGGAGTCACCTTTCAGGTCCTTCAGGTCTGCAGTGCAGGTGTGACCTGGCTTTGTTTATACTGGGTTATGCCATATCACACAGCTTTAGTTAGCATTCTAACATATAACCCTAATGTATAAGAAGAAACCAGTTACATCACTGTAACTGTAACTTGGAATGTACAAGTAATAGATTCAGTCCCTGTATATTGCGTGGTTTTGTGACGTGTGCTCATTGGGCTTATATTGATCTTATCTATTGTAAGACCCAAAGGAAATCCATATATGAGCATATAGGAACAGGCTGTAACACATTTGAATGCCTCTCAGGAAAGCTACACTCCAGAGGCTGCTGTGTCTCAGTTGAACATATCTAAATAATTTAGCAATCGTTGCCTCTCAGAGAATTTGTGCTGTCAGATGATTTGCTTATAATGCTGCTGCCATGTTGGAAATGTTTAGTACAACATTTGTATACTAAGAGACCATTAGGCAACTGTTAATAAATGATTGGATTTGCATGTGATAAATGATTTATAACAGCATTGCATTACAACTTTAATAGTTGTACTTCAAAAAGATCAATGTTATAATCCTACTACAGTGTGTTCAGAGTACTATTTCTAATCAAAATTGAGAAGCAGTCATTTTTAATCACCAGTGATCAACTTGCATAGGCCTGTCACTACTTTTTGAAGCAAGATGCATTGCTACAGAGATATATATTGCAACAAACAATATTGAATCTACTTTATGCCACTGACACAATAACAATAAAGCAGGATAATCCCGGTAAACCATTTTAAAATAGACTTCATCATTAAAAGGCATGAGGAACAAAAAATAAATAGCAGAATAAGCTTAGTTCAGACTTTAAAGCCTAAACGTATGATTTGCCTTGATTTTCAGGCCTCTGACAGCAGCAGCTCCAGGGATGATCTTCCTGCTCAGCTCCTTCGAAGAAACAACCAAATCCGAAGACTAGAGGCCAAGCTCTCAGGTATCAGTGTTTCAAGTGAATGCAAAACTGGAGCTAAATGAAAGATCCCATGACATGGTACTTCTTGATGCTTTTATATGGCTCCTTAATGGTTCCCTGATACTGTAAATGAATCCTTCTTCAAAATCAACACTCAGTGCATGAGAAACAGAGATAAGCTGAGAAAGAGAAATTTTTCTCACTCTGAACACTCTATAATGGGCGTTGTTGCTTGAATGCAAATGAGGAGAAAAGAGCTGGCCAATAGTAGAGGGTGGGGGCGTGGCCAAACGCTCCGCTCTCGCTCTGTGCGCTCTCTGATCCATTTCCTTGTTTTTGCACGGGGGGAGAGATTTGAAGCGTTCCATTGAAAAATAAGCACATTTCCACATAAAATAAAATCAAATCACTGCTGTTCAAAGGTCCAGAGGCTCAGATAAAGGACTTCCGAGCCTAGAAACACTCGGACGTGCCTCCAGGCAAATAAAAAAACGCATTTCGCATTGCCTAGCGCATTCGCAGTCCAAACTCTCTGGGCGTGATTTACAGAGACGCTGAGTACAGACAGACGGGGGTGGAACTGCATTTGCATTTCTTTTTTTTCGATCTGACGTCAATAAGGTGGCTTGTTCAAAATCGCTCGTTTGAGCTCCGATTTTTTGTAACGCAGAAAAGGATCGCAAATGCTCAGTTTAGACATTTCGCAACTTTTAACCATGGGGGGGGGGCTAAACAGGGTAGGGGAGCTCACATTAATGTTCAAAAACCTCAGAAAGTGAAAATTTCATGCCATGGGACCTTTTAAAGGTGCATTGCGCACCCTTTCTGGTGGAGGGTCTGTCACCTGCTTGGCTCCATGAAGATCTCATTGTTTTGCCTGAAATGTTCCGTGGTATAAAATTTAAACACATCTATCTAGCATTTATTCATTACATTAAAATAATACAATAAATACAGTAATTCTCTCTCTGAAGATCTGACCTGTAATGTAGCCTATAGTTGTCTCCCTTGAGATAGATTGGTTTAATCTCTATCGTGGAACATTCTAGACAAAGCAGTAACATAGTCAAGAAGTACTAATAACATGCAATAATAGTACATGGTAAAGTGTAAAGTGTTGCAAAAGTGCAGGGGAAGAAGTAAACAATATAATAAAAATATAATAAAATATGTAATAAAATGTAATAAAAATACAAGGTACAATGTACAAAGGTGCAGGTAGGATTAATTCAAAGATCAAATAAGGTGTAAGTAGAGTATTTCACAGATTGCACATAATATGGTGTGGTATAGGTGTCGCATGTGGATTTCGTATTGCACATAGTATGGTATAGATATTGCACATAGGTAATTGCACAGATTATTGCACAGGTACCAGTAATTTACAGTGAGGTAGTGACAAACATGATACATTCATACAGAGCAGCAGCAGTAAACATAATATGCATAATGAAAGGTAGTTTCGTGCAGTATTATTGAGAGTTCAGTATTAGAGTATTACTTCATCTCCATGGAGACAAGCAGCTGATGGACCCTCCACCCAAAAGTTGCGCAAAGCATGCATAACATGAGAAGCCAAAGTGGGTGAATCATCTGAAAAGTCTGTGTTATCCTTAAGCATTAATTCACTGTCTGCTGTTCAAAGCAGGAGTAGGGTCCTTGAAACAGCACTGGCCATTCACCAACATGTAATTGTAATTCTCTGACAATATAGTGCTTTATAATTAAATGCAGACAGTACAGCAGACTTATTTTGACCTCAAGAGCTGCTTATATATTATGGCTGTACTGGGACAAATTGGGTACATGCCCTTTAAAGGAGAATTAACATTTTTTACAATCTGAGCCTTATTTCGGTAATAAAACACGTTGTTTTACTCACCCATAGCACTTTGGTGTCATATGGAGCACTTCGAGAGATGTTTTAGATTTGCGATAGCCTAGCGCGAGTTCTAGTCGTAGCTTGGGGCATATAATATATTCCCCGAGCACTATGTAACTTTTTGGTTAGGGGTCTGTCACCTTGTTTCTATTATGTCATTGTTTCGCCTGGAATGTTCCACTGTATGACATTAAAGAGCTCTACCTTACATTTATGTAAATACAGGTGGTTTTATAGCTCAAAACCACCAATAAAAAGCAGGTCTTCTGACTGTGGGCGGGGTTGCCTCTCCACAGATCTGACCTGTAACTTGGGTTGGTTTGGTTTCCATTAAGGTTTAATGCCATACTGTGAAACATTACAGACAAAACAATGACATCTCCATGGAGAAAAGCATTTGACGGAGCTACCACCACAGAAGTTACACAATGCACTTTTAATAATGTATGCCTACAAGTTGGATCTGATGGTACAGGCTTATGTGTTTATAAGCAGCTTAGAAAATGTCCATTACTTGGCATTAAAATGTATAGATTTAAATTTGGTGCCTGTAATTTTGTAAGCTTTACTTTTTTTAAATCCAAAACCAGTTGTAGAGTACACAATGTCACTTTGTCTTTCTTCACTTGTTTGTAGTAGCGTAATTAAGAAGTATTTTTTTAAGAATACAGTTTCTTTTACAGTTTGTGGTTTCCATGCATTAGATAGAACTGATCAGGTCATTGTTAGTTTGTTTTGAGCCTTTCATTATTTCTCACCCATATTTTCCCTTTTGTTTTCTCCCTGTCCTCTGTTGGCTCCTTGTGATGGTTCCTCTCGTTTCTGTCTGTGCCCATCCCTCCATCCCACCCCGACACTAGACTACGCTGAGCAGCTGAGACTTTTGCAGAAGACCAAGGACAAGCTTGAAATTGCATTAGAAAAACACCAGGATTGTACGTACCACTCCTCACTTCCTTTATGCCGCTCAGTGTTGCTTCTCTTCTTTAAGAATAATCATTTTTGCATCAAAGACTGTCTTGGGGTTTCATCATTTAGAGGCATTGCAGGCATTTCCACTTCACTTCCTTCTTCTCTGATCAAAGTGTTTCTGTCCAATGTAGAGCTGATTCTGGCCTGTGACCTACATTGTGATCTTTGTTTACCAATTAAAATGTGTATGGCAGGGTTTGATCATTCTAAATTTCTACTTGATTTGGTGCAATAAGCCCTGTTGTAAACATGAATTATAGTTTTACACCAACCGAGAAGCAGTTTGTGAAGAAAAGTTGAAAAATATGTTGAAAATTACGTAGAGAGTTCTGTTCTGTTGAGTCTCATATTGATGACTTCACACTAGAGACATTTCTGCCCAGAGTTTAGGCACAATTTATATTTTTGAAACATTTTTCTGATACTTTAAACATGATTTCAACAAAGTAAAGGTGTTTTTGTATGTTTTTATTTATGAAATAATCTCTGTGTACATTGCGGGAGTTTTGGTCTACTCTGCATAGTGTTTGCTAGGCAACAGTTATGAAATTCCCTAGTGTGATGTCATGATTTCTAACCAGGAAGTAAAATTTGAAACTTATAAAATGGCCAGACACAAAGAAAGTGTAAAATGTTTTGTAAAATCATATACATCATTAATATAATGATCTTAACTGTGCTTTTGTAAAATGTGTAGTCCAACCTGTCATAGGCACTTTAAAGGCTAAAATGGGTCGCATGCTGTCATTACAGTACTTTTATGATGACACTAGCAACAAAAAGTATAACTTGTTATACTAAATTATTTTTCCTTTCTTCACTTGTTATAAGACTATAGGGTAAACTGATAGTGTTGGTCGTTTCTCATGAAAAGCAAGAATCTCCATATAAAAACACCTGAAACCTAAACTGAAATATTAAATCTTTATCTAGTGAATTTGACAGCGGCTGTGTAGCAGAATGTTGTCTATTGTCGTTGTTATGAATCATGCTTTATACGCTTTGGTCAGTATGTTTTTAACCTCCTTTTTACCACTTATTTTGTTGCCCTAAGTTTTTTTCTTTTGCTTTTTTCTGGCTAATTTGACAATGTTCCCTGTGATTAGCATACTATTTCAGCACATTTTGAGTCCATGTGTTGCTGCTTTGATTTTAACGGCTCACTTTTGGAACTTATGACTTCTTTTAATTTTCACAGCAACTAACAGGCTGAAACTGCATAATTATACTTTACATTTTCATACTATTTTACTTTGTTCAGTCACATAAAAACATCTCCCTCTTGTGTCCGTCTCTCCCTCCTGTCACTTCACAGCTTCAATCAAGAAAATGCAGGACCAGAATGAGTCCCATGTCGCCAGCAGAGCCAAAATGGCCGAAGGTATGGCTCTGGCCCTGGAGAAAAAAGACCAGGTAAAAACACTTTCCTATTCAAAAACTTACTTAACAAAGATGTTAATTCAATATATATAAATATTTCTTATTTTGCTTTGGCAGGAGTGGATGGAGAAGCTGGAAGCGCTAGAAAAGGTATCAGCAATACATAAATCCTACTTAGTTGTCATAGAACATCTTCTAATAAGTTGCATTAACAGTCTGTATAACGTTATGGGAGATTCACTGTTTTTGCAAGAACTATCCAATCATATGAATCACAGTTTTGGGTTTGAATAATGTCACCACTTACGAAAACTACTGTAAAAATATATATTCAACTTCAACAGATAGTGAAGATAACCAAGTTTGTAGCATTAAAAACTTACTGTGACAATGTAAAAAGGGAGTCAAAAAGTCTGAGGCACTCTGTTGGAATTAGAATAAAAGTCCTTTAATGGAATGTTTTTAGTCTATCACAGTTTTTATACTACAAGCGTGGTCATCTTTGAACAGAGAGGATGCTAAATTGTGTGTCAGTGTTTGTTTCATGTGGATAGGTCCAGCAGTGGAGATAATGACCATAAACCAGCTCAGCAAAAGTAAATTCATCATAGAATACTGACCTTATTTAGCTCAGTTTCAAACTGTAGATAGATAAATAACAATACTGCTATGCCACATGGATGCAATCTACTCAAGATTTAAGAAAATGAACGCACATTTAACGCAACGCAAATTTACCTGTTGTTGTTGGAAAAATGTTTATTTTTTATTTCTTAGGAGAAGGCAACTCTCTCTGCTCGGCTCAATGAAATGAAGGAGCAAAGTCTGACTATGTTTCAGAAACGAGATGATCGTGATGAACTGGAGGGATTCCAGCAGCAGGAGCTCGCCAAAGTCAAACATATGGTATGTATAATGGTACTTTTAATGAGAAAGGAAGGCAATTGTGTATTATGTGTTGTAATAGTAGGAATTCATGCAGTAAGGAGTACACATTTTACAACTTAATGAGGTGATTTGAAAGCTTGGACCAGATAACTACTTAAAAAAAAAAAAATCTGACTTCACATGCCAAAGTAGTACAGGTTAGGCTTTCGCAAAACACTCTGACTTTTTATTCATGGTAAAAGGAGAAATTCAATTTGTCAACTCGACAAAGTTTATTTCGACCAAATAAACTTTGTCCAGTTGACAAATTGAATTTCTCCTTTTATCATGGATTCTACCTGGAGGGATTCTTCATGCTTTTTATTCATGGCTTTATTTTGGTCACAACTAGGGATTCACTGATACTGATACTGATACTGATACTGGTAGTGAATAGTGAATATGGGCACCAATCCATGAAAATGTGCTGGATCGGGTATCTGCTTCAAAATACCGGTTCTGTCGATATTTACTGGTTATAGTTGGTCTAGAGCAGGGGTCGGCAACCTTTACCACTCAAAGAGCCATTTGGAGCCGTTTCACACAGTAAAGAAAACACTGGGAGCCACAAAACCCTTTTGAAATTTAAAATGAAATAACACTGCATATAACGTTTTTTATTTTTTTAAATCTTTGTGCCACAGAATTAGATTTAGAAAATGAACACACTAAAATAAAATATATTTTAATTAAATACAGTGGTCCCTCGCTGTTTCGCTGATTTTTTTTATAGTGTTTCAATACGCATTGTGTTCTGCATCCTGATTGGTTAAAGGACTGTAGACCTTTGTCTTTGTCTGTCATTCTCCTCCGTGTCTGCTGTACAGAATGTGTTCAGTTTGCCAAATTTATTTAAATGTTCGATCACGAGCAGTGTGACTCTGAAGCAGTGAGGACTGAGCGGTCTGGCATTTGGGCACATGCCAGAAGGGCCGCGGCCGTGCGTCTCATGTCCGCGCGCACACTTCTCTGGGTGGTTAATGCGCATCGGGAAGTAGCGGCAGTGTTTCCGCAGAACGAACTGGTGGAACCTGGAGTCCAGGCGGTGGAACCAGTCCTGAGAGTGCACGGATGTGTTCTCACTACAACAAAACCCGCGACAGCGCAGCGGCGCCAGGCGCCTCGGTCAGAGGAACTGTGAAATACACGCATATTTATACAGACAATATAAAGCTGATTACTTCACGGATTTAGCCTATCGCGGGTTATTTTTGCAATGTAACCCCCACGATAAATGAGGAACCAGTGTACTGAGCCGCATCAGAGGGATCAAAGAGCATGTGGCTCCGGAGCCGCGGGTTGCCGACCCCTGGTCTAGAGAGTCTAATAATGTTTGAGTTTTTAGTTAAATAAGAGTTACATACCACATTTTGTCATAGAATATTTCTTGTTTTTAGGAAAATAAAGTCTATTTTTAGATACCCTGGTATCTGTCGATATCGGGTATCGGCAGATACTTAAAGCCATGGTATCAGAATCTTGAATATTGAAACTGAAAAAGCTGGGTTGGTGCATCTCTAGACCCAACCCAATTTCATTCACATATCTGACAGGAAACCTATTTAACAGTATCTAAATGCAACTGATTTTTGTCCCCACAGCTGTTGAAGAGGGAGGAGCAGTTAGGTCAGCGTGAGTCTGAGGTTCAGTCTATGAAACGAAGTCTGAGCGAGGCCCGGAGCAAACTGCAGAGACTGGAGGAGGAGCACAACCAGAGCTGCCAACTCAACGCTGAGCTGGAGATAGAGAAGTCAGAACACACAGAAAACTGACTTTAACTGCAATAATTACAGCTTTTGCTATGCTATATTATAGATTTCTGTTGTGGGGTTTGGCGCATGCTTCTCTTCATGTTCTATTTTGGCCTGGAATGTTCCACTATATAACGTTAAGCATATCTATCATTTGTATTAATATTGAGTATTTTTATTGCTCTGAAAAAACATGGAAAAATATGCATTCTTACGCTGAACTCCAGTTTGACCTGATGGCATCAACTGCTTGTGTTCAAATAGATTTATACATTTACACTGTGTGTGTGTGTGTGTGTGTGTGTGTGTATGCGCGCATGTATGCGCGCATGTATGCGCGCATGTATGCACGCATGTATGCACGCATGTATGCACGCATGTATGCACGTATGCACGCACGTATGCACGCATGTATGCATGTATGCATGCAGTTAGGACACTCCTCCAGAAAAATGACACGGTGTCCCTTTAAGGCAGGAAAGGCCGCATGTATACTAATCTACTCAAAAAAATTAAGATTTTTAAGTTGATTTGTATGAAAATATTCTAAATTGATGTTTTTCACCTGGAATATAAGGTTACAATCATTAGGAACATACCAGCTCATCAATAATTTTATGTTTCCTTTGCCCTTGTATCTGTTACAGAGAAGAACTGCTGTTGTTTAGAGAAGAGTCTGACAAAAAGATCCTGGACTTAGAGACTCGATGTGGAGAGCTGCAGGCAGTAATCAAGCAGGTGTCAGAGGATTTTCAACAGGTTAGGCCAGAATCAGTTCTTGTACATTAATTTTTTATCATTTCAATTTCCATCTGTGTTCCTATACTGGGCGGCACGGTGGTCGCCCAGGCCTTTCTGTGTGTGTTCTGTGTGGAGTTTGCATGCATGGTCTGGGTTCGATCCCCGGGTCACCCGAGCCTTTCTGAACATGCAAACTCCAGTTTGCATGTTCTCCCCGTGTCTGGGTGGGTTTCCTCCGGGCACTCCGGTTTCCCCCATCAACCCAAAATATGGAGGTAAAATCCTCCAGCTGAGGTCCTGACCAAACTGAAGCAAGAAGATCATGGAGATGGTCCCCGGGCGCATTAATGTGCTGCCCACTGCTCCTAATAACAGGATGGGTTAAATGCAGAGAAGAATTTCTCCTGTGTGAGATCAATAAAGTCACTTCTTCTATACTGTGTGCTGCACTTTTGGTTAAAAAATGTGTGTTTTTCAGTCCCAGAATATGGTGACGTCTTTGGAAAAGTCTTTACAAGACCTCCAGGCTGAAAATGACGCTGTGAGGCTGCAACAACAAAAGGCAAGTCTATCCTGAAACACTGAGGATTCCTATGTCCTGTAAACATTACCCACATATCCTGTCCAGTCAATATCATGCAGATACTACCACTTTTACTACTATCGTACTACTACTGTACATCTGTGGGTCATTTTACAGTCAAATTTGTTTGATACTTCAACTTCTACATGTAAAGATATGATTATTAACATACTGCCATTGGGTTAACTTAAAGGGATATGCCACCCCCAGGTCAAATTTGGGCAACTCACCACAGTCCAGAGACTAAAATAAGTGGTGGAAAGCGTTTTCCTGCTCACCCAGCCATTGTCCGAGTCTGTCGCCACTGACCGCCGCGGTATCTGCAGCTCCTCCGCCTTAGACTGGAGTCTAACGTCGCCAGAGAAGGATTTCGGCCAAAAGGAATTAATTTGCTCGATGCTTTTCCCAATTACTTTCTGTGTAGTGAGCATTCATATCGAGTGCAAATAAATGTGCAAATCAACACGGAGAGCTTGCCTTGGTCATTTTGGGTGGGAACTATTTTCCAGTGCGGAAGAATACAGCCGAATCACGCACCCCGTTGTGCAACAGGGGAACTCCCTTCCCGGTGCGTAACTGGGATTCCCCTGGCAGCGTGCTGCGTGAAATTAATTCCTTTTGGCCGAAATCTTTCTCTGGCGACGTTAGACTCCAGTCTAAGGCGGAGGAGCTGCAGATACCGCGGCGGTCAGTGGCGACAGACTCGGACAATGGCTGGGTGAGCAGGAAAACGCTTTCCACCACTTATTTTAGTCTCTGGACTGTGGGGAGATGCCCAAATTTGACCTGGGGGTGGCATATCCCTTTTAAAGGTGCATTGTGTAACCTTTCTGGTGGAGGGTCTGTCAAATTCTTTTCTCTGTGGAGATGTTATTGTTTTTCTGGAATGTTCTGCAGTATGATATTAAACAGTTCTATCTTACTTTTTATTCAATTACAGGTGGTTTTATAGATCAAAAATACCTAGAAAAACAGGCATTCTGACTGAGGGGTCGCCTCTCCACAGATCTGACCTATAACTTGGACTGGTTTGGTCTTCATGAAGATAGAAAGGCTTCATGCCATACTGTGAAACATTCCAGACAAAGCAATAACATAAATTATATATTTATTTTGTTCAGTATCCTAATCCTTACTTGCATGTAAAACTATTTTATAAATGAAAGTAATAGCCTACAAATGTTCACAGGCAGCTGTAACAGAGGAGGAGAAGGAGCGCACGTTGTTAGAGCTTCAAAAGAAGGTGACATCTTTAGAAAGAAGACTTGAAGGGAACCTGAGCCAGGATGAGCACTTGCAAGAACTGCTACAGGAGGTCAGTACAAAGCTTTATTTTCATTATTCACACACTCTACATTAGGGGTGGGTATTGGCAAAGAAGTCACGATTCAATTCGAATCACGATTCATATGCCACGATGCGATACTATCACAATGCATCACGATACTTGAATTATTGCGATGCATTGCAATATATTCGACATACTTCAGTGAAAATGTACCAAAAAAAAGAGGATAACTTAAATATCAGTGGCTGTGTATCTGGGTAGTGTCTTCAATTGATGCATAACTCTGAGCAACTCAATTCATAACTGAATTTATTGAATAACAAAAACAAATAAATGAAACCAATAACAAAAAATGTGCATAGGATTTTTTCTAAAACAAAAATGATGTTCAAACATTTGCCATTTTGGAGGTAGCTACCATCATAACAAACAATACCCTTTCAAAAAGAAAAAAGGATTTATAAAAAAAACAAAAACTAATAATTAATGTATGTATTAATTAATAATTAATTAATAATTAATTAATAAAAATCGATTTTTGGCATCAAGAATCGATGCAGTATATTGTGAAAGTTAGTATCGCGATGCATTGTCATGACGATTATTTTGCACACCCCTACTCTACATGTACAAAAACTAAGTATTTTATTGGAGCAATTAGAGACTTGCTTTTCAACTCGTTCCACCACTACAGTATTTATATTTTTACATATACATTTATATAATTATGCCTTATTTGACACCAGTCTCTTGCTATTTTTGCTACTCATTTAGACTTTATTATTACCATTTATATTGTTTCTTTGTTATTATATTATATTGTGGTGTGTGAGCTACTGTGGTCAAGTAATTTCC
This sequence comes from Paratrypauchen microcephalus, assembly GCA_036785185.1. Lineage (NCBI taxonomy): Eukaryota > Metazoa > Chordata > Actinopteri > Gobiiformes > Gobiidae > Paratrypauchen > Paratrypauchen microcephalus. Next base: position 842,244 of record JAVJIX010000223.1, on the reverse strand, counting down.
CTTGTGGATCAATAAAGTTTGTTTAGGTCTATTAATGTTTTAATGACACTGTTAAGCAGAATGTTAAAATATTTGGCAAGACACAGATTTAAAAAAAAATTGTAAAAATACACTTATACAGATGCTCCTCCACATACGAACATTCGGAGTTACGAACAGGGTCGAAAATTTAAAAAAAAGTTAAATGTTTGGGCAAAAGTGCTGTACATGTACGTAACTGAGTTTTTGTATTAAGCGCTGTCACGGGTTCGTTTGGACAAGATACGAGAGGGGGAAAAAAAATGATGGCACAGTCGAATACGTGCTTACGTGTATTCCCTTTTTATTTGCACCACAATCCAGTGTACACAGTGCAAATATTTACAGTGAAAAACAAGTCCCAAAAACAGTAGTATTTACAAAAGGTATTTGCAGACGTTTCCACAGACGTTATCACAGCAGCTAGCATCCACATAGTCAGGCCAAGGACAAACCCCAAACTGAGCAAAGCTCCCCCCTTATATACCCCCTTAGCCCCTCCCCTTGGGCTAACCAATTAACCCAATAAAGATTTAAGGGTGGAACAAAGGTAAAACGGTACCAACAATGATAAAACACCTAAAGTTCCACATAATAAAGAAAACCCCTCAAAACCCCCCCATATGGCATGATTTATTAACTAAGAAACTTAGGAAAACAAAATAAACCCACAAATTAACATAAATGGTTTAGTCCAGGTCATGTGGCCCCCCCCTTAGCGCGCCACTATGCGCTATTTAGCGGAGGACCAGGAAGTGCCCCGGTTTGGCCCCCTGAGCCGGCGCACAGCACAGAGACACGGAAGGTAGGAGGAGAGCATGTGGCTCCCTAGGCGTCCAAGTGTGCACCCTTGTACGCCCCAGGGAGGGAAACAGAGTCCAGATCACGGGGAACAGTTTATAGGCAGGGAACAGTTGAATCAGACTGGTTACGCAAACCCAGGGAAAGCGCTTCATGCTCTGCCGTCTAGGCGCGCGCTGGGGCCAGTGAGAGAAAGAGGCGCGGGTCGGGGAATGACGGACAGCTACAGGCGCTCCGTCACATTATCCCCCTCCTCCCCGAGGTTGACGATGTGCGGCAACCTGGAGAGATAGTCCGCCACCACGTTGGTGTTGCCAGCTCGATGACGGATCTGGAAGTGGAATGGCTGAAGGGAGAGGTACCAGCGGGTGAGACGACTGTTGTGGTCTTTCATAGAGTTCATCCAGATCAGCGCGCGATGGTCAGTCTCTAAGATGAACTCCCGCCCCAGCAAGTAGTACCGCAGGCTCTCCAGGGCCCACTTGATGGCCATGCCCTCCTTCTTCACAGTGGAGTACCTGGTCTCCCATGGCAACAGCTTGCGGCTCAGGTACAGCACCGGTAGTTCCTCTCCAGGTTCGCCTTGGGCCAGGACTGCCCCCAGTCCCACTGCGGAGGCATCCGTCTGGACCAAAAACGGCTGGCTGAAGTCAGGACTCCTCAGCACCGGCGACGAGCACAAGCGGTCCTTGAGGGTCTGGAAGGCCATCTGGCAGTCCTCATCCCAGGAGACGGGATTTCGCCGGTCCTTTGCCGTCAGGGCTTTAAGCGGGGCAGCAATGGTGGCAAACTGTGGGACGAACCTCCGGTACCAGCCGGCCAAGCCCAAGAAGGACCTCACCTCCTTCTTTGTGCGAGGGCGTGGGCAGCTCCGGATGGCCTCGACCTTGTCCACCTGTGGCCGGACCTCACCTCCTCCCAGACGATAGCCCAGGTACTTCACCTCCTCCTTGGCCCACTGACATTTCGCAGGGTTTAATGTCAGTCCTGCCTGCTGGATCTGGCCAAGGACTCGCTCAAGATGATGCAGGTGCTGCTCCCAGGTGTTGCTAAAGATGACCACATCATCCAGGTAGGCAGCACTGCAGTCTCCACACCCCTGTAAAACACGGTCCATTAGTCTCTGGAAAGTCGCGGGTGCTCCATGGAGACCAAAGGGCATCACTGTAAACTGGAAGAGGCCGGCAGGGGTCTGGAAGGCTGTGTAAGAGCAACTGGACTCCTCCAGAGGTACCTGCCAGTAGCCCTTGCAGAGGTCAAGGGTGGTGATGAACCTGGCCTGACCGATCTTCTCCAGTAGGTCGTCCATCCGGGGCATCGGGTAGGCATCAAACTCCGACATGGCGTTGAGCTTCCGGAAGTCAATGCAGATGCGGAGTGAGCCATCCTTCTTCACAACGATAACCACCGGGCTGCACCACTCCGACTGTGACGGCTCGATCACCCCCAGGCGCTGCATCTCCTCCACCTCCTTCAGGAGCTGTGCCACCAGATGTTGTGGAACCCGATAGGACCTCTGACGTATGGGGCCTTTGTCCTGTAAACGGATGACGTGCTTGACCAGGACAGTCCTTCCCGGGTTGGCAGCGAACAGCTTGGAGACCTTCTGGAAAACATGGCTCAGCTGGCGGGACTGGATGGCGGAGAGGTGGTCAAGGGCTGGTTCATCAGGCCGGCAGGGGTCGGGTAGAGTTGACGCCTCCTCTCCTTCGCTGTCCACCTCTGTCACCAGCAGGGACGCCACAGGTACTGGAACCGGAGCCTCTTTCCACTCCTTCAGCAGATTGATGTGGTAGGTCTGCTTTGCCTTCTTCTTGTCTGGGTGGAGAATCTCATAAGTTACAGGGCCCATCTTCCAGAGAACTGTGTAGGGGCCCTGCCACTTGGCAAGCAGCTTGCTGGTGGAGGACGGCAGGAGAAGCAAGACCTTCTGGCCAGGTTGAAGCTCTCTGGATCTGGCCTGTTGGTCGTACCACGCCTTCTGGGACTGTTGGGCGTCGCGTAGGTTGACCTCAGCTTCCTCCCGGTATTTGGTCAGGCGGTCCCTCATCTCCAGCACGAACTGGACCACACTGCGATCACTGGCGGTGGTTGTGGGAGCCTCCCAGGCCTTCCGCAGCAGGTCCAATGGCCCCTGAACGTCCCAGCCATACAGCAACTCGAACGGGGAGAAGCCAGTGGACGCCTGAGGAACCTCCCGGTAGGCAAACAGCAGGAAGGGCAGCCACTGGTCCCAATCTCGTCCGGTGTCAGCCACGAACTTCTGCAGCATCCGCTTTAGGGTCTGGTTGAACCGCTCGACCAAGCCATCCGTCTGGGGGTGGTAGGGAGTGGTCTTCATGGCAGAGATTCCCAGCTGTCGGTGGAAGAGTTGCAGAAGCCGGGAGGTGAAGTTGGTCCCCTGGTCCGTAACGATCTCGTCCGGAACACCAACCCTGGAAAACTACTGCACCAAACAATGCAGCACAGCAGGGGCAGTGACGGTGTGCAAGGGAAACGCCTCGGGGAACCGTGTGGCATAGTCACACAGCACCAGGATGTACTGGTGCCCACCACTACTCCGTACTAATGGGCCGACAATGTCCATGGCTATACGTCGGAATGGGGTGGAGATTATGGGCAGCGGTTGGAGATGGGCACGGTCTGATTGGCGGACATAGGATGTTTTCTGGCAGGTGGGACAGGTTTTACAAAAGTTCTGAACATCTTTGTACATGGAGGGCCAATGAAACCTAGAGGCTATACGGGAATAAGTCTTTTGGCGACCCAGATGACCAGCCCAAGGCAATGTGTGTGCCAGGTGCATAATCAGTGGTCGACACGACATGGGAACCATGAGGCGTTTAGCACCGTCAGCCACTGCATACAATATTTCATTTTCCAAGATGTAGCACTCCCCCACTCGTTTTGCCATATCCAGCCCCCCATCCCCTCGAGCAAATGCTGGCTTCAATGTCTCGTCCTGCCTTTGCAGAGCCGCAATGTCCTCAGGCACCTCCCACATCAGCCCCACCTTAAAGTCTGGCTCCCTTGACTTCAGCCCCTTTTCAAAACGCCGCTGGTGGCGTGACTTCCTGGGACCCTTTGTGCCCACTTCAAACAACGCCTTGTCCAGGGTAGCAAAGGGTTCAGGACCGGGACCCTGCTCCTGCCCTGGGAGCGATGTCACCCCCACCCTGGCCTGGGCGCGGGTGATCACAGGGCCTGAAAATCCCTCCCCATAGTCACTGTCTTTACCCCCCTCTGCTTGCAGTACATCGAGGAGCACCGGTAGATCCCACCCCAGGACGGCAGCTACCGGTAACTTTTCTACCACCCCCACAGACAACAAATAGCTTTGCTCATCCACAGTCAGTCAGATCAGCAGTAGGGTAGGAATGTCGATCACCATGTACACACACAATGGTTTCCTGCTTGTTATAATCCAAAATGCCCGTTGGCACAATGTCCCGCCGGACCAGAGTCACAGGGCTACCCGAGTCAATGAGGGCAGTCACAGGCTCACCATTAATAGCCACCTCTTTATAACACTGCAACCTCCCCATAGTATTTACATCCTCAGTACGTGAAGTGTAGCATGCACCGGTAAGTTTAGCTTTTTTGATGGGGCATAGGGAAGCTTTGTGACCTGCCTGCTGACAGTAAAAACAAATGAGCTCCTTACCGGGACCACGCTGGTTGAGTGCAGGGCTGGGATCTCCAGGCGGATGTGGGTTGGCTCTGGTTGCTGGTCTAGGCTGTGAAGAAGGCTGCCGACCAGGGACACCTTGGTAAGCAGCTGGGCCTCCCCTCCGCGCATTGAGATACTGCAGTGCCAGCTTAGCTGCAGCTAACCCCTCCTTTGGCTCATGCTCCTTCACCCAGGTGCAGATATCTGCCGGGAAGACGCGTAAAAGTTGTTCCAGGATGATCTGCTCCGCGATCTGCTCCTTGGTGTGCTGCTCCGGACGGATCCATCGCCGGTAGAGACTCTTTAAACGATGGTAGGTCTCCGTTGGGTTCTCTCCAGGTGGGACTGCTGTGGCTCGGAACTGCCGCCGATAAGTCTCTGGTGAGACGTCAAACTTTGTCAAGAGCGCCTCCTTCAGGTCCGGGTATGAGTGTGCTACTTCCTCATCCATTGCTGTGTACGCCTCTAGGACCTTCCCAGTGAGTAGAGGCACCAAGCGACATGCCCACTCACCCTCCGGCCAACCCCAAGTTCTGGCAATACGCTCAAAGCGCAGCAGGTAATTTTCAATGTCTTCCCCTGCCAGATACTGTGGGATTTTGGGGTCACCATATAGTCTATCAGTTCTGGGATGTTCTGTGTCATTGCTTACATTTGTCCTTGGCCCAACCATAGGCGAATTGCGGCGCTGCCGTGGAGCTGGTGTAGGCAGGTCCAGTCTAAGGCTCACCAGTGAGCCCTCAGATGGTGACACTATTCTGGCCGGTGGAGAGCTAGGTACAGCTGGGCCCCGCTCTGTCTCCAGCTGCACCAGTTGTGGAGGTGGCAGTGAGGCTCGGAGACCTCTCAGCTCTGCCAGCAACCCCTCCTCTCTCCTCTGCTGTCCCTCCAGGAAGGTCCGCATAAACGCCAACAGCTCCTCTCCTGCTCTTAACGGTGCCTGTGGGACTGGAGCAGCAGCACCCGCTTCGTCCTCTTTCTCTGTAGCCCAGGCTCCATCATCCTGCGCCGTCTCCTGCTTTTGGGACCGCAATCCTGCCCGTTTCCCAGGGAACATAGTGCGCCTCTGTCGACTGGCCATCCCACTTCTGACACCAAATGTCACGGGTTCGTTTGGACAAGATACGAGAGGGGGAAAAAAAATGATGGCACAGTCGAATACGTGCTTACGTGTATTCCCTTTTTATTTGCACCACAATCCAGTGTACACAGTGCAAATATTTACAGTAAAAAACAAGTCCCATAAACAGTAGTATTTACAAATGGTATTTACAGACGTTTCCACAGACGTTATCACAGCAGCTAGCATCCACATAGTCAGGCCAAGGACCAACCCCAAACTGAGCAAAGCTCCCCCCTTATATACCCCCTTAGCCCCTCCCCTTGGGCTAACCAATTAACCCAATAAAGATTTAAGGGTGGAACAAAGGTAAAACGGTACCAACAATGATAAAACACCTAAAGTTCCACATAATAAAGAAAACCCCTCAATAACCCCCCATATGGCATGATTTATTAACTAAGAAACTTAGGAAAACAAAATAAACCCACAAATTAACATAAATGGTTTAGTCCAGGTCATGTGCCCCCCCTTAGCGCGCCACTATGCGCTATTTAGCGGAGGACCAGGAAGTGCCCCGGTTTGGCCCCCTGAGCCGGCGCACAGCACAGAGACACGGAAGGTAGGAGGAGAGCATGTGGCTCCCTAGGCGTCCAAGTGTGCACCCTCATACGCCCCAGGGAGGGAAACAGAGTCCAGATCACGGGGAACAGTTTATAGGCAGGGAACAGTTGAATCAGTCTGGTTACGCGAACCCAGGGAAAGCGCTCCGTGCTCTGCCGTCTAGGCGCGCGCTGGGGCCAGTGAGAGAAAGAGGCGCGGGTCGGGGAATGACGGACAACTACAGGCGCTCCGTCACAAGCGCCTATTCCAACTTCCGAGTACAGCATGTAGTGCGTATTTCCGCCGCTGATGCACAGGCAGGGCGCTGCGATCGTGTGCCCAGCATCCCCCAAGCATCACGCTCACTCAGTTGAAACTACCCAAGTGTTCAGACATACTTACGAACTTTGTTGTTTTATCTTGCATCCGTAATCCAATATGGTTTGTGAAAAGCGAAAAGCTTCTAGTGAAAGTGGAAATGTGAAAAAGCGGCAAGCCATCTCATTTGAAAAGAAGGTGGCGATAATAAAGAAACTTGATGCTGGTGAGAAGATGGTGAATGTGGCACGCGCATACAACATGAACCGTTCGACGATCCGTACGATCACACATACATTCACACACACACACACGCTCTCTCTCGCCGGCTGGCTGGCTGGCTGGCTCTGTCTCTCTCAGCTGTGTCTACTACGTTTTTCATATTTTTAAAAAGCATATTGTTTTGTTACTATTTAGTGTTATTTAAATGCAGTACAAATCCATAGATTACTTATACAAGCCTTAAACATACATTCCCTTCTAAAGAATGCCCTATAATGACTTGCGAACAAATTCAGCAAACAAACGGCCGTTCAGAATGTAACTCGTTCGTAGGTTGAGGAGCGTCTGTACTTTACAATACAATCAAACACAAATTATACATTTATTGACCTGTGTAAATATTCAGTGTTGTGTGTTTTTTTTTCTTTAGAAATCAAGTTTAGAGCAAACTCTGTTGGAGACGAGAGCGGAGCTACTAACTGCTCGAACCAACCATGCCGACACAGTGAGCTCTCTGGAGGCCCAGGTATATTTCTGAGATATCGATTTCCAATTTTTCTAACAATTGATTACACATTGATTCGTTTTGTGATATATATTGTGATACTGTAAACTACATTTGAGAGAAAACTGAAATTTGAACTAAACAAATGTAAGAATCCTATGCATTTCAGAACAAGTTTGTAAACTACAGGTTGGTGTAAACTACAGGTACAACAAGTACAAGTTGATGTGGATATTTTGTTTGCAGACGGCATTCTATTATCTAAATACCTGCAGCCTTTGTGATTTAATAAGTGCGCAAACTTGAGTTGTGATTAAGATTCTTTTACAATTAATTGTGCAGCCCTCTTTGTCGCTAATGTGGATTTTCTATTTGTATTCCGTTTGCTATGAAGACACCATGGGCCAAACATACTAGAAAGAAACAAAATTGCCCTCCCATCTAAGAGAAGCACAGCATCACAATCAAAAAAGAAATGACCTGTTTTGTGTCTTTTTCAGGTATCAAGAATGAGCAGCACCATCAGTGAACTGCAGACTCTGCTCAGACACAAAGAGGACTCCTCCAGGGCATACAGAGAGAGGACAGATGCACAGGTAGAATCATACACAACAAAAGTGTCAAAGTATATTAAGTGCATGTGTCAGGGAGGTGGGATGGGGCCTGACAAGCTGTCTACTCCGGGTTTACTAATGATTTAATAAGTTGAGCATTTCACAAAGGCTACAAGATATACTGCAAATATACTGAATGAATTGCTCTGAAAACATCAAACATGTTTTCTTTATTAAGAACCTGCTAACCATGTAGAGACTTCTGCAATCATATTTTGAAATGCATACTGTTCTTTTTCACTTTAGTAGTTTGTATTTAAAAGTGCACTGGGTAACTTTTGCTGGAGGAACTCCCAACTACTTGTTTCCATGGTGATGTTAGTGCTTTGCCTGGGATGTTCCACAGTATGACATTAAATAAATATATCTTGTATCTATTCAATTACAGGTGATTTTAGTTCTCAGAACTACAGCAAAAACATGCATTATTACTGTGAGCAGGTTCACTTCTCCATAGATCTGACTTGGCCTGATGTTGTGGGATGCTTGTCTCCATGGAGTTAAATTAAATGCCATACTGTAGCACATTTCAGGAAAAAAAACCTACATGGCTTCAAGTAAGTGGTGGACCATCTCCCAAAAAAGTTACACAGTGCACCTTTTAAGTAGGGCTGTCACAGTTCAAGAATTTCTCTTGCAGTAACTTTACGTGCCTCTGCACTGCAATGTGTGCAGTATAGCACAGAGGCCCATAGTAATACATTTACTTGGGAATGTATTTGAAAAATATCTATATAACACCACAGCCAAGCCTAAGTAACAGACATCGCCAAATGAAAATTGTGAGAGACGAGAAGGCGCATGGTGTCCTGTGCGTACGGAGCAAATACATTATGAATAGTTTTATAGTTACGCATTGAAACTACCCAAGCGATGCTCCAGTGTGAATGAGACAGATCACTAACCATACAGGCAAACACAGTGCAAATATAAAACTCCTCACCTGGACGGAGATGTCCAGAGCATGTACACACTGCATGTTTACAAGGCACGCCCCCGCAGATACTACGGCCAGCTGCAGTGACGCGCCACACATTAGTTTTAATGTGGGCAGGTTCGGGTTGAGTCCCAGTATTTCAACCCATTTGTTTAGGGCCACGTACACATTATTTGGATCATAGTACAATAGTAAAATTCTGCCGGGCATGTGCATGGAGCCTTATTAAAATGCAAAATGCTCTTATTGTGGTCACCTGAACCCTTGGGCAGTGTGACTGATCATACTGCAATATTGCAATATTGCAATATTGCAATATTACGGTTACCGTGACAGCACTACTTTTAAGCTCTAGCTATACTTATACCCATACTACACAACTATTTACCTTGGCATTGTGTTATTTGTATCTCATTGTTTATTGTCTTTTTGTTTCAGATTTCAAGTCTTGAGCAGCAGTTGTCAGAAAGTAATGAGAGGTTGAAGAGCGCACAGCAACAAATCATTGAAAAGGAACAGTGCACAGAGAAACTGGTGAGTGTATGGTAAACATTTAAACAAACTATTTTTGTGAATTTTGATTATGTGCAAATGAATTTTCAAGTTGCCATCAAAACTGTGAGTGAATTCTGTGTCTTTTTGGCTGCCAAATGAAGAGGATTTTGCATTTTGTGTTGCAGAGAGGAGAGTGGGGGGCAGAGAGAGCCTTTTTGGAGCAGCAGCTAAGTTTGTTGGAGCAGCAGAACCAGGACAAATCCAGGCGGCTTGAGGAAGACGTCAGCACTTTACAGACAGACAACCAGAGACTGCAAGACTCGCTGGTACTCTCTTAACATAGGGACAGAGACCAGAACTGTTTTAGGATAGATGGTAATAATGTTGTTTGAGGTATTTGACCTCAGCTTGAAAAGAAGCTGAAATCCACGCATATCCCATAAAACTATGCCAGAAATTATCTCTGTGTTTGATCTCTTTAATTTGTGTAAGGGGTAGCAGTCTCAGTCTCTACTCCTTTCACTGTATACAGTTGTCATGTCCTTGGGCAACACACTTAACACAGTGGTTCAGTAGTTGGAGGTTGAAAATCACTATATAAATTTACCTTTTGTTATTGTGTATGTGAGTAGCTTTGTCACAAGTCTAAAATCTTAATTTGGAATGATAAGAGTGTAATTATAATGAAGTGCATTCATCCTAAATGGCATTTTCCCAATGCGCAAAGTCTCTTTACAATTTCGTGCATTATTCATATACTCCACACCCAGCGATGGTAGGCTATTATTGTAGCCACAGCTGCCCTGGGGCAGACTGACAGAAGTGAGGCTGCCAATCTGCACCATTGTCCCACTGACCACCATCAACACTCACGCTCTTGCCACTTTTACACTAGGCAATGTTTGCGAAGTGTCTTGCCTAAGGACACTACCACTGGCGCCCCACTGTGGCCCTGATTTTCCCTGCAGTCTCCCATCTAAGTACGAATTAGGCCCAGCCCTGCTTAGCTTCTGAGATCTGATGAGATCTGACGTTGACGAGGTTTGGCCACATTTCCCGTGCATCATAACTGTAGTTACTTTAATGTGATCATGAGGTCTTTTGTTTGTAATATAGTTCAAGACCATTCTAAAATAATTTAGTCTTATTTCTGTGATTTTTTTCCCCCCAATATCAATTAAAGATCCCATGACATGGTACTTCTTGATGGTTTTATATGGTGCCTTAATGGTTCCCTAATACTGTAAATGAATCCTTCTTCAAAATCAAGACTCAGTGCATGAGAAAGAGAGATAAGATGAGAAAGAGTCATAAATATCTCTCTGGAACACCTCATTCTGGGCGTTGTTGCTTGAATGCAAATGAGGAGGACAGAGATAGGCCAGAGCAGCGGGTGGGGGCGTGGCCAAACTCTCCACTCTTTCCTCTCTAGCAGTGCGCTGTGGTCCAAACTCTCTGGGCGTGATTTACAGAGACGATTTACAGAGCGTAGAAACACAGACGGGGGGGTGGGGGGTGGAACTGCATTTTCCGTGTGACGTCAGAAAGTTTCCTTGTTCAGAATTGCCCGTTTGAGCGGTCTTTTTCAAACGCAAAAAAGGACCGCAAATGCTCAGTTTACACATTTCGCAACTTTTAGCCATGGGGGGGGCCTAAACAGTGTAGGGGAGCTCACATTAACGTTCAAAAACCTCAGAAAGTGAAAATTTCATGCCATGGGACCTTTAAAATGTCTACTTTCAATATTAGGGTTGTATTGAATAGCATGTAGTTATCAATACGTTTGACAATGTAGTGCTATACTGGCAATGTTGGATATCACTGATGACAGTATATTGGATATTTTTTAGCTCTACTAAGACAAATTCATGTATAACAGATTGTCTCTTATGAACACCTTCTGTTTTAATAGGCCGATCTGGAGAAGAGAAAGCATGAGACTGAATGTGCTTTGACACGAGCATCAGAGGAGCTTGAAAAGGGCAAGGTCTGAACAAAATGACTCATTTAATTGATAAACTTTTTTCCCCCAAAACATCTGCAATTATTCAAAAATAATCTCTCTTGTATTTGATTTTCCCATGCAGGCAGACCTGAGCAGCCAACATAAAATTTGCACAGAAATCACAAAAGCTCTGGAGGACACAAGACGACAGAAAGAGGAGCTACAGACGCGGGTCAGTGGGAGAGATGACCATCAATTAAGAAAAAATCATTTTAGTCTTTTCTTTTTTTAACATTCCAGACAAAAACGACAAAAAAATAAAGGCATTCATTAGAACTGCGTTGTGTAACTTTTCTCATGGAGGGTTCTTCACATTCTATGGATATGTTGTTGCTTTGACTGGAATTCCAGACAAAGCAATAACATCTCCAGGGAGAAGAGCATTTGACAGACCCTCCACCAGAAAAGTTACACAGTGCACCTTTTGTGTTTTTATTCATGTCTCTTCATTATGTCTCTTCACTTCATCAATGTTTTTTATTAAATACAGCCTAAATTGTGTTTTTGGCTTAGACAGAAACAAACAGTATACATTATATCTAAATTACTTGTTTTTCCTGTTCTAGGTTGCTGAGTTAACGTCATCTTTAGTCATGAATCAACATGAAGTAACCACTTTGACTGAGAAACTACACCAGAAAGAAGAGCAGATTGAAAAGCTTAAAAATGGTAAATGCATTTAAGTAATTATTGTATGTCATAAATGTAAAAAAAAAAGAGTTTTACAATTTAAAGGGATATGCCACCCCCAGGTCAAATTTGGGCATCTCCCCACAGTCCAGAGACTAAAATAAGTGGTGGAAAGCGTTTTCCTGCTCACCCAGCCATTGTCCGAGTCTATCGCCACTGACCGCCGCGGTATCTGCAGCTCCTCCGCCTTAGACTGGAGTCTAACGTTGCCAGAGAAAGATTTCGGCCAAAAGGAATTAATTTGCTCGATGCGTTTCCCAATTACTTTCTGTGTAGTGCGCATTCATATCGAGTGCAAATAAATGTGCAAATCAACACGGAGAGCTTGCCTTGGTCATTTTGGGTGGGAACTATTTTCCAGTGCGGAAGAATACAGCCGAATCACGCACCACGTTGTGCAACAGGGGAACTCCCTTCCCGGTGCGTAACTGGGATTCCCCTGGCAGCGTGCTGCGTGAAATTAATTCCTTTTGGCCGAAATCTTTCTCTGGCGACGTTAGACTCCAGTCTAAGGCGGAGGAGCTGCAGATACCGCGGCGGTCAGTGGCGACAGACTCGGACAATGGCTGGGTGATCAGGAAAACGCTTTCCACCACTTATTTTAGTCTCTGGACTGTGGGGAGATGCCCAAATTTGACCTGGGCGTGGCATATCCCTTTAAAGGTGCATTGTGTAGCTTTTCTGGTGGAGGATCCTTCACCTGCTTATTTCTGCGGAGAGGTCATTGCTCTGCCTGGAATGTTCCACAATATGACACTGAACTGCCTTACTATATATATAATTACAGGTGGTTTTATAGCTCAAAAATGCCTAGAAAAACAGACATTCTGACTGGGCGGGGTTGCCTCTCCACAGATCTGACCTGTGACTTGGTCTGGTTTGGTCTCCATGAAAATAGAAAGATTTTGTACCATACTGTGGTATTCATGACATAACATCTCCAAGGAGAAAAGCATTTGATGGGCCCTCCACCAGAAAAGTTACACAATACACCTTTTAAGATTGTAATTTCATATAGTAAAAATGTTGTATTTTTGGTACAGAGGTGCAGAGTGGACAGGAGTCTATACAGCAGCTCAGAGAGGAGATGGAGAAACAGCAAACAGAGTTTCAACAAAATCAGGAGGAAAAAGAAAGTGAGCTGAAGAGTGTGAAGGAGGAGCTGCACATTCAGACACAGCAGTTAGACAGCTGCCAGGCCCGGGTAAGGACAAACAAGAGAGCTTTTATAATGCAGTGTTTGTTCTAAGATGGAACCAAGACAATGTTGTGATGATACTGTAGTTTCCAATTACTATGTTTTAAGGTCCAGAGGGTACAGGTAAATAAATTATTAAAACTTTGGTTTAGTGACTCCTAAATTTATATTTTCATCCTCATGGCTTTCACGTATAGTATATGGTTATATGGTTATAGTATATGGAAGTGGTTACAACTGCATTAATCAATGTTATTTACTAAATTAAAGGTTCTAAATAAAGGGTTTGCATGGATGTTAATATAGGGATTGTAACTAGGCTACGGACTAGTTAGATCCATCCTCATTTTGCAATTTGAAAAGCAGATAATGCAGCTTTCAATAAATGTTTTTGTTTTTTTGATGGTCGGGTATAATACCAGTGTGGTTTTCTTTACATTTGAGTGAAGCAAAATTAAGATGTATATCCATATGAAACACCTCATGTGCTAAAATAGTTTTAAATATTGTCTTGGTTTGTGCAGATCTCTTACCTGGAGGTAGAGGTGGAGACTCTGACGGAGCAGCAGCACCTGGAGCTCTGTGAGGAGGAACAGAATGGCTTGGTTACCGTTGACGACCTTGATCACGTTCAGAAGCTCAACAGAGACCTGGAGCAGCAACTCGGAGAGAAAAACAGGGTCAGTCCAAGTTTGATGGCGTATGTAAACCAGAAAATCATCTACATTTTTTCTGATCATAATGAATATTCACATCAGTTTTAGCTGTTTACATGTAATTTGAATAATCTTTAAGGTCCAGAAATCAGATGAGAAAATGTATGTGTGCTTGTAAACGTAACCAATGTTGTTTGACAACTGGTTTCAGTTTCCCATTTCAAGAGATATATTTTATTTTAAATTGTTAATCACTATGGCAACTGTCCAGTTGTTCTATTCTAAAACCCAGGGATGTATTATTTCCTGTTATTTTAATTAGGGCAAAAAAACAAACAAACTATAAGTTTGGATTTTTTTTTTCCATAGACAATAAAGCAGCTGCAACAAAGACTGGCAGAACTAAAGAGGACTCTACAGAAAGTGCTGGTGAGATGCTGCTCAACTTTTTTTTATGATTCTAATTTCAACAGTATCATTAACATAAATGGTAATGTAATCTATAGTCATTGGCAAATTTAGAGAAAACTATTGAATTTGAATATTAAAGTAGAATTAATCCTATACCTTTCTAAACATGTAGGGGTAAATATTTGGCTTTTTTAGTGCTAAAGATACAGTATCTTAATTAATTTGAATTAATCAGAATTTTCATACATCTAAATACCAACTTTCTTTTTGTTTCCACCATGTAGAAGTTGAAACCTGAAGGAGAGGCTGAAGTAAAGGAGAAGACAGCAGAGACTCGGACAGACAAACCAGAGCGGATCAGTCAAGACCTCCCTCCCACCTCCATCCCCAGCCCTCCCACTTCTAACACTACCGTCACCAACACGTCTGACCTCAACGACTCTCGAGAGATCAATTTTGAATATCTCAAACATGTGGTCCTCAAGTTCATGTCCTGTAAAGAGGCAGAGGTAATGTCAAAGCAGATATTTTTATTAAGAGCTGGCACTGTCCTAATTTTCCATCATTCTAAAACCCATGATTTTGGTATTTTTTCAAAAGAAATTGTTACATTTTGGACATGTGCACCTGTACAAGTCTATTTGTGTGTGTTACTGTTTCATTGGATTATATTTTATTACATATCATTAAGGAACAAATTTTAATAACGACGTCATGTTTTACTCTTTGCTATAAGAACTTGTAATGAACTTAAGTGATAGATGTGACATACACTGCGTGCACATGGTAGGATCGGATTAGATTTCTCCAAATCCGATCCCGTTACTCGGCGGGTGGTCTGTCCTAAAATTCAAGTGCACGTGAAGCTCGTGTAATCGGATGATGGTCAGCAACCTGGCCGGCTCCGCTACGCTACGTGGCGCTGTGGTCCAACTACTTCCGGGTGATGGCTATTCAATAAAAACACAACAAACTATGTGGCGGTATACAAAGATGGCGCTCGAGGAGTTTGACCGAGCAGCATTGGTGTACGTGTTGTGCATTCTTTCTTCGCAGCCATGATTTCGTTTGACTTTTCCGGTAACAATCGCTACTTATGATGGCGTCGGCACCTCCTGCCACTTCTGGGTGAAATCCCTGGCGAAAATTCCCGCGCAAGCGCAGTACGCCAATCTGTTCTGATATCATGCACAAGGGGGCACCAAGCGGATTACTATCAGACTAAACCAGGGGTTCCATTCAGATTCGGGAAACCCATCCCTATACGATCCTTAGCCTGTGCACATGAATTCAATATGATCCCAATCCGTTTGCAATCAGATTACACTCGTCCATGTGCACGCAGTGATATTCTGCCATTAAGACTTTACTTAGGCACTATTCACTATTTCTTGTCTTTTGCAGGCCTTCCACTTAATCCGAGCGGTGTCAGTTCTACTGAATTTCACTCGTGAAGAAGAAGATTTGTTGAAGCAGACTTTAGAATACAAGGTATGGCAGCAATATTTGTGCTGTAGATTGATGAGATACTTTTTCCTTCTTTTCAATTTCAAAACATGTTTTTATGTCCATAAATGAGAAACACTGATGTATATATTTTTTGCTATAGTCACTAAAAAGAAGTTAAATTTGTATTAACTCCATAGACCATATACACTCAACAAAAATATAAACGCAACACTTTTGTTTTTGCTCCCATTTTTCCTGAGATGGACCCAAAGATCCAAATTTCACTCAAGATACGCAACACTACCATTTCTCTCAAACATTGTTCACAAATCTGTCCAAATGTGTGACAGCGAGCACCTCTGCCCCGCCGAGACAATCCACCCCACCTCACAGGTGCGCCACATCAAGATGCCGATCCGACATCATGGCCAGTGCACAGGTGCGCCCCAGACTGCCCACAATAAAAGGCCACCCCGAAATGTGCATTTTTTTGCTTTATTGGGGGTCTGGGGACTCAGAACCAGTCAGTATCTGGTGTGACCACCATTTGCCTCATGCAGTGCAACACATCTTCTTCGCATAGAGTTTATCAGATTGTCAATTATGGCCTGTGGAATGTTGGTCCACTCCTCTTCAAAGGCTGTTATGGACGAAGAACACAGGTGCATTTTATTGATGGCATTTTGAATGCACAGAGATACCGTGATGAGATCCTGAGACCCATTGTTGTGCCATACATCCATGAACATCACCTCATGTTTCAGCAAGATAATGCACGGCCCCATGTTGCAAGGATCTGTACACAATTCTTGGAAGCTGAAAATGTCCCAGTTCTTGCATGGCCAGCATACTCACCGGACATGTCGCCCATTGAGCATGTTTGGGATGTGCTTGACCGGCGTATACGACAGCGTGTACCAGCTCCCACTAATATCCAGCAATTTCGCAGAGCCATTGAAGAGGAGTGGACCAACATAACGTGGACAAAATTGTTGGTACCCCTCAGTTAATGGAAGAAAAACCCACAATGGTCCCTGAAATCACTTTAAACTTGCAGAAGTAATAATAAATAAAAATGTATTGAAAATTAAACAATCAAAATCAGCCATCACTTTTGAATTGTTGATTAACATAATTATTTAAAAAAACAAACTAATGAAACAGGCCTGGACAAAAATGATGGTACCTCTATAAAAGATTGAAAACTATTTGACCAGAGTGACATGATTAACTCAGGTGTGTCCTTTAATTGACATCACAGGTGTTTCCAAACTCATAATCAGTCAGTCTGCCTATTTAAAGGGAGACAAGTAGTCACTCTGCTGTTTGGTGAAAAGGTATGTACCACACTGAACATGGACAACAGAAAGCGAAGGAGAGAATTGTACCAGGACATCCGAAAAAAAATTATAGACAAACATCTTAAAGGTAAAGGCTATAAGACCATCTCTAAACAGCTTGAAGTTCCTGTGACAACAGTGGCTCATATTATTCAGAAGTTTAAGACCCACGGGACAGTAGCCAACCTCCCTGGACGTGGCCGCAAGAGGAAAATCGATGACAAATTGAAGAGACGGATCGTTCGAATTGTATCCAAAGAGCCCAGAACAACCTCCAAAGAAATTAAAGGTGAACTCCAAGGCCAAGGTACATCAGTGTCAGATCGCACCATTCGTCGTTGTTTGAGCCAAAGTGGACTTCATGGGAGACGACCAAGGAGGACACCACTGCTGGAAAAAAATCATAAAAAAGCGAGTCTGGAATTTGCAAAAATGCATGTTGACAAGCCACAAAGCTTCTGGGAGAATGTCCTTTGGACAGATGAGACCAAACTGGAGCTTTTTGGTAAGGCACATCAACTCTATGTTCATAGACTCAAAAACCAAGCATACGAAGAAAAGAACACTGTCCCTACGGTGAAACATGGAGGAGGCTCAGTAATGTTTTGGGGCTGCTTTGCTGCATCTGGCACAGGGTGTCTTGAATGTGTGCAAGGTAAAATGAAATCTGAAGACTATCAAGGCATTCTGGAGAGAAATGTGCTGCCTAGTGTCAGAAAGCTTGGTCTCAGTCGCAGGTCATGGGTCTTCCAACAGGACAACGATCCAAAACACACAGCCAAAAACACCCAAAAATGGCTGAGAGAAAAGCGTTGGACTATTCTAAAGTGGCCTTCCATGAGCCCAGATCTGAATCCCATTGAACATCTGTGGAAGGAGCTGAAACATGCCATTTGGAGAAGACACCCATCAAACCTGAGACAACTGGAGCAGTTTGCTCATGAGGAGTGGGCCGAAATACCTGTTGACAGCTGCAGAACGCTCATTGACAAATACAGAAATCGTTTAATTGCAGTGATTGCCTCAAAAGGTTGTGCAACAAAATATTAAGTTATGGGTACCATCATTTTTGTCCAGCCCTATTTCATTAGTTTGTTTTTTTAAATAATTATGTTAATCAACAATTCAAAAGTAATGGCTGATTTTGATTATTTAATTTTCAATACATTTTTATTTATTGTTACTTTTGTAAGTTTCAAGTGATTTCAGTGAGAATTGTGGGTTTTTCCTTCTTTAACTGAGGGGTACCAACAATTTTGTCCACGTGTGTACGTGAGCATAGCGAACTTTATCATTAAATATGAGCCAGAATAGTCATAGAAGAGATTAGAATGCCTTCTATTATTACTGTACAATAAGATTAAAAGCAGCCCATTCTCCAGTGCAGACATGTATGTAGATTCTTTACATACATTTATAACTTAGTGCAAGAAAAGATGACAAAAGGGGGGTAGGTGCACATTTCTGAGGTGCAACATACATAATATAATATGTAAATATTATTTACATGCACTTAAGTATCCTGACTTTGTATTGGTGCACGTGTTAGAACATATCCCGAATTTGATCAAAACCAGGATAAGCCTTATATTTGTGATATTAAGTGCATGTAAACATAGTCACATAGTCAAGTCATTCAGTCAGAGCAACATGAAAAGCTAACAACATAGGCTAGATGCTGGCTACATGCTAAGTGTAACAGTATACATAAACAAGCTAACGAAAGTATTGTTTCCGGACATAACATTTCAAACTAACCATTCAGAGACATCCTGCTGAAGCCACTGAGTTGCAACTTCTTTGCGTTAGGGATCAGACTCGGGCCGTACTGAAAAGTTTTTACGAGTCTCGGTGGAGCAGCAGACATCTGCACTCCTAGAAATACTAGCACTATATACTACAGTACAGTAGGTACTGATTGGCCAAAGAGGAGTCCTGTATATCTGAGCTCGATTGCTCTTCCTTCATCCTTAAACTACCCAGATGTTTGTCACAGTAAATTGAAATTGAATTTTGAGAAGTGAATTTGAAATGCGAGAACTGAACATGAGTACGGAAGCCGACAGAGGCCATGTTCGTAATGATTATTTTCCACCTTAATAACGAGAAAATTTACTTGAGATCTCGAGAAAACGACACAATTAATTTGTGAGATCGAGAAAACAAAGAGTTCTCAAGAAAACACTGTATCTCCATCGGTAAAGATGAAGCCGGGCCAGTCTTCTGCAGAGGTGCCACGGACTAATCGTGAAATTATCCCGAATTAAAAGACGTAATGCAATCTCGCCATGTGTCAACCCCTGATCAAAATGTTGCCTTATCAGCTGATCAATTATTATTCCAGACATGCTAATGACCAAAAACGCGTCTATTCAGAATGAGAAATAGCCCTGAAGTCAGCCTGTCACAACGTGGCAGTCGACGTTTCAGTTGTTTTCTCGAGATCACGGAATAATCGTTTCGTTTTCTTGAGATCTCGAATTTATTATCTCATTATCTCGAGATAACAAAGAAGAAAAAATATTGCTTATAAGTATGGCCTCTGTCGACTTCCGTACATGAGCATATAAAAAGAGTTGAATTTTCATATTTTATTAGATTCCTGTTACAAACTAATAAATTCAATTTCAAATGATACTATTCAGATTCAATTTTTCAATGCAATGATTCAAATTTAAAAATAGAATTTCAAATTATGTGATTCAAATTCAATTTCTGGTGGCACATATTTTTGCCCATACTGGCTTCCATTGACAGACATTGGAATATTGTGACCTCGTCTCAGTAACTGCTGCTTGTCATTTTGGTCTTAAAATGTTCGTATTAACTTATACAGTTTATGATCAAATCGCACACGTTCTGTACAGTAGCAGTTCCTAACCCTTTATGCTTCATTCATCACAATTCAAAAAGTATTTAATTGCCAATGGGGATGTGTGTATTTCAGCAAAAAGCAGTAGAATGGCAGATAAAAAGCTTGGAGTTAGAAAAAATTGACAATTTAAAATGTCATCCCTTTTATTATAGTTCTATCAGTCTTGCTTGGAACTGGTTTTTGACCAATTTCCGCAGGTTTAGAATCACTGGTTCAAGTAAAAAACATTTACATTTTTTCCTAATTTTCATGTTTTTGTTTTCCCATCAGATGTCCTGGTTCGGATCCAAGCCTTCTCCTAAAGGCATTATTCGGCCTTCGATCTCAGGCAGCTCGGCGCACTGGAGCTGATGGAGCAGAGACACTGGAGCTGGACTGTAGCTTTATTTAAAGGTCCACTTTGTAACTTTTCTGGTGGCGGGTCCGCCATCTGCTTGTCTCCATGGAGATGTTGTTGCTTTGTCTGGAATGTCACCGTATGACATTAAACGTATCAGTCTTGCATTTACTCAATAATATGGGTTTTTATTGACCTAAAATTTTGAATTCTCACTGTGAGTGGGCTCACCTCGCCACAGAGCCGACATGTAACTTGTGCCTATGGTGTCACCGCTGTCTCTGTAGAGATAAATAAGTGTAATGCCATACTGTAGAAAATTCCAGGCAACATGTCTATGGAGAGAAGCGGACGGACCTTCCAACAAAAAGTTACACAGTGCGCCTTTAAGCATTTACTGCCTCCATGACCTCCTGCTCTGCTCCTGCATCTACTGTGGAGACACAAGGGCTGTATGGATTCTGTAGGCTTTTCCTAATCTAATTCAGATGATGTTTTGATTGTCTGGTGAGGTTTTTTGATGAAACCTGCAGCTATGTATGGTTGACTTCAGCTTAATTGTCTTGATGTCATGGCCCCTGTGTTTTTAGCCAGATTTAAAATCAGGAATGCACCGATCCAGCTGTTTCTGTTCCGATACCAATGTTGATACTATGGCTTTAAGTCTCTGTCAATACACAATATCAGCCGATGCTAGGGCAGAGACTCATGAGAACACTTAAACACAAACCGTGTAGGGTAAGAAATGATCCAAATGTGTTTTGTAACTATTATTTACAAACTACAGGACAGCTTTGAAAAAATACAAGTTCAATATTATGAGGTGATTTGGACCAACATTGACTGATAAATTGTCTTTTTACCCTAATTTAGATAGTAAAATGGGATATCAACTGAACTGATATCTTAGAACCGATATCCGATTCATCAAAAATGTCATGTCGTATCGTATCGGTGCATCCCTATTTTAAATGTAAGAAAGTTGTCTTGAAATGACAGTCAGTGATGTGCTGCTCCTATTAACAATTTTATTTTAATAAGAAAATGGCAAAGACTGCAGTTAGTGATGGACTTTCTCAATTGTCAACACATTGGACGTTCGTATTCCAATGAGTGGTTTGAATTTGCATTTTAAAGCTATAATGGGACAAAAGTGATCTAATTCAGGGAGTGGAGTAGCAGAGTTATTAGAGCCCTTGCATCTAAGCAAAATGGTTGGACTTTTAATACTCAGGCCAGCAGACTACCTTATCAGTGAAGTTTGCATGTCCTCTTTGTGTGGTTACAGACAATTTCTGCCATTGTTTAAAAACATGCATGTATAAATAAATTGGTTAATCGGAATTACCCATAGTGTGAAAGCATACCTCCCATCAGGAATAAACTGAAGAAAATATAGCTGATTGGTGCATGTACCAAGAAGCAGAAATGGTTGCTGCAATATGGATGTTTTAGCATTGCCCTACATCTGCACACTGTTCTCAATGTAGGCCGTTTGAACAAAAATCTGGATGAAGGCAAAGTTGTGGGTAAAAAATGAATGCTTTGTAAATGACTTAGGAACTACCTTATTCTGCAAATGTACATTCCATGTGTATATTTAATATGTACATACTGTATTCATTGAGAGCTTTATAAACGTGGAAGATGTAACAGATTTTTGGACAACATATCATGAAAACACTTCACTTTTCATCTAATTAAATTGCAGTGGGTTCTGTAGTCATGTTTTTTTGTGTCAATCATTTATTTTATAGGTTAATGTTTCGGTAAGATGTACATTTTATTTTTTCTCATGTTTGTTTAAAATTTTAGTATAATTACTCTCTTTTTTTAAACTGCTTTTTCCACTTTTTGAGCTAAATTCTTGGGCTTACTGCACTTAAATTCAAGTTTCTAGTAGGGCACATACTGTTTTTTTTTACTGTGTTTTTTTCCCCCTTTTCCCTTCATTGCATTACATTACATCATAAGGATCTCTGTGACTGTCTCTTTCCAAAAATCTGCCTTCAATCAAACAGATATCTATTGGGAAGATTTTAAAACACTACTATATAATATACTAATGACATGATTTATAACGGCAATTGTTTTTACTGTCTCTGTGAGAATTAAGTAAACAATGCACTTTTTAAGCAAAAATTCTTCTGTTGCCTTATTTCAAGAAACACTGAACTAACTAACTCGTCTGGCTTATTTATGATTCAAAATGCTGCAACTACAGTGTTTTAATTACTAGTCTACAAAAAGCAAATGCAACTCCATGATTTTCCTATTTCAAATGGTATAACATTTTAAAATGCATTTTATTCAGTACTACAAAATGTATCGTTCACAACACCAGACTGACTACCTCAAACTGAAATTAAAAAGGCTCTGGGAATTTGATATAATAAATAACTGCAATAAGAGCATATTATTTTTCATTTTTATCAATCACAATGCACAGAGTTTAGAATGGCAGCAGGTTCCAAACGTTTTGGTTTCTTTGTGAGTAAAAAATGTTTTCTATGTAAATGTAACTTCATAAAATTTTGCATCAATGAAAACGTGGGACATGCAGTCTAATGCATAGACTGTATATGTCTACAGGGATAAGGGACCGGGACGTAATGGCTTTTCTGGATAATACTCATTGTCGCCCTTATGTAACAGAACAAGTACCAGGAAAGGGATGAGCAGTCAAAATATTATTTGTTTCAACTGGCTTTTACTACAAGCATGCAGTTATTTCCTCCTGAGACCTGGCCCATTCATTTGTGACCTTTATAGTGGACATTGAGTTAACCAGTCTATCTTTTAATTGTTGTTAGACTCTAGTTTGTGGCTGCACTATGATAAAAAAAAAAAAAATAATAAATCTAAAAATCTAAATAAATAAATAAATTATATGTAAAAATAGAAATAAATAAATATGTAAGTACGTAAATAAATAAATAAAAATAGGCTCCATAATATATTTTTTAAAAATACATAAATAAGAAATTAAAAGGGAGTCTAAGAACTTTTTGAGGCAACTGTAGAAGCTTGTCAGAGGTGTTGGTCATAAAAAAAGTTTTTGTTGTAGGTTGTTAACTTCACATAGATTTAACACCAAAATGTCCCCGACGTCCGTTACAGAGGACATTTTATTTTTATTCATAATGTTGTACATTATGAATAAAAATAAAATTAACAAAATGTAAATGGTAAGGTGTTAATTTACCTCCAAATAGAAAATTTAAATAATAAGAATAATTTAGATAGACTTTTTTTCTTCAGGTCCCAGGAGGTTATTTTCCTTTGAGTGTAGCTCTGTCCTTTGCCCGCCAGTGGCGCTGTGTGCTTTAAAGGCTCCTGTAACTCGTGCCGTAGAAGAAGCGCTCTCCCGGAAGCTACTTGATGTGAGCACGCGGTGCGTCCGGCCTTTCCGCGAGAGCAGCGACACGAACATGGTGAGGAGCGCGCGGCTGGTCACGAAAACGTGTCTTTTACCCACTTTATGGCCGCTTAAGATGCAGATCCCGTACAATATGCGCATATAAGATATTCAGTTACACGCCATTGCTTATATCGTTTAGTAAAATATAACGTGAAATTACAAAAATGATTATTGTTGCGTCCCGTCAAAGTGCTAGCTGCTTAGCGCTGTGGCTAACCGTATGAGCGCAGGACTGGCCTACTAAAGGGATCACGTAGCTCGCATTCATAATATTTAAAATTTAATTCCTTATCAGTTAAGTATATACATGGTGTCGTTTTCCAAGTAGTCGGAATATTCTGTGCCATGTCGTGTTTATCACTGCTGTTGTCATTAGCATACGTGCTGCTTGTAGACTCAGCGAAGCAAGTCAGAATCAGTAAGACTTCTATTGCCATTGTCAAGTGAACACAATTCGCACACTAGGAACTTGTCTCGGTGATAAGGTGCGAACATAAATATAGCAAAAAAAACAAGGTTCAGGGGAGCTGCATCAGAACAGTAGTGCAAACATGACTTAATTAAAGTGACTAGTGATATAAAGTGTCCAACTTTAACAAAACAAAATCATGGGGATGGTCCCCGGGTCAAACATAGAAACAACTTCTCCTGTGCGAGATCAATAAAGGTCAATCTTCTAATCCTTGACCACTGTAAGGGGCTTTGTGTTACAGTTTTGTATAAAAAGTGCCTTATAAATATTGTTTGACTGATTGAACTTTGTGCAGATGTTATGAATGTGTTTTGAAGTGACCCGACTAATGCCCATAACTAATCTGTGTCTTGTTTCAGGCCAAGATCAAGGCTAGAGATCTGCGGGGCAAGAAAAAGGAGGAGCTGCTCAAACAGCTGGACGATCTGAAAAATGAACTGTCCCAGCTCCGTGTGGCCAAAGTGACCGGAGGAGCCGCTTCCAAGCTCTCAAAGATGTGAGTGCAAGAGCAGTTGTGGCAAAGTACATTCTGCTGCTTTAACATGCCTAAAATATAGTTTAAGTCCTGCCCAACTGTCTTCACCGCAACTAAAAACAATTCATTTAGTGTCCATTTTGGGTTGTGTAGGCACACACTTTATTTGTATTACCAAAAGTTTTATAAAGACCTGTGTGGGATGTTCTAATGAGACTAGTTATCTTAAAGGTGCAGTATGTAACTCTTTGGTTATTGGTCCTGTCACCTGCTTGTTGATATGGATATGTCAGTGCTCTGTCTGGAATGTTCTACAGTATAACATTAAACAGCTCTACCTTAGATTTATCCAATTACAGGTGGATTTACTACTCAAAACAGGCATTCTGACTGAGCACAGTTGCCTCTCCACAGATCTGATCTGTAACTTGGTCTGGTTTGGTCTCCATAATTTTAATACCATACCGTGAAGCATTCCAGACAAAGCAATATAACCACAGAGAAAAGAGTTTGACCCTCCACCAATGCATCTTTTAATTGCACTGCAAAGAGGAAACTCTTGTCTAATCACATTTACTAAGATTCTTTATTTGTGTATTCATTTGTGTCCCTCAACTTGAATTGTTTTTCTCCCCATTTCAGCCGTGTCGTCCGTAAATCCATCGCCAGAGTCTTGACTGTAATCAGCCAGACACAGAAGGAGAACCTGAGGAAATTCTACAAGGTAAACCCTCTGAATGAACTCGGTGTAGTTCTAAATCCTGGTCCATTGTGCACTCAACACTGCTTGTGGTTCTCTTGTCAGGGATGATATCTGTGTGGCAGATGTTTTGCTGACGCTTTCACAATGCTTACCAAAAGACTGAGACTTGATGAACTCAGTGCTGCCATGTTTACTGACTGCTCTATTTAATAATGGGCTTTCTTAAATATTGAATTGATTGTGTGTGTGAATTTGTATTATGGGTAGGTTTAAGTGAGGGGTTTGAAGCATGGGGTAATGATGCATGAGAAGATTAATACATTAACTTGCATGCATTTCAGAGTCTCTGATCAAGCCCTCTAAATGCCTTGCAGTCACAGTAAACATGGCTGGCATCCTAGTGCTGTGTGCTTCTAATTCAACTAAATTGGTTTGGATTTAGCAATTTGGTCTGTTTGGCACCAAACTGGCTTTATCTGTCTAAAAACTGTGGCTTTATCTGTCAAAAAAAAACTTCATGACTGACACTTTTGAACAATGTTTTCAGGGCAAGAAATACAAGCCCCTGGACCTGAGGCCGAAGAAGACCAGAGCGTTGCGCCGCCGTCTCAACAAACATGAAGAGAGCCTGCGCACCAAGAAGCAGCAGAGGAAGGACCTCCTCTACTCCATCCGCAAATTTGCAGTCAAAGCTTGAGGCTTTTTGTTATGTTCAAATAAAATATTTGTGGAAAAGTTGCTTTTTGCTTTGATTCAAATGCATTTCGTAATTTCATCACGTGAGAGCGCTAGTTTGACTGCCAAGTTATTGTTGTACCAGCATTCAAAACACCCCAAGATGAATGAACCAACACTTAAGTTAATATATTCACTTAACATTAATTAATAACCAAATAAACATAATGGGATTAGTGTCAGAATACAGTACACCAGCCTAGATTATTGATTTTCAAATCTCAGTTGGGTATTTATATTCTGCACTGCTTTTAGATTATAGACTTTTGATTTTTGTCTTAGTTTTTGTTTTGTCTTTATATTGTACATTCTCTTTTTGAACACAGCAGAATTGACAAAGCTGACTTTGATCTTTGATGAAGTATAAAGCAAAAGCAAGCCAGTGTGGGTCCTTGGGCAAGACCCTTCACAGTACTGCCCCCTGGTCGCTGAAAGATGGCTGCTCACTGCTCCTGAAAAGGATGGGTCAAATGCAGAAGTCAAACTTCTCCCGTGTGTCACTGTGTGTCATTGTGTGTGAGACCAAATAAAGGCTTAATCTCTTAATCTTAAAAATGGTCTAAGGAGTCAATGTGGACTACTTTAAGTCCCTGGTAATCCAACATTTGGAGCAACCGAGGGAACAGCTAAACAAAAACTGTTTAGTTATGAACAGTTAATTTTTTTTATTTTTTTTTAAGAAAATCGAAATTTCAACTGTCACCAAACTAAACATGTCTGCTGCTAAACAAAAGCAGTTGTATATTAAGCAACTACGCCCTCTGCAGGACAAAATAAGGAGGTGAGTATTAACCACATTGTTTTTAAGTTATTTGATTAAGATACATTTTAAACTGTAAGCCTGTAATATTGCTGAAAATTAAATTATAACAGCACTATAATCGCTGCACTATTTAGTGTTAATTTTGTTTAATAATTGGGAATTGTTTTTGCACCATTTATTTTATAATAGGCAATGTAATGTATTTAGATAAAACTGTTTACTTGATAGTGTTTGGATTATATTTTCCAATTTACACTGACATCATCATTATGTCATTATATTTGCAGAGTTGGAAAAGGGAATGGAAGGATAGTTCAGTAAGCACCACCCAACTTTTTATTTTTGGGTTCTCTAACTATTTTATGTGGTTTTTACAGGTATGAAGAGTCCATTGAGCAGAAAGAGAAAAACAACACAACCAACACTGCCAAATGCATTGCCGTTGAGGAAGACACCAAAGCCAACACAGAGTACCTGGAGTTTGATTTGTCCAGAAACGAACAGCGCCTGGCGGAGCTGGAGGAGCTGTACAAGCAACAAAAAGAGAAGTCCGAGCTGGAGCTGGAGGAGATCAATGAGAAAAATAACCAAAAGTTGCAAAAACTTGAAAACGAACTAAAGGAACTCACTTCAGAACTCCCCAAAATTGGTATAAAATCACTTGTCCAATACCTCTCAAACTTACTTTAAAGGTGCATTGTGTCACTTTTCTGGTGGAGGGTCCGTCAAATGCTTTTCTCCATGGAGCTGTTATTGCTTTGTCTGGAATATTCCACAGTATGGTATTAAATTAAAATTTTAATTCTCCATGTAGATCAAACCAGGTCAAGTTACAGGCCAGGTCTGAGGAGAGGCAACCCTCCTCACAGTCAGAATATGTTTTTGTAGGTATTTTTGAGCTATAAGACCACAAGCAATGACATCTCCATAGAAACAAGCAAGTAACAGATCCCCCATCCAAAAAGTTACACAGTGCACCTTTAACTTACACTGTGTTATACTGTATTGCACTGTACCTGATAATGACTATCTTCAAACATGAAAAATAGAAGTTTGAAATGGTTTTGCAGTGGTCCGAACATCGTAATTATTCATCGTGATGAGCTTATAAGCTTTTCACAACTGTGCTGAGTTTCCCATCGCGCTAAAGATAACAAGCATGCTAAGCACACACTTCCTGATTCACACTTTCTAATAATAATAAAAAAAAACAAAACATAAAAATAAAAATTGGGTCAATTTGTTTTGTTCTTTCCTCCTAAAAATAGAGTCGGAGCATGCAGAGGTATGTAACGACCTTCAGAATCAAGTCCAGTCTCGCCAAGATCGACTGCCCGAGAATCAGAAGAACCACAAAGCCAAGATCACCGAGCTGCAAAACAAAAATCTGGAGCCAGAAATGGTGGACAGGTATTCACAGTGATACACAATTTATTTCTAACCCTTAACACGGCTATTGCTGCCCACTCTTGATTTAGACTTGGTTTTAGTATTAATAGGTAGACTAGACTTACAAGCCTAGTTACCTGCTATAGTTCCTATAGTTCTTTTGTGATGGTTACAGTCTGTAAACACAGCACTATGTAACTTTCCTACTTGACTCCATGAAGACGTTAGTGCATTGCCTAGAAGATTCCAAAGTATGTCATTAAACCTATTCATCTCTCTGGAGACAAGCAGGTGATGCCTCTATGTCAGGTTACCAGCCTGAATCTGTGATCTAAGTAGCATATCACTCACTACAGTAAGGCTGCACTTATAGTCAACTCTAAAAAATAACTGTACTTGAATTTTGGAAATTGTAATCATTATCTGGACTATACAGGTTGTAAACGCATACAGAAACTCATTTTTATAACAAAAATAGCAGCAATATTCAATCAAAATGGCAAACAGGGATAAATTAGTTCAGATTTTCATTAATAATACAGTTTATTTGGAATTATTCTCTATTTAGAAGCTATCAGTCACCATATTTGAACCTTTATCTGACTGATAATGTATTTAGAAAGTCTTGAAGTACAGACTGGTTGACTACTCGAAAAAATAATCGCTAATTGGTCGACTAGTACAATATTCGTTTGCAGCCCTATCACTCACTCACACACGACGGAGGCTGACCAATAAGAGCAATGGCTGGGGAAAAGGCCTGAAGAAGTTTAATGATTTGAAGATACTACCAAAATAGCATAGGATCAAATTACAGTTCTTCATGTCTTATTGCCCAGTCGTACTAGAAAATGTTTTGCTTTTATTTGCCTTTATAACAGGATCCTTAAAGATGCGGAGGAGGATTTAAAACGCACCTTTAGGCACCAGTTCAATCCTGGTCTAAAGGATGAGGCAGAGTATCACCAAATGTGGCGTGAGCAGCTGGTCTCTCTCAGGGACAATGCACTGCAAATGAAGGAGGAGAGAGACAACCTGGTCAGGCAGCTGATCCAGGACCAGAAGAACATGATGAAGGCAGAGAAGGAGCTGGGCGAGGTCTCTACTGAGAACAAAGCACTCCAACAGGTAAGACACATGTTTGAGATAATACCACAGGGGGTCACTTTTACATTATTTTTTTTTTTTTAAAAGAATTTGCATTCCTTTTTAAAAGAGAATTAACGTTTTTTACAACCTGAGCCTTATTTCGGTAATAAAACAAGTTGTTTTACTCACCCATAGCACTTTGGTGTCATATGGAGCACTTCCAGAGATGTTTTAGATTTGCGATCTACGTAATGTGAGTTCTCGGGGCACATGTTTGCGGTCTCCAAATAACACAAACTTTAGCACTTTTCAAATCATAGAAGCTCGATGTCTTAGTCTACGCTTTCGTTTGAGTCAAAAGTGGCCTGTAATCCGAGATTTATCCATAGTTTCGAGTAGATGAGGAGGTCAGTGTGCATGTGCGGAGTCACAGCTTATTTCACTCTCAGCTCCCGGGACTCAAACATGAAACGCAAAGCTGTAAATTATGGATAAATCTCGGATTACAGGCCACTTTTGACTCAAACGAAAGTGTAGACTAAGACCCTGAGCTTCTATCATTTGAAAATTGCTAAAGTTTGTGTTATTTGGAGACCGCTCGGGGCATATATTATATGCCCCGAGAACTCGCGCTACGGATATCGCTAATCTAAAACATCTCTGGAAGTGCTCCAAATGACACCAAAGTGCTATGGGTGAGTAAAACAACTTGTTTTATTACTGAAATAAGGCTGATTGTAAAAAACGTTTATTCTCTTTCAAGTAAAATATTTTGTGGTGTTGAGTAAAAGTTTTGGTTCTCTTCCCACTGTGAGTATGTGAGAAAAGCTTTATCTTGACAATATTCAGTGATTTGAGCATTTGAGCTTCTTTCTTCTCTTCTTCAGATATGATTTTGTTTCTTTTCTCAGTTGTGTGGTCTATCCTAACCTTGAGAACCCAGATTTTATGTCCTGACGGTGGCTGCAGTTACATTTGTATTCTAAATCTGATAATTACATAATAATAAAAATAAAAATCAGACTTTCCTCAAAATACTTTAAAATTAACATGAACAATTAGAGCATGTATGTACAACATGTAAGTTTACTCTTACTATAGAACATCATGAATCTGTACCACCACTTGCCTCTGTGTCTGTTTCAGGAAGCTCAGGAGCTGCAAGACAGGAAGACCAATCGGGAAAAAGAAGTGCACGATCTCGAGTTTTCTGTTGAGCACCACAAAGGCCACATGAAGTGTGGCCAGGACTACCTCCTGTACGCAACATCCCACCCACAAACCAAACTGTAACATAACAGTTTCATATGTGTAAACTGCTCCTTTCTGATTTCAGTCAGAGAATGGCGAAGGCAAAAACAGCGTGCCAGAAACAGAAGAAGGAAATAGACCATCTAAATAGAGCGACTGATGCAGAGTGCCACAGGGCCACTGAGCTCAGTATGGCCATGAAGGAGGGAAACATTATTTTCAAACACATCAGTGAGGTATACGACTATTCAAATTGTATCTTTTGTTAATTATCTTTTGTACCTATAAAGACACGCCGTTTCCATGCTTTGTGGGGACATTACATTGAGTTGACATTCATACCGGGACTGGTTTTAAAGGCCCATATTATGGCATTTTTAGATGTTTAACACAGAATATACAATACATAGAATGCATTTTGGTTGAGTTCTTCTCTCAAATGAAAAAACACTCTGTTCCACCTTGTGATGTCATGTGGTTATACAAAAGGTGGTCCACCCTTGTTTTAAGCTCCATACACCTTTGGATCATTTCGGCCCCGGAATTACCCAGCTCTACTGAACAAAAGTACAAGGGAGCCATTAACTTGAAAAGAACAGCTAAACGACATCACAAGGTGGAACAGAGCATTTAAAGTTTTAGAAATGCAGACTAATAATTAAGAGTCACTCAAATATGTGTGACTGAAGCAAAACACAACTCCAGGTATATATTTCATGAGGTCACAACATTCTGACATAGCTTAAAGCTCACAAGAATACATTTTGCATAGTATAGGACCTTTAACCTCAACCATAATTACTACTTGCCTATCCTTGTAGTGAACAACCTGGAGCCACAGACCACATAGTGTTGCCCGGTTCTGCAGACATTCATTAATTTAGTATAAAGTCAGGAAAGGACATATTCAGAGGTAGTTAATTACAGGTAGTTAATTAAATTAGGATTAATACATATTGACATAATTTGACAAACATAAACAATAACTCTATATATTTGTAATGAAACAAAATATGCATATTGAAACAAAATTGATCCCATTTTATTACAATTAGCAGTAGAATAGTATCTTTAGCACTGTTGTTACTGTCTGTTTTTAGGAGCCGGAGATGGACCTCCAGAAGCTGAGACGACTGCTCAACATTTTGGAAAGCTATGCCCCACATCAGGCGTTTTAACGTTGTGGTAGTTTTGAATAAACACATATCAATCAATCAATCAAATATTTATAAGGCGCTTTTCATACAAAATTGTAGCACAAAGCGCCTTACAGTGGTCAAGGATTAGAAGATTGACCTTTATTGATCTCGCACAGAAGAAGTATAAAATTAAATGTGTTTAATTGTATAACTATTAACATAATTATTACAGTTGTATTTTATTGTAATGATTCCCTGTTTTCATTTCCAATACATTTAAAAAAAATTGTTACAGGTGCTCAACTTTTCTGACAGAGGGGTCTAACATTTAATTAGTTGTGAAAGTTTTTCTCAAAAATACCTATATAGTATTATATTTCTGTGATCAGGTTAAGTTAGGTTAGGTTGATTTATTTGTACCCGTAGGTAAATTTGTTTTGAAGTGGCTGGTCCCATGTTTCACATTTCATTTTTTCACACTATACACAATAGACACATAAAAAAAACACAATTATAATAAAGTGTTACAGTGCTCCAATGTGCTTGGATAAAAATTACATGTATTAAAAGCCTGTAAAAACAGGACTTTCCATGACAGGGTAATAAAGTCACCCCTCCACAGATCTGACTAATAACTTTTACTGATGGTGCCGCCTGCTTGTTATGAAGAGACAGAGTTAAATGCCACACTGAAACATTCCAAACAATGCAATAACAACCCCATGGACACAAGTGCAAGTGTAAAATGCTCTACCAAAAAAGTTGCATATTTTACCTTTAAAATAACTATAGCCTATAAGTGTATTTCAAATATACAGTGCCTTTAAAAAGTTGGTGAAACTATATCATTAAAATCAATTTCCATCTAGTTATGGTTATATTATATTGAGCTTACCCACACTTCAGAGTGATGAAAAATAAGCTCTGTTGCCATGGCTATCACATTCCAAGACCAAAAATATTATATTTTTTGAACATTGATGGGACTTCCTCACTAACAGGCCACAGGCGGTGAGGATCGGCAGCCACCTCTCCTCCACACGTGTCCTCAGCACTGGTGCACCCCAGGGCTGTGTTCTCAGCCCTCTCCTGTACTCCCTGTTCACCTGTGACTGTACCGCCAGGCACAGCTCCAACATCATCCTCAAGTTTGCCGACGACACCATCATCTTAGGCCTCAACACTAACAACGACGAGAGCGAAATCACTGACCAGCTGGTGTCAGGAAAATAACCTCTCAACGTCAGCAAAACCAAGGAAATGATCGTGGACTTCAGGAGACGGTGTGTAGACCAGTATCCCCCCATCTTCATCAACAACGCTGAGGTGGAGCAGGTCAGCAGTTTTAAGTTCCTTGGGGTACACATCACTGAGGATCTGTCCTGGACACTACATACAGACACTGTGGTTAAGAAAGCCCGACAAAGACTCTACTTCCTGAGGAAGTTGAGGAAGTTTGGTATGAACATCAGCATCCTCACAAACTTCTACAGGTGCACCATCGAGAGCCTGCTGACTGGCTGGATCCACAGTGTGGTATGGGAACTGCACCGCTTAGAGCCGCAAAGCACTACAGAGGGTGGTGCGAGCGGCAGAGGACATCACGGGCAGCAGCCTCCCCTCCATCCAGGACTTTTACCACAGCAGGGGTCTGCGTAAGGCAAGCAGCATCACTAAGGACCATACTCATCCGGCACAAGGACTTTTCCGTCTGCTACCCTCTGGTAGACGATACAGGAGCCTGCCACACGCACAAAAAGACTCAAAGACAGCTATTACCCCCAAGCTGTCAGACTACTGAACTCTGGGTAATACTCTAAATAATACTGAACTCTCAATAATACTGCACTAAACTACTTTTCATTATGCATAATATGTTTACTGCTGCTGCTCTGTATGAATGTATCATGTTTGTCACTACCTCACTGTAAACTACTGTTACCTGTGCAACAATCTGCAATAACCTATGTGCAATATTTATACCATACTATGTGCAATACGAAATCCACATGCAACACCCATACCACACCATATTATGTGCAATCTGTGAAATACTCTACTTACACCTTATTTAATCTTACCTGCACCTTTGTACATTGTACTATGTATTTTTTATTACATTTTATTACATATTTTTATCATATTGTTTACTTCTCCCCCTGCACTTTTTGCAACACATTTTTACCATGTACTATTATTGCATGTTATTAGTACTTCTTGACTATCTTAGCGAGTCAATGATCCTAAGCATTTCATTGCATTGTTGACCTTGTTTTGATTCTGCATATGACAAATAAACATGAATCTTGAATTCTGAATCAAAAAATTAGGCCTATAAACAGCCAAAAGTCATGCATAGGGATGACCAATGTACCTATAAAACAAATATCTGCTGTGGCCTGGAGAGGAATGCTGAGAATCCCAATCACCTTTCTTCTAATTACTTCACTGTCCCCACCACCTCGTCATGTGCTACACTTTGGTCTGCCCTCCGCAACCGTTCACCCAGTCGCTATGGGCTTTTACACTCTTCTCTCCTCTTTTATTTTTATTTGTTTAGCTCCTTTTTGTCTCTCGTCCCCTCAGAAGAAACCAGGCTGCTTTAAAGTCAACAACTGCAAGTGCATCATGAAGGACGGGAGTGGGGTGATCAACCTGAGAGCCATGGGGGACTCGGAGGGGTTCCTGGGGCGGCTCATGTCTCTGGCCCACGACCAGAGCACCCAAGAGGAGACACTTCTGTCCTTTAGTCCCTGTCAGCCTTTCAGCCTGCCAGAGCACTCTGGGATGAGTGAGTGTACCGATGTAGCAGCATGTCTCTATGTAAGGTATAGTGAACAATTCAGCATTATACTTTTTATGTATTGTAATATTTAATACAGATAAGGGGCAGGTCAAATTAATAGTCTTAAAACCCAGATTTTTGTTGTAATATAGTGAGTTCCTGGGTCTAGTCACTAATAGACATGATCAGGTCCAACATTTGTGAATTTAACTTTTGGATATTTCATAAGCATAATGCAATCAATAGGGAAATCTGGCCCTTGCCCTCCAACTGGAAGTATGACATCATCACATTCAAAAGTCTGAAAATATAGTATAATATAGTCTAAAAAATACCTCAGATGCCCTTCCAGTTCTGACGCTCTTCACGGGTATGTCCATGTGGCTCAAAAATAGAAACGATCAGGTTCCATATTTGGGAATTTACCTTCCCATCTGGGAGTATGGCATCATCACATTCTAGAATGTGAAAACCAAACACTGTGAAGGAGTGAAAATCCTATCCTATGTAAGATATATTGAACAATTCAATATTATACACTTTATATACATTTTTTTGTGATTTATGTAGGGCAATGGAAGGATTTCCAGAATTATGAGTCAAGAAATGTTGGCAAATATTTTATTGTTGAATCTTTAGGTAACAGTATTGGGAATTAGTTTGTAGGTGTATTTTCTTCACTTCTTGAACTTGCTTGTTGTATAGTAGTATAAACAAATAGCAGTAGTTACCCACAGTGCATTCTCAATTTGACAAAGTTAATCTGACTCAGATTTTTCTTATACCAATTTGGCAGTTGAATATTAGGATATTATTTGGTAGTTTTGTCAGAATTTTTTTTTGTTTGAAAATACAAACTTGTGCTTGATGGAAGACATAGTTGGCCACCAGAGGGCGCCAAAACACCACACGTCTAACTAGTACTGAAGTCCTACGGTACGTACTGAAGGAATGAAGCAATGTGCAGTGTCTATTTTCATGCCTAGTACCTCCTTGTGAAAAGTTTGTCTTCCTGAAAAAAACCACCAAGTCTAATCTAATACTATAAACATAAATAGATCTAAACATGAAATAAATGTTTCCTTAACTCAGTAAACCAGATCCAAACCTGCAAATGACAATTCTTTAATGCATTACCTCATAATATATGAAAATTTGTAATCAAATTGACAGTCTAAAATAGCAAAGGCTACTCAGTACCATCTGTAGAATTTTAAGTTCCTTTTAAATGCTGCTTTTACCACAAACACTGAGAAACACTTGTGTAATTCAGGTAACTGAGGGAAAATTTAAAAGTATAAATTAGTAAATAAAAGTTGTCCTATTACGGTACATTGTGTAACTTTTCTGGTGGAGGGTGAGATGCTTTTCTCCATGGAATTGTTATTGCCTTTGACAGAACGTTTCATAGTACTGCATTAAACCTTTTTATCTTCATGGAGATCAAACCAGACCAAGTTACAGGTCAAATCTGTGGATATTTTTCTAGGTATTTTTGAGCTATAAAACCACCTGTAATATAGCAAAAGGAGAATTTCAATTTGTCAACAGTTCATGAACTGAAGAAGTAGCTTGGATGAGCTGCGAAACATATTTGACCAAATAAA
The DNA here is from genome assembly GCA_036785185.1 of Paratrypauchen microcephalus. Taxonomy (NCBI): domain Eukaryota; kingdom Metazoa; phylum Chordata; class Actinopteri; order Gobiiformes; family Gobiidae; genus Paratrypauchen; species Paratrypauchen microcephalus. The sequence goes on along the minus strand of JAVJIX010000223.1, from coordinate 806,211 downwards.
CTTTGTCCAGTTGACAAATTGAATTTCTCCTTTTGCCATGGATTTTACCTGGACCGCTGTAATATAATAAAAGTAAGATAGAGCTGTTTAATGTTATACTGTGGAACATTCCATGCAGAGCAATGATATCTCTATAGAAACAGCAGGTGACGGACCCTATACCAGAAAAGTTATACACCTTTAAGGATAGTGCAAAGTAAGTTTCCTGTTATTGATGGCAGATGATCATGTTTGTTTTTCAGGTCTCCAGACATGAGCAGATTTATGAACTATGGCCGACACAAGCGAAATGAATTCCACTACAACGACAGCCTCAAAGTGCTGTCAGTCTCCTACTTTGGTGAGTCCACACATATGCCAGACACGTATAAAATACAGCTGGCTTTACGTGCGGGTTCTAACATTTTTCTAAAAAGCTATGTGGTAACTGGTGCTTTCTGGCATTTTCTGTTTTAGTTTGGCTGTGGTCTATTCAGGTCTAAGATTAAGCCTCAAAAATATATTAAATAAATATATATTACAACTGTAAAGCGTTAACCAAAGAAACATTAGCAGGTTGACTATTGTTAAAGTTGAGCCCATAGCCTGTATATAAATGGACATAGCTAACCCGCTATCCACCGTGTTCTAAATAGGAAGTGAGCATGGGGGAGAGGGAGGGAATGATAAAGGAGAGGAAAAAGGAGAGGAGGAAGAAAACTAAGAAGGGAAAAGAAGGAAATGGAAAAAAGGAGGACAAATTGGAACCTCACTCAATTATTTATCTTAATTTTCTGCCCTTTTCCTGTTGTTATTATTATTGTTTAATTATATTATCAGCTTTATCATCTACTTACTCATACTACATTTAATTGTTTTGTTACTCCCTTAAAGGTACAGTGTATAGGATTCGTGGCGCATAGGTGGATAGTCGCTATTCCACTTCCTCTTTTGGCTACGGCAGACCTTGAGGGTCACCCGGGAGCGCCGTAACGCAGACAGCTCGCGTACCCGCGCGCACCCGGCGCTGTGCGAGCTCTTGCCAACAACTACGGTATAAATAAAACGCGGTCCCGCTGTCACAATTTTTTTTTTTTTCGCATGAAAACACACATTCCTGATCGTGTACCCTGACACTCTACACATCAAATGAAACCTTACAGTCTCCTCTTTTTGACTATGCAATTCATTTCCCTGCACAACAATCACTCCCCAAGCACATGGGGCTTTTATACAGAAAAGCACAAAACGAGGTTTCTTACTTAGCTTACCTTTGAAAGCTCTGCACAGGTCAAACTCTGTATTTCACCATAAACTTGGCCTCAATCTGTCCGTAAGGATCCAGCGAATAAAATCCAGTAAAACAATTTAGTCCAAAACACATGTTAGATCCATTACGACGTGTGATACAGCAGCTTGTCTTGTTTACCCAAAACCACGAGGCTCCCCCCTCCCCCCTCCCCTTCCCCGGCTCCGCTCTCCTTTTCTCCTCTCCCTCATATGCAGCGCGGCCGAGCAGGTGCTAGCAGGAGCCTAGGCGAAGGATGAGCCCAAATGTCCTTCTGCGGCTCTTGTATTCAAAATGGCTGCCTCTATATGGGGAAGATCCCCCTTTTATGTGACTATATCTAAGTCCAAAAGAATACTTTGATTTCATGATGGAAGTGAAAAGGCTTGGAAAACAATGTATTTTTGAATGGGTATCTTCAATTTCAGTAATTAACGGGTAAAAATCTTACACACTGTCCCTTTAAAACTTTAATGTATGCACCGCCTATTCCCTCAAGTCATAATGTCTAATGTCACTCTACATCATCCTAGTGTATTTATTTTGTTGTTTTGTCCATAAATAAATTCCTGTTCCTAATATGGACCTCCACATTCACTCCTATAACTCCTAGCATTGTGATCTTCATTTGAGTGGAGCTGAACTATGGTTGAGCCCTTATAATCACTGTTTTGTATCCTGCCATGTTTGTGTTTGTCAGTCGAGCAAGAGCAGCCGCTGACAGTCGTCCATTATCACTGTAACCCAAACCAGCCGGCCTCCTTCATCCAGAGCACCAAGCTGTCCCCTGAGGGGCTCCTGCACATCTGGGTGGAGAGCCCCTGTGCATGTGCCAACGCCTGCGCCTTCGGAGACCTGGGCCTGGGCACTATATTCCTCATCATGCTCTGTGTCAGCGCTGTGGCATACTTTGTCTTGGGTAAAGCTCTCAAGTATTACTGTCTTAGATTTGCTGTGAGTTATTAAAGGGCCCATATCTATTTTCAGATCTATATTATAATCATCAAAACATGTCCAGAGTTGTGTTTTGTTTGATTCACAAACCCTGCATATTTAGGCTGAGTCCTTCTCTCAAACTGAAACCACTCTGCTCCACCTTGTGATGTCATGTAGATAATTTCAGACATGGAATTGTCAATCTCTATTGAATAAAATGCAAAAGGTATCTTTTAAAGGAGAATTAACGTTTTTTACAATCTGAGCCTTATTTCGGTAATAAAACAAGTTGTTTTACTCACCCATAGCACTTTGGTGTCATATGGAGCACTTCCAGAGATGTTTTAGATTTGCGATAGCCGTAGAGCGAGTTCTCGGGGCATATATTATATGTAATATATGCCCCGAGCGGTCTCCAAATAACACAAACTTTAGCACTTTTCAAATCATAGAAGCTCGATGTCTTAGTCTACACTTTCGTTTGAGTCAAAAGTGGCCTGTAATCCGAGATTTAGCCATAGTTTCGAGTAGATGAGGACGCCAGTGCGCATGTGCGGAGTCACATCTTATTTCACTCTCAGCTCCTGGGACCCAAACATGTAAATTATGGATAAATCTCGGATTACAGGCCACTGTTGACCATTATAACATGGACATAAGCTCCAATAGTCAATTTTGTGTAATGTAGGACCTTTAAAGCAACAAAGTGTACATTTCTGGCTGTGAATTGAGACCAGTTGAAATATTTTTTTGGGGAAATGTCCATGGAGATAGAAACGTTTTATGCCATATTGTGAGATCTATCTGTCTAAAGGAACAACATTTCCATGGAGACACAGGCCCTCTTCCAGGCCAAGTAAGAGTCAGATTGCACAGATGCAAGCCTGTTTTTTGTTTTTCAGTGCAAAAAACAAAACAAAACAAAAAACCCAAAAAAACCACAAACTTATTTTATTTCAGTCTGATCAAAGGAGAAGTTCAATTTGTCAACTGGACAAAGTTTGTTTGGTTGAAAACGTTTCGCCGCTCATCCGAGAGGCTTCGTCAGCTCTGGTTATTGTACTGGTTAGACCCTGTTTATATCTAGCTGCCGGGAGGCGCGTCCTACAATGACAAAAGCTCTGAAAACGATCCCCCCTAATCTGTCTCTTTGTTTTTCAAATTACTCTGACGGCTGGTTTCGACCCCCTATTCAACGTCTAACGACCCTCTCCACCCCTCTGCCCTGGCTCTGTTTGACTGGTCTAAGAATCGCATTATAAATGGGAGACAAGTTATGTCTCACTCCCCCATTTCTGTTTAATGACGGATTCTCTTTTTTGACAAAAATAGCCTCTTTAACTCCCCTCTCAAACCAGTTCTTTTCCCTGGCTAAGATCTGAACCTCACTGTCCTCAAAAGAATGGCCCGTGGCTTCTAGGTGAAGATGTACCGCAGAAGCCGGTCCACTCTGGCACGCCCGCCTGTGTTGGTACATCCTCTTGTGAAGTGGCTGTTTTGTTTCCCCAATGTAGCGCTCACTGCAATCCTCACTACACTGAATGGAGTAGACCACATTGCTTTGTTTGTGGCTCGGTGTTCTGTCCTTTGGGTGGACCAGTTTTTGTCTTAAAGTGTTTGTGGGTTTGAAATAAACTGGAATTTCATATTGTCTGAAAATCCTCTGTAGTTTTTCCGAAACGCCGGCCAGGTACGGAATCGCTACCCCTTTCCTCCTGGGTTCGGATTCTCTGTTGTCTTGTTTATTGTCCTTGTCTCTCTTGGTTTTGTTGACAGCCCATTTAGGATATCCACAAACAGAGAGGGCCTCCTGCACATGTTGCTCTTCTTTCTCCTTGCCCTCTGTGCTTGTGGGAACCACTTGGGCCCTGTGTTGTAATGTCCGAATAACACCCAGTTTGTGCTGCAGTGGGTGGTGTGAATCAAAAAGCAGGTATTGGTCTGTGTGTGTGGGCTTCCTGAAGACTTCTACTTGGAGTCCCCGGTCTCCTCCTATCGTTACTGCACAATCTAAGAATGCCAATGTGTTATCCTTGGCATCTTCACGGGTGAATTTGATGTTCGGATCTACAGAATTGATATGTGCAGTGAAAGGTTCCAAATCTTGAATTTTGATATTTGTAAAATTATCATCAACATAACGAAACCAGTGTGTGGGAGGAGTGCCTGGATATGAAGCTAAGGCACTCTGTTCAAATTGTTCCATGTATAAATTAGCCATGATAGGGGAGACCGGTGAGCCCATCGCACAGCCATGAATTTGCCTGTAAAAGTTCCCTCTGAACTGGAAATAGGTGGTATTTAGACAAATTTCTTTGTCAACAAATTTATTTCAGTCTGTTTTTTAGTTAAAAAGTTACACAGTGGTGCTTTATGGCAAGAAAACGGCAATAGAAAACCAAAAAAGAACAAGATGCATGCCCAAATCCAAGTAGATATCCTAAACTGGCTCACCTCCAGGTCAATTTACAAGTTAGGTGTGTGGAGAGGCAAGCCCGCTTTCAGTAAGAATGCATATTTACTCAAAGGGACAGGAGGACACTGGACAAACTGTTCTCCATCATGGACACTCCTGCTGCACCAGACTAGAGAGACAGAAGAGCTCATTCTCCAACAGGCTCCTACAGCTCCACTTATGTAACAGATAATACTCCCTACAACTGTACAACAACTCACCCTTATGTAACAGATCTTATGTCCTGTCAACCACTATTGCATCTTTGCACTGTTTTCCTTACAAACTCTTGTTTATAGCTGAGATATATTTTCATTACTTTATTTCTATATTTTATTTCTATTTGCACATAATGCATTTAAAAATAATTATACCTTATTTGACACCTGTCTCTTTCAACTACTTATTTAGAATTTATTATTACCATTTATATCCTCCTGGGACCTGAAGAAAAAAAGTGTATCTAAATTATTATTATTATTTTTATTTTCTGTTTGGAGGTAAATGAACACTTTAGCATTTACATTTTTTAAATTTTATTTTTATTCATAATGTCGTAACATGTCCTCTGTAATGGACTGTAATGGTGTTATATCCATGTGACGTTAACAACCTAACAAAAACATTTTTTCGGTCGGTTCTACAGTCGCCTCAAAAAGTTTTTAGACTCCCTTTTAATTTCTTATTTATTTATTTATTTATTATTATTATGTATTATTTTTATGTTTATTTTTTTATGTATTATTTATGTATTTATTTATTATTACTTATATATTATTATTTTTATGTTTATTTTTTAATATATTTTTAATGTATTATTATTATTATTATTATTATTATTATTATTATTATTATTATTATTATTATTATTATTATTATTATTATTTCATTTATTTATTTTTTATTTGTTTTTAAATCATAGTGCAGCCACAAACTAGAGTCTATCTCAAAACTTAAAAGATGTCCACTATAAAGGACACAAATGAATGGGCGGGTCTCAGGAGGATATTTTCTACTCTTTGTTATTATAATATACTGTGATGTATGAGCTACTGTGTCCAAGTCATTTCCCTTACGGATCAGTAAAGTTTGTCTAAGTCTAAAAAAAAGTGCCAATATAGCACATCCCTGTTGTTTGTGAGCAGCAGAAGCATATACAGAAATAACAGTGAAACAGCAATGGTCTCCCCTCTGTTTGTCTATGGCAGGATCATGTGCCCTCAGACCTTTTCGCAGCAGCAGTGGAGTCCAAATGAGCCCAGAGCCCAGCGTGTGGTGCATGATCTGTTACCACTGCAGTGACCGCCCCAAGACTCACAACTACAGCCACCCGGGACAGTGACAGTTTGCACCACAGGGTATCTACAGCTACTTGTCTGCTTTTCAGTGGTATTGTTTGGGTTTTTTCTGTGTGGGGAGAGACATTCAGAAAACTTTTGGAGCTGGGAATCAGTCTTACAAGACAATGTCAGCACAGAGCATCGGGCTGTTTTGGCGTTTTATTTACCCCCCCAAAAAATGACAAAAACTGTAATAAAAAATAGTCACCTTCAGCATTACGATCTTAATCACTCTTTAAAATGCTGTCACCAGAATGTTCAAATGCTTACGATTTCAGTAATAAAAAGCATCTGTTTTTAATTTTAAAGGGTACAAATGTAAAAAAAAAACCAAATAATTCCTAGCCTCAACACTGTGGTTGAGTTTCATGAAAAGTTTAATCTATGATAAAGTGTGTATTGAAACTGTAGATAAAATGAAAACAATTGTGGGGTTAAAGGTCCCATGACATGGTACTTCTTGATGCTTTTATATGGCTCCTTAATGGTTCCCTAATACTGTAAATTAATCCTTCTTCAAAATCAACACTCACTGCATGAGATATGACTCTGACAGTCTTCATGAGGCTAGATATGTCTCTAAAATGCTTTATTCTGAGTGTTGCTTCTTCACTGCAAATGAGAAGGACAGAGAGATTGGCTGAAGAGCGGGGGGGGGGCGGGTTTCCCCCGCTCGAAGCGCAGCTCTGCACCGCTGTCTGCTCACTTCCGTGAGAGACAGATGAGAGACTTTGCAATGAAAAAAAGCATATTTACACAGAGGGGCCTACCCTGTTTAGGGGCCTAAACAGGGTAGGGGAGCTCACATTAACGTTCAAAAACCTCAGAAAGTGAAAATTTCATGCCATGGGACCTTTAGTCCTTTTATATTTGTATATTTCGCCTCCATCGATCATAATCTCCTATCAAATAACCAAATTCATTTCACATAATTTGTTTATTTGATTGGAGATTATGAAAATGAAAACAATTGTGTCTTTAAACAGAGTTCTCATATCACATGTTTTGTTTTGTTTTTTATTTCCCCAAACTCCCCTGATTTGTCATACTGTATTTTGTGGGAATCTGAAGCTTTATCCCAATTTTTCATTGAAATCACACGATGTTCCACTTCACTTTTGCTCCTAGTTGCCTCCAGTGTTGGAAGAAGTGCTGAATTTTGTTACTTAAGTTAAAGTACAGATACCAGAGCAAAGAAATACTCAAATAAAAGTAAAGCACATGGAATAATCTACCTAAGTAGAAGTATTTAATGGAAAAGTAAAGTTTTTTACAATTTGAGCCTTATTTCGGTAATAAAACAAGTTGTTTTACTCACCCATAGCACTTTGGTGTCATATGGAGCACTTCCAGAGATGTTTTAGATTTGTGTTAGCCTAGCACAACTTCTAGCTATAGCTCGGGGCGTATAATATATTCCCCGAGCATGTAATATGCCCCGTGCGGGCTCCAAATAACACAAACTTTAGCACTTTTCAAATCATAGAAGCTCGATGTCTTATTCTACGATTTCGTTTGAGTCAAAAGTGGCATGTAATCCGAGATTTAGCCATAGTTTACAGCTTTGCGTTTCATGTTTGAGTCCCGGGAGCTGAGAGCACACTCCACACATGTGCACTGGCGTCCTCATCTACTCGAAACTATAGCTAAGTCTCGGATTACAGGCCACTTTTGACCAAATGAAATCATAGACTAAGACATCGAGCTTCTATGATTTGAAAAGTGCTAAAGTTTGTGTTATTTGGAGACCACAAACATATGCCCCGAGAATTCACATTATGGAGATCGCAAATCTAAAACATCTCTGGAAGTGCTCCATATGACACCAAAGTGCTATGGGTGAGTAAAACAACTTGTTTTATTACCGAAATAAGGCTCAGATTGTAAAAAATGTTACTTTTCTTTTAAGTACCTGTTGTACCCTAAAAATGTACTTTATCCTAGCTGTTTTCCTTAAGATGCGTGAAAAGTCCCTCAGTCGTCCAGGTTACCTGGCCAGCCAAATGATATCTCTCTGTATTTCCTATACAGCGCGATACCATATGGACACCCTCCATCCACGCTCGCTCCTCCGGTTACAAACGGACTCCGCGATTCTGATTCGTTCAAAGATGGTGACGTCAGTGCACCCGCCTTTGCCCGCAAAGTCACTCTTAGGCAGCGGAAGTTCCGCCTCAGTTTTGAATCAAGATGGCGCAATCTCTGATTGGTTCACTTAGCTGTCTGTCTACGCGCAACCGCAGCGCATTTTGGGACCAAGCGTTACCAGACTCATCCGCTGGTACAGCGATGAGTCATGGATTCTTCCAGGCAATCGTCCAGGTAGAATCCATGACAAATTGAACTTCTCCTTTGATCCTAGCTGTTTTTATTTGTATATTTTTGTTTGCTTGAATGAGGAATGTGTTAAAAATAAAAGTAAAAAGTATCCACTGTAAGATGTACTTAAATAAAGTATAGATACATAAAATGTACACTTAACTACTTTTAGGAAGCACCATTGGTTGCCTCCAATCCAGATTTTTTTTTTTTTTTTACAAACTTTTAAAGTAACAAATAAGAACTGGAAATTAATCAACAAAAAAACATCTGTGGACTGCAAGAGTATTGTATTTTCTATTTTATACACATCCAGTCTCATTTTCATAACTCCACTGACATGGGCCTAGAAGAGGGGTGGCCCAAAACAACAACCCTGCAGGACACCCACTGTGTCAAGTACAATGACCCGGAGGTGGGATGCTCTGTGGAGGCTGTTGACCTGGACACAACATGAGAATGGAAAATAACACAGTTTAATTGGTGCGTGAAAAGTCCCTCAGTCGTCCAGGTAGAATCCATGATAAAAGGAGAAGTTCAATTTGTCAACTGGACAAAGTTTGTTTGGTTGAAGACGTTTCGCCGCTCATCCGAGAGCCTTCTTCAGTTCTGGTTCTAGTACTGGCTGCTTGGTTTCTCCAATGTAGCGCTCATTTCCAATGTAGCGCTCATTGCAGTCTTCACTACATTGAATGGCGTAGACCACATTGCTTTGTTTGTGGCTTGGTGTTTTGTCCTTTGGGTGGACGAGTTTTTGTCTTAAAGTGTTTGTGGGTTCGAAATAAACTGGGATTTCATATTGTCTGAAAATCCTCTGTAGTTTTTCCGAAACGCCGGCCAGGTACGGAATTGCTACCCCTTTCCTCCTGTGTTGGTACATCCTCTCCACAAGAGGATGTACCAACACAGACGGGCGTGCCAGAGTGGACCGTCATCTGCCGTACATCTTCACCTAGAAGCCACGGGCCATTCGTCTGAGGACAGTGAAGTTCAGATCTTAGCCAGGGAAAAGAACTGGTTTGAGAGGGGAGTGAAAGAGGCAATTTTTGTCAAAAAAGAGAATCCGTCGTTAAACAGAAATGGGGGAGTTAGACATAACTTGTCTCCCATTTATAATTCGATTCTTAAACCAAGTCATAACAGACGGGAAAAAAACATTAGGGCAGACGAGTCAGGGACAGAAGGGTGGAGACGGTCTGTAGTCTGAATAGAGATGCTAAATATTCGAATAACAAAAGGAACAAATGAGGGGATAGTTTCAGAGCTATTTCAGAGCAGTGAGCTCCTCATAAGGCTAAATAGAGATGCTAAACGAGATGCCAGGGAAACAAAAGATACAAATTAGCTGAGATAGTTTCAGAATGATTTCAGTGTAGTGAGCTCCTCCCTGCAGCTAGATATAAACAGGGACCAACCAGCACTAGAACCAGAACTGAAGAAGTCTCTCGGATGAGCGGCGAACGTCTTCAACCAAACAAACTTTGTCCAGTTGACAAATTGAACTTCTCCTTTTATCAAAGTTTAATTGGTGATTAAATTGCATTCTGTGCACAGCTCCTTGGCAAGTACGCAATTTGATAGTTAAAGACACTGTACCTCATTTTCTTTCGGTCTTAAAAACATGAAAAACTGAACTAGTTCATTTTAAATGGTTTGCAGTGGTCCAGAGTTATTCCTCGCTTATCTTATGCATTACGGGCATCCTAATTACTGGTCTCTTCACTGCAATAAGTGAATAAGATATAAGATGTATACTCCAAGCGAGTGAAAATTCAAAAGAATAAAAACAATTCAACCTCTTTTTGACCCATTTCTTGGCTAAACCTGCATAAGAAAATCACTGGTCACTAATGTAATGCAACTTAACAACATCCAGCCACTTCAAAAGCTGCTTCTGTCAAATCTGGGCACAGCTCATTTAACATTACAGGCTATAAGCAACCACTGGGAGAGCTGGCATTGCATTATAGTTTATGTAACATGTCCATTCTCTATAATCATCACAGTTATTTGAATCCTCGCTCCACCACGTCAATCTTCCCACACACAGATGCCTGTTTAGCGCATGGTTTGGCCCAGGTCAGAGTTCATTCTCAGAAGCTACGTCTTTATGGTCTTCAAATTGAGAGATGATGGGTTGAAAGTGAATACATTACAAATATAGCAGGAGATGCAGGCTTTCTTCAGGGAATGCTATTTTTCACTTTTTATTGGTCCAGCTGAGGTTGCCTGAGGTCACTAGAGCCCATGTCCAGTGATGTCATTGGGGTGGGGGATGGTGGGTGGGGGTTAGGTGGCGGCGAGGTGGTGGAGGGTCCCGGGACAGCCTGATCTTCACTGGTGCGTGAAGAGTTTGGCAGCAGCAGAGGGTCAGGGCTGTTGGCTTTGACCTCAGATTCCTGTGTGTCCATCAGCTCTGCACACGTCCTGTAAAGAGGGATGAAGCCATCAGATCTACTCTAATGTCCTCATGACAGATGCAATAAGCTAATGACATTGTCACATATTTTATTAAAGACTGCTGTAACACTGTGTGATTTCCAGTGTTATTCCCCTAATACTGTGAAAGAGATTGGAATAGATCACACCATTATATCGCAAAAGTCAGATGATTTTTTTGCAAGGAAATTTTTAATTAGTTGTACTCATATATTGCTCATAAATTTAACTTTTTTATACAATTATTATGGCAGATGAAAGGTAGGACATGGGAATGACACCTACAATAATAATAATAAATATAGCCGCAAGCGGCAATGATCGGCCCTCGCTTGCTTGTCCTTGCCAATGGGACGCACGCCAAAAACTTTGTCGTAGCCAAACCAAATTTGGTACACAGAAACACCGTTGCTAGGCAACCAACAGGAAGTCAGCCATATTGGAACAAGCACGTGACCCGGCGCCGAAGGCAAATTTTCCTGTCCTCGTATTTTAACGAACTCCATCCTCAGGTTTATTGACCCAGACTCACCAGAATCGTGCTGGATCATCTCGACAAGTGGGACATTAAAAGACTGAACGGTGTTTCCGTGAAAACGCTTTTGCCGAGCGTCCCATTGGCGAGGACAGATGTTTGGCCTGCCGCAATGTATTTTGATTTTCCAGGGGGCGCTGTTGAGCCATTTTTAAAGATTTTTTAATACAGATTATTTGTAAATTCCTTTTTTGGCATTCTTGAATTGTGTGCAAAATTTTGTGAGTTTTCATCGGTGGAAAGTACCCGAACCTTGCAAAAAAATAAGAAAAAACAGAACAATAGGCCCTATGCTTTAGCGCTCAGGCCTATTATTATTATTATTATTATTATTATTATTATTAGTAGTAGTAGTAGTAGTAGTAGTAGTAGTAGTAGTATGCGCTGGATAATGATAAGATACTGTTGTAGCCAAAGTAGCCGCTGTTTGGGTAGACTGACAGAAGTGAGGCTACCAATCTGCCCCATCAGCCCCTCCGACCACCACCAATCACTTAGAAACACATTCATACTGGGCCATGTGGGTGAAGTGTCTTGCTTAAGGACAAAATGCCAGTTTCCAGAGACACTGCTGCCCCTCTGTGGCATCTGCTTTTCCCAGATTTTTCCAATATCTGACAAAAAACGCAACACTTTTGTTTTTGCTCCCATTTTTCCTGAGATGGACCCAAAGATCCAAAATTCACTCCAGATACACAACACTACAATTTCTCTCAAACATTGTTCACAAATCTGTCCAAATGTGTGACAGCGAGCACCTCTGCCCCGCCGAGACAATCCACCCCACCTCACAGGTGCGCCACATCAAGATGCCGATCCGACATCATGACCAGTGCACAGGTGCGCCCCAGACTGCCCACAATAAAAGGCCACCCCGAAATGTGCATTTTCTTTGCTTTATTGGGGGTCTGGGGACTCAGAACCAGTCAGTATCTGGTGTGACCACCATTTGCCTCATGCAGTGCAACACATCTTCTTCGCATAGAGTTTATCAGATTGTCAGTTGTGGCCTGTGGAATGTTGGTCCTCTCCTCTTCAAAGGCTGTTATGGACGAAGAACACAGGTGCATTTTATTGATGGCATTTTGAATGCACAGAGATACCGTGATGAGATCCTGAGGCCCATTGTTGTGCCATACATCCATGAACATCACCTCATGTTTCAGCAAGATAATGCACGGCCCCATGTTGCAAGGATCTGTACACAATTCTTGGAAGCTGAAAATGTCCCAGTTCTTGCATGGCCAGCATACTCACCGGACATGTCACCCATTGAGCATGTTTGGGATGTGCTTGACCGGCGTATACGACAGCGTGTACCAGCTCCCACTAATATCCAGCAACTTCGCACAGCCATTGAAGAGGAGTGGACCAACATTCCACAGGCCACAAATGACAATCTGATAAACTCTATGCGAAGAAGATGTGTTGCACTGCATGAGGCAAATGGTGGTCACACCAGATACTGACTGGTTCTGAGTCCCCAGACCCCCAATAAAGCAAAAAAAAAAAAGAAAAAATGCACATTTCGGGGTGGCCTTTTATTGTGGGCAGTCTGGGGCGCACCTGTGCACTGGTCATGATGTCGGATCGGCATCTTGATGTGGCGCACCTGTGAGGTGGGGTGGATTGTCTCAGCGGGGCAGAGGTGCTCGCTGTCACACATTTGGACAGATTTGTGAACAATGTTTGAGAGAAATGGTAGTGTTGTGTATCTGGAGTGAATTTTGGATCTTTGGGTCCATCTCAGGAAAAATGGGAGCAAAAACAAAAGTGTTGCGTTTATATTTTTGTTGAGTATAAATGGATAAATGGATAGAACATGCATAATAATGAAAGGAAGTGAAGAGTGAGGAGAGATATTCAGCAAAACATACAGTATGCTTGGGTATCTGCACCAACAGCAACAGCCAGCACCAGTCACTTGAACTCTACTTTTGTCCATAAGTTATTTGGTAAAGTGTCTTGACCAAGGACACAACGGGGCTTAAACTGCCAACCTTGTGTGTTTGCAGGCTTTATTGAACAGGACAGGAGTAGACTGGTTGGAATAAAAGGACATCAACAATGGACAGAGACAATCTGCAAACTCACAATCCCAAGAGTTTAGCTCACATCTCTGAGATTGGAATAGTAGCCAGAATAAACATCATTGATCTAATATTCAAAATAACAAACTCTATAATAAGCATAACAATTGGCAGTAAAGTTAATCTGACACTTATAACATAAAAAATACAGTAGGGAGAGATAAATTATGTTTTCAGTAACTTAAGTATTGAAGTACCTGTTTAAAAATGTACTTTAAGAGTAAAAACAAAAAGTATTAAAGCACCAAATGTAGTGATTTTGATAAGGAATTAAGCAGATTTCAAATACAGTGGTACCTCACCTTACAAAAGACCCAACAAACAAAAATTTCAAGTTACGAAACGCCTTCACGTTAAATTTTGGTCTCTAGATACGAAAGAAAATTCAAGTTACGAAATGCGAAATCTCAAAAATTCAAATAATGCGCGCTCAGCCACACACATTATACGCTTTTCTCAGACTGGATATAAACTTTTCTCACATTTCTCTCTCGTTTAAACACTCAAACTTTCATAGATTTTCAACAAAATGTATTAATAGTGAAGTGTGGGGGGAAGGGGGAGGGCGGTGTGTGTGCGCGCGGACAAGTGTGTGATAGCGCAGCATGACCCGGCGCGGGGCTGCGAGCACGAGACCCGTGCTCAAACCGTGCCAGGTCTAAACCAGGTCTAAACCAGGTCTGAACCAGGTCTAAACCAGGGTTAGACCACTGCGTGCGGTCCTGAGGGGAGTCCTCACTGCTCGCCTCAGCCGTGACTCGAAACGAAACCAGGAAATAGACCCGCACGCGCCGCTTTAATCCACCTGGTTTAGTCCAGGTTTAGTCCTGGTCCAGTCCTGGTTTAGTCCAGGTCTAGACCTGGTCCAGTCCAGGTTTAGACCTTGGTCTAGACTGGTATAGTCCACGTTTAGTCCTGAGTCTACAGTCTCTATGCAGGACACAGTGTTACACTATAAAAAAAATGTTACACTATAAAAAAATGTTACACTATAAAAAAAAAAAAACTTGGAATGAATCAGGCCTTTTCCATTGAAATAGCTACTCAACTTACGAAAAATTCACGTTACGAAACCACTTCTGGAATGAATTAATTTCGTAAGGTGAGGTACCACTGTAATTCAATTGATTTCTTATTTTTTCCAGCCGTTTTTGTGTATTTATGTATTTGGTTTGCTCAAAGTTTGGACATTAACTCAAATGAAATGTGCTAAAAAATAAGTCTCAGCCATTTCAGCAGGTCTCACTCAAAGTGTAGTTGAGTAGAAAGTACAGATACATGCTCTCAAATGTAGTGAAGTAAATGTGTACTTATAATGTACAGATACTTAAAAATGTTACCTGAGCGAACCTGATGACGCTGTAGAGGTGAAATGCGTTGTTCACTCTAGCCTAATAAAGAATAAAATCAAGAAAGTGTGCGGTAAACCTTCTCTTTTTTTCTTGGAACCTAAAAATGCTACTTGATTATTGTACTTTTACTTTTATACTTCATTATCTTCCATCATAGAAGTACAGTGATCCTTCCCATTACTTCATAGCGCACTCTGAACACCGTCATCTGTCAGTGAACTTCTTTGGCAGTTGGCACTTGTTATTGATGTTTCTCTGCTCTCCAGTGATATCGTACAAAACCTCAGTGTTGCAGAAAATCCCATAACTTCACACTGTTCTTCTGTTTAACACAACTACAGCCACTGTTTTACCACTGGACAATGTGGCACTCCGAAATTGGTTGAGAAAATAGTTTGTGCCTCCACACCCTTTATGGGACTTGACACAGCTGGGACATGGTTTTGGATCTACGCCTGTGGATTTGTGGACTTGACTTTTTTGGGGGAAAGCCGCAGATGTGGCGTGAGGGGTGACCCAGAGCAGCTCAGGGACAGGAGGTTCATCTGGCTCAATACTATAGGTAATGCTGAAGTCATATTTGGACTTGTTAAATAAGTAATTGGAGGGATGTTATTTGTGACATCAAAGACAACAAGTGTTACAAAATGTATTCCCTAGACCATAATTTTGGAGAATATGTTTCATTAGTCTGGAGTTAATGTTCTATTCAGGGCTAGTGCAGTGTAGAAGTTAGAATACCAACCCAAAGGTCAGAGGATGGATTCTAGCATACCTTTGTAGGCAAGACATTTCACCCATTTTACTTAGTATGAAAGCAGTGCATGGTTATCTTATTATCACCATGGATAGGTCATTGCTTTTCCTGAAATGAACAATAGAAAATTAAAGTGTACTTTGTATATTGCCCCCTGAGAAATTTGTCCTCTGGATTTGACCCATCCTTCAGTGATGCTGGGGCATCTTCCCAGGGGCAGTGGATGTAGGAGGACCAGGGACCCACCTCCGGAATAATGTTGCTAGGCTTGGTCAGGACTACCTGAGCTGGAAGACTGTACATGTGCATGTTTTGGGTTGATGGGAGAAACCAGAGAAAACCCACCTAAACACAGGGAGAACATGCAAACTCCACACAGAAAGGTCCAGGTGACCCAGGGATTGAATTTGTAACCTTCTTGCCACTCAGCCACTGTGCTGTCTAAATGCATGTGATTCCTTATAGGTGTTTTAAAGGGATAGTGCATTTTTTTTTTTAATGTTAATCTGTATGGGTTTCCTTCTAAAAGTTATGTGTGTTGACACCGGCTTACCTCTGACACTCTCAGCTGATCCCGGTTCGGATCGCTTTCTGGAGCCCACGTAAGTAGGTCCGGTAACTTCCCTGGAACATGAAATAAAGCTTGTTTTTCTTCTCAAAACAAAACATTTGTTAGAAAGGTGATATATTTGCATCCGAAACAGTTGTCCACGAAACATCCAGCAGCGTATTTCGCATTCGCGTATTGTCTCTCTCCACTCGTATCACTACGCCCATGTTAACTCTATCAGCCTGTTCACTTGTAAACTTCGGTGTAGACATCCGCTGAAGGTGAACAGGCTGATAGAGTTAACATGCGCGCAGTGATACGAATGGAGAGGGACAATACGCAAATGCGAAATACGCTGCTGGATGTTTCGGACGCAAATATATCACCTTTCTAACAAATGTTTTGTTTTGAGAAGAAAAACAAGCTTTATTTCGTGTTCCAGGGAAGTTACCGGACCTACTTACGTGGGCTCCAGAAAGCGATCCGAACCAGGATCAGCTGAGAGTGTCAGAGGTAAGCCGGTGTCAACACACATAACTTTTAGAAGGAAACCCATACAGATTAACATAAAAAAACAAAAAAAAAAACACACTATCCCTTTAATATTGTCTAAAATATCTTGAAAAAACACTGCTCTGACCCTGAGCAGGGTTAGTCTCCATGGATCTGACCTGTAATTCTCAGATAAGTTAAATGATAAGTTTAATGCCGTACTGTAAAACATTTTCTCAGAAGACAATAACATCTTCATCCCTCAAAAAGTTACATAGCGCACCTTTAAAGACATGACTACCTCTCACCTAATGTTTTGAGTATCTCCATCCTCCTCTTCTTCACATTTAGACGAAGGCAGGTACAAGTGCAGCTCTGACCCGATCTGAACTTGACTTTTGCGTGGATTCGTGGAAGCCCTTCCTGCACAACAAGTACATAGATGTCATTCACAGCACATTGGTCATGCAAACACGACTGTAGATCTTGGACAGTACGTAAATCTTTGTAGAGTGAACACGTGCAAACAACGATCACTAAAAAGGCCAACTACCAAAGAATTGCCCAAACTGTACCAATAACACACGCTGCATTCAGATAGAATCATACAGAAAGAATGTACTGCGGAATGGCTTTCATGTCAATTGATGATAAAAGCTGATTATTTGTCTAAGTCAGTGCAAATAAGCACATGTGGTCTAGAGAAATGTGTCTGGTTTTGGTTATGGATACATCTGCAATCGCATGGGAGGGAGCGTGCGGTCTATAGTAGGCAGAAATAAGGGAGCATAGCCAAAATTCTCCACCCAGAGTTCACATAGAAGCACAGAGCATAAAAATGTTCCACCTGTTGGAGAGATATTGAAGACACATGGGGCAGTAGATGTCTTGGAAAGGCCAGATTTGGTCCCAGTTCTGGATCTCAAAGCAGGTAGTACTCGGGATTCCAGTCGGCCCTTGATGGTGGTCAGGTTGAGTAGACTAGTGGGATTTGGTTGGTTCGGTTTGGGAAGGGGGCGGGTGGCAGGTTCCTGAGGCGAAGGCTGTCCGTTGCCTGGTCGGCACAAGAGAGGACACCCAAAGCCCTGCACTGAAGAGGACAATTGTATGTGTCATATATTATTTAGACTATGTTATTTGCTATAAATAATCCATGTCCAGAGCTACTTACTTTACAGGGGTTTCGGAATAATTAAACATTTGGACTGTTACCATAGCAATAAACAACTATCCTTAAATCAGAGCAGTAGACGAGGGGAACAAAGAGGTCTGTGATTCCATGCCCCAGAATTTTAGGGGACCAGAATTGGACCTTCTTCCTATTAATTTATATTGGAGGGAGGCCCATGTGAGACTTCTTGCACCAGGCTCCCAAATTGTTGTTGACGGGCCAGCTTAAAATTTCAGGAAACTGAAACTCATGAATACAAGTGTTAAGTATTTCCCTCTTTGGCAACTTTCATTCATCACTATTCCCTCCAGGCTTCTCCAAAATACAAAGAGTTTAAAGGTGCTCTATGTAACGTTTCTGGTGAAGATTTTGTTGCTTTGCGTGGAATGTTTTTATTACTCAAAACATGAGTTCTTACTGTGAGCAGGGTTGTCTCTTCACAGATATGACCTGTAACTTGCTTGGTGGCATCGGCGTCACATACTTGTTTCCATGTAGGAAGCTAAATTAAATGCCATACTGTGGAATATTCCAGGCAAAAAAAACAAAAAAAAAACATGTCGATGGAGACGAGCAGGTGACGGACCCTCAAACAAAAAGCTACAGTATATAATGCACCTTTGAAGGCATGACAGAGGGTAATCAAGGAGAAGTGAATGAATGAAGCCAAATATATTTAAAACTAAAATGTATGTATAACCTTACAGATTATTAAGTTTCAAAAATAGGTTTTAAATAAAGTTGTGCGTCTTTTGGCCATAATTACCACTCTTACTATTACAATTTTTGAAAATTCTACAGAAAAAGAATATCAGCCAACTATACTTGGGGTAGATTGCAGACGAAACTCCGCTCATTATCTGATTTCTGGAGTACAGTTACGTCTGGTATGAGTAATCTGATTTCTTTCAGTCCATTATATTTTCTTTTCTGCTCTCTAATGTAGAGGCATACATGTTTTTTGTGCTGACATGTTGCTCGAACAAATTCTCCAATCCAATCCAATCCAACTTTATTTCTATAGCACATTTTATAAACAGAGACAGTTTCCAAAGTGCTGCACATAAAAATCAATAAAACTTAATAAAAACATTACTAAAATAATGTTTTAGTAATAGTAATAAATAAAGTGATAATAATAAAATAATTAAAAACAAAAACAATTATAAAAAACATTACTAAAATAGCAATAAATAAAGTGATGATAATAAAATAACTAAAAACAAAAGCAATTTATAAAAAAAACACAGAGGACCACACAACTCACACGGTATTAAAAGCCAGAGAATAAAAGTGGGCCTTAAGACGAGACTTAAAACTCTCCAGTGTGGGGGCTGTTTTGACATGAGGGGGCAGAGCGTTCCATAACTTAGGACCCCCCGAGTTTTAAGTCTAGTCCTAGGGACCACGAGCTGGAACTGGCCCTCTGACCTCAGAGTGCGCACCGGTCTGTAGATTTGGATGAGGTCAGAGATGTATTTTGGGGCCAGTCCATTCAAAGCTTTAAAAACAAACAATAAAATCTTAAAATCAATCCTAAAACGAACAGGAAACCAGTGCAAAGACGCAAGAATAGGGGAGATGTGCTCATATTTCTTCTGTCCTGTTCTCAAATTCTCAAACAGTTTCTTCTGATTGTTCAAACCCGTGCGACCTTTGTGAAGAAAAAACAGGTGAAAAATGATCCAACTTCAGATCTAATTCTAATTATTGTATTATCTGATTATTCTAGTTATTTGATTTTTGCTGGCAAAGTAAATGCACCCAATGTACAAGTGTCAAACTATTATGTCTCAAAGTGATTGGCATACAGCCTCAAAAGTCATGGGTAAAAATGTATATGTTATTCAGTTTACTCACCTTGCAGGTTGGGACCATAGCATCCAGTTATAGGCCTCATTTCGTCATGTCTTTGTGATGGGGTCCTGATGAAGGGTCTGGCCTTGTGCCCCCTGCTGGAGGGTCTGAAAATGACAGCAGTCTGCACTTTGCTCCGGTTGTTCATTTTTGTCGCAATGCACTGGAAAGAAACACACAGTATAGTTACTAGTTAATTCTTTGTCTTCAAATGATTAAAATGAGCACCCTTGGCTACTTTACACTCTGACACTACTGGAAGTGACCTAGGTCAGATACTCGTGATACAGGCAATAAAGGTTGTAGAATAAATTGAAGTAGCCAGAGAGTTAGGAGAAGAAATATAACCCTCAGTACAAGACCCAGCACCCAAAGACACGAACTCTCAAGACAGTGTGATCGTGTTGTCCACTCCAGTCTAGTACAGTCCAGTTTGCCTATGCTTCTGTTGATGTAGACCTAAATAACAAAACCTGAACTCACAGTGTGGGCACGGCACAACACAGAAACATAATTTCTCATCAATAACTGACTTTGCTGTAAGTAGCCCCTTTCTCTCTAATACTGAAACATATGGTTAAAGGGGACATTTTATAAGTTTTTAACCATGTTATAATGGCTCTCCCTCATCCTTAGCACACTCAGAGTTGTATTACAATGAATTAACCCATGTTTGAAGAAGAAGAAGAAGAAGAACTTTATTGATCTCACACTGGAGAAATTCTTCTCTGCATTTTAACCCATCCTATATATATATACATATATTAGGAGCAGTGGGCAGCACACACATTAGGGCGCCCGGGGACCATCTCCATGATCTTCTTGCTTCGGCTTGGTCAGGACCTAAGCTGGAGTACCTATGGTGCATGTTTTGGGTTGGTGGGGGAAACCGGAGTGCCCGGAGGAAACCCACCCAGACACGGGGAGAACATGCAAACTCCACACAGAAAGGCTCGGGCGACCCGGGGATCGAACCCAGACCAGTTTGAGTAATCCTGTATTGTCCCTCATTTGAGGCATGAGTGCTAAGAAAATTTCACTTTTCACTTATGCCTTACCTCCGCCCACTGCTCTGTATTTAGTGGCAATATAAAAAAAAACACAAGTTTAATACTATAACCATAATATGTTTAGAAACCATTAATCAGTCATGCTAAGATAGTCATAAGAAGAATACTTTGATAATGTATTTAGTTACAGAATATTGAGTACCTGAGTTAAAAAGTATTTTATAGCATATTCTGATGCACAGTTCAATCAGAGTTCTGTACTACAGAGTACTTGGAATACTTGCATGCAGATTTAAATTTAAGTTATAGTGTAAAAACGCAACATAATATTAAAAACAGGTTTTTAATGAAGCTGAATTGAAGCCACTATTTACACCAGAGTTCACAATGTCAATCAAACACCCAGTAAGTCATCACTATTGTTAATTTATTCATTATATTGTTCCCACATTTAACGACTCTGTAAATTCCTGCAGATTTCGAAGCCAATAAGCACAAAAGTGTCAAATAAAAACAAGCTAACCTCAAACTGCCTGTTGTTTTGGCTCTGTGGTCACGGCGATTAGGAGGGCTTCACCAGAAATGGATTTTTGCAAAGAAAAAAAAGTCAAATGAGCTCTGAGGGTGACTTCTTGAAAATGACTCGGAAAAATACAATGACAGAAAAGAGATTTGGCTTTGTGCTGAAGTAGTAGTGAAAGTATCACAAGAGAAAATCTACTAAGCGTAACAATTAAAAGTATTTTGTGCAGATTTTGAGGTCAGGTTTTGATACAGGATTGGGGTAAATATTGTTCCAACAGTAATAACTGAAACAACTAGCTGTTTTTTTTTGTTTGCTCACAGTCCTGTTTAAGATGTAGTGGAGTAGAATGTACAAATACTTTCTCTCAAATGTAGTCAAGTAAAAGTACAAAGTATCGAACCAAAATACTTAAAATACCTAAAACTTACACTTAAGTAGTCATAGTCATAGTCATAGTTTGCTTTATTGTCGAAAAACAATCATGTACATGTACATAGAATGAATGTACAGTATTTTATTACTTTTTCTTTGTTATGTTCCACCACTGGTAGTAAGTAATAATGGGTTGCTAATCAGATATGCAAACTGATTTCAAGTCTATCCCTTGAAAGACATCCACAGGTGCACTGTGTAATGCAGAATTACATTAGTGTAGAAACGCAAAACAAGATTAAAAACAGCTTTGTATTTGTTTCGCTGTTTGTTCTGCATTTCCTCCGATTAACTAGAGAAGGAAAAATGACACAAGCACGCACCATAAGAGCACTGTTTTCTATTTTTCTCATTGAGTCTATGCAGATTGAAGCCTACATTGTGTAATCTGCTATGTATTCCTTAGATTTTAGGAAAGTAACTATATTCCGAATACCACTAAATGAGAAAGTAACTGTACCGGAATACAAAATACACTTACTCAAAATGCGTATTCTGAATATGTATTCTCCATGCATGTATTCAGTTTTTCCCAACACTCATTCTCACTCCCTAAACCCCAGCAGCCAATCATTAGTCTGATCTTTAATTCTATTGGTAATTTTTAGATTGTAGAATGTGATGATGCCATTCTGCCAGATGGGGAGGCAAGAGCTAGATTTTTCTATTAATTACATTGTACTTTGCAATGAAATATCCAAAAGGTAAATTCACAAATGAGCATGATCATTTCTATCAGTGACTAGACCAGGGGTGGGCAAACTTGTTGACTCGTGGGCCACAAAGGGTTCTAAAATTTGACAGAAGGGCCGGACCAGGAGCAGCTGGATTTAGTGTTTTGGTAATCCACCTCATAAGAGCAAAAAATAACATGGGATATGTAGAAAACATGTGCTTTATTTCAATTAAAAATGAACAAAAGCATTACAACAATATATCCATCTTTCAAGTTCCATGGCATTTAGCTATTTATTCTCTTAAAACACTCTTAAAACTCTTAAAACTCTTAAAACACAGAACATTTTATAAAATACATTTACTATTTTAAAGCACTGAAAGTTCTGTTCTCCTTCAGGTTCTTTCGTTGACTGTTTTGTGGTTCCACATACCGGTAGTGGAAAGTAACAAAGTAAAAGTAGTAAAGTACTGTACTTAAGTATACATTTTAGGGGTCTGTACTAATTAAGTAGATTTTAAAGTTGATACTTTATTTTGACTTAAAGGAGAATTAACGTTTTTACAATCTGAGCCTCATTTAATAAAACAAGTTGTTTTACTCACCCATAGCACTTTGGTGTCATATGGAGCACTTCCAGAGATGTTTTAGATTAGCGATATCCGTAATGCGAGTTCTTGGGGCATATAATATATGTCCCGTGCAGTCTCCAAATAACACAAACTTTAGCACTTTTCAAATCATAGAAGCTCGATGTCTTAGTCTACACTTTCGTTTGAGTCAAAAGTGGCCTGTAATCCGAGATTTAGCCATAATTTACAGCTTTGTGTTTCATGTTTGGGTCCCGAGAGCTGAGAGCAAAATAAACTGTGACTCCGCACATGCGCACTGGTGTCCTCATCTACTAAATGGCTAAATCTTGGATTACAGGCCACTTTTGACTCAAACGAAAGCGTAGACTAAGACATCAAGCTTCTATGATTTGAAAAGTGCTAAAGTTTGTGTTATTTGGAGACATTTGCCCCGAGAACTCACATTACGGAGATCGCAAATCTAAAACATCTCCGGAAGTGCTCCATATGACACCAAAGTGCTATGGGTGAGTAAAACAACTTGTTTTATTACCGAAATAAGGCTCAGATTGTAAAAAAAACGTTAATTCTCCTTTAACCACATTTTAGCGCAAGTATCTGTACTCACTACTCCATTACATTTTTAACAGGACTGAAAAGTAAAAGTATTTTTAATGATAGTGTGAGACCTGCTGAATGAAATGAAAAACAGGTTTAATTTGAACACATTCATAGCTTGAGGAAACACAAATATACAAATAATAACAGCTAGGAAAAAATATCAATTCAATTGTTTCGGTTGAACAAAACTTCAGTATCCAATCTGTATCCAAATCACCACATTTGAAGCTTTATTAGACCTCAAAATCTGCCCAAAATACAGTATCTGTACTTATACTTAAGTAACAAAATTGAGTATTTCTTCCAGCACTGCCACATACTGAGAAAAAAACATGTATGTGTCCTTTGTATGCAGGTTAAGGCACTGGAGACCCAGCTTCAGTTGTGATTGTTGTACCTTTTTAAAAACAGGAAGGGTTCAGGCTGCATACAGTTCTTTTCATGTGGAACATTCCAGGCAAAGCAATAACATCTATATGAAGACAAGCAAGTGGTGGCCCCTCCACAGTTACACAGCGCCCCAGTCATCAGTAATAAATAATATTATTTTAATCTTTTGCTGAGGGATCGACATATGTTTGTTCTAAACCAACAGCAAATATCATGTCCTCAAAGGTGCACTGTGTAACTTTTCTGGTGAAGGGTCCATCTCCTGCTTGTTTCTGTGGATATGTCATTGCTCTGCCTGGAATGTTCCACAGTATGACATTAAACAGCTCTACCTTAAATGCATTAAAATACAAGTGGTTTTATAGCTTAAAAACAGACATTCTGACCTGAATCTTGGTCTGATTTGGTCTCCTTGAAGCTAGAAAGGTTTAATACCATACTGTCAAACAACAAGCAATAACATCACCATGGAGGAGAGCGTTTGACGGACCCCCCACCTGAAAAGTTACACAATGCGCCTTTAATCATGCCGAGGATTAGACATGGGCCTCCATCAGCACATATGCAGCCTTTCTTCAATGTTAGCTCACTCCAGACAGATTTATCTATGGGACAATACCAGGAGCTATGGCTGTGAGTTTATATACTGCCCCGGGACTTTGCTTCACACAGCCTGCTCCCCTTTTTACGAGTTTGTTTTAACTGTCCTGCACTTCTTAAAGCACAACAGAGGACCGGCCGCTGTAGTCCCCTCTGGAAGCTATCCATCACTTCACTTTTGGACAAGCAAAAGGTTATCATCAAGCTGCTAATACAAAACATGTGTACCACTTTGGTTACACTTTGTTACAGCGTCTTTCAACAAGCTCCACAACTGGAGGAGTTCTACTAAGAATGTATGGTGGGAGAAAATGTGCAACATGCTATAACTATGATGAATATAGTGATAATGATAAACTAAAAAAAGTGCTAGTATTCATTCAAAACTGTGGCCTAGAACTTGATTTACAGAACACATAATATGCATTCTTGTGGCAACTTTTCTGGTGGAGGGTCCATTATCTGCTTGTCTCCCAGGAGATGTTATTGCTTTGCCTGTTAGCCTGAATGTTCCATGGTATAACATTAAACACATTTATCTAGCATTTATTCATTATGGGTGCTTCTATTGGGCAAAAATTCAATAATTCGCTTTGTGAATAGGGTTGCCACTCCACAGATCTGACCTATATGTTGCTTATAGTTGTGTCCCTTGAAATAAACAAAGGTTTAATCTCTATCATGGAACATTCTTGACAAAGCAATAACATCTCCATGAAAACAAGCAGGTGACAGACTAAAAAAGTTGTGCAATGGACCTTTAATTCTCTTTTAATTCTTTTGGAAACCAGGCATTATAAACGACACCTCCACTTCTAAAGAGGTATTTAGGCATTAGAGCTCCCTCTGCTGTCATCAATGGGAATGAAAAATGTGTAAATAAACAAATGCAACTATTAGGAAATGCTTTGCTAATAGAGCCATGCGTGGTTTGTGTGCTTAAAACAGTGCATGAGAGTTTTTTTGTTTTTTTTTTTACCTGAGAGATTTTTTTTTACCTGTGATGCAACAATTTGGGCAGAATGTAAACTGAGTATTTTTGAATACCTGGAGGAGACAACCTTGAATTAAATGTCCTATTACACAAAACTGTCTCTTGTGAGCTTTAAGTCATGTTATAATATTGTTATCTCATCAAAAACATTCACCTAGATTTGTGTTTTGTTTCATTCACACATGTTTGAGTAATCCTTTATTATTAGTCTGTCTACATCTCCAAAGCTCCAAATACTCTGTTCCAGAAGCAGTAGTTTTCAAGTTAACAGGTACCTTACCTTTAGTTCAGTAGAGATAGGCAATTCCAGGGATGAAATTATCCAAATTATTCTAGTGAAGGTGTATGGCGTTTAAAAACACAGTGGAGCACTTTCTGTATTACCACATGACATCACAAGGTGGAACAGAGTGATTTCTGTCTGAGAGAAGAACTCAGCCTAAATATGCAGGGTTTGTGTGTTAAATGTGTGTGAATGAAAACACAACACACAACTCCAGGTCTGTTTTGGATGAGGAAACCACA
The DNA here is from genome assembly GCA_036785185.1 of Paratrypauchen microcephalus. NCBI lineage: Eukaryota > Metazoa > Chordata > Actinopteri > Gobiiformes > Gobiidae > Paratrypauchen > Paratrypauchen microcephalus. The sequence continues at coordinate 780,305 of JAVJIX010000223.1, read as the reverse complement.
TTATAACATAGAAAAGAAAATAGTGTAATAATATTACACTATTTTCTTTTCTATGTTATGGGTTTAATGAAATAAGTGAAGGAAGCAACACTCCAGGTCAGGGGTGTCAAACATGCGGCCCGGGGGCCAGATCCGGCCCTCCAAGACCTTTAATCTGGCACTCTGATGATTTTCTATTAAAATATTCTAATTATATTTTAATTTTCTATTAAAATATTGGTAATTTTCTGCGCACTTTAGCATAGCAGCGTCTCCAGTGCCTCTGTGCGTGGCCCCTCCCACCAGAGCAGCACAAATGAAGACTCGCCTCTTTCCAAACGCTCTTAAAGGACCATCGTTTTGACCGTGACACCCTCATCAGCAAAATGTCCAAAATGAGAAAAGTGGATGCCGAGTGCAGGATTTTCCAAGAAAAATTGACTAATTCCTATTTGTTCACGGAGGTGAATGGCAAACCTGTATGCTTGGTATGTTTGCAACAAGTGGCGGTGCTCAAGGAATATTATCTTAAACGCTGCTACGAGACACGGCATTTCGAACAATACAAGAACTTGAACGGAGAACTGAGAAGATGGAAGATAAACAAATTATTGCTGGGACTGAACAAACAGCAGTTTGTTGTAGTTTGTAATAGATTTGTGTTTCTCTGGAAAAATATTTGGACTTGCTCTTTTTGGGGTATATTTGCCATGAGTTTTCTGATCTGGCCCCTTTGGAATCAAAGTAGGGTAGATACGGCCCCCGGACCAGAATGAGTTTGACACCCCTGCTCCAGGTATATATTAGGGGATAAAATGTCAAATGGTTAAAAGCTTACATTTCTTTCCATATATGTCCTTTGAAAAAAAAATCTTTGAAAAGAACCTGATCACATTTGGCTTCAGTCACCCTAAACTATAGTACCTGGAATTATCTAAACCAGGACTGTACCACAAAATAACATTAGGACTAAACCAGAGTCAAACCAGGACCAAATATGAGCACATCTTGTATTCTTGTAACATGACCTCAATACTATACAGATAATGTGTTTCTATAGTTGCACAAAATGATGACTTCATAGAACATTGTGCAATCTCAGCTATGACCTACCTGTTTTCATTCAGGTCCTCATGTTTCAGCCCAGCAGGAATCCCACGGGAGCGCCATAGTACAGAGTTGAAGCATGTCTCATTTTGTAATGTTTTCTCTAAATGTGTCTCCACACCCAAATCACGGCGTGACACTGCTGCTGTTGCTATGAGCAGAGGTTTTCGCTTTGTTTGTGGTTGGTAAGGGCCTGCGCTCACGTCTCGGGCTTGTTCATCGTCATAGTTACAGCCTTTAGTTTGTGTCTGGTTGAGCTTTGGGATGTTTTACCATAGCAGTATGGTGGTTACTGATAAAACTGGTGTCCTGTGAAGAGAATAGGGTATTGTTGAGGTCACTTTTCTTTTTTCAAATTAATTTAAAGGTGCATTATGTATGTTATAGTTTTTCCTTGAATGTTCCACAATAGAGCGTTGCACTTTTCTGTCTTGCATTTTTTCCATCACAGGCGTTTTTTATTGCCGAATAAATCATACAAATCCTGACCAGCAAATTGTCCTGGTAATGTCACATGTTTGTGGCTAGAAACGCCTCTAATTGGTAGCACGTAAAGCTTTCTTATTGTTAGGATTCAAATTCCTCTTCTCCTTTTTAAAAAAAAAATGATTTAATTTTTTCACTCTTGTTTTGAGGGTCTTTAACAATACATGATGCATGCAGAAACTATGTCTGAACTCCTTGCTAGTTTTGGGGTTTGACCAACTTTTTCATAATCAATCTCACAGTTGACAAATGTACATAAGCCTTGCAAGAATTTCAAACTTTTAGAGCAAAGCAAGGATATTTCATATTAGTGTTTTTGTTGTCATTCCTGAAATGAGCCAATTTGAATTTTTCACTTGGATAACTTTAGAATAGTTTTGGAGGGGTGGGGGTTTGACTGTAATCCCAAGTGCATTAAGTAAGTTTGATGATATTTTGACTCTGTTATGCACTGGACAAACATGAAATCTACTAAGTACTAAGAACAATACAATACAGACAACTCAAGTCAGACAGTATGTCGTTTTGGCATCTCTCTCCTCATCTCTCTCCAAGTCTTTTTTTCCTACAAATTTCTGGCATTTTCAGCTGTACAAGCACACCAAATATAGTCATTTTTGGCATATCAAAAGTGGCACTCCGACAAGCTTTCAAAACTTTTTTATTTAATCTAATTTATGAATTCATAACTAATAATAGGATTTCCAAACCTCAAGTCAAACATAATTGATCTCTTTAGGTTTTCTAGATGCTCTTTGTATTGAACCTATGAAGATGAGAAACCAGTCAGAGTAGCTATAAATAAGATTTCAGATTTCAGATTAAAGTCTTTATTTGGTCTCACACACAGTGACACACGGGAGAAATTTGACTTCTGCATTTGACACATGTTTTTCAGGAGCAGTGAGCAGCCATTTTTCAGCGCCCGGGGGGCAGTACCGTGAAGGGTCTTGCCCAAGGACCCACACTGGTTAGCTCATTGCCAGGGGGTGGGGGTGGGGTTTGAACCCACATCCCACCGGGGAAAGTCAGTGACTTACCAGTTGAGCTAACCAGCCGGCAAATATATATAAATAATATAAATATGTCAGAAATGTACACACTGGTACCATGACTATATCTGATAAATATGATAAACCCAATAAAATTCCTACAAAATTTTTAATCCAGGTGCTTCCAGGTTGAATGACTGAAGCTGCGGTACATGTCCCAGGTTCTGTGTTGGCCTCAATGTCACAAGATCGCTTAGCAGCTTGGAAATTTGCTGAATGTCCTCCTGGCTCTTCACCCCGATTATTTCACATGATGCACTGAACTGTCAAATCTACATTAAAGGAGAATTAACGTTTTTTATCATCTGAGCCTTATTTCGGTAATAAAACAAGTTGTTTTACTCACCCATAACACTTTGGTGTCATTTGGAGCACTTCCAGAGATGTTTTAGATTAGCGATATCGTAACACGAGTTCTCGGGGCATATAATATATGCCCCGAGCGGTCTCCAAATAACACAAACTTTAGCACTTTTCAAATCAAAGAAGCTCGATGTCTTAGTCTACACTTTAGTTTGAGTCAAAAGTGGCCTGTAATCCAAGATTTATCCATAGTTTCGAGAAGATGAGGAGGCCAGTGTGCATGTGCGGAGTCACAGTTTATTTCACTCTCAGCTCCCGGGACCCAAACATGAAACGCAATAGAAATTTGACAGTTCAGTGCATCATGTGAAATAATCGGGGTGAAGAGCCTGGGGGACATTCAACAAATTTCCAAGCTGCTAAGCAATAATAATAATTTCTTTATGCAATTATAGAACAGACAGTAAACCCAATTTTCTCCCAAGAAACATAAAATAGTTTCTTTTGCTATGAATCATACCTGGACGACTGAGAGATTACACAGACATCTCTTTAAAAATTATGGGCAAACCACCGTCAAACTGGTAAGAGAGCTTGAATGCCAAGAAATGAGCAGAGAATAGGAGTCACCTTGTCGACAGAAATCATTAAAGGGATAGTGCGGTTTTTTATGTTAATCTGTATGGGTTTCCTTCTAAAAGATATTTGTGTTGACACCGGCTTACCTCTGACACTCTCGCTTTCTGGAGCCCAGGTAAGTAGGTCCGGAACTTCCCTGGAACATGAAATAAAGCTTGTTTTTCTTCTCAAAACAAAACATTTGTTACAAAGGTGATATATTTGCGTCCGAAACAGTTGTCCACGAAACATCCAGCAGCGTATTTCGCATCTGCTTATTGTCTCTCTCCACTCATATCACTACGCCCATGTTAACTCTATCAGCCTGTTCACCAGTGTTGGGCAAGTTACTCAAAAACTGTAATGCACTACTTATTACTTGTTACTGTCATTTTAAAGTAATGCCTTACATTACAATATTACTCTGAATAAAAAGTAAGGCATTACACTACTTTTGCATTACTTTAGTTACTCTCGCCAAAATGACTGGAAATAAGGATTTGGTAATCTACAGTGCAAATCTCTCATGTGTCATGACTTTCACCTGGGTTGTATTGTTCCCTGTTCCATCCCCTCCTTTCCTGACTAATTTCGTGGTGCTATGGCACCTCTGCAAGTGCTTCATCAAATTGCTTGTACTGCATTTCGACGTGGAAAGAGGTTTGGGATTCACACACAGTGTGCATTTAACTAAAATGTTCTTGGAGTCCTTATTTTGAACGAAGTGAAAGTAGTGGGCGTATGCCCATCTTGAAAAGGAGCTAGGACTATCCGATTCTTCTGGTTCTGTCATCCTTTGTCAGTCTGCCAGTTCGAGACGACGTAAAAGGAAATGGAATGGTCTGCGCGGACTTTTATATCACTAGCTGATCTCGCGGAACTTTGTATGAAATGGAATGTTCTGCGCGGACTTATCAGATTCAGTAGCTGATCTTGCGGTGATCCGCGAACTTTGTATGAAGAAAACGCAAAACCCACAAAAACAAAGCAGGTTAAAAATGCATTGTAATGTGCATTACTGGCATTGTAACGAGTAATATATTACCGATTTTCTTCCCTGTAATGCGTTACATTACTGCGTTACACCAAAAAATAATGCATTACAGTAATTAATTACTTTTGTAATGAGTTACTCCCAACACTGCTGTTCACCTTCAGCGGATGTCTACGCCGAAGTTTACAAGTGAACAGGCTGATAGAGTTAACATGGGCGTAGTGATATGAGTGGAGAGAGACAATACGCAGATGCGAAATACGCTGCTGGATGTTTCGTGGACAACTGTTTCGGACGCAGATATATCACCTTTCGGACAAATGTTTGGTTTTGAGAAGAAAAACAAGCTTTATTTCATGTTCCAGGGAAGTTACCGGACCTACTTACGTGGGCTCCAGAAAGCGAGCCGAACCGGGATCAGCTGAGACTGTCAGAGGTAAGCCGGTGTCAACACACGGAACTTTTAGAAGGAAACCCATACAGATTAACATTTTTTTTTAAAACTAAAAAAAACGCACTATCCCTTTAATACCCAAAGTACAGCAGAGAAAGGTACCAGAGTCAGGGCCCAGAGCAGCCCGTTTAACTCAGCGTTACTTTCATTCATTTTTATTTATTTATGTATTCATTTATTTATTTTGGGGACTTAAGAAAGATGCTCAGCCATCTGAATTAACTGTCTGAATTTTCTCTTTAAGAGGTTTAAATAGAAATCTTACAGAACAGGATAGCTCCTTTAGACCCAGAGGTAATATTTCAGAGGCTCAACAACTTCATAGCCATAGGTCAGTTGAAATGACACAAGGAAACCAAAGAGTGGCACATCAAAAAATGTTATGCAACTCCAAAAACTTCCTAATTCCAGGGATCACAGAGACAAGGGGAATGGAGATGAACACAGCCAATCTGTGAACAAGGAATGTTGGTTTGGGCCCAGTGTAGGCTAACTGTGCTGGTCCAGAACTTTAAAAGAAGCTTGCATCAGGGAGGGCATCTGGCATGATGTATAATGTGTAGAACATCAAACATCAAAAATAGAACCGGGTAATAGAAAATGGTTTGGAGTTTTTGCCCATCAAAATAATGCTAATGATAACTCAAATCATACCTATATTTTGTCTCATTACTTTGTTTTGTTTTGTTTGTTTGTTTTTTGACATATATACTCTTTTTAATTGTATTCTTTGTACAGCATTTTTGAGTGTTTAGAAAAGTGCTATTTAAATAAAATGTATTATTATTATTTTTTTATTATATATATATATATATATATATATATATATATATATATATATATATATATATATAAATAATTATAATTATACAGATAATAGCGGTCTCATTTTGACTTTTACAATGCATCTGTACTGGGGCAAAGACATTTTACTATATTACATGAAAAAATTGTTAGATAAAACATGTAGACTTAGACAAACTTTATTAATCCACAAAGGAAATTACTCAGACACAGAATAATGTAATAACAAACACTAAAAATATAAATAGTAATAATAAATTCACAGATTCAGCCACAAATACACAATGTAAATACTTTATTTTCAGCTTTTTTTTGTATTCACCCACTCCGCTCAGCCACTGGATACCAGTTGGTTAGCTGGTAAGTCACTGACTTTCCCCGGGGAGATCTGAGTTCAACCCCCCACTCCCCCCTTCCCGGCAATGAGCAAGCCGGTGTGTGGGTCCTTGGGCAAGACCCTTCACGGTACTGCCCTGGGGGCACCGAAAAAAGATGGCTGCTCACTGCTCCTGAAAAAAGGATGGGTCAAATGCAGAAGTCAAATTTCTCCCGTGTGTCACTGTGTGTCATTGTGTGTGAGACCAAATAAAGGCTTAATCTTCACAGCCTTATGTTTCTAGCTTGACAGAAACAGACTGACTCCTCAGATTGTTCACACCCAGAGCGTAAGAGATTTACACTTACGCTGCCATGATGTTTTTCCTCCTTCTCCTTGGGTCATTTGGTGGGGAAAATGGCAGCTGGAACATGGCACTGGTGAACAAACACTTTGACACAGTTGTGTCTCTTGTGCCAAAGGAGCTGTTGTCTAGGCTGTAAAGAGTGCATAATGTGAACCATGTGCGGAGATTACACAGGACAGATAGTTGATGGGCAAAGAGCGGCTTGGTCCAGATACTTACAACAATGTGTAGCTAGACCCTTTGTGATAGGTGCAGTGATAGAATGTAAAAAAAAGCCTGAAAAAAAAATGCCTGGAATATTCCACAGTATGACATTAAACAGCTCTACCTCACATTTAATCAATTACAGTTGGTTTTGAAGCTCTAAAATACCTTGAAAAACAGGCATTCTGACTGTGAGCAGGGTTGACTCTCCAGAAGTCTGACCTGTAACTTGGTCCAGGTTGGTCTCCATGAAGATTGAAAGGTTTAATGCCATAATGTGAAACATTGCAGACGAAGCAATAACATTTCTATGGAGAAAAGCATTTGACGGACTCTCCTCCAATGCACCTTTAAGTATACATTTTAGGTATCTGTACTTTACTTAAGCACATTTGGTTGGATACTTTTTACTTTACAGGTATCTGTACTTTCTACTCCACAAATCTTTTGAACAGGACTGAAAAGTTTTTTTTTTTTTTTTTTTTTTTTTAACACATTTGTATTTTGAGCAAACAAAAATATCCAAATAAAAACATGTAGGAAAAAAGAAACAAAATACAGCGCAATTCTTTATTAAAATTACTATATTTAAGACTATATTTGAGGCTTTATTAGACCTCAAATCTATGCAAAATAAGTACATGTTTAAATTGGCATTAAATTAATATTTTTACTGAAGCTGATTTTTTCATGTGGTACTTTTACTTGAATATTTTTTGCTTCAATATCTGTACTTTTACTTAAAGGTGCACTATGCAACTTTCAGTTAAAAGGTTTGCCATCTAATTGTCTCCATGGAGATGTTACGGCTTTGTCCAGGATGCTCTGCAGTATGCTATAAAACTTATTTACCTTATGTTACGGGAATTGCAGATATTTTTCTTGCTCAAAAATACCTTCAAATTATGCATTCTCATTGTCAGTGTAGCCGCCTCATCATAGATCTGACCTATAACTTGGCCTTGTAGCTGTGTACTTGCTTGCTTCTTTGGGAATAAATATGAAACAGAAATAGATATGTTTAATGCCTTGCTGTAGAAAATTCCAGGCAAAACAAACACGTCTCCATGGAAACACGTAGTTAGTAGACCCTCCATCAGGAAATTACAAATTGCAGGTTTAAGTAACAACACTGGGTACTTCTTCCACGTCTGGTTATGTGTAATATATGCGGTCATGTACATATACTATATAATGTATATTCGATGAGTGCTTTAAACTTTCATGTACAAGCCAAAGTCAGTCATGCAAGAACATATGTTTACAGAAGAAAAGAAGCTAAACTATTACACAGATCTCTGCTATTTGTCATAGTCTGGCACTGTGTAAGTCTAAGCCACATTCTGATACTTTAAGTTGACATCAGCCTGTATAACTTCATTAAATACTTGTCAGAGAATATGGCGAGGGTGAGAGGAGACACATCAGTCACACTTGATGTGCCTTATGCAATGTTTTTTTTTTTTAAATGAATATTAAAGGGCCCATATTACGCTATGTTCCGATCTGTGTTATAATGTAGTTTTCTCATCAAAAACATACCTGTTTTGTTTCATCCACACATGTTTAACATATAAACCCTGCAGAGTTAAGTTGTTCTTTTCAAACAGAAAACACTCTATTCCATCTTGTCATGTGGAAGTGCTCCACTGTGTTTTCCATGTTTGTTAAACAACATCTGAAACATGAATTCAAATTTCTTGACAGGATGATGGATGATTCATGTTTTAGTCAAAACTTTTCCACATACATCACACATACAGTCAAAGACCAAAGTTATGGTACTTCCCAAACACATTTATAAAGCAATATATTACTAAAATGTGGGGAACACAGTTAATTGTAAATATTTTTTTCTTTTGCAACACCATTGCAAATATAATTTCTCAGGGGTGCTGTTCAGTTCCACTGTGGACTCACTTTGGTTCCAAACATGAGCACTAGACTTATGGCTTTGAAACCACACAGAAACCCAATCCTTCAGAACTCCCTCTTGTTCAAAGCATTTGCTGTGGAGCGTTTGACTGCCGTGGTTACAGCGGGTAATGACACGGAGCAGGAAGTAAGTGGCCAGAGTGCTGAGAGGTCACATGACCCAGTCTCCATGGGCCTGTACACATCACTCACACCTGGTTTAAGTTAAACCTCAATGCAAAGTCTCTAATGCACTAAACACAAACAGCTTTAACCAGAACTGCTCCCAGTGTCACCAGGTTGTGCTTTTATTTAAAATAATGTAAAGTGTGAAGCCGTGTTACTGCCCCTAGAGACTGGAGGTCCCTCTGCGGAGATGGGGTGAGGACATGTGAACAAGGAAAGACAGGAATTTAACCAAGAGATGTTAACAGATGCAAGAGTTTAAGGTTAAGGTACATTTTATTGTCCCCATAGGGAAATTTGTCCTCTTCATTTGTCCTTCCTTCAGAGCATCTCAGGAGCAGTGAGCACCACAGTGCCGTCCCCGGGGACTCATCTCTGTGGTCTTGTTGCTATAGGCAACTTAGTTAGAAACTTTTACCCATAGTGCATGGTTTGGGTTGCTGCGAGAAAGTGGAGGGTCCACTTCTAGCTTATTTCCATGGAGATGTTACTGCTCTGTCTGGAAAGTTTTTTCCATTGTTAGTACATGGACCAGCCATGCCTCATGTGAAAATTCAGAAAATTTCTCCAGAATTGACTCCCTGAGCTGCAGAGCCTGCACTAGCACTGATTCATGATCTGTAGGTGCTGGGGTTTAGGTAGTGACCATTCAAATCAGAGAGTCCTTTTAGGTTTGGATTTCGACTTTGAAACTGACAACCCGAATGAGAGACTCATGTGAGGCTCATTCTGCCTTCTAATTGGATAATCATCTTGAAAACCAAAACTCAAATCATCACACAAACACATGAGTCATCAGTCTTACAGTTGTTATCGGTAAAAGCTATATTGGATTTGCTGATATCCAGGGGCACAGTTTGGTCATGTTTATGAAATTCAAACTCTCACATAAAACTATTGTAATCTGTGTAACCCTATGACATGGATTTCAATCACATTTAGCCTTCAGCTATGAAAGGACTTTTGGCAAATGCTTCTGAACAGCAAATTCCAGAAAAAAGCAGGCCTGATTTCTGAAATGTCTGGACAAGTTAGACTCAGCAGTGATGACTGAGACCAACTTTGGCCTTTCTGTGTTTGGCTGAAATGAACTGAACTGGCTCTGTCTCTTGGCCCGCCGGACCTTCACCTGTACACTCAGACTTATGTAATCAGTACTACAGTAATCACAGAGTTGTTCTTGGATTGCAGTTTTACAGAGACTGATTGGTTGGTTGAATGCTCTTGAAATTAAACACAGAATAGATTTTCTTTGTCAATTTTGAAATATATGACATTGATTTGTCCAGATTTGGTCCAAATGTGGATTTAAATGTATTTAGATTTAAAAGGCCCATATTACACTATTTTCTGCTCTGTGTTATAATGTTATTTCCTCATCACAGACAGACCTGGAGTTGTGTTTTGTTTCATTCGCACATGTTTAACTCACAAACCATGCATAATTTGGCTGTGTTCTTCTCTCAAACTGAATGCACTCTCCACCTTGTGATGTTATGAGGTAATACAGGAAGTGCTCCACTCTGTAAACTCCCCACTTCACTAGAATAATTTGGATATTGCCAATCTTTATGGAACAAAAAGGTAAAAAAAAAAAAAAGTGACATCACAAGGTGGAACAGAGCATTTTGAGCTTTGGAGATATAGACAGACTAATAATAAAGGATTATGCAATCTTGTGTGAATGAAACAAAACACATCTCTGGGTATGTTAACAGCAACAGCATTCTAACCTGGCTTAAAGGAGAATTAATGTTTTGGTTTTTTTTACAATCTGAGCCTTATTTTGGTAATAAAACAAGTTGTTTTACTCACCCATAGCACTTTGGTGTCATATAGAGCACTTCCGGAGATGTTTTAGATTTGCGATCTCCGTAATGTGAGTTCTCGGGGCACATGTTTGCGGTCTCCAAATAACACAAACTTTAGCACTTTTCAAATCATAGAAGCTCAATGTCTTAGTCTACACTTTCGTTTGAGTCAAAAGTGGCCTGTAATCCGAGATTTAGCAATAGTTTCGAGTAGATGAGGAGGCCAGTGCGCATGTACAGAGTCACAGCTTATTTCGCTCTCAGCTCCCGGGACCCAAACATGAAACGCAATGCTTTAAATTATGGATAAATATCGGATTACAGGCCACTTTTGACTCAAACGAAAGCGTAGACTAAGACATCGAGCTTCTATGATTTGAAATGTGCTAAAGTTTGTGTTATTTGGAGACCGCTCAGAGCATATATTACATGCTCGGGGCATATATTATGAAAACTCGCGCTACGGGTATCGCTAATCTAAAACATCTCTGAAAGTGCTCCATATGACACCAAAGTGCTATGGGTGAGTAAAACAACTTGTTTTATTACCGAAATAAGGCTCAGATTGTAAAAAACGTTAATTCTCCTTTAATCTGAGGTAAAAGAACATTCATTTAGTTGTAAGGTTGTAGGCCACCAATGATCTTAATTTCAGTTACATCACTGGAAAAAACTGATGATTTCACTGTGCTGTCTGGATTTGGCTCGAAGCATAAAAAATACTGAATAAAGATATCATTCGGGACTTATCAAGCAATCTAACTTCCATTTCTTACAACCATGTGTTGACAAGGGACAGCTCCTGTACAGCCAATCATGTCATTAGATTTATTTCAAAGACTTTGGGGGAAAAATTACACTTCAGATATATGGGTTTTGGACATTGCATATCATCAAATGTAAATGAAAACAGACAATAATCCTGTAGCCGTCTGGATCTGGGCCTGAGCACAGGTATGAGTGGAGAAAGATGTATAGATCTACGCATTCCTGAGCCACCTGTTAAACCATAGAGCCCTGTTCACATGAGGATGACCTAACTCCAGCTCCAGCTCTGTGAGTTATGACTGCAGGCTGGATACCAAAGAGGACCATGCATTTGTACATGTTTGGTCAGATGAGGTAAAGAAGAGAGGGAGAGAGAGAGAGAGAAAGAGAGAGAGAGAGAAAGAAAGGAAAATGTGAGAAAGAGAGAATGAGAGAGAGAACAAGAGGGAGAGGATGAGAGAAGCTGAGAGGGAGAAAGAGAGAGAGGGAGAGAAGAGAGAAAACAAGAGGGAGAGAAAGAAAGAAAATAGAGAGAAAACGAGAGACAGAGAGTGGGAGAGAAATGGGGAGAGAAAGAGAAAGAAAGGGAGAGGACAGTTCAGAGAAAGAGTGAATGAGAGAGAGAGAAAGAGAGAAATGGGGAAAGAACAATAGATAGAAAAAGAAAGAACAAGAGAGACAATGAGAGAACACAAGAGAGAAAGAGAGAGGAAAATAGAAATTGGAAAAGAAAGACTGACAGATTTTGATTTTAAACAGACACTGATTGTCTGTCCAAAACATTTAGCAATTAGCCTACATTTCATTCAGACCTTGTGCTATTTACAAAAAAGAAAAAGAAAAAGAAAACAAAAACAAGCAAAGCTAAGGCTATGAACGACAGAGAAAGAACAGAGAAAGAGAGAAAACAAAGAGAGGGAGAGAGAGAGAGAAATAGGTTTTATATTTTTTAACCAAACATTTTGAGAGAGAGATAGAGAGCAAAATGGACAGAGGGGCAAAGGGGATAAAAAGAGAGAAAGAGGGAGGGAAAGAAACCCTAACCCTAAGAAATTGACAGAGGAGAAAGCAGTGTTGTATAGTAACGAAGTAATAATACTTCACTACTGTACTTAAGTACATTTTGGGAGACTTTGTACTTTACTTGAGTTAAAAAAAAAAGATATCTTTTAGTTTTACTTCACTACATTTCCGAATTTAATTGCATACTTTTACTCCGATACATTTTCAATGTGCTGTTTAGTTACTCGTTACAAAAAAAAACTCTACTGACTGCAAGGAAGTCAGGACGTGCCTGGGTTTGTTCGCTACCTGCGCAGCTGGTAACGGCAGAAGCTTTTTGTTGTATATTTCATTGTTGAAGACCGTTTTCTTGCAATTAGGCCCTTAATTGTACTGTAAAACATCATGTTCTACTCACCCATGGTAGTTTTGTGTCATTTGAAGCACTGCCAAAGATACTGGGTTTGTTAATATCCATAAAACGCCTTCCTATGGGCAATTAAATGCAGGTACAAAGTAGGTTATTTGTAATTTATTAATTACGGTATGGAGGCACTAATGTGTAGTGAATGTTCTTGTTTGAAAACATCCAGGTTATGTAGGGAATACAAATTTTGCCAGTCCAAATGAATGAAAGAATGGATAGCAGCCATTCCAGTCAGGTGCCAGTTGATGACGTCAGGAGCACCTGCCTTCACCAGACTTGCAAAAATTGTATTCCCCACACAACCCAGATGTTTTAAAACAAGAACATTTACTACACGTCATTAGTGCTACCGTACCATAATTATTAAATTACAAATAACGTTTGTAATTTAATAACAATTGCAAAAAACCCTCTTCTTCCAAAAGCACTCCTTCAATGGTGTTATGTATGCCTTATTTTCAGCACTGTTATTTAAAAAAAACAAAGGTTTAAATTCAGACTGCCTTTGCTTGATACTTTTACTTGTACTTTTAATTACATTACTTGAGTACATTTATTTTTACATTACTTGTCATACTTAAGTACAAGAAGTTCCAGATACTTTAAAACTTTTACTCAAGTAACATTTCAGTCAGTGACTTCGACTTTTACCAAAGTCATTTTATACTTTTACTTGAGTTTGATTTTCCAGTACTTTATACAACACTGGGAGAAAGAGACAGAAAGAGAAAAAAAGAGAGACAAAGAGAGAGAGAGAGAGAAAGAGAGGGAAGACGTATGTGTTATTTTACAGTCTTCTCCCAGGACGAGCGGTGCTCACTTGGTTCACATCTGGCCCACAACAGCTGGAGACTGGACGGGACCTCTGCAGTTTTGACCAGGAGACTTCTAATGGATTTGCATGAGACGTGTGAGAAATGTATATGATGTATTATGTAATCTATTGATAACAGGAGAAGTTCAATTTGTCAACTGGACAAAGTTTGTTTGGTTGAAAACGTTTCGCCGCTCATCCGAGAGGCTTCGTCAGCTCATATGTAATCTATTGTTCTACCAACATGATCTCAACACACTACAAGTTTCTCAGTCCTGGCAGAGACTGAATGAAGTGAGGCTGCAGGTGAAGTGTCTTGCCCATGGACACAAGAATAATAAAAGATAAAAAAAAAAAAAAAAAACCCAGTATGTACGTAATGGTCTGAGAGGGATTTGAACTTTTTGAACCTTTTGTTAGACTGAGCCATAATTCCTAAAAACAACAACAGCCCAGACCAGGGGTCGGCAACCTTTACCACTCAAAGAGCCATTTGGACCCGTTTCACACAGTAAAGAAAACACTGGGAGCCACAAAACCCTTTTGAAATTTAAAATGAAATAACACTGCATATAACAGCTTTGTTGCCTTTGTGCCATAGAATTACATTTTGAAAATGAATGAACTAAAATAAAATACATTTTAATGAAATACAGTGGTCCCTCGCTATATCGTGGTTCACTTTTCGTGACCTCGCTGTTTCGTGGATTTTTTTTTTCCAATTTTTTTTTATAGTGTATTAAAGCGCATTTCTGCGTCCTGATTGGCTAACGGACTGTAGACCTTTGCTGATTCGTCAGTCATTCTCCTCTGTGTCTCCTGTACAGGATGCGTTCAGTTTGCCAGATTTATATAAATGTTGGATCGCAGTGTAACTCTGAAGTGCTGTATGTTTGTTTCTCCCCGACAAAACCCGCCACAGCGAAGTGGCGCCAGGACGAAGAGGTCATAAGAACTGTGAAATACACACGAAATACACTTTGGTTTCGTTCTATAATACTGTGTTTTTTTGTTGAAAATCTACGAACGTTTGAGTGTTTAAACAAGAGAGAAATGTGAGAAAACGTTAATTCCAGTCTGAGAAAAGTGTAGAATGTGTGTGGTGAGGCGTTTACAGCCTAAAAACATGGAGAATAATTGTAAAATATAAAGCTGACGACTTCGCGGATTTTGCTTATCGTGGGTTATTTTTAGAACGTAACCCCTGTGATAAACGAGGGACCGCTGTACTGAGCCGCATCAGAGGGATCAAAGAGGGTTGCCGACCCCTGACCTAGACTGACACGAAATTGGTAATACAGTGGCAAAACAAGAAAATTCAAGTTTAATGTTGTTCATTTTAAAAGGTCCCATATAACACAAAATATTATATTATAATACTGTTACCACAAAACATACCTGGAGATGTGTTTTTTATTTCATTCATACATGTTTGAGTAATCCTTTATTATTATTCTGTCAACATCTCCAAAGCTCAAAATGCTCTGTTCCTTCTTGTGATGTCATGAAATGGGAGTTTTCAATTTAATAGTTACATTTTACCATTAGTTCAGTACTGTAGTAGCATTTACAGAGCTGAAATTATCCAAATTATTCTAGAGAAGATGTATGGAGTTTAAAAACACAGTGAAGCACTTCCTGTATTACCACATGACATCACAAGGTGGAACATTGTGTTTTCAGGTTGAGAGAAAAAGTCAGTCTAAATATGCAGGGTTAAACATGTGTAAATAATACAAAATATAAGTCCAGGTATGTTTTTTGATGCAGCAAAACATTGTAACATAGATCATAAAAAAATGCAACGTTTTCTGAGTTTCTATCTATTCTACACAATTCATTTAATATGATTATTATAACCGGTGATTTTAACTTGCACATAGATAACCTTTCAGACCCTATTGCAAATGAATTTTTGAATGTTCTTAATTATATGGATTTTACTCAACACGTCACGCAGCCGACTCACAACAGGGGGCACACTCTGGATCTGGTCATTACTTACGGCCTGACCACTAGTGTGTCCTCTGTTGCTGACCTGGCCATGTCTGACCACTACTGTGTGTTTTTTAATATCACTGGTTTTATACAGCAGGAGACCTCTGTGAGAACTGTGAGGAAGCGCCATTTGACCCCTGAAGTGGCAGAAAATTTTATCGAGGTGTTAGAGAAAAATCCCTCAATGGTTTTACCTGCCTCTTGCGATTCCATTACTGAAGATTTCAACAGTAGACTGCGGTCAGCCTTGGATCTGGTTGCTCCACTCAAAACCAAAAGTATTAAAACCAAATCAAAGCCTCCATGGATGAATGAAGACTTGAGAAATTCCAAGAGAGAGTGCAGGAGGGCAGAACGTCGATGGAGAAAAAACAAAACGACTATAAACCACCAATTATTCATCAATCAGCAACGGTCACATAACAATGCTACAAGGAATGCAAGAAATTTTCCACAATAATCACGAACCATAAAAATAATCCAAAAGTTCTTTTCTCAACCATTGAAAACATTCTAAACCCCGATTCTAACGCGTTTTACCTGACACCCACTGACTCTCTCTGCGAGCAGTTTGCTGACCACTTCACGGGAAAGATAAACACCATCCGATACAATATTTTATCTTGTCAAAGCTCTGCTTTTAACTCACCTGAGTGTTTGTCTCGCCCAGAGAAAACTCTGGACAGTTTAATGCTGGGTTAATGCTGGGATGCTGGACAAGGTCTTCTCCTCAGTGAGGCCCACCACATGTCTCGTAGACCCAATCCCCACTCCATTTTTTAAGTCTTTTTATGGATCTTTTAGGAATGAACTTTTGGTCATGATGAATTGCTCTCTTCAGACAGGGGTCTTTCCTGCTGCCTTCAAAGCGGCGGTGGTGAGGCCCCTGCTGAAGAAGAGCAATTTAGATTTTAATGATTTTAACTACCGACCAGTGTCTAACTTGCCATTTTTAAGCAAGATTCTAGAGAAACTTGTCTCTATCCAATTAAATGAGTTTCTAGATGATCACAACATTTTGGAAAAATTTCAGTCTGGTTTTAGGGTGAACCACAGCACCGAGACTGCCTTGGCAAAGATTTTAAATGACTTTAGAATAAACTGTGACTCTCAAAAGGTGACTGTGTTGGTTCTGCTGGATCTGAGCACTGCCTTCGACACAGTAGACCACATGATTCTTTTAACTCGCCTAAAACACCTCGGCCTCTCTGGTGCTGTTCACAAATGGTTCACGTCCTATCTCACAGACAGAACATTTATGGTAAGTATGGACACATGCTCCTCCAAGATCCATAAAATCACATGTGGTGTCCCCCAGGGTTCCATTTTAGGCCCTGTGCTTTTCAACCTGTACATGCTTCCCCTTGGCGGCGTCATCAGGAGACATGGAATCAATTTCCACAGCTCTGCAGATGATACGCAGCTTTACATTTCCGTGTCTCCTGATGACACCAGACCAATGGATGCTCTTTTTAACTGTATTCTAGATATCAAATCCTGGATGGCAAGAAACTTTCTCCAGCTTAACCAGGACAAAACGGAGGTTTTAGTCATCGGTCCTGAGGCCCAGAGAGAGAAACTTTTATCAAAACTACAAGCACAGTCCTTTTACCCATCTCCTCAAGTGAAAAACCTGGGCGTCATTTTTGACTCTGAGCTGACTTTTATCCCACACAAAAATGGGCTTCTATCACCTAAAAAAACATAGCCAGAGTTCGCCCTATTCTCTCTCAGGCCAATACGGAGACACTGATGCATGCTTTTGTCACCAGCCGTATAGACTACTGTAATGCCCTGCTCTCTGGTCTTCCCAAAAAGAGTATTTCAGGTTTGCAATTATTGCAAAATTCAGCAGCACGTGTCCTGACTAGGTCCAGAGGGCGGGATCACATTACACCGGTCTTAAAATCTCTGCATTGGCTCCCTGTGAGTTACAGGATAGATTTTAAAGTTCTTTTACTGGTTTTTAAATGTCTTAATGGTCTTGGGCCTTCCTATCTTTCAGAACTGCTTTCCCCTTATGAACCTTCACGGGCCCTGCGCTCCTCCGGCAGCAGGCTCCTGGTCATTCCCAAAGTCAGGACACACACTCACGGAGAGGCGTCTTTTCAGTACTACGGCCCTCGTCTATGGAACTGCCTGCCGGAGGACCTCAGGGCTGCAGAGAACGTTCATGTTTTTAAGAGTGGGCTCAAGACTCACCTGTTTAGCTTGGCCTTTGACTGACTTCGGTCGTCTGTTTGCTTGTCTTTTATTTGTTCTTTTGTTTGTTGTTGCTGTTCCTGTTGTTGCTGCTGCTGTTGTTGCTGTTCCTGTTGTTGCTGTTCCTGTTGTTCCTGTTGTTGTTTTGTTGTTGCTGTTGTTGTTGCTGCTGTTGTTGTTGCTTTTGTTGTAGCTGTTGCTTTCGTTGCTGTTGTTGTTGCTGTTGTTGCCGTTGTTGTTGTTGCTGTTGTTGTTGCTGTTGTTGTTGCTGTCGTTGCTGTTGCTGTCGTTGTTGCTGTCGTTGCTGTCGTTGTTGCTGTCGTTGCTGTTGTTGCCGTTGTTGCTGTTGTTGTTGCTGTTGTTGCTGTTGTTGTTGCTGTTGTTGCTGTTGATGTTGTTGCTATTGATGTTGGTGTTGCTGTTGTTGCTGCTGTTGTTGTTGCTGCTGCTGTTACTGTTGTTGTTGCTGCTGTTGTTCCTGTTGCTGTTGTTGCTATTGCTGTTGCTGCTGCTGTTCCTGTTGCTGCTGCTGTTCCTGTTGCTGTTGTTGCTGTTGTTCTTGTTGATGCTGTTGATGTTGCTGCTGTTGTTGTTGCTGTTGTTTCTGTCGTTGTTGCTGCTGTTGTTGCTGCTGCTGTTGTTGTTGCTGATGTTCCTGTTGTCGTTGTTGTTGCTGCTGTTGCTGCTGTTGCTGCTGTTGCTGCTGTTGTTGCTGCTGTTGCTGCTGCTGTTCTTGCTGTTGTTGTTGTTGCTGTTGTTCTGTCGTTGTTGCCGTTGTTGTTGCTGCTGCTGCTGTTGCTGCTGTTGTTGTTGATGCTGTTGCTGTTGCTGCTGTTGTTGCTGTTGTTGTTGCTGTTGTTGCTGCTGTTCCTGTTCCTGTTCCTGTTCTTTTTTTTTTTTTTTTTTTTCCCCTGGCGGCACGGTGGCTGAGTGGCTAGCACTCATGCTTCACAGCAAGAAGGTTCGGGTTGCCCGGGCCTTTCTGTGTGGGGGGTTTCCTCCGGGTACTCCGGTTTCCCCCACCAACCTAAACATGCGCCATAGGTAAAATCCTCCAGCTTAGGGCCTGACCAAAGCATAAATAACAAAACAAAATCATGGGGATGGTCCCCGGGTCAAATATAGAAACAACTTCTCCTGTGCGAGATCAATAAAGGTCAATCTTCTAATCCTTGACCACTGTAAGGCGCTTTGTGCTACAATTTTGTATGAAAAGCGCCTTATAAATATTTGATTGATTGATTGATTGATTGATAACCTAATCTAATCCTAATCTGATTATAATATACCATTTATTTGTGTTATTGACATATTTGGACAGTTCTAATTGACTTTAGTGTCTCAGAATAGCTCATGTTGTTATATTTGATCTCCTCTCACATTTTCCTGTCAGTGTAGTGCCATTAAATCACTGAGAAACATAAATTGGGCTTGAACACTTGAACCAAAAAAGGAAAAATATGTTTCTCTTTATTTCCATCTTAAAGTGAGAAATGAGACTTGTTGGCAGTGAGTTATAACTGTCCTCCCTGTGTCAAATGGACAGCTCAGACTGGTCCATAACACACTTGACTGTTGTGGAAACACGCAAAGCTCCAGGATGTTCCCCTACAACACTCCAGTACTTACGATTTTAAAGGTCCTTTATTACACAAAATTGACTCTTGTGAGCTTTTAGAGATGTTATAATGTTCACACAACTCCAGGTATCTTTTTGATGAGGAAACGTTATAACATCTAGATCAGAAAATAGCATATTATGGGCTCTTTGTTGTTTGAGGGAATGTGACAGATAAATTCACAACTTGAGTGTTTTCTGTTTGAGAGAAGAGCTCAGACTAAACATGCAGGGTTTGTGTGTTAAACATGATCTTTATGTCTGGGACTGCGGATGGAAATTAGCACTGTGCTAAATCCGGCATATTTACGTCGGTTTGTGTGATCTTATACAAATTGTGCGTTCATTAATATGCTTTGTCCCTTCCAAATAAATGAATAAATAAATAAATAATGTGTGAATGAAAAGCAAAAGAAAAAAACATTAGTATGTTTTTGAAGTGGAAACATTATAACATGATTTAAAGGAGAATTAAGGTTTTTTACAATCTGAGCCTTATTTCGGTAAACAAGTTGTTTTACTCACCCATAGCACTTTGGTGTCATATGGAGCACTTCCAGAGACGTTTATATCCGTAACGCGAGTTCTCGGGGCATATAATATATGCCCCGAGCGGTCTCCAAATAACACAAACCTTAGCACTTTTCAAATCATAGAAGCTCAATGTCTTAGTCTACACTTTCTTATGAGTCAAAAGTGGCCTGTAATCTGAGATTTATCCATAATTTACAGCTTTGCGTTTCATGTTTGGGTCCCGGGAGCTGAGAGCGAAATAAGCTGTGACACCGCACATGCGCACTGGCGTCCTCATCTACTCAAAACTATGACTAAATCTCAGATTAGAGGCCACTTTTGACTCAAACGAAAGCGTAGACTAAGACATTGAGCTTCTATGATTTGAAAAGTGCTAAAGTTTGTGTTATTTGGAGACCGCAAACATGTGCCCCGAGAACTCACATTACGGAGATCGCAAATCTAAAACATTTCCGGAAGTGCTCCATATGACACCAAAGTGGTATGAGTGAGTAAAACAACTTATTTTATTACCAAAATAAGGCTCAGATTGTAAAAAACGTTAATTCTCCTTTAAGGCTCACAAGAGTGAATTTGACATTATATAGGGCGTTTAATCATTTTAACCCACACCAGAACATTGTTACACTTATGTTGTTTCAGTGCAAAAGGTCCACAACCATAACCATAATTATCATATATTAAAAAAAGTGAAAATTGAATGCCAAGTGGCTCATTGGTAGAGCAGCAGGAATATATGCAGAACTCTTTGCATGTGATTTTGAGTCTGAACTGACTGTGTTATAAAGAAAATAGTCATCAGTCATTTTAGTAATTGCAAAACAACTTTTACAAAGACTATGGATTACTCAAAATCACAGCTTTCCTTTCTGTACATTTTGATTTCACACACAAGGTCAAAACCAGGGAGTGATTCATTGGAGCAGATCCCAGCAGTTACAGTGTCTACCCTTCAATTTTTTTCATTGTATTACCAAAATGTTTGTGTTAAAAATTAAACAACATGCGTTTTGACGTTGAATAACTCAACTTTGTACTCCGCAAATAAACCACAAGCGATCTACTGTTGTGTGACCCAGATTCTGCATAAATCAGCTATTTGTTCTTTTATCAGTGAGTGAAATGTCATCTGACTCCATTTTGCCTTCTTCCCAAATGTCACCGAAGATCCCACGGCCACAAAAATGCAACTAAACTTTACTACTTTATATATTAAAGACCTCTCAGATGTTGCCATTATTCCCTCAAGAAATACTTGAGGGAATAATGGCAATAATAATGGAATTATATAATGGAATACCGGAGTCACTTCATTCACTTGAACTTCATATTGATGAGCTGACTTAGAATTTGTATTTTTGTCCAAGCCATCCCTCCGTTCATCCATTTTATCATTCACCAGAGTTCAAAAAGGGGTTCTCCAGAATCAGTGGGGGAGTATTGAAAATGTTACTCAAGTACTATTACAGTTACTTGACTAATAATGTACTGAAGTATAAGTACTTCCAAAGCAAAGGCAGCAGTGCATTGGGACAATTGAGACTTGTACAGTACTTAGTAACGTCTATGAGTTAAAATGTATAACTCATTACAATTACAATAGTATTATAATAACAGGTTTAAAAATCGAGTTAAAAATCTACAATTATCCCAAAAATCTACCGAATTACAGTATTTATTATCTTCTTTTATTGCATGCTACTTTTTCCTGCTGTTCTTGATCTGTGCATTGCAACACTGGAATTTCCCCACTGTAAATCCGTTTCTAATCCAAAGAAATATTTCTTTTTTAAGTATTGAGGTTAGCTTTATTGGATCTGTACAACTGTGGGACTAATAAAGGCATATCTTATCTTATCTTATCTTACTGTGGGTATTTGTAATTTTCCATCCATTTATCCATCCATCCATTTTCTTCCGCTTTATCCAGGGCCAGTGTTCTGTCAAAATGAGTTACCAGCAGCCTAAATCGACGTCTATTGATTCACGCTACCTCATGGAAATAAGCTACCTTACGTTTTTCCTGTTTAAGATAAGAGAAATTCACTTGCCACATTAGCTCCAGGCAGTTTAGTGCACTTTAGGCAGTTTAGTTAGGGGTAATTTACAGTTGTACAGATCCAATAAAGCTAACCTCAATACTTAAAAAAGAAATATTTCTTTGGATTAGAAACTGCGGATTTTATGATGTTTGCACATGGTAATCATACTTTATACCTTAGTTATGTCAAATTTCATCTAATCTATATAAATATGCATAGTTCATTTTGACAGTTGTATCATGTTATCAAATAGGGCTCTGTCTAAAGGTAGCACATATTGACACAATTGAACTATCAAATAATGCTCCCACTGTAGAATCACCATTATTCATAAATTTATATGAGTATGGGTAGAGGTTAGTCTGGTTAACACCTGACCATATCACAAGTAAGATATGGGTCTGGAAACTCGCTTCGAAAAATCCCGTAGCGGAGGTGTGGTTAGCGATTGCCAAGGGCCGTTTATTGGGCGTTATGAATGTCTATCATTGAGCGTATACGTAAGTCCATAGCCAATCATGTCAGTTGTCAGTTCAAACTACAAGCTTCCGTTTGTCATGTAGTACGCGTCACCGTCTTGCCACACCTCCCCCGCTCTCTGATTGGGGCCCTAAATCTGGGATTCTCGCTTGGACGAGTTTCCAGGCCGCCTTCCAGTTCGAAACGAACGGAAGCGGCCTGGGAATTCCCAGGCTAGGTAGAGGTAGCAAATCTTAACTATATCTTCTCCCTAATAATACAATGCATGCTCATATCTTGTGATACTGGGGACATTGAAGATGGGACAATTCCACGCAATTCAATTTTATTTATATAGTGCCAATAACAATGGATTTGTCTCTTAGTCATGATGGATGAGGACAGAAAAGGGGATAACAGAAGAAACATTATAACAAACATTTATTTGAAAAATATATACACGTGATCCAGGGAGGGAAATTGATCCCATCTGTGCCTCGGGTTGCTCAAATTGATGGGCAGTTAAATTGTAACAGCGCTTGGGGGTGTGAGCATGCACAGTAGCACTAGATAGCTCAAATCGACAGGTAGCTCATAATAACAGGACACCAGGTCATGGAAGCAGCGGTCTGAGCAGGGACTCCCAGACCTCATACACTTTCTCCAGCGTGTCCTGGGTGCCTCCTCCTGGTGGGAAGTGCCCAGAACACCTCCCCAGGAACACCTCTCCAGGAGACGCTCACATGCCTGAGCCTCAGCTGGCTCCTCCAATGTGGCTGAGCTCCTCATCCCATTTCTAAAGCACGTATCTGTGATCTTGTTCTTTCGGTCATTATCCAAACCTCATAACCATATGAGGGTAAGAAGTAGACTGATAGCTCTGCCTTGTGACCCCTTCTTCACCACAACAACCCGATACAGCGACCGCATCACTGCAGACACTGCACTACTCCACCTGTCAATCACAGCTACTTCGCATCCCATACAAAAATACAATTAAACTTAACAACTTTACAGAGTAGAACCCTCTCAAATTCCCTGTCATTATTCCCTCAAGCATCACTCCATTATCTTCTACTTTATAATGATGGTCAGTAACATTGGACACAGGTCCTATTTACCATTGCATTCAAAAAAGGGGGCCCTCCAGCATAGAGCTGCTCTGTATAAACACAGGACCGCTTCATTGCACTATGGCCCATGTCCAAAAACTGATTTTGGATCTGGACATCATCTGAAGGGGGTTTCCTCGCTCCAAACTATGATATCATTAGAGTTTTTCCTCTCTCTCTCTCTCTATGCTCTCTCTCTTTGTGCTCTCTCGCTCCCTGCTCTCTCACTCTTCCTCTGCTTGCTCTCTCTGTCTTCCCTTTCTCTCTCTCCCTCTTTCTCTCTGCTCTATCTCTCTCTTTCCCCTCTCTCTCTCTGTGCACTCTCTCTCTCTCTCTTTACCCCCTCTATTTCTTCTCTCTTTCTTTCTCTCTCTTGTAATTTCTTGCATGTTTCTTCATGGGTGCGGGGTGCATAGGTCCCCCAAGGTCAGGATTCTATCCCGGGACTTCCCTTGTGGCTCTGATGATGTGTTCCATTTCTCCTCCAGAGGTTTGAATTAATTCAGCCAAAGAACACTGTATTGTTACACCCACTTATGGAATGATATACTGTATGTAAAAAGGTTTTATTTGATGGCTAATCAAATATAGACAGCAATTCATTTAATTAAATACAGGCAATACATATTTTTCAGCTGTATGAAAATGATATGCCATTGGAAAGTACCAGATAAAGTGCAGGAACTTGATCTCAAGGTTGCCAGGTTTCAGTAACAAAACTCAAGCAGTATTTTCCACTGTATTTGTAAAAATAGCTCCTCCGATGACACAGACTCACCCACTCCTCTCTCACACACAAACAGTGCAATGAATGGAAATTAGCCCATGACAACACGAGATGGGGGTATTCATTGCTAACACATTACTTCTTTAAATCACCATGTCACCTTTTATTGTTTTGTAAATGCTATATTCACCACAAACAATGCATTAACATGTTTTATAAGTTTCACTTTTGTTTTTGACTGTCTGAGGCCCCCTCACTTTGCTTTCTAACCCCCTTCGGAGATCTATCACATTTCAATCAACGTGCCTTCTGCTGATGAAATTACTGCACATCGCATCAGGTTTGTGCAGTGCAGTGTGTTGTTTTGTATCCTGCTTTTGTATGTTTATAGAAAATAGCCGCGTGGGAGTGTGGGCGATGTATACTGCCTGACAAAAGTATTAGGATGATTGTCCTAGTCTAGTCCTGCTTTAGACCTGAGTTAGACCTACACTGCAATGAGTCCCCATTTTTACTATAATATGCCTTTACACATGATGAAATTTGCTTTAATATATCAATAAATTGATTTGTTCTCATTACCAGTACGTCTTGTTATCATTATTTATGAAAGTTCAGAAATACACAATCGTCCTAATACTTTTGTCAGGCAGTGTAGACTTGTGGATTGAGCATTGGATAGAAAGAATCATAGCGCTAACCGTATGGAGAGCCCAGGAGAGATCACTAGATTACTCAAACATACAGGGATGACACATAAATGTTTTTAGAGGATAAAAGCTCCAAAGCTCCAAAAATGTTATTCAACTCTTTTCCCACCAAATAAGCAAATAATAATTGGAATTTTGTACCACTTTTTACTACTAAAACTACTACTATTATACTACAAAATGAAACACAGCTTCATGCCTGTTGCAAGCAAACTGTTTAGGGCTATTAAAAAACACTTTACACAGCGTTTTATACAGAAATTCCCTATTTTCCACAATCATTTAGACTCAAGATTATACGACTTGTTCCATAAAAGATTTTTCTGGAAATGTTACCCTTCACAACACATCATAAACTCACTGTGTTGATTGGTTTATCGAGAAAACTTAAGTGTCAAAAATGCCAGTGACAAAAGCCATATATATATGTGGTCAGTGTGGTTTTACTCTTACTCGCTTACTCTCTTTTTGAGTTGAATTTAACAATACACATTTGGCAACAAAACATGCACATTCATCACTGTATTTGCTTGTGTTATTAGTGAATTATTTGGCGCGTGTATAAAGTTCCAATCATCCACAGTCCTTTTCACAAATACACAAAGTTCATGGTACATTAGTGGACATAAGAAGCTGTACATTCTACAACCTTTTGTTTTCTAACATTTCCTTTCACAGCTGTAGTGTTGAAAGAAATCTAAAGAAAATAAAACATTTGCCCTGTTTTTTTTTTTTTTTTGATGACTGTAATTTTACTTCCTGAATGGACAGCAGATGTGACCAGTGGTGAAAGGTAACGAAGTACAAGTGCTGAATTTGTTTTAATGTATCTGTACTTTACCTAAGTACATTTTAAAGTGAAAAATACAAAAAAAACAAAACAACAACAACTAAGATGCTATAAATGTGTTGACAAAGGAATCATTTTGTTTTTCACGTGTTTAAGGCAGTAAAAAACAGGTACAGCACCTTTAATGAAACATATCTGAACGTGACCAAGAAGTGCAGTGTTAGCATGCTAGTTGTTAGCAGTGGTGTGACAGCCTCTGAAAGGTGTGAAAATAATTAGGATGCTAGGAATGTATTGACAAAGGAATCATTTTGATATGTGCACATCTTAAGCCAGTAAAAGTCAGATACAGCCCCTTTAAAGGAGCCATATTACGCAAAATTGACTCTTGTGAGCTTTAAACCATGTTAGAATGCTGTTACCTCATCAAAAACATACCTGGAATTTTGTTTTGTTTCATATTATTGTTCTGTTCACATCTTGAAAGCTCAAAATGCTCTGTTTCACCTTGTGATGTCACGAAGCTGTAGTTTTCACATTTAGAGCTATCTTTTACATTTTGTTTAGTAGAGATTGGCAATTCAACTGTTGAATTTATCCAAATGATTCTTGTGAAAGTGTACGGACTTCCTGTGTTACCACATGACATCACAAGGTGGAACAAAATGTTTTTTGTTGGAGAGAAGAACTCAGCCAACTCAGTGCAGGATTTGTGTGTTAAACATGTGCCAATGAAACAAAGCTCCAGGTAAGTTTTTGATTAAAGGAGAATTAACGTTTTTTACAATCTGAGCCTTATTTCGGTAATAAAACAAGTTGTTTTACTCACCCATAGCACTTTGGTGTCATATGGAGCACTTCCAGAGATGTTTTAGATTTGCGATCTCCGTAATTTGAGTTCTCGGGGCACATGTTTGCGGTCTCCAAATAACACAAACTTTAGCACTTTTCAAATCATAGAAGCTCAATGTCTTAGTCTACACTTTCGTTTGAGTCAAAAGTGGCCTGTAATCCGAGATTTATCCATAGTTTCGAGTAGATGAGGACGCCAGTGCGCATGTGTGGAGTCACAGTTTATTTCACTCTCAGCTCCCGGGACCCAAACATGAAACGCAAAGCTGTAAATTATGGATAAATCTCGGATTACAGGCCACTTTTGACTCAAACGAAAGTGTAGACTAAGACATTGAGCTTCTATGATTTGAAAAGTGCTAAAGTTTGTGTTATTTGGAGACCGCTTGGGGCATATATTATATGCCCCGAGAACTCGTGTTACAGATATCGCTAATCTAAAAGATCGCCGGAAGTGCTCCATATGACACCAAAATGCTATGGGTGAGTAAAACAACTTGTTTTATTACCGAAATAAGGCTCAGATTGTAATAAACGTTAATTCTCCTTTAAGAAACAACATTATAACATAGATCAGAAAACAGTGTAATACAGGCTCTTTAATGAAGCATATCCAACTCTGACTCTGGCCCTTGATTTTACCATTGTATCACCCATCTCTCCTCTTCAGTGAGCGTAGTGAATGTTAAGACCCAGGTTTGCAGTTAATGAAGGATAAAACAGTAAACAGCTGTGTGAATGTTGCAAGAGGCCCACCCTGAACTAGACCATCTGATGGTAACTACTACTACTCCTGTTACCACTACTGTAGCTCTGAACTACAGCGCTGTGTTTGGTGTCAAAATACAGAAACATGTGTCCCACTGAGAGAGAAACAGCTGGATCAAACAACCTCTCAGAAAGCCCTGTCACGAGGTTAAAGTACCAAAATGTGCTAGGTGGACCTTGTAATAATGTTTGGGCAGTTACTGATGTGGTAGATGAACTAACAGCTTAAGTTAGTAGTGTACATCGGTCTATCTGTTTTTGTGTCTCTGTGTTAAAGGTGCAATATGTAACTTAAAGGGCATGTATTATACTATTTTCTGATCTATCTTATAATGTTCCTCTGAGTTCTTCTCTCAAACTGAACCTTGTGATGTCATGTCATATAATTTCCAGTCTCTATACAAAACAAAATGCAAAGAGTGACTGTAAATTTGAAAAGAGGTGTCGAAAAGAGATCGGAGATGTGGACAGACTAATAATAAAGGGTTACTTGAACATGTGTGAAATGTATGAAACAAAACACCACTCCAGGTATGTTTTTGACGTGGTAACAACATTCTAACATGCCTTAAAACTCAAAAGAATCAGTTTTGTGTAATATAGGACCTTTGACTTAACATCTCCATGAAGATGTCATTGCTTTGCCTAAAAAATGTTCCACAGTATGGCAATACTTATCTATCTTCATGGAGATATAGCAGGTGACAAATTACAAATCAGATCTGTGGGGAGGTAACTTCACAAGTAAGAGTGCATAATTTTCAAGGCACTGATGAGCATTACATGGAATAAATGCAAGATAAGTTAAGCATACTGTTATATTGTGAAAGATTACAGGCAAAGCAAAATTATCAGGCTGATCACGGATTGATAAAACATTTTAAATGACTGCTTCAAACAAGACCAAAACTTGAGTAACTTGCTCCAGTTGTTTTTCTAATTTGTTTTTATACTAAATTTACCAGATGTATTATTCTTCTTATCAGTACAGTTTTTGTATGCAACCCAATCTGAATATCTGTTTTCTTTTATGACCACAATGCACAAGCATCTGTTTGGAGAGCAGGGGTAGTCACAGCCAATAGCTTGTTCCATAGCCATGCAAATTATAACCATTAATCTTCTCCACAATAAATGAACTATTTGAAGTTTTTGGAGTGTTTATCCAATTCCAGCAAACAAAGGTCATCTGTATATGTATAAAATAGCTTTGTGCTTTCTGATTGACATTTAGTATAAGAAAAACATTAAAATACAACACATTTTAATCACTCTTTATTGAAGTCCCTATGATGAACTGAATTGGAATTGTGTAAGGATTATGACATGCTTAATGAAGTTTTAAAAAGTTGGAACTAGAGCAGGGGTCTCAAAAAAACTTTTTTCACAGAGGGCCTCATATTGATTAATGGAGGCAGAGGGCCATAGACCAGTCTTGATGCAGTGATTTAGTTGGGTGCATTTTTCACACTTTGACAGAGGCTCTTGGAACATTCATTTTAGGTTTGTATCACTGTGCAATGTGATTCTACTGAGGTAACAGTGGTATTTGGACACCCCTGAACTGGAGTTAAAAGGTAAATTTAAACTATTAGCGATTCTAATTGACTGTGGTTTGGATTTTTTTTTTTTTACTAAATTAGCATAATGTGCATTGTACGACTGAAGTGGTCAATATGGCTGAAATGCATAACAGCAATTTGTACTCATAAAAGTCCTATTGGTGCATAAACTGCAGCAACAATCCTGTGTAACAAAATTGCAAATGTCTCTCCAGCATACTATATAATCATGCTATATAATAACTCTTATAACTGTAACAAATCTGACAACACTCCATAAACAACTTCATTTGCACTTTCTCAGTCTCAAATTTTGTGCATGCTGGTGAAAATGCGCCTTTTACAGATTCACAAGATTCAGCAAAATTACGAGGTGTCTTCTTTAGTGTCTCTGTAAGAAATCGGTTTGGCTTTTGGCTCCACTTTTGGCACAATATTTATCATTTCAGGGCCTATGGTCAGATGTAAATATCCAATCTCTAATGTTATTGTAGCTGATATGCCCAAAGCAGAGGTTTGTGAATCCGGAGGGACGGGCCAGCTGTGCAGTATTCTAAACCATTACCAAAGTCATTCAATATCTCCTCTGCTCTGTGTGAGAACTCTTCAGATGGGACTAAACTGAGGAGTGATGAGAACATGGACAGATTTGACGCATCTGTCTCTAGCGTAAAAAACCCCTCCAACATTTTTTTTACAGAAAGCAAGCTTCGGAGAAGCATAATTATTCACTGCAATGAGTTTATTAT
The DNA here is from genome assembly GCA_036785185.1 of Paratrypauchen microcephalus. NCBI lineage: Eukaryota > Metazoa > Chordata > Actinopteri > Gobiiformes > Gobiidae > Paratrypauchen > Paratrypauchen microcephalus. The sequence continues at coordinate 750,576 of JAVJIX010000223.1, read as the reverse complement.
GTGTTTTTTCAGAGACCAGATTGGAATTTTGATGTCATGGTAAAATTAGCAACAACTAGCATGCTAACATGCACTAGGGCTGTAGTCAACTGAAGACATTTTTGCGTCAAGAGTCCCTCAGTCGTCCAGGTAGAATCCATGATAAAAGGAGAAATTCAATTTGTCAACTGGACAACTGGTCAACTGGTTAGACCTGGTCTAACCAGCACTAGAACCAGAGCTGGCGAAGCCTCTCGGATGAGCGGCGAAACGTTTTCGACCAAACAAACTTTGTCCAGTTGACAAATTGAATTTCTCCTTTTATCATGAAGACATTTTTGTTGGACTAAAGACAAAAAATGGGGCAAGGCAAAAGCACAGTGTGTATCTCTTTGTATCTGACCAAACTGCACTCACAAGACTACGACTAGCATGATATCAATAGCTAGGCCCAGAGCATTAACTTTCTGATTATCGAACAATGAAACACTTATTATTAAGTGTTATTATTAATAAAATAATAATAATTAGAATAAAACACATTAGAATTAAATGCTGAAAGCTGTGTTCTTATTCACTTCACCATCCAAAGAAATCTGTTGCCCAAAAATTGACAATTTACAAATGAATAATGTGCTAGAAAAAATTGTGAACGTCTGTGTGTTTTTTGTATGTGTTTTATTGAATATGCCACAAGCATTTAAAAGTTCTGTCAGAGAAGTTAAAAAGTGAAAGTAACACATACCACAGCTGGAGAGGCCTTCAAGATCCGCAAACAAGGTCCAAGGAGCATAAATCGAGATGATGGAGCCTATACCTTACCTCACTCCTGCAGTGCTGGAGAAGGCATCAGATACAACATTAAAACATAGATCAGAAAATAACATAATACAGGCCTTTTAACACACCAGGAACACATTTTGGGGCATTGGGAATTGTGGCAGGCATTTAGCTCCTCTTTCATCAATTATAGAAGTCGATTAACATTTCCTCATGCACAAGTAATAGTAAGCATTGCTGGAGGGTGAGATTACATGAAGAAAATTTAATTCTAAGAAACTAGACTTACCTGGACATCTGAGGATTACGCAGGTATACAGACAGACGGATTGCCAATTGAGACTCCCTAAAGACCTCAAATGGTCACTTTACTATATATATTATGAACTAATACAATGTTTTTTGTTGTTGTTTTTTCAATCTCTTGTATCCCACCGTCCCTCCCTATATGTCATTGAATATAACATTACAGCATTGTACAGCATTGCAGCTCAATTGATATCCATAGTTAATACCCCACATACTTAACTCAAAACTCAAGCTTCTTTGCCAGACTGTGAAAAAGCGCCATATCCCCATAAGACTAAAGCCATGACTGCACCGTTCACTGCTGTATTACATGTCCAGTTGGAGTGCCGAGGCAGACAGCTGTTGAAATCCACAAGAGGGAAAATAATATCCAAAACATTGAGAGTCATTTAACAAAGATTATAGAGACTTGTGATTTGTACATTTATGCATTTTAGTGGTTCAAATAAATCCGTCATGTCCTCCATTACTAAATAGTGCACCAGAGGAGGGCCGTATCTGTTTACATTAGTGCTGATTGAGCAGCTGTCATGGCCATTCAAACTTGGTCAGAGCTGTCCGCACTTGTGTCTGTGTAATGTCCCTTTATGACTTGTGAAAGATAGCTATTGAATAGTCAAATGAAATTTCTTTTGGCTAAAATATTGTTCCTTTCTTGTGTCAAAAGTCAGTACAAGAAGCCCATAATTCATTGGTAGTGTACTCTTAAATGGTTATGACATTAGTGTTGCTCTCAGTGGGACTAACAAGTGTTGTAATGCTTAAAGGTGCATTGTGTAACTTTTCCGGTGGAGGGTCTGCCAAACGCTTGTCTCCATGAAGATGTTATTGCTTTGTCTGGAATGTTTCACAGTTTGGTATTAAACCTTTCTATCATGGAGACCAAACCAGACCAAGTTATAGGCCAGATCTGTGGAGAGGCAACCTTTCTCACAGTCAGAATGCCTGTTTTTCTAGGTATTTTTTGAGCTATAAAACCCTGTGATTTGTGTTCAATGTCATACTGTGTAACATTGCAGGCAGAGCACTGACATCTATAGAAACAAGCAGGTGACAGACCCCCCCACCAGAAAAGTTACACAATGCACCTTCAAATAATGTATATTTTTTATTTTGTTTCTTGTAAACCCCCATTATTTATCCAAAACAGGTCCAATGGCACCCTAGAATAGACCTTACCGGGAAGGCTGAGAAGTGTGATTCCCCGATAGTTGGAACACACCCTCCGGTCCCCCTTCTTAAAGGTCCCATGGCATGAAATTTTCACTTTCTGAGGTTTTTGAACGTTAATGTGAGCTCCCCTACCCTGTTTAGCCCCCCCATGGCTAAAAGTTGCGAAATGTGTAAACTGAGCATTTGCGATCCTTTTCCTCGTTTGAAAAAAAGACTCTGAACAGACTCTGAAAGACTCTGAAAGATTCTGAACAAGGGAACTTTCTGACGTCACACTCGCGGAAAGGTTTCCACCCCCGGTCTGGATGTCTACCCACCGTCTCTGGAAATCACGCCCAGAGAAATTGGATCGCAAACGAGCTACGAAATGCGAGATGCGTTTTTTTTATTTGCCTGGAGACATGTGAGAGTGTTTCCAGGCTCGGATGTCCTTTAGCCGAGCCTCCAAACCTCTGAAACAGCAGTGGTTTAATTTTATATTCTGTGGAAATGTGTTGTTGTTTTTTTTTAATGGAAAGCGTGTTATATCTTCCTCCGCACTTACACACACGGAAGTAGGGAAAGCACACAGTGCACTGCTAATCCAGGAAACAGTGGCGTCTTTAGCCACAACCCACCCACTGCACTGGCCTGTCTCTGTCCTCCTCATTTGCATTCAAGCAACAACGCCCAGAATAAAGTGTTTCGGAGACATATTTATGACTCTGACTGTCTTCATGAGGCTTTCTCATACACTGAGGCTTGATTTTGAAGAAGGATTTATTTACAGTATTAGGGAACCATTAAGGCGCCATATAAAAGTATCAAGAAGTACCATGTCATGGGATCTTTAAACAGAGGTACCACCACCCCGGTCTGTCAGCCCAGAGGTACTGTCCCCGACCGCCACGCGATGTTGTAGAGACATGTCAGCCAAGACAGCCCTACAACATCCAGGGACTTAAGATATTCAGGACGGATCTCATCCACCCCCAGGGCCTTGCCACCGTGGAGCTTTCTAACCACCTCAGTAACTTCGGCCAGGGTGATGAACGAGTCCGCCTCTGAGTCCCCAGCCTCTGCTTCCTCCTCGGAAGACGTGACGGCGGGATTGAGGAGATCCTCAAAGTATTCCTTCCACCGTCTGATAACATCCCCAGTCGAGGTCAACAGCTCCCCACCCGCACTGTAAACAGTGTTGATGAAGCACTGCCTCCCCCTCCTGAGGCGCCAAACGGTTTGTCAGAATTTCTTTGAGGCCGTCCGAAGTCTGGGTGTCCCTGCTTAGACTGTTGCCCCCGTGACCCGGCCCCGGATAAGCGGAAGAAAATGGATGGATGGATGGAGGTCCAACGGCTTCTTGTTCAAAACTGCTGAACTGAGAAACCCCGCCCCTTCATGTGGGCATTTCAGCATTATAAGCATCAGATCTGGATGTTTTGTTTTTTTATGTTGGCCCTATACATATATGATTCAGAGTATTTTTTTTTTTAAATAACTGAAAGCGAGTATAGAGCTGTGGGCGGAGATAGGGGGTGAGTGACATTTTTGTGAGCACTCAAGTCTTGAATGCTGGTCAAAGCAGGATTACTCAAACATGGATGAATCAATGATGAGGAAATACCCTTATAAACATGGTCCATTTTACATATTTTGTCCCCTTTAATAATATAGTTCTTACTATATGTAGCAATCTTTTATAGCAATCAATACTCAAGTGTTTTTGTTTTGGTTGTTTTGCTAGAGAAATTGCACTGCCAGTTCAGTACTCGATATCTTGGCCTATGTCATCAGAAGTATAATACTCCCAACAATGGAAGCATAGCCAGACAGGACTAGACTGGAATGGATAATACCATCACAATGTATTGAAGGTTCACATCTCTGGGTCTTCTTCCAAGTTATTTTAAGTTATTCTTCAACAGTGGGAAGTTGCCACAGCTGGTCTTGGGAATTGTCAACAAAAACATGGCTACTTTGAAAGACTCACTCACTCAATCACACATAAAAAAGTAGTGTTTTGCCAAAGGAAACAACAATAGTATATACTTTTCAGGACTGGGTTTGAACTGACCAACTTTTGAGTTTGTGTTAGTTTATGCAAGTGGCTTAACAACTTCTTTCCACACCGTAATGTCATAGAAGAGACAACCCATTTTAAGTTTGTACAGACACACAGACATGTGTTATAAAATAAAGACATTAATTTCCATTTAATTGATGACATAATCCTCATATACTACAATATGGCATTTTTCATTTGAGCACTATAAGCTTAAATTGCATTCCAGTTAATTTGCCAGTAAAATGAATCTACTAATAATTGGTGCTGAAGTGTAACATAAAGCAAAACTAAGGATTACAACTGTGACTCCCTGAGGTCCGCAGACATGCTGTTCTGTGTGGGAACTGTCACTGTTGTGTTAGCAGGCAATCCTTTAAACCCTGGAAAATGAGCAGATAAGGTTTCCATGACTCGACCTTCATTTCAAACAATTTGGCTCTTCATCTGCAATTCCTTTTCTTATTTTGATTATTTAAAAGCCCAGAGTTTCCTCGCTGACAAGACTCAGTTGTACTTAGAAAATCGTCTCCATTAAATCTCACCTTTAGGCATATTTCCACTGACAGTATTGGATCAGGCTTTAAAAGAAACTACTGCAAACTTCTTCCACTATTTAGTCCAGTTAGTGTACTATTTCTATGGAAGAAAAAGGTACTTGTTACAAAGTCTTTAGGATGGAGTTCACACAAGGTCTTGAAGCTGAAGAGCTGTCTCAAAAGGATTTCCTGATTTGGATGATTTGGAAGAAAGATTTTGAAAAGCACATACGTTTAGATTAAATTCTTGTATTTGCAGATCAGTAATGTCAGTTTTTGTCAAGTCTTCCTCATAAAACTTGGCACAGACAAAATAATACTAACTGAAACATGTAAAACTCTCCTATGAGATTAATATTATGTGACACAGTATGGCAGTACATCCACTCATAATCATACAGGGCTATGGGTTTTCAATGGGTGTTCCTGTGTCACCCATGTACATAAGATCCTGGGTTCAGTTTTTGTCACTTGTTATGCACTTGTCCCATTTTAGGGGATGTTTTAATTGACAATGAATTCTGAAAAGATCTGCTTAATTGTGTTCCCTGGGGTTTCCCATTGAGTGGTTGCACCAGAGTACCCTCTTGGAAAACTACCAGTTATGTGTATTAAATGTATCACAGCAAGATCATGTACTATGTTCATCCCTACATAAACCTTTTACAAAAAAATACATCATACACATTATGATATAAAATTTACATAAACAAAGACATTCCACTTCACATTTTTAATATTTATTTTATTTTATTTAACCTTTATTTATCCAGGTAAACCAATTGAGAACCAGTTCTCATTTACAATGGCGACCTGGCCACTGTCGCCATTGTTTGATGTAAACCCAATATAACCATGGGTTTACATCAAACAACCTTGTCTACAACCTTTTCTACATTTCATTTGCTTGGAATCCAGAAAACACACTTCTCCAATACTTTGCAATGTAAGTCTGATCACTGGTTGTATCTCCATGAGTTCAGATGGGCGTGATTGACAGGTGGATTAGCCAATCAGGGATGCACATGACAAATAAGTCTATAAGTCTATAAGTCTATAGCAGTGCTTCTCAAATAGTGGAGCGGGCCCCCCTGGGGGGGCGTGGCGTGATGCCAGGGGGGGCGCGTATGACCCTGGGAAACATGTTTTTTTGCTGTACTGTACTAGAACTAAGTGTAATTGCACATCAACAACAGTAGTTGGCAGTGGCGTTCTCACATGCGATTTACGCACAGTCTCACCATTAACAGAACATCCTGTCACAGAAAAAACACGTATATTCCACTGAGTCGTGTCCTTTAGTCCGACAGAAGCTGACGCATCAGTGGCACAAGGAGAGAGCGTTTTTTTTCAGTGCTTTTAGCTTATGCAAATGAGGTGGTTTTAAGTTTCATTTCTGTAAAACGTAAACAAATGTGCGCAAAGCTGCATTAAAAACACATTAATATTTGAGTCCTCAGTGCAGTCTTTGTTGTAAGTTTCTTTCTTTTTTTGTTTTGTTTATAATGTTAATAAAAGGATACAATGGTGTTCTAATAACAATTTTCTAGACAAATAATACTATTTATAGTCGCGCGCAGGAAGGGGGGCGTGAAATTTTTTCTTCTTCCTAGGGGGGCGTCACAGAAAATAATTGAGAAGCACTGGTCTATAGTAATATGTCTGCTTACAAAAAGAAAAAAGAAAAAATATCATGCAGACTGAAAATGATGGTTCTGCAAAATGAATGTGTGAAGCACTACATCTGATGTGAGAGAAGACAGGGATGAAAGAGTTCCGCCTTTTAGCGGATCTCCGCTTTTTTTTCAGCCGCGTGTTTTTTTGTTTTTTTTCTGTGCAAATGCGTTAAGAAAGATTTTGGGTGTATATATACGCGTCTCGTATTAAAAATGTACCGCGCGAGCCCATGTGAGCTGCGTGACTTTCAGCTTTTTTTTATGACGGGACACTTTCATCCCTGGAGAAGAAGAAGAAGAAGAAGAAGAAGAAGAAGAACAAGAAGAAGAACAAGAAGAACAAGAAGAACAAGAACAAGAACAAGAAGAACAAGAACAAGAAGAACAAGAAGAACAAGAACAAGAACAAGAAGAACAAGAACAAGAACAAAAACAAGAACAAGAACAAGAACAAGAACAAGAACAAGAAGAAGAACAAGAAGACACGCTTTATTCATCCCCGTAGAGAAATTATTGCTCTGCATTTGACCCACCCTTCAGGAGCAGTGGGCAGCTCATCTTTCAGGCGCCCGGGGACCCATCTCCATGGTCTTATTGCCAGGCTTGGTCAGGACCTAAGCTGGAGGATTTTACCTGGAGCATGTTTTAGGTTGAAATTAGATTCTGTTCTAAATGATATATGACCAATGAACTCCTTTATTGTACTGTATAAATCTTAAGCTTAAAGCACATTGGAGGGAGTGATGACCAGACTAATATTCCTCAGAAAGAAATACAGAAAGATATTGTTCTTGCCAGTCAAACATTTTACACATTTTGCAGAAAAAAATTGCAGTTTGAAAAAACAGCGGATAAAAAAGATGGTTTATTGCTCTGTTTATCCCTGATTATGAATAAAACACTCTTAAATAAACCATTATGGTGTAATGTAAAGGTGCTGCTTTAGCGCAAAAAAATGCTGTTAAAAAAAGCAAATTTCCACATCTTAGATAAAAAGCTTGAGTGAGATCCAGGTTTTATCTGAGTTTAGCAGTCTGAATGAGTCTAGAGTCTGCTATAGAGTGCAGGACTATGTAGTGAATGAAGTGTTAGGAACTAGGGTGGACATCCAGACACTGCTATGACATGTTTGCTTGTGTCTCCTTCCTCTACTAATACTCTTAAAGGTGTGACCCTCTCCACCTCCACCAGTCTGAACCATTTCATTTTCACGCTATAATTTAAGGGCCACACCACCCAGCTTTGGACATTTAACTGTCACTGTTTATTCCTGTGCAACGCTGCCAAAGAGAAAAATAGCTGGACATCTGTGACCAGAAGCACTTGAGTCACTCTTCCTCTCACCAAACACAGAAAAGCAGGTCACTCTGTGTAAACGGATCTATTTAATGGGTTTATATTTAGGAGGCCGATTATTTTTGCAGCAGTTACTACAAACAGTGGCTCTCATCCTCAGAAACAGGAACTAGCACTTAGCACACTGGAAAAAAGTGAATTACCAAAATATAAAAATACTAATATAAAAGATATCGATCTCTATACTTAATGACATTGCGGTCCATGTGGTTGTAACAGTGGAATAGTGAATCTATTATATATGTTTGTTTTTTTTTTGCTTGTTTATTTGTTTGTTGTTTTTCTTTTCGTTTTAATTTCTGGACAATTTTTGCTATACCCACTGAATATGGTCGGTTCTGGGCTAGCTGATATTCTCATTACAATAACTTACTGTATTCTACAAGATTCTACAAAACACTTCTACAGCCCAGTCACATTTAGCTCTTTTTTAAAACTCAACAATTCCCATGAAACAATGTCCAAGATTATTCATACTTCTTCTTTGCTTTCCCGTTTTACAAGTGAAATGAACCATAGAATTGCCACATCTGGAGATAAGTCTAAATGTTTTTATTCAGCTTTTTATCATTGAACATGTGAAGGTGTCTCTACAGGCAGCGGTAGAGAAAAGGAAACAGGACTCCCCACTCCGTTGTGTTTGGCACAGGCTCCAGAGCTGGTGAAATAATGGTACAGAGGAAGTGGAGTTTACTGCACCAGAGGAGGTATGGCCCCCACAGAGATACACGCTGGGAGGATCCAGATTAAGTGTTACAGAGATTTGAGCCTGTTCGTACTTTGTTCAAATGTTTTATTCTTAAACAGAAAACACAGAGAGTTGGGACGACTTTTACAAGAGAACAGAACAATTCTAACTTGTGAGTATGAGATTTAACTTCTCATTATAGGCAACATTTTGAGGAATTTTGCCCATTCAAAAGATATAATTTAGTGTTTTAAATTGTTAATGGCTATGTGAGATGTGTGTCAAAGTTAAATGTGTGATGCTGTGTGTGTGTATGTGTGTGTTTTAAGAGAGAAAATCTTTGATTGCTTTTATTGATATAGACCGTTGTTTTTTTATCCATGTAACCAGGGACTGTGGATGGAAATTAGCTTTGTAGCTATACTCTGGTGCAGAACATCTCTGTCTTTGTACATAATGTCTCTGTACATTGTCCCTTCAAATAAAGACTAAACTAACTAAAACATGTCTATGGTGTTAATTTTTCATAATTCTGAAAACCATGAAAATATATTGCCTTATAGAGCCTTAATTTCAGAATGGAGTCAACAGAAGGCAATATGTTAGTTAAGTTTTCCAATTTAAGCGATAGTATGTAACTGTCTGAAAGTGGTCAACTGCATGAGTCAATAGGAATAGAAAGTACCTGGCAACATTTTTCACGAAGATGGATATGTTTATGCCATACTGTGGAAAAGTCAGGTTTGTGGATTATGCACAGTGTCAAATTAAATCAAACCTTACTCAAAAATTCTTTATAGTCTTTAAAAAAACAGACCCACAGACCGAGATCACAGACTCGAGCGTAGAGAGTCTGTGATCTCGGAGCAGTGTCGAGCTTATGAACCAAAAGTGTTTTGAAGCACTGTTTCGACACATGATTCACTTGGCTAAAAATCACGTGACCATGACAAACGGGGCTTCATTATGTCAAAGCTACGTTTCGAGCTCTGATTGTGAGCTGCTTTAAGTTTGAAGGGGATTGGCTTCTAATTATTATTATTATTAGGCCCGAGAGCTAAAGCGTAGGGCCTATTGTTATTGTTCTGGTCTTTCTTATTATTATTATTATTTATTATTATTATTTATTATTATTATTATTATCTTATTATTTATTATTATTATTATTAGTATTATTATTATTATTATTATTATTATTATTATTATTATTATTATGTCAAGTGAACGGATTGTTATATACTATGGCTTTAAAATTGTACTTGTTCTTTGAGTTGACAAAGTTGAAGTCACATGACCTATGGCAGCTAAGTCTCCATCAGAATAATTTGATGCAGCTATATATAATGGACACAAATAACACACACTACAATAAAACTCTTCCAGCAATTCCCTGACTGACCCCAAAACAGTATCCTTAAGCAAAACTCAACAGGCTGCATCACACAGGAACTACATCTGACACAGAAAGTACTTATGGTATGTGCATCTGCCACACATCAAACCCAAGTGTGAGTTAACATGAAAAATATGTCAGATCGGAACGACAACGAGCTACAGTCCTGCAGTACAGACTCTGCAGTGTCTCCAAGATGTCATTTGTCATAATCAAGTTGTGAATGTATCTCTGTCACATTCTTTCAAACATGCTTAAAGAGTTCATATTACACTCATATTATTATTTTCTGATCTATCTGTTATAATGTTTCCTCATCAAAAACAAGCCTGGGTTTCTTATCTAATTATTTTTGGCTGGGTTCTTCTCTCAAACAAACAAAAAGACTCAGTTCCACCTTGTGATGTTATGTGGTAGAAAGTGTTCCACTGTTCACTAGAATTATTTTTGATAATGTCAGGTCTGGAATTGCCAGCCTCTACTGAACATTAAAATGTAGCTGTTAACTTGAAAGCTACTGCTTCATGACATCACAAGGTGGAACAGAGCATTTTGAACTTTAGAGTAGCAATAAAGGGTTTCTCAAACATGTGTGGATGAAACAAAGCACAACTCCAGGTATGTTTTTGAGGAGTTAACAACATTCTAACCTGTCCAAAAGCTTACAAGACTCAATTTTGAGTAATATCAAATCCTTAATGCAAATAATTTAACACAATGCTTTTTATTGTTCTCGAGACTTGCTGGATTGCGCTTTTCTAGAAATATTGATAAAAATAAACAGAATCATAGGCAAACACAATGATAGCAGGACTATGAGTGTTTAACTGGCTTTAATAAATAATAATAATAATAATAATAATAATAATAATAATAATAATAATAATAATAATAATAATAATAATAATGCATTTTATTTAAAAGCGCCTTTCAGAACACCCAAGGACACTGCACAAGGTTAAAAACGAATAATAAAACAACATTTCAGAGTGCAGCCTGTGTCTTATACACTGTGTCAGCTGCATTCCTTAATAATTGAATTAGCCACATCTTGAGCACATATGAAAGCTGCATTTGATATATTATTCGTGGCAAAACTTCTTAGTACATGAAACATTTCCCATTACTATACCTAATTCGCCGTAGTTCATATTTCAGTCCAAAGTTGCGCTGCATCTGCCTTAAACTCTGAAGCAATTTGACATGTGTGAGAGAGACCGGTTTTGGACAAAGCATGAGGTATTAGGATGGAGCAGAGCCGCTGTTGAGTTGGGCCATGTCTCTGGGGAGGTGTCAGTGTGAACTCAGTCAGGAGGATTACATGCAATGTTCTCCTTCATTCACCCGAAAACTGATTTAAACAACAGTTGGCTTTAAAGATGCATTGTGTAACTTTTCTGGTGGAGGGTTCCTCTGTGGAGATATTATTGCTTTGTCTGGAATGTTTCACAGTATGGCATTAAACCTTTCTGTCTTCATGGAGACCAAATTAGACCAAGTTACAGGTCAGATCTGTGGAGAGGCGACCCTGTTCACAGTCATAAAACCACCTGTAATGGAATAAATGTAAGGTAGAGCTGTTTAATGCCATACTATGGAGCATCCCAGGCAGAGCAACGACATATCCTCTGACTGTCTGCATTCAGCCTCATTTTTGACTTTTTTACTATGTACAGTTTTATGTATTTTAGCATGTTAGTGTGCGTGTGCGTGTGTGTGTGTGTGTGAGTGTGTGTGTGTGTGTGTGTGTGTGCGTGCATGTGTGTGTTACTGTTTGGTTGTGTTGTGTTGCATTTTTTTGTATGAAAAGTGCTCTATAAATAAAGTTTGATTGATTAATTGATAACCATAGAAATAAGCAGGTGACAGACCTCCAACAAGTTATGGAGTGCATGTTTAAAGTTGCATTGGAATCACTGGAATATTGGAATTGCTATTGAGTTTGAAATCGTATTCCTTAATATCAAAACCATACATAATTATGAGCAAATGGTAATTTTGTTCAATTTTATTTTATCAAGCCTTCTCAGCACCCCAGGACACGCTGGAGGGACTATGTCACTCAGATGGCCAGGGAACGCCTTGGGGTTCCCCTGGAGGAGCTGGAGGAAGTGTCTGGGGTGAAAGGTCTGCTTAGACTGCTGCCCCTGCGACCTGGCCCCGGATAAGCAAAAGAAAATGGATGGATAGATGGATGGACTTCTCAGCAATGCCATGGAGGTGCCATAAGGTTCCATGTTAGGACCCCTGATGTCATTGTCATTCTTCAATGGGAAAATACATTGTTAAAATAATAGTTAATGTTCATACAAAATCAGCTTGTCATAGTGATTAATTATAATTTACAATTGTATATCTTAACTTAATCTTCACTACTAAAACCCAAATGTTGCTGTTTACAAACATTTTCCATGGAACAGCTTCTTCTTCGAAGCATTAGTCATCACATCCATTACTCCCTGTCTGTAGCTGCGACCTGTCCATTACAGAGCCCTCCATTTGGGCACAGAGCCGGCAGTTCAGACAGCAGCTGTGAGTGGGGCAGTGATGGTGACAGAGAAGGATGATGGGCCCATTCTAAACAATACATGCATTCTTCATTATTAAAACCCACTGAGGCTTCTGTCACACAGCTTGCATAGCCCCAGGTCAAACGGAGAAAGAGGGGATTTTGGGAGGGGCTTGCTGAGTGGAATAAATGGCACTACATTTGAGTAGTTGCATTTTCACTTTTATTATAGACTCTGTCAAAGGTCATCTGGACAAAGTTTTATTTAAAGCTCCTGTATGGATTATTGTGAGCTTTGAGCCATGTCATAATGTTGTTCCCTCTTCAAAAAAGTACTCAAAGTTATTTTTGTTTCATTCATACATGTTTGAGTAATCCTGCAGTATTAGTCTGACTATATCTCCTAAATTCAAAATGCTCTGTTCTACCTTGTGTCAGACACTAGTTTCAAGTTGACAGCTACCTTCTACTTTTAGCTCAGTAGAGACTGGCAATTCCAAATCTGAAATCATCGCAATGATTCTAGTGTATGGGGTTTAAAAACAATGGTTTGTGTGAGTGTTTGTGTGTTTGTGTGTTAAACATGTGTAAAGAAAACAAAACACAACTCCAGGTATGTTTGTGACAAGGAAACAACATTATAACAGATTTTTAAACAGTGTAATATGGGTTAGGATCACTGCTCTATGGCCCTCCTGGAAACTCACTTTTGATTGAGACAACTGTCAAATATGTGAGATTCCATGAACCAGAGACTAAGGACCAATGTGAGTCCTGATCTGGAGCAGGGTCATGGCTTTGGGGAATCAAAAGGAAAGAACAAAATAAAATACTTTAAACCAGCATTAGGGCACATTATTGACTCTGGAATGTGTAAGGGGCTTTACTGATATGACCCAATGGCTTGAAGCAAGAAAGAGAGTGGACTATTATTTAGCCTGGCAGTAGTCTGAAAATCTCAAATCATATTTTAATCAGAAGGAAGTGCAGTACATCCCAGAGGTCATAAAGTTCTTGTACAATTTTGATACGCCATATTTGACCAAAACTATGTGGTACTGATGTTTTGTTTTGTTTTGTCTATCCTCACGCAACCTTTGAAAACATCTTAAGATATTATTATTTTTTATGTTACCAATTTTGATTAAAGGGCCCATATTTACTATTTTCTGATCTATGTTATAAAGTTGTTTCCTCATTACAAACAGACCTGGATTTGTGTTTTGTTTTATTCACACATGTTTAAACTTAATATGCCTTCACTTGAATCATTTTGATCATTTCAGCGCTGGAATTGCTCTACTGAACTAAAGGCAAAAGGTTGTTAACATTAAAACATGACATCACAAGGTGGAACAGAGAATTTAGAAGTTTGGAGAGGCAGATAGACTAATAATAAAAGGTTACTTACGTATGAACGAAACAAAACACAACTTCAGGTATATTTTTGAGAAGGTAACATTATAACATGGCTTAAAGCTCACAAGGACCTTTAAGACAGAAAGCAAAGTTATTGTTTTTGTCAGATAAGATAATGCAGGACTTTCCATTTGATTTGACTTGTTTCTTAATCAGTAATAGAAATGATAGAACTATGGAAAACTACTCCAGTTAAAATACCCTGCAGATTGATGTGGCCTGCAAAGCTGTGTCCATGTCAACATTTACAAACAAATTGCATTTAACAGATAAATACTGCCTTGGGTCCCCAGTGGAACCAAATGGAGTTTGTAGTTGTACTTGTTCAAGTTTGCATACAGTTAAGCTGCCAAGTAAGCTCCAAGGAGATCTATGAATATAATGTTCCACAATTATCACTGCCTTTTGTTATTGGATAAATGTGCCTTAAGTGTGAATGCAACTGATTAAATACATGAATTAATACATAATAAGGAGGGGATGTGAAGTACCAGTGATCTCATTTTGTAATTTTGTTGATTTGAAACAAATGTAGATATGCTGCAGGTAAAATACTTCCAAGTTCACTGTTTAATAGCTAGGGCTGAGCTTTTGGAAACAGGCAGTGAAGCAGTACAAGTGAGATTTATATGGTTTAAGATGGTTTATAATGTGATGACTAACATGGGATGTGGTGATCAGAAATCGAGGAAACTTGGTCAGAGTTTTGTGGTGATCTCTTAATGAGGCAGCCATTTTGAAAGACCAATATTCCATAGAACTCTGAGCCAGGACAGAACTCTGAACCACAAACAAAGTGATGCTCCATTCAGTGTAGTGAATACTGCCACAAAGCAACAAAGAAACAAAGCAACAACCATTCTCTATTGCTTGGTTTCAGGGCTATCACAAGATTCTAAAGGTCCATAATATTTAAAACAGACCATATAGTTAAAATGCAGTTTCAAAATAGTGAGTTGATCTAGTCACTAATGGAAATGATCAAATCCAACATTTGTCATTTAATTGATATTTCATAAATACAATGTTATTAATAAAAAAATAAATAAAATAAAATAACTCTCTCTCTCTCTAGAATCTGAAAACCACCAAATAAAGAATGTACCAACATCATTATGAGAGCTGCTTGATTCCCAGTCAGCTCTGAGTTAGAACTCTGACCCGAAAGTTGGAGGTTTGAATACTGCTCTCACCAAAAAATATTGTGAATAGGATAGGACTAGTGAGCCAAAGGTTAGTGGTGCCATTCCAACTCCCACAGAAGAATACTCCTCGCCTTAAATGGGGGAGTGGTTCTTTGATGTAAAGTACTTTGAGCACCTTGACTTAGATTTTAGATGTATTTATTTATTTATTTATTTAAAGGGACAGTGCCTATTAATTAAGTCACATTGCAAATATTCCAGAATTAGCCCAATGGCTATTTTCCATCTATAGCCCCTTGCAGGACAAAAGACAACATTAAGCATGATAGACATCATGAGACCTGGTTCCTCTTGAGCCAAAATTTTAGGTTCATTTTAAATGTTTTTAATGTGAAACTATCTCTGATAGCAGCTGGGATGCTGCTTTTCTGCATTCTTTGAAAGAAGGTACAAAAGCAGAAAAGGCAGAAAAGTGCTGTATAATATCTAAGTCGCTAACCACTCTTTTAAAGATAGTGAAATACAGATACTGAAGAATGAGAAGAGATGGTTTGAGGGGGAGTCAAAGAGGCTACATTTGTAAGGAAAGGCTATATCTCTGAAGAGAAAAGGAGGTCTAATGTACAATCTGTCACTCATTTACAACTCCATCCTCAGACCCAAACTAAAGAAAGAAAACAATAGAGCTGAAACTCCTCCTAAACCTGATTAAGTTTTAATGAAGTCCACCTTTCCTGCACAGAGCTGTAGTTTTAATTATGCTGGAATACCCCTCCTCTGTCTCCAAAAACACTTGTTGCACAGCTGGGGCCAGTTGGGATCAGGAACAAACCCATCCCCTTTCCGAGTCCCAGGACAGTCTTTTACAACCCCCTCTCCTCCACCACCACCAGCCCCACCCACCCATTCAACAGCTGCAGTGGACGGGTCAGGACAAAGAGGGGGTATTATTGCTAGAACCTAAAAATATTGCTCAATAAGGATGAATCAAGTCTAATATAGAAAAGGCAGTTTAAAGTATCAAATGATGTACAATGATGTAATTTCTAATGTAACAAATAAATAGCCCAATAAATAAACTAGACATTTTTTTCCTAAACTAGGACTAAATGGGTATGCATCCAAGGTAAAGTTTAAAAAGTATGTGGTAAAAATTACTCTCATACAAAATTGTTCAAATCAAAGTATGCTGAGACAGTGACCAATAGCCATGTAAAGTAGGGTTGGTTCAGCTGTTGTATATATGTCTACATTGTGCTTGATGGAGGATTTGCACTGGAGGCCCACAAACAGGAGGTGCATCTCTGAACACTGTTGTTGGCAAACGCCCAGAAATCCCACACCCCTGCGTTTCCTAAAAACAACATCCAGATTCAGGTTCAGGTCCCAATACTATGAAATGTAATTTGACTCTGCATTTGTTCTATTGTCCTGCTTTTTTGTTAAAGGAGCAGCCTCATATCAGCGTTATCATTTTCCAGTCCAAGCTCTCCACGATGAATAAAGCTTGGCATTATTTAATTGGTTAAGACAGAACTTCAACTTTGTACAGTATAACATAACGGCTGTAAGTATAGTTTGCAAAGACAATGAATTATAGTTCTAATTGCCAAAAATAAAAACTGCAATATTAATAAGTACAGTGGTACCTCACCTTACGAATGACCCAACAAACGAAAATTTCAAGTTACGAAACGCCTTCACGGTAAATTTTTGTCTCTAGATACGAATGAAATTTCAAGTTACGAAACGCGAAATCTCAAAAATTCAAATAATGCGCGCTCAGCCACACACATTATACGCTTTTCTCAGACTGGATTTAAACTTTTCTCACATTTGTCTCTGTTTAAACACTCAAACTTTCATAGATTTTCAACAAAACGTATCAATATTGAAGTGTGGGGGGAAGCGGGAGGGGGGAGAAGACTGCGCTGACACGTGTGCACAGCATGACCCGGCGCAGGGCTGACAGCAGGTCTAGACCAAGATCTAAACCTGGACTGGACCAGGACTAAACCTGGACTAAACCAGGACTAAACCAGGACTAAACCAGGACTAGACCAGGTGGATTAAAGCGCCGCGTGCGGGTCTATTTCCTGGTTTCTCACGAGTCACAGCTGAGGCGAGCAGCGAGGAGGAGACCGCAGGCAGTCTGAGCGCATATGAGCGAGAGCCATGCAAGAGCCGCGGTGGTCTAGACCTCCTCTAGACCTGACCAGGTCCTAAGGTCTAGAGGAGCCGCGGTAGTCTGGACTAAACCAGGACTAAACCTGGACTAAACCAGGAGGAGCCCCGCTCACATGCGCTCAGACTGCCTGCGGTCCCCTCCTCCCTGCGGTCTCCTCCTCGCTGCTCGCCTCAGCTGTGACTCGTGAGAAACCAGGAAATAGACCCTAGGCTTTAATCCACCTGGTCTAGTCCAGGTTTAGTCCAGGTTTAGTCCAGGTTTAGTCCTGGTTTAGTCCTGGTCCAGTCCAGGTTTAGATCTTGGTCTAGTCCTGCTGTCAGCTCTGCGCCGGGTCATGCTGCGCACACGTGTCCGCGCAGTTTTCTCCCCCCTCCCGCTTCCCCCCACACTTCAATATTGATACGTTTTGTTGAAAATCTATGAAAGTTTGAGTGTTTAAACAGAGACAAATGTGAGAAAAGTTTAAATCCAGTCTGAGAAACCAATCAGGACGCAGAACACATTGTTACACTATAAAAAAAGTTACACTATAAAAAAAAAAACTTGGATCGGGGCCTTGGAACGAATCAGGCTTTTTCCATTGAAATAGCTACTCAACTTACGAATTTTTCACGTTACGAAACCACTTCTGGAACGAATTAATTTCATAAGGTGAGGTACCACTGTATTACCATTTACCAAGTCACTATCTCGGTATAGGTAACAGGTGTTTTTATTGCTAAAACACCTTGAAAAATATACATTAATACTCCACAGATCTAACCTAGGGCGGCAGTAGCGGCACCCACAAGCGGATAGTCCGTACTTTTTGTCCAGTAGAGTGCCTAGCTCGAACTTTCAAGCTCCTATTAGTTGACAACGTCAGTCTTTGCCACTTCCAATCAGATCCCCAACTCCATCTTCTTTCACGAGAGCCAATTAGTCCAATCAAATTGCAAGCTCAATCCTTTGCAAGCCAATCGATGTGCGTAGTCCACCTTGCCGTCTTTCTCTCATCTTCAGCTCACTGCTGACAACAATGCTTCGCTGCTGTATATATATATATATATATATATATATATATATATATATATATATATATATATATATATATATATATATATACAGTGGTACCTCACGACTTACGAAAGACTCTACAAACGAAGTTACGAAACACCTTCACGTTAAATTTTGGTCTCTAGATACGAAAGAAAATTCAAGTTACGAAACGCGAAATCTCAAAAATTGAATTAATGCACGCTCAGATGCACGCCCCAAAACGTAAATACACTGTACACTCGATCAACACACACGGGGTTAGGTTCCAGAGGTGGCCCGGGGTGGGAGAGGTCCGCGAGGTAGGACAACTTTGTATTTTGCAATTGTTCTACATGTTTTAGGGCTGTAAATGCCTCACCACACACATTCTACGCTTTTCTCAGACTGGAGTTGGGCTTTTCTCGCATTTCTCTCTCGTTTGAACACTCGAACTTTCATAGATTTTCAACGGAATGTGTTGATAGTGAAGCGTGGGGGGGGACACGGCTCAATATAGCGCCGAACGCGCGAGGGGAGTGGAGACACAGGATTACTATCAACAACACATCATCAGTAGGGTAAAACTAACCTGTCTCACGACGGTCTAAACCCAGCTCATGTTCCCTATTAGTGAGTTATTAGTGATCCAACGCTGCGGGCGCGGGATGGAGCCGCGGCGCCCGGGTTGTGCCTTTCCCTCGGGGCCGCGTCCACGCTGAGCACGCACGGACGAGCTGGTCTAGACCTGGTTTAGTTCTGGTCTAGACCTGGTTTAGTTCTGGTCTAGACCTGGTTTAGTTCTGGTCTAGACCTGGAAGTCAGATAGAAACAGAGCCCGCTGAAAGAGCGTCTTTCTTGGCCTCTTAGCTCTAGCGCGGAACGCGCAAGGAGCGTGGAGACACAGCAACGCGCTCATCCAACGGCACTGCCATGTCCCGGGATAATCCTGGTTTAGACCTGGTCTAGTCCCGGTTTAGTCCAGGTCTAGACCTGGTCCAGTCCTGGTTTAGTCCAGGTACAGTCCAGGTTTAGACCTGGTCTAGACCTGGTTTAGTTCTGGTCTAGACCTGGTTTATTCCACGTTTAGTCCTGGGTCTACAGTCTCTTATCAGGATGCAGAACACAATGTTACACTATAAAAAAAAATGTTACACTATAAAAGAAAACCTTGGAACGGATCAGGCCTTTTCCATTGAAATAGCTACTCAACTTACGAAAAATTCACGTTACGAAACCATTTCTGGAACGAATTAATTTCGTAAGGTGATATATATAAGGTATATATATATATATATATATATATATATATATATATATATATATATATATATATATATATATATATATATATATATATATATATCTATTAGGGGGGTGAATCTTTCACTCACAAAACGGTTCGATTCAGGGACGATTCATAAAATTAGTAAACGATCCGGTACGATTCGATCCGGTTCGGTTAATTTCGATTCAATACAAATTGACAACTTTACTCCCAAGTGCTTTAAAGTTATTGAGAAGAAAAAGAGAGAAACAGAAATGAAATTTCAAAATAGTATCCTTTTGTTTATTTAGTGTCCAACAGACAATACACCAGGCCTACTGAAAAACTGGCAATCCGGTTTGCAAAACTCTGCTCATACTTAAAATACAACACATTCCTTCCCTCAAGCAACACAAAACAATAAGGTTAGATATCAAAAATAAAAAAGACAGTATAAAACAACCAAGTTGCCTATTAAAGTCAAAAATCAGAATGAATCAGAATTAGTTAGTAATTAGTGCTTCAGTCACTCATGAGTTTCAGTAACTGTAAAAGTGTAACATATCACCGACAAGAAGATAGATATTACTAGGCAGTTATAGAAAACACTAGCATGTTAAATCCACTGAATAACTAATTTCTGTCCATCTTATAACATTTCCTTAGTCTCCTTTGAGACAAAAATCATCTGTGTGTGTGTGAAGTACATTTCTATACACACAAATCATAAGTAGCCTATCTAAATACAGAAATGCACCAATTCTGATTATACATTTTATTTTCCACACAAAAGTAAATTAGCCAAGTCAATTTTAGCCCAAATCAAATATACATTGCCAATACATGAATGTTGTCTAAATAAATCACCCAATCCACTAACCGTGACAATAAAAACGCTAGTATCATACAATTGTTATGGTCTATAGCTGCCATGGAAACTATCAAGCTGATAGTGAAACATCAGACTGATATCAACGCAACACAACACTGGCACAAAAGTTAACCACGCATACGAACCATGTCCATAAATAGCGGTAGCGCACCAAATTAATTTAACCATAGCTCAATAAAAGGAAACTTAGCTTAGCTTACCGATAGAGTAGATCTCCTGACGAGACGAGGCGCCGGGAAACCCGCCCTCCGCACAATGCGAATTGGGACACGGCTATACAGTGCAAACATTTTGTGCTCGCTTCCTCATACAGCCCACGCCGCTCGCATCATTGGCAGTTAACCAGCCAATAAGCTTCAACCCCAGGTAAGTGAACCACTCACCATTCGCGAAAGAACGCAGACACACACAGCGAGGCTGCTGCGCCATGAGAGAGACCACTCAGGAGCTAGCAAACCGATTCTTGGCTGTAAATCCGGTGCACTGGACCTTTCGTAGTGCATTTGGATCGATCCGGGCTCCGCTGATCGGTACACTCAGATCGCAGAGGTCACAGACCGATAACCGATCCATATCGGTTAATCTTTACACCCCTAATATACATATTTATTAGGGCTGTCAGTTTAACGCGTTAATTAGATTAATTAATTACACTGCTAATTAACGCGTTATAAAAATTAAACGCAATTAATTATGAGCGCAATTCAATGCCGAGGACTAGTGAGCGTGGGAGCCACTGTCCAGAAACATTCAAAATCCATAAGTACGTCAAGGACAAGGCTCCGACAGATGATGTGCTCAAGGAATGCCTCAGACAGTGGAGTGCAGAGGAAGAGGTGCTGGAGGGACCATCATGGCAGGACAAGCCCCTACATGAAGTGGCTGATATCAAGAAATCCTACCAATGGCTGGAGAGGGCTGGTCTGAAGGACAGCACAGAGGCCCTCACCCTGGCTGCACAGGAGCAGGCCTTGAGCACCCGAGCAATAGAGGCCCAGATCTACCACACCAGACAAGACCCAAGGTGTAGGCTGTGCAAAGAGGCTCCTGAGACAGTCCAGCACATAACTGCAGGGTGTAAGATGCTGGCAGGGAAAGCATACATGGGGCGACACAACCAAGTGGCGGGCATAGTGTACAGAAACATCTGTGCAGAGTACGGGCTGGAGACCCCAAGGTCAAGGTGGGAAACACCTCCAAAGGTTGCGGAGAATGACCGAGCCAAGATCCTGTGGGACTTCCAAATACAGACTGACAGAATGGTGATGGCGAACCAACCAGACATAGTGGTGGTGGATAACCAACAGAACAGAGCCGTGGTGGTGGACATTGCAATACCAAGTGATGGTAACATCAAGAAAAAGAAACACAAGAAACTAGAGAAATACCAGGGGCTCAAGGAAGAGCTGGAGAAGTCCTGGAAGGTGAAGGCATCAGTGGTGCCTGTGGTGATCGGAGCACTTGGGGCTGTAACCCCTAAACTGGAGGAGTGGCTACAACAGATCCCAGGAAAAACATCAGACATCTCAGTTCAGAAAAGTGCAGTACTAGGAACAGCAAAGATACTGCGCAGAACTCTCAAGCTTCCAGGCCTCTGGTAGAGGACCCGATCTGGATGAGAAAGTGAAAGTGACCAACCACCATGGAAGGTGAGGAGCACATTTTTTTTATTTTTTTATATATATAATATTGTATTGTATTAAATTGACAATACAAATACTTTGACTTGCACAATATACACAATAATAGTTATAATGCCACAGAGAACCCCTTTTCAGACCAGACCAGTCACTGTGTCCTTTGATTCTTGTGATTCCTCTGCAAGGCACTGATATATGTGACCGACTGCAGCAAAACCAGTCACAAGCCATCCCGGAGGCTTTTTGAGTTATTCACACATTCTGAAAGTGTAGATTCTAAGCTGATGCCTTACACATGGAAATCTGAAAACATTTGAAGAATTTGTGGCCACTTGAAAGCATGCACATGAGATTACTGAAAGCTGAGAAAAAAGCTTTTCAAGTTTGGCTCCATCTAGGGCTGAGATAAGCCCTCCCCAATCAATGAATATCACTGTGGTATGGTGTTAGAATTCAGGGCAGGTCACAATTAGAAGGTACTTTGTTAAAATGGAAATGCTTTTATAACAAAAAGCCCATATAATCATTCAATAATACACAGGATAATATGTTAAGTCAAAGTCACCTGGATTGTCAATTTAATACAATACAATATGAAATACAATGTAAAATGAAAAAGAGAAAGAATAAAGATAAAAGTAAAAAATACATTTTAAAAAATTAGCAGTATATAGGTAAATATAGTATAGGATACTACACGCACACACACACGCATACACACACACACACACACACACACATACACACACGTGCACACTCACTCTGGATGTTTTCTGTTCCTCGCCCTTATGAAAAAAAAACTACAGTGTATAACAGGAAAACTGCGTTTTTTTTGTCCAAAATATTGCAGTATAATGCAGTAGCACTTCACATTATTCACATTAATCGCTCAAAAGTAGCTGTAATGGGCAGTTTGGCTAGTAATATGATGATAATGTTGACAATTACACAAGCCCCTTGTATTTAGCTAAATATCTCCCTTTGATGCAAAAATAATATGACCACACGAAAGCTGAATTAGTATTTAAACATGTTCTAAAGTATGTTTTGTCAAAGTTTAGAAGCACTTTACTCATCCCATAAGAAAGAGAAATGTGTTCCTGCAAACATCATCAGAGACGCGGAGGTCTTTCTCCTGGACGCAGTCACCTCCGACGTAACTACTGTTTGCCTCGTTGTCCGATTATTCGCATATCCACAGTCTTTCGGCAGCTAAAGAATCCGATCGCATTCTGTACATAAGCTTCGGAGAAAATTTCTGGTGACATGAACGGGTCCCGAGGAGAGAATTCTCCTTCCTTCTTCTCCTTCTTCTTTCTTCCTCCAGCTCATCCGCGAAAGATTACATCTTTACATACAGCTATGCAGTGTAAATATTCACGAGATTCGTTCACAGGTGGTGGAAAAAGAAAACAAAAGAGCACTAATCGTCACATGATTGGCCAGGAGCGCCAGTATGGTAATTATGGCATTTTTTTTACACGCCCCATTTCCACACGCCCCACTTTCCCAAAAACTAGCCAGTTTCAAAGACAAAATGTATGCTTTTAAAGCAACCAATGATGTTATCTGAAACATGGAGTGGCTTCTTTATGATCTCAACTAGCACATTTTGCAAAAAAACGAAAATCACATTTTTAGAAGAAGAAGAAGAAGAAATTCTTCTCTGCATTTAACCCATCCTGTTATTAGGAGCAGTGGGCAGCACATTACTGCGCCCGGGGACCATCTCCATGATCTTCTTGCCTCGGCTTGGTCAAGACCTAAGCAGGAGGTACCTATGGTGCATGTTTTGGGTTGGTGGGGGAAACCGGAGTGCCCGGAGGAAACCCACCCAGACACGAGGAGAACATGCAAACTCCACACAGAAAGGCTCGGGCGACCCGGGGATCGAACCCAGAACCTTCTTGCTGTGTGGCATGAGTGCTAGTCACTCAGCTACCGTGCCGCCACACATTTTCATTTGTCATTTTTGAAAAAAAAAATGCTTCTAACGCGATTTTCTCGTATTCGCCCAGTCCAAGTTGGGACCGGTTTTACGTTGGCCGGTCACATATTTGAATGTGTTTGTTGCTATGGCAACTGTCCAGATTTTGCATCATTCAAACTCATGTATCGTAGGCTGCCCTCTCCCCTCCCTGGTGGACATCTACACCTCCTGCTGCCTCAGCAGAGCTAACAACATCATCAAGGACAGCTTCCACCCTGGCTCTCAGTTCTTTGACTTGCTGCCCTCAGGAAGGTGTCACAGGTGCATCAAAGCAAGAACTAACAGACTCAAAACAGCTTCTGTTGCCCAAGGGCCATAACCACTTTGAACACTCACATGCACTGACTGACTCACCCCATTCCTGTCCCCCACTCTCCCCCATCCACTCGTTGTGCAATTACTTAACACAGTGCAATATCTTGTTGGGCAATATTTATTACTGTGTAATATCTTGAGCTCAGTTTTTGCAGCATATCCACCTGTTGTTGTGCAATACCTAATTACAGTGTAATATCTTGTTGTGCAATACTTAACACAGTGCTATAGCTTGTTGTCAACATCTAATACAGTACAATATGCTAAACTGAGTTGTGTGAAACATCTCCCTTTGCAATGTAGAGACTCTCAAGTGTGTGTATATATGGTTGTATGTGTCACTTCTACTGCAATATCTGAGCAAGGCTTGCAATAACTTGGATAACCAATGTGTAGTACCAGGTTGTATAGGACTCTTTTTTTTCCCACTAATTTTTTGCACTGTTTTTTTTTTTTCTGTACTGCGGCAAAAAGAGAAATTCAGTTTGTCAACTGGGCAAAGTTTTTTGTCCGAATACGTTTCACAGCTCATCCAAGCTACTTCTTCAGTTCTGAACTTCAGTTTGTCTACTTGACAAACTGAATTTCTCCTTTTGCCATGGATTCTACCTGGACGACTGAGGGATTCTTCACACATGTTTTCTGTACTGTGTTGTAAATATCCTGCTGTGTTGTATATATCCTACTTAAATGTCTACACTGACATGAGATGCTTTCAATCTCAATGTATGTATAATGTAAATTGTACATGGAATGAAAGCTTTATTTGTCATTGTAAACAATGAAAAGACATGTGACAAGTCACGTTTCTGAAGCAGAGAGACAGGTTTATAAACTCAGAACACAAAAGACACAAAAATGGAGTCCTACAAAGGAAACATGATGCCGTTACAGAAAAAGATTGATGTCAACTATAAACATGAAGTCAATCACGTTTATGAATTGGCACTAAAGCATTACCTGTCGGTAGATTTTCAATAAGTGAAGACCGAAGGTCCCATCCACAATGCAGTCTTCACCATTAGTGTAACGGTCAGAGAATTCACTGCTGAAGCGGAAGCACCGACCAAAATGGTTGCCAAAAAGCTGGCAGCACAACAGATTCTGTCAGACCTGCTCCGCCTATTTCCTCCACCCGAGGAGCGAAGATCTTCCAGGATAAGGAAACAAAAGGAATACACTGCGAGAACTACCAATGTTCAATCAAAACCAAAACCCAGTGCAGTGCCTGGATATGCTGGTGACTAAGTGGCGTGGAAATCTCCCAAAATACAGGGAGGTGGAAATCGACAGGGAAACCGAGCCTTGGATCCATCACATGCAACTGACTGTAGCAGACCAAACTGTGGTGGGAACAGGTCTCTCCAAGAAAGAGGCCAAAAAGGCTGCTGCAGTCAAAATGCTCAATTCCTTTGGCTACAACTATATTTATAATGAGCCACAACCACGTCCCCGAGAAGTGCCACTGGATCATCAGGAAAACACTGTAGTTTCTATAGCACCTGATGCGCTCCAGGACATCATACCTGACACATTCCAGGACAAAGCACCTGATATGGCCCAGGGCATGGCACCTGTGCACCCCAGGACATGGTACCTGTCATGGTCCAGGACATGACCTTGTCATGTTCCAAGACATGGAACATGACCTGGACCAGGACACGGCACCTGACACACCCCAGGACATGGCACCTGACATGGTCCAGGGCATGGCACTTGAGACACCCCTGGATATGACGCCTGTCGTGCTTCAGGACATGGCCCCTGTCATGGTCTAGGACATGGCATATGATACACTCCAGGAAGTCCCATCCATTAATTTCTCAGGAAATCATATCTGAATTTCCACAAGGAATTATCTTGGAAAATGTTTTGGAACACTCACCTGCAGTGATCAAACAGCAGTCACCTGAGACTAGTCAGGACCCAATATCAGAGACAAATGCAAATGCTGAGCCCCAGGAGGAGGTCCAACCTGTATCAATAAATCTACAGGTGTTGCCAGTAGAAATCCTGTCCCAGTTGGCCTTCATTGGGGTTATAAGAGAAAACAATGGCGTTGTACAGTGGTGTGAATCAAATACAGCCACCACTCACCAAGAAGAGCCTAAAGTCTGCAGTCTGCATCAGGCCAAAGAACACCAGAGCAGCACTACAACAGCACCATGTGTAACTACACATGAGACAGAGATCATGAAGGAGGTCAGAAACAGATACACTGATATACAAGAAACAGATATACTGATGTCTGTTCTGTCCCATGTAGAGGTCCACCTTGTGGAAATCCTGCGTCATACACCATTACACATGGCCCAGGGCATGTTAAAAAACCCTTTAAAATGGCAAGGTGCGATCATGACTGTTGCCAAATCGGTGTCGGGCTGCATGGACAGATTAAACAGCACCTCATAGTCACTGGAGATGGTGATGTCAGCCTTCAAGGTTTGAAAAAAATTGGCAAAAAAGCAGTCAAAAATCTCAAAGAGGACTATGGCTCTGCTGACACCCTCCTGAGGGCTGTTGGTGCACTTGATAAAACACCTTTCGAAGCAGCCGCTGTGAACCATCTCAACAATGCTCTGGCAGCCTTCTACAACCGCCCCATTTCCGCCCTCTCACGCTTCTTCTCCAGAGGGAGGAGGGCGTTCACTTTTCGTTGAACCCAATTTGATAAATATGTGCATTTACAAACATTCTGATGTTAAGAATGTTTCCATTAAAATGTGTTAAATTGTACATATTTGTCTAGATAACGCCATGAGAACCTTCCCCAAACAGCCCAAGTCTGCTCTCACAGTTTTCCAGACTGAGGAGGGCGTTCACTTTACATTAGGCCCTATTTGACAACTAAGTGCATTTACACACATTGTGATGGAAATAATGTTTTCATTGCAATGTGTTAAATTGCATATATTTGTTCACATAATGCAATGACAGCCTCCAACAGCTCGCCCATGTTCACTCTCACAGTTCTCCAGACTGAGGAGGAGGTTCATTTTTTTATGAGGCCCATCATTTGACAACAATGTGCATTTAAAACCATTTTGAAAGAAAAAAACGTTTCCTTTAAAATGTGTTAAAATGCATTCATTTACTAAAAAAGAAGACTGAACAAGAGAAAAACAAGAGAAAAACAAAAAGTATTATTTTATTATTTTTAGTCTAATTTTCAGACTAAATGCAGGTTTTTTTTTTTGTTTTTTTTTTTTTTTTAAAGGGACAGTGTGTAAGATTTTTACCTGTTAATTACTGAAATTGAAGATACCCATTCAAAAATACATTGTTTTCCAAGCCTTTTCACTTCCATCATGAAATCAAAGTATTCTTTTGGACTTAGATATAGTCACATAAAAGGGGGATCTTCCCCATATAGAGGCAGCCATTTTGAATACGAGAGCCGCAGAAGGACATTTGGGCTCATCCTTCGCCTCGGCTCCTGCTAGCAGCTGCTCATCCGCGCTGCATATGGCTCCCCCCTTCCCCCCTCCCCTTCCCCTTCTCTCCTTCGCTCCTCTGCTCCGCGGCTGCATATGGGAGTGAAGGAGAGAAGGAGAGAAGGGGAAGGGGAGGGGGGAAGGGGGGAGCCTCGCGTAAAGAAGCATGCTGCCGGATCACACTCGTAATGGATATAACACGTATTTTGGACTAAATTGTTTTACTGGATTTTATTCGCTGGATCCTTATGGACAGATTGAGACCAAGTTTATGATGAAATACAGAGTTTGACCTGTGCAGAGCCTTCAAAGGTAAGCTAAGTAAGCTAAGTTTTGTGCTTTTCTGTATAAAAGCCCCATGTGCTCGGGGAGTGATTGTTTTGCAGGGAAATGAATTGCATAGTCAAAAAGAGGAGACTGTAAGGTTTCATTTGATGTGTAGATTGTCATGAATCATGATCGGGATTGTGTGTTTTCATGCGAAAAGAAAAAAAAAAAGTGAACGGGGGACAGCGGTGTATACAGCGGTGCGCGGTTCGTGCGCGGGCACGCGCGATGTCGGCGGTACGTCGCGCCCGGGTGACCCTCGAGGTCTGCCATAGCCAAAAGAGGAAGTGGAATAGCTAGTAACCACCTATGCGCCACGAATCCTACACACTGTCCCTTTAAAATGTCCTATATCAATCATTTCCCTTCACTCTACACTATTCAGTGAACTAACAAGTGGGATTTCTCAAAATATATATTAGAATTTTAACATGTTTTCAAATACACCAATCTTGTATAAATTCTCTTCATTGTTGTAAAACAGAATGGATTTCCAAATCACTGACACTGACTAGTATTTAAAGGGATAGTGCGTTTTTTGTTTTTTTTTATGTTAATCTGTATGGGTTTCCTTCTAAAAGTTACGTGTGTTGACACCGGCTTACCTCTGACACTCTCAGCTGATACCGGTTCAGCTCGCTTTCGTGAGTAGGTCCGGTAACTTCCCTGGAACATGAAATAAAGCTTGTTTTTCTTCTCAAAACAAAACATTTGTTAGAAAGGTGATATATTCGCGTCCCAAACAGTTGTCCACGAAACATCCAGCAGCGTATTTCACATTTGCGTATTGTCTCTCTCCACTCCTATCACTACGCCCATGTTAACTCGATCAGCCTGTTCACTTGTAAACTTCAGCGTAGACATCCGCTGAAGGTGAACAGGCTGATAGAGTTAACATGGGCGTAGTGATATGAGTGGAGAGAGACAATACGCAAATGCGAAATACGCTGCTGGATTTTTCGTGGACAACTGTTTCGGACGCAAATATATCACCTTTGTTGTTGAACTGCAGCTGTGGAGCTGAACATCTGGATCTCCAGTACAGGTTTGCTATAAGCTGCGGTGTAGGAAAACAGCTCTTTTTAAACTAATTAATAAATTAATTACAGTAAAAATATGTATTCTATCGGTATCGGTAGGCAATTTACAAGCAAGAATTTATTTTCCTCTGATACTTTTATCATTTGCCCACCAAAATAAAGATGTTTTCTTATTATTTAATTTGTCAAATAATAATTTGAGTGTACATTAGACCAGGTTTGGTCAAATTCAATGTGTACATTGGCTTTCAAGTACCTTCAATTTGAAAACCCCAGTCAATTTTAACATGGTTTTGTTCCACTATAGGCCTAGAAGAAGCATTTTTTTTGTTTTGGAAAATCTTAGATAAAATGATAAAATGTTTTAAAGTGGTACTTTAAAGTGATAATATGTAGGTTTTATGCCATAATGTGGAATATTATAGCTAAAGGAGAAACATTTCCATGGAAACAAGCAGGAGGAGGCCTTCCTCCAGGCCAAATGAGTTAGATTTGTCGAGAACGTAATTCATAATTTAATAACAATCAACATTTATGGCATAATGTCTGAGCCTCAATCTTAGTCAGTCAGAGAAACACATAGGTCGTTTTCACACCTGCCTTGTTTGGTTCGTTTAAAACGAACCAGAGTTCATTTGTTCCTTTGATTCGGACCTTTGGGGCTGGTGTGAATAAAAACCAAAAGTCTCGATCCGGAGCAAACAAGCGAACCGAAACCACCTAAAAAGCTTGGTCTCGGCACGGTTCCTTTCGAACTCTGGTGTGGTTCATTTGAGGTGAGAATGCAGACCGGACTCGATCCGACACAAGTTGGCTTTTTGTACTTAACGAGCTCCCGTTGTATGTCGAGCATTATGGGAAACCGAGGCTGACAAAACTAAACTAAACGAAACTAAACGAAACTTACGAGGCTTACTTACGTTTTGCGTGAAGAGCAAGAGTCAGAACTTGATGCGCATATAAGCGCTGTCCTCCGTAGCCGTCTTGCCCTGGGTCTTCGTTGTTTGGACATTGATTGTAAAATTGTGTAAACCTCACGATGCTGCTCAAACATTTGTGCGAACTGTAAAAACTGAGCAAACCATATCGCTAAAGCTAGATTGAAAACGACACGTAACACCGTTATTCTCCTCCTTCTGCGTTTGGACATGTCGTTTGGACAGGGCTCATTTCTGTCCAATGGCTGAGCGACCACAGCACACATGCTTTTGTTTATAGATGTTAGTTCGCTTGGGGAAAAAACTGCAGTGTGAAAGCGAACCGCACCAAAATAAAAAATAAAAATAAAAAATTGGTCCGGACCAAAGCAAGTGAACTATCGGACTTTCCTGGTGTGAAAACGACCATAGTCTTCCATCCATCCATCCATTTTCTTCTGCTTATCCGTGGCCGGGTCGCGGGGGCAACAGTCTAAGTAGGGACTCCCAGACTTCCTTCAGCCCAGAAACTTCCCCCAGCTCCTCCAGGGGGACCCCAAGGTGTTCCCAGGTGAGCAAGGAGTCATAGTCCCTCCAGCGTGTCCTGGGTCTTCCCCGGGGCCTCCTGCCGGTGGGACATGCCGGTGGGACCTCCCAAGGGAGGCGTCCAGGAGGCATCCAGAACAGGTGCCTGAGCCACCTCCACTGGCTCCTCTCAACGTGGAGGAGCAGCGGCTCTACTCTGAGTCCCTCCCGTGTGACTGAGCTCCTCACCCTATCTCTAATGGAGTGCCCAGCGACTCTGCGGAGGAAACTCATTTTGGCCGCTTGTATCCGCGATCTTGTCCTTTCTGTCATTACCCAGAGCTCATGACCATAGGTGAGGGGAGGAATGTAGATTGACCAGTAAATTGAGAGCTTCGCCTTTTGGCTCAGCTCCCTCTTCACCACAACGGTCCGGTACAGCGACCGCATCACTGCCAGCGCTGCACCGATCCACCTGTCAATCTTATGCTCCATCCTCCCCTCACTCGTGAACAAGACCCCGAGATACTTGAACTTGATGCAAGGACTCGGTGGGGGTGGGGACACATAGTATTTTCCATTCCAAAACAGTTACAATAACAGTAAAACTAACAATGCATAAGCACAGCAACATGTAGGAATTGCTTTTATTATTAAATGCTTTGAACAATCTACAACAGCAATGTTTTACGAACGTCAAATGGGAGTAGGCTACCTAGACCACCTCTTGCCTAAGGCAAGACACAGCTTGGTATGCTAAGTGATGCTCAAATTAGGTTGGAGTTCCAATTTTTCAGTGTCAGCTGAGAGTCTCTTGGCTTTTTAGTGGTGGCAACACAGGGAAGAACCATGGAATAAACTTCCAGTGCTCTTTCAAAATAAATCTATCTATCTAAAAAAATAAAATGCCATCATCTCAGGCGATGACTCATGATGGACTACAATAAATTGTCAGGGGAGGATTAAAATAGGCTTATACTTTATAACAAACATACATTTTACAAGGACAAAAACTATGCTGGCCTAATTAAACAACAAGAAAGTGACACGTGTGATAGAGGAACAGCCGTATCCAGATCATGAGGACAGATTTGAGAGCTGGGTTCAAATTCTGAGTGGAATGGTTTATTTTAATTTTCCTCTCCATTAGTTTCAGAATGAAAAATTAGTACTGCTACCATAGTGATTATCAGAATTAAACTAATATATTTTGAATAGGTATGTTATACAGTTTACAGAGGTGTGCAAAATACAGCATGGTATACAAATGGCATTACCTTTTTTTTGTTTCTTTAAGCAAGACACTTCACCACTGTTTAGTACAAATGCAGCATGTGAGTAAATGTAGGTGGTTGGCGGGGCCAATGGCAGCATTGTCTCTATTAATCTTCCCCAGGGCAGCTGTGGCTACAGTAGTAGTAGCTAAACACCACCGAGTATGAGTGAATAATACAGTGAATATCATTCAAATCATTAAAAGTTCTGTATAACTTGCATAACTTCCCTTAATCTATAGAGAGAGCTGAGGGATTTTAATTAAAAAAGATACAAATACAAAATCTATTTTGGCCACTACAGCATCAAGTGTAAAAGTAGAATGTACACATGTAAGATTAACCTGTTAACCCCCCTGGAGTTTCTTATTTCAATGAGAGGGAGAAACTGCAGACTATAGGACCACTCCATGTGCAAATCCCAATGTAACTTATGGCTGCAGACTCCTATAAGACAACACAGGAGAGTGGCGGAGGAGCCATAGAGGTACCCCTTTTTCCTGTTTGTTTGCCATTGCGGTTAAGGAGCCAGTTCATTTAAGGCTACACTGTACCCAAGCTACGAAGCAGGCCTGCAATGGTAGAACTGGGGGTTGGAGAATTGTTTATTTGGGCCCATTAAAATATTGTGACTGTTAAACATTTTGTGTGTTGAGGTTTACCCTTGAGATGTTCATCTATAATGCTTGAAAGCACTTTTTTTCATTAGATGTAATATAGTTCATATTTACTTATAACTTTGTTGTGGTCATTGAGTGTCATGTTTGTTTGAGGTTAACCCTTTAAACACAAGACATATAGTACAAAAGTAGTTCATTTAAGAGTTCAAAGTTCAAAGTCAGCTTTATTGTCAATTCTGCCATATGTGTTCAACATACAGTGAATCGAAATTTCGTTTCTCTCTGGCCAGGTAGTGCAAAAGTGTGAGTTTACTCACATCATACTAATAAGAATCATTTCATGTGTACCGTGCATTTTAATAGCCATAATACTGTACTAAAAGGTGTAACCACACTAGTATAAATGTGTAATAAAAACTCAGGTTAGTCTCTCTCACATAACAAACACAATAATAGGCAGGGAAATCTATTGGCACATCAGCCCCACCAAGACTTTTTTTCACCAGCCGCCACTGGGGGATATTAAATGTTATGGACAAACCACAATTCAATTCAAGCAACACCCCTATACGAAAGAAATATGTGAACAGGTCAGGGACAGAAAATAAATGATGTCACTTATGTAAGTAATATTATGAATTGTAGAACTCATGAAAACTTTCCACCTTTCTGGGTTTTGAGATAAATTAGGCTTTTGGGAAATGGCTTAATCATTATTCGTGGTTAGACTTAGAACAGTATCATATTTTATAAATATTGCACCAAAACATGTAAAACTTGAACTGAATGAAACTTAAAATGTCCTTTATTTTTGTTAAAACAGACCTATTGTGCAAAATCGTTTTTAACTGTGTTATAGTTGTTTTCCCTTCAGATTTACCCTCTCAAAGTTGTATTTAAGGTGATTCATGCTTGATGCATGTTTGAGTCATCTTTATACTCCTGTATTCAAAACATCATTGCTCTGATCAACCCACATTTTAAAGGTCCCGTGGCATGAAATATTCACTTTCTGAGGTTTTTGAACATTAATGTGAGCTCCCCTACCCTGTTTACCCCCCCCCCCCCCATGGTTAAAAGTTGTGAAATGTCTAAACTGAGCATTTGCGATCCTTTTCTGCGTTACAAAAAAATCGGAGCTCAAACGGGCGAGTTTGAACAAGGCACCTTATTGACGTCAGATCGAAAAAAGAAATGCAAATGCAGTTCCACCTCCGTCTGTCTGTACTCAGCATCTCTGTAAATCACGCCCAGAGAGTTTGGACTGCGAATGCGCTAGGCAATGCGAAATGCGTTTTTTTATTTGCCTGGAGGCACGTCCGAGTGTTTCTAGGCTCGGAAGTCCTTTATCTGAGCCTCTGGACCTTTGAACAGCAGTGATTTAATTTGATTTTATGTGGAAATGTGTTTATTTTTCAATGGAACGCTTCAAATCTCTCCCCCGTGCAAAAACAAGGAAATGGATCAGCTGTGGGCTCTGAGCGGAGAGTTTGGCCACGCCCTCATTTGCATTCAAGCAACAACGCCCAGAATAAAGAGTTTGAGAGAGATATTTATGACTCTTTCTCATCTTATCTCTGTTTCTCATGCACATGAGTGTTGATTTTGAAGAAGGATTCATTTACAGTATTAGGGAACCATTAAGGAGCCATATAAAAGCATCAAGAAGTACCATGTCATGGGATCTTTAACTGCCACCGGTATACACCCACTGCTCTGTACTTACTTTGTTCTACCATTTTATTTCCTTATATGGTGATACCATAGGATTTGGTACAAATGAGAAAAATTCTGCTGCTTGCTAGTGTGATCTGCAGTTATCCATCAGAGGTGTAAACAACTTCACTTCTCTTTGTTGTTCTCATATTACACTATTTTCTGATCTGTTATAATGTTGTTTCCTCATCACAAACATACCTGGAGTGTTTTGTTTAATTTAACACACAAACCTTGCATATTTCGACTGAGTTCTTCTCTCAAACAGAAAACACTGTGTTCCACCTTGTGATGTCATAGGTAAAACAAAAGGTAAAATGTAGCTGTTAACTTGAAAACTAGGTGGAACAGCATTTTGAGCTTTGGATATGCCAACAGACTAATAATAAAGAATTGCTCAAATGTGTGAATGAAACAAAATACAACTCCAGGTCCATTTTGAGTAAGTAACAGCATTATAACATGGCCTACAGCTCACAAGATTCAATTTTGTGTAATATAGTACTTTTAAAATGTAAAAAACACTGGAGGAATTCAAGTGCTTGTGTTCCATCAGTGGTCTCTGTACCAGTTGGGAAACACTGCACTTCTGCACATGAAGAGCCTAGCACTTCTCTGTTTTCTCAAATATCATGATGGTATAGACGTATCAAGCAGTGAAATGCAGCCATAGCTCATCTCATCTCCCTCCCAGTTGCTATATAGGTCTATTGTTCCTCTTTGCGGACAGATTTACTCTTTGTCACAGTTAAACAGCTGGCTCTGCTCTGGGCCAATACGATGCTTTATCTGTTTTGGAAATGTGCAGCAGGTTCCTCAGGGGCTTCATTCATTCAGCACTTTATGTGTGTGCCAAGTGGTTATCTAATCAACCCATCTGACAGCTTTATTAGTAGATAAAATACCAGTAGAGGGAAGATTTCAGCTTGTCACTGCTATGTGGACATGAGGAAATTATGTGTGTTTAGAACAGGCCACAAGGTCAAACTGTATACGCTTCCATAAAATATCTGTGTTGTGGATATGACTGATTGATGGCTCAAAGTTACAATCTCTTCATTTAATATAGGAACTGTTTGTAAGATATTGATTTTAAATGTCATATTTTTTACTTATATGTGTCCCCAGATAGGAGATAAATGTTCAAATGAAAGAAAGCTTTCACTGATAGCAATAACAAAAAATGTTGATTTATTATTAATTGCAAAAATATTGGACATTATTTATTTATGTTATATTTTGGTGTTTTGACTCTTAAAAAGATAATCGAATCAGAAAGCAGAATGAGCCTCACATGAGTTAACCTGGCTCATGCCAGACTGACTGCACTGGGAATTGAGTTCACAACAGTGGAACAACAAAGCAATGTGGTCTAGTCCATTCAGTGTAGTGAAGGCTGCAGTGAGCGCTACAATG
This sequence comes from Paratrypauchen microcephalus, assembly GCA_036785185.1. NCBI lineage: Eukaryota > Metazoa > Chordata > Actinopteri > Gobiiformes > Gobiidae > Paratrypauchen > Paratrypauchen microcephalus. The sequence continues at coordinate 714,994 of JAVJIX010000223.1, read as the reverse complement.
GAGAAACAAAACAGCCACTTCACAAAAGGATGTATCAACATCGACGGGCGTGCCAGAGTGGACCTTCATCTCCACCTAGAAGCCTCGGGCCACTCCTTTGAGGACAGTGAGGTACAGATCTTAGCCAGGGTAAAGAGCTGGTTTGAGAGGGCAGTTAAAGAGGCTATTTTTGTCAAAAAAGAGAATCCTTCCTTGAACAGGAATGAAGAAGAAGAAGAATAAGAAGAAGAAGAAGAAGAAGAAGAAGAAGAAGAAGAAGAAGAAGACACGCTTTATTCATCCCCATAGGCAAATTATTTCTCTGCATTTGACCCATCCTTCAGGAGCAGTGGGCAGCTCGTCTTTCAGGCACCCGGGGACCCATCTCCATGGTCTTATTGCTCGGCTTGGTCAGGACCTAAGCTGGAGCTTGATGGGGGAAACCGGAGTGCCCGGAGGAAACCCATCCAGACACGGGGAGAACATGCAAACTCCACACAGAAAGGCTCGGGCAACCCAGAACCTTCTTGCTGTGAAGCATGAGCGCTAGCCACTCTGCCAATGGAGGGGTCAGGTCCAGAGGTGTGAAAACACCCATTATGGTACTGAATGGGTATGCTAAACAAGACCCCAGACAGAAACTGAAAACAAAAAGGTGGGATAGTTTCATAGTAATTTCATTGTAGTTAGCTCCTCCCTTCAGGTAGATATAAGGAGTGTCCACCAGCACTCTAACCAGAACTGACGAAGTAGCTTGGATGAGCTGTGAAATGTCTTCGACCAAATAAACTTTGACCAGTTGACAAATTGAATTTCTCACTTTACCAGCAGTGGAACAAGTGGAAAATCAAACTTTTGTTACATCCATTTGAGAGAAAAGCACAGACATGTTCCCTGTCCACAAATGCACAAAGCTCTTCCAGTCTGCCTGTTTTCACAAACTAGATAGTTTGTATTGATGCCAAAACAGGCTGAAGTACATCTGTCAGCATCGCCATGTTTGTTTTGGTTTGTTTGGGCATGCAAATTTAAATGCATTTAAAAGTGCCTTATGTAACGTTTTTACTGGGGATCACCTGCTTAACTGATTTCTTTGCCTGAAATATTCCATAGTATGACATTAAAATATCTATCTTGCTTTTATTTTTATGGTCAAAAATACCAAAGATCTTGCCTGCAACTTGAAGATAGACTCATGTCTTCAGAATTTTAATTAATAAATTGAATTCTAATAATAAACAATATTCTGGTACAGCTGTTTTGCCTGTTACATTGTCTAACCTATAACATAATGCAAGAGACAGAATTCAGTATTCAGAATAGTACTCCATATAACAGTAACATAACAGTTCTGGTTAATTTTAACAAGACCATTATAAACAAACAAAACAAATATTTCCTTACGCATCAAAATGTTTGACAGCTAAAACATAGCCCGGAGCACTGACTTTGTTCTGCGGTGTGCATTAAGTCATTTCAATTTTTAATTCTCATTATACAATTTTATGAGTCTTGACAAATGCTGCATATTTCTCATCTAAATCAACAATAAATGACTTGTCTTTCCTCTCTTCAAACACATAGCTGGACCGGAGGGTGTTTTGCTGCTAAATGTTGATGTGAGTTTCTGACAGGTCCACTCCTCCTCCATCAGTTTCCATAGAGCTCCATTGTACTCATCACAATGGATTCTTTGGTTAGCTTTGCTGTCACTGCCCAAGCACTGTCAGGAAAATCCCTCTTTTTCCAAATAACTCCAGACGTTACTGAGTGTGGGCCAAGTCTTTTGCACCAGTTCATAGAGAAACGACCTTCTAATGAGATTAATGCAGAGGACAGGACCACAGGGTTCAAAGTGCCACCACAGACATCATACTGATTACAAGTGAAGTGACTTGTGCATAACTGGTACACAAAAATGAAGTAAAAGTATTAGAGTATATGGCTGTCTGCATCTATAAAACACTTGCCTGAGAATTAGGAAGTGCACAGTTAGCATGCTCTGGCCTCTGGAAGTTGTGCACTTATAACCTGATCTCATGTGAATAATTAGGATGCTCAGAATGCATAAGATAAGTGAGGAATAACTAGACCATTAGATCACGGCAAACCATTTGAAATGAACTAGTTCTGTTTTTGTTTACTAGTGAAAAGTGACTTATGGATATTTAGTAAACAAAAAAGTAAAGGTACTGCAGTAATTTCAAATACTGCACGGCCAAGAGGGGGTCACTCCAATATGATGACGTCTCACCAACCAACTACATTCTTTCATATTATGCCCATTGTACTAGACACAAAGTAGGGAAAGATACTGTGCTCATGCTTTGTGAAACTGACATTTGACAAGGGCCCATATAATGCTATTTTCTGATCTGTGTTATGATGTTTCCTCATCATAAACATAAAGTTGTGTTTTACACACATATTTTTAACACTTACATTATTTAATTATTTTGCATATTTAGGCTAGAGTTCCTCTCTCAAATAGAAAACACTCTGTTCCACCTTGTGATGTCATGTGGTGATACAGGAAATGCTCCAATGTGTTTTTAAACTCCACACACCTGCACTAGAATCATTAGGATAATTTCAGCCCTCTAACCCGGGTCGCCCAGGCCTTTCTGTGTGTGTTCTGTGTGGAGTTTGTATGCATGGTCTGGGTTTGATCCCCGGGTCGCCTGGGCCTTTCTGTGTGGAGTTTGCATGTTCTCCCCGTGTCTGGGTGGGTTTCCTCCGGGCACTCCGGTTTCCCCCACCAACCCAAAACATGCACCATAGGTAAAATCCTCCAGCTTAGGTCCTGACCAAGCCGAAGCAAGAAGATCATGGAGATGGTCCCCAGGCGCAGTAATGTGCTGCCCACTGCTCCTAATAACAGGATGGGTTAAATGCAGAGAAGAATTTCTCCAGTGTGAGATCAATAAAGTTGCTTCTAACATGACTAAAAGCTCATAGGAGCTTTAATGATTTGTAGTTTGAATTTGGCCCCTTGGTCATCTGTAATGAATGACAAAATATCAGGAAATCCACTGCCAAATCAAGTTCTAGCCCCAATGGTGGATGGATCATGTGTGTACTGATTTTACGTGTGACATACATGAGGAAGAAGCCTATCACTGAATTATCAAATTAACTATAGTTAGAGTATAAAATGCATGCCTTAGAAAATCTGCAAAAGATCTACAATAGAAATCCATAAATAAGTTTAACACTTTTCCATTTCATGGCTGTCTCTCACAGCTTTTAAAGCATGTTCTGTCTTCTTCTGTCTTTGGTGTGAAGCCAGGTCTTAGCCTGAGCCTGCATGTGTGACAGGAAGTGAGCCTAATGCATTTAATTAAAGTCACATTTGAGTTGCATTGGGTCCAACAGCGGAGTCATCACGTTCTCTGTTTCCTTTAACACATATGTCATTGTGAGCAGACTTGTTCTCATCATGTCAGTGCTCAAACTTCACCATGCAGCTTTACAGCAGGCAAATGTAAGCAGATATTTTATGACATTTGAGGAAAAATGGACCCTGTACACAGCCCTCACTCCTGAAAAAAGATTATAAGAACTTTGTGCATTTGTGGATAGGAAAGATGTCTGTTCTTTTCTTCCAATTAGATTTTAGCAACCCTAGATTGATACGTGAATTAAGAATACTTCAGTTATACCAGACTACTCCACAGTGTGCCAGCAGATGCAGACTTTGACCTTCTGATATGTTTTGTATTACAAATGACCAATTTCATGACAAGACCTGAAAGTAACTCATGATGTGTATAGCAGACCTTATGGGTCAGGTTAAAGTCAGCAGTAGAACGTAAGAAGTAAAAGTAGAGCAAGTTTCTGTACTTTCTACTCCACTACATTTTTGAACAGGACTGAAAAGTTAAAATATATATTTTTTTAATTGTTTGAGATCTACAGAAAATGATAATTTATTCTTCAGACGTTTATAATTTTGAATATTCAAATAAAAACAGCTAAGAAAAAATATGAATTAAATTGTTTCTTTTCAAAATTCAGCACAAAGTTTTATAAGACCTCAAAATCTGCACAAAATATTTTACTTTTTACTCTTTAAAAGCGCATGCATAAAATGCTTTTCTCCATGGAGATGTTATTGCTTTGCCCTGAATGTTTCACAGTATGATATTAACCCGATTTGATCTTCATGGAGACCAAAGCAGAGCAAGTTACAGGTCAGATCTGTGGAGAGGCAATCCCACTCACAGTCAGAATGCCTGTTTTTCTGGGTATTTTTGAGCTATAAAACCACCTGTAATTGAATAAATGTAAGGCAGAGCTGTTTAATGTCATACTGTGGAACATTCCAGGCAGAGCAATGACATATCCATAGAAACAAGCAGGTGATGGACCCCAAACCAAAAAGACATAGTGCACTTTTAAGGTCATTTTTAAATAAATACCTTAATATTTTTAAGTTGATTTTTTTTTCCATCTGCTTTTACTTTTACTTGAGTATTTTTTATGCTCCAGTATCTGAATTTTTACTTAAGTAGCAAAATTAAGTACTTCTTCCTCACTGTAAAAATGACAACTTGAATTTGTTCAGATTACTAGGATTTTAGCGTTCACAGACAATAAAACTGCCAGTTGCATCGTACACTGTCTCAAATGAGTAATTTCAACTCACTTTTGTAAGTTTCTGTTAAAAAGTTGATCTTAATTCATATTTTGAGTTGACATCATATACAAATTCAAGTGGACGGTAGTTTGGGCCAGGCCAACTAATCTGCGCATTTGGAATAATCTGCCGTTGGGATCTGCTGCAACGGGGTAACCGGAGGAGTTTATCAGGGGTTTTCCTTGGGTTTGGCTTTGGAAAAGAAACATCCACCATTTTTCCCCTCAGAAGCGCCGGCTTTCTTTACAGAAAACTTTGTCATAAAGAGACTAACGAGTCCTTTTGTCAACATTGATGTTGACGAAAACGAAATGAGATGTTATTTTATCTCCTCTTCGCGCATTATTTGCAGTTTTAAGTTGGTAAAATAGAAACTTGAACTTAAAATGATTAGCTGGCTGTGGCAGTAGCTCAGTTGGTAGAGCGCTTGTCTAGTGATCCAGGGGTTGACGCGTTGATGCATGTGATCCCAGCTATCGTTGTGTCATTGACATTTAACCCCACCTCGCCCCCAGTGTCTGTGGACTGCCCCATGGCAGAAGATACATCAAGGCCTGTTGTGATGTGAGCTGTCCTCCTGTGGACCCACCACCTGCGGTTCATGGGGGCTGGTGCATTGTGTTCTGGGCAGCAGAACACTGCTTGGACTGCTGCTGCCCCCGTGACCCAGAAAATGGAAAAGCAGAGGAAGATGAATAAATGGCACAACTTTAAAAGCTTAGTTGACATTACTTTAAAAGCTTAGTTTACCCACCTGGAAAAGCTTAGTTGGCACAACTTTAAAAGCTTAGTTGACCCAACTTAACTTAACAGCAATACTTAAAAACTTAAAAATTTAAGTTGATACTCACAACTCAAAAACTCTGTGCAGCCGGTTGCCTTGAAAATTTGAGTTGAACTAACTATTTATTTTTTACAGTGCTTCACTGGTCAGAGAGGTACGTACAGTCTGTTGTTTCTCGTACATGATCCTACTTCTTTTATTGCTCACAGTGCCGCAGGTTCATTCACTGTTTGTATAGGTTTTCCCAGGTGCCGCCCACTCCTCACCTTATACAATAGGGTCCCACATTCGTCCATCACTTCTTTAAAAAGCCATTAACTTTCTCTTTGGTGCGATCTTGGTTTAAAACTAAAAAATTATACTTGACATGTAATGTGAAAACACATCATTCACTTGGACAACCTCACAAAGCTTTGTTAAGTCTATGATTATGGACGTCAGACTCTTCTTTGTGTGAATAATGAGAGAATCCACCTGGGTCCTTGTAATTTATTGGGAGTGTGGGGCTGTGTGGGCTATTCGGATAATGGAGAAATGAGCTCAGTTTGGGAGAGGCCTGACAGGGGGGTCAGAGTCCTGTTTCAAACCTGTGACATCTGGGACGTTGTAAAGACATCATTTAAACGTCCTATAGCCTCACTCTTAAAAAATGGACTCTTGTGAGCTTTAAATCATGTTACAATGTTGTTATCTCCTTAAAAACAGACCTGGAGTTGTGTTTTGTTTCATTCACACTTTTGAGTAACCCTTTATTATTAATCTGTATACATCTCCAAAGCTCAAAATGCTCTGTTCCACCTTGTGATGTCATGTAGTGGTAGTTTTTGAGTTAACAGCTTTTACCTTTTGTCCAGTAGAGATTGGCAATTGATCCAAATAATTCTAGTGAAGGTGTGTGGAGTTTGAAAACACATTGGAAGACAGCTTTCACTTTCTTCATTTTATGCTACTAAAAAAGTAATATATTTATGCAGGTGTGCAAGTAAAATAATTGTATTTTTTAATCACACATTTAGGAGTGAAGCAGTTGTAGAAAAGTTGTAGCTGATAGCTTCAAAGTAGTTTAGTCTGGCAAACCACTGGGGCAATTTGACTAATAAAATGTTAAGAACTGATATAGACACTTTAAGAGCCCATATTACACTATTTTCTGACCTGTTATAACGTTGTTTCCTCATCAAAAACATACACCATGTTGTACTCCTTCACTAGAATCATTTGAGCTTTGGAGATGTAGATAGACAAAGACACCAGCTTTACTCAAACATGTGTGAATGAAGCTAAACAACTCCAGGTATGTTTTTGAGAATGTAACAGCATTATACCATGTCTTACCGCTCACAAGAAAACTTTTTGTGTAATATAGGACCTTTAAAATGTACATCTGAGTGTAAGGGTTTAAATGTTATAAGGTTTTAGACGGCTTTTTCTGAAAGTTGTTGCACCGTGAATGGCCCCATCTGCACCTCCCCTTGACACAGTTTGATTTTACAACAGCGTCGTAAGAATGGGAGCAGCAACCCACAATGCCTGAGAGAAATTCAACTCTTTACAATGAAGTGCTTGGCTTTGGTTAAATAACAAGTCAGCACTGGGTGTTTCTTAGATGTTGGTCACAGAAGCGCGTCCAGGCAGAAACAAGCTTTGAATAGATGCAATGAGGAAAAGATGGGCGTCAAGCTGAGGGGTCACGCAGGGGTCAATCGGACTCATGGGTTTTTTCAATAATGTCTCACTTCAAACTGTATTGGAGATGAGAGGGGAAAAAACAACTCAAAGATGCAACAAGAAAAGCTCAGATTTGTCTTCCACGTTATAAAAAAAAAGGGGCACAATGAGGGGAGCAATGAGGGGAGCAATGAGGGGAGCAATGAGGGGAGCAGTGAGAGGAGCGATGAGAAGAACGATGAGAGGAGCAGTGAGAGGACACTGGGACAAGCATGCAGGAGCCTGGGGTCATGTGAAGTGTCAGCCCTGATCACTGGAGCTGCGCTTGACCCTCATTGTCCCGTTACAAAAACATGTCAACATTTCGTGACAGAGTTCAAGGCCGAGTACGCCATTAACTGTTCGACCCATCAGAGCTTTTAATAATGAACAGCCATTCATGCAAGTGGACTCAAATTGACCATAAATTATCTACTAAACTGAGATAAATGTGTAGAAATATGAACATGTTTTTGCAAGTGCCCCACCTATGCTGTTGTAATGTATGATTTAATAGTCACAGGTTTCACAATGTCATGTGGTAAAATAGAATCCAAATGTGGCTTGTAACTGTTATTTATCATTTAAAGTAACTACAGAACAGCTCTGAAAATAGATAAGTTCAATATTACAAGATGTTTGGGATGAACATTGGCCAGTAATTCATCTTATTACACCAATTTACATCACTGAATCGACTAAACTGATATATTGAGACCAATATTCAATCCATCAACATTTTCAATATAGACACAGATATCCGTCAGTGTACTGGTGCATCCCTAATTAGGACAAACACATCTTTTGAATAGTGCTCAAAATGGCACCCAGAAACAGGAAGCTGAAATCCATGAATATCTTTGTGTCAGAATTAGACTGCTCTACAAGATGTTATTACTCACAAGGGCTGATCTCTATATTATGCTTTAGGCTGAGAGAATTGGCTGTGCCCCTGCTTCGATCTGTGGTGCACGTGGTCAAAAAATCTATACATGTGAGTACTAGTGCTGTGCTAGTGTTTGTGTGAGCGAAGAATAAGTGAGTTCCCTGGGTTACAGTTTACCTACTTCCTTGTTTTACAGTTTCTAACTCAGCAGCATTAACTTAACAAAAGAACACACGCAAAGAGTTAAATTTTAATCATAGAAATTGCCTACACAACCTCGTTAAAGGAGGCATACTTTGCTTTGGATAATGGTTAATGGATTTGCATAGTGCAGTGTGCAGTTGACTCCCAAATGACAGTGTTTGAAAGATTGTTGTACAAATAAACATAAAGAGGATACAGGGGAGAATAAACTTTGTGTAAATAGTGTGCTCAAAATATTAGCACTATTAAGGCCTACATATAAAATATAAAATGGTTTGATTACATCTCAATGACAGAGTTTCTGATTGCACATTCTCATCATGTTTGTTTAAGATAAGATAAGATAAGATAAGACTTGATCTCACACAGGAGAAATTTACTTGTCACAGTAGCTCCAGGTAGGGACAGTTGCTAATGAGCATTTCCACTTCAAATTCAGGCTAACGTCAATCACTTCATGTACCTGCACTGAGAACTCTTGAGTGCGCTAAACAACCAACCGTATAGGGCGGCTAAAAGGCATACTGGTTATTGCCATCTGAGACATTCGAACAAGGACACTTCAATCATACTCCCCAGGTTTACACAAAGCTTTGTTTTAACTGTGACAGTCACTGAAAGTGTAATTTCTTATCACACCAACTTGCCAAACATTCAAAGCTTTTGTTTTTGTCCTGTTGAATGTGATGTAACGCTACGTTTTTTCACAAGTTCACCATGCACAAGCAAATACAGAAATTTTATATTGCACTTTTAGTAACAGTAGTAGAATATAATATGTGCATGTGGAGAAGCAGGCCACCTGTGACCATTGAGGGGGCATTGTGAAGGTTGTAGAGAGCTATAAGTATTTAGGCCTACAGCTCAACCACAGACTAGACCGGTATCACAATACAGACCTGCTCTACAGAAAAGGACAGAGCAGGCTGGACTTTCTCCAAAGGTTCAAGTCCTTCAGAGAAAGACATTTATCTCCAGTGTCTTCTTCAGTGCTGTGGGAGGAAGCCTAAAGAAGGAACTCCCACATGCAATACATCTGTACAATGCATCCCTATAGCTGATAAGTGCTGATAATTGTGCAATGGAAGATGCAGCAGTGAAATGGTAATGTGCAACAGAATGTGCACAAGTAAAGAGAAAAATCAATGTGCAACAGTAGTGATTCCAGTACAACAGTAGTTCATAGTTCATAGTTTGCTTTATTGTAAAAAAAAACATGTACAAGACACTTAGAAGGTCGAAATTTTGTTTCCCCTTGACCAAGCAGGACAGAGATAGAGTGGCCAGGAGAGAGGCCGTGCACATGTGCGCGCCGCCGACTCGGAGATGACGGAGATGAAAAGTGCAGTACAGTCAATAACAATATTCACAAACATATTATGACAACAACAACTGGACAGGTAAAACACATGGCGTTTTGTCATTGGTGACAGATGGCCGGGTAGGAAGGGAAGCAGTCCAGAAAATCGATGAAATTGATTGAAAACTGAAGCAGAGGCAGACATTACTAAATAGACAGGGCAGAGTCTATTACATAAAACATATCAGTGTAAGCCAAATGTGGAGTGCCTTGTTTTGTAGAGTGCTGTGAGATAAGCAGCTGTCGACCTTAGATGTGTTTGTGCAGAAGGTGCAGTCAAAACAAAGAGTCCATTTGAATCATATTTTCAGGAGAATTGATTACACCAGAAAGGGGAAATTTAACATAATCGATACATTTTTAGAACCCAGGCGAACAGACAATTTGCCAGAACCCTGGTTTCTGCTAGGCCCCCAACTTCATGCCACCAAGCAGGGCTGTGCGACTCGCAATCCTCCCCCTGGCCCATGTGAACGAATGCGGACTGAGCCGCTGTTCCCCACAGTTCCACATCCATTATCTGTGATGTTATCCTGTGCCAGACGGGTTTCCACAGATTGTGATGGTACAGTTAACTGTGTTTTCTCCTTCTGATGTAGCCTGCCCCAGTAGTAAACAACAGTACAAGAGTAGTAAAATTCCAGTAGTGGGAATATGCAGCAGTAGTCCTTAGCAACAGTATTTAAAGTGTCTAGTACAGGTTATGCCAATATGGGAAGGGAAGGGGTCCTCCCAGCTGCATTCACTGTGCACTGCAGCTCCCTACACCACACAGTGATGCAGCTTGGTCTCAATGGTGCCTCGGTAGAAGGTGGTCGTAATGGGTGGGGGGGCTCTTTGCTATGTTGCTATGTTTGTTTCTATGTTGTTGTTGCTGAACTTTGAATTTCCTTTGGGATCAATAAAATATCTATCTACATCTGTCTTCCATCCCTAATTTGCCATTATAAAAATTTTCTGCCATCCATGCTCTAGTTATTGAGAAAAACACCCAGATTGCCTAAAAAAATTGATATTTTCCTTATATGAGGTCCACATGCATAGCCCAGCCACACACCCCTTTCAGCAGACGGTTTATATCAGTCATCCCCCCTCTAAGAACCAGTATTTTAACCAGAGCCAAGAAATCAGACAGCCATGCCCCAGTACCACGACCCTGCACTGCTCCTCAGTACTTTGGGAATGAGACAAAACATGGCCACCTCTAACCCCAAACTCATGAGAACCCTGTCAGAATCTATGAGTCACATGTTCAGCACAGAAAACAGAGTAAAATGAGCTCTGTAAGTTGTTGAGTATGCTTATACATCGAAAACTGACTCATGGTGGTTGGCTTTCTTGCCTCACAGCAATTAATCAATACTGTATTATATTATATTATACTGTTTATATTGTTGTCTTTATGAAATTAAAACTGTAAATTATTTTTAAAGAAAGGACCCCAGGAAAACTCTCGGGTACAGCTAATGGAGATGCTCATACATAAACAAACTGCCAAAGGTCTAGGATGGACCTTTGGCAGAAAGGTTTAGTCGACTAAATAAATTTTTGGTCAAATAAAGACATGCCCTAATGATTGATAAGTTAACTAAAAAGAGGGCGTGGCAAAAGCTCTTCAAACTATTACATATCTCTATGTATTTGACCCAAACTGCACCCAAAAGACTACAACTGCATGGAAGTTCAAGCAAAACTGCAGGGTAGAAACAGGGTATTTATATAAAGACCTGTGAATCTGCTTTTTTTTTTTCTCAAATCAGCTAACTCACTCACCTAACTTCTCCTTTCTGCTACTGTCCCATATAAATCCTTATAATCTATCTAATTAAAATGACTGATTGACAAATACCATTTTTGGTTGATTAGGACTACCAAACTACCAAAGGCCTATATGGTCTTTTTAGTGGGATGTACTTCCAACACAGATCTGGTTCAAATTCTGGATTCTTCTTTGCTCTTCCTTGAGGCCTCCTGTCTGACAGCTTTAAGCCTTCTATCTATAAATTCACTATCCCTCCTCTGCACATGTCCACATGCTCTGGTCTCTCAAGACAAATGTGCAGGCTTTGTGTGAATAGACAAACAAGTTCAGAAATTCTATATAATGTCATTATACAAATAGGTCTGAGAAACATAAAACAGCACTAAAATAGACTTTTCATCAGAATTGTATTTCATATAACATATGTCTTTATTATTTGCAAACATTCTGAAATACAATTGACAAAACATGTACAGAATCTTACAAACTAGGGCAAATAGTGGTATTTTAACTACACACGTGGCTTTCTTACAAAACTTGAAATTCACCCCCAATTTACACCAAAGCAGCAACAGCACATAAGCACAGCAGCACAGCATACGCACAGGAATCGATTTTCATTTGAACCTACGGACAATCTACACCAGCAGTGTCATACATGCATCCAACAGGTGTAATTATGCTATACGCCACTCAAATTAGGTTGGCGTTCTAATTTTTCAGCGTCAACTGAACATCTGGAGGCTTTTTAACAGGGGCAAGACAGGAAATATTCCGGATTCCAGTGCATTTTGAAAATAGGTTCTCTAAAACTATGACAGTTGCGTACATACTGTACCACCCAGAAATATAAAACACTTTACAACATCAAACAGCAACTTCTGAAGGAAAAGGAGCATGGCGCAGACAACTAAACTTGTCTAAGCAATGGTAAGTAGCTACTTAATGTAAGCACTGCAAAGTATCGTCCCTCTCATCAACTTTTGTATAGTTTTAAATGTAATTCATCTGACCAACAATGAATACTTAAGCAATATAAAGCAGTTTGGTGTTTAAACATGAGAATATATAGGCTTGTGTTGCAGGAGCAGCTCTTTTGCCTCTGGTGTAAATTGACTTTTGCCTACGTTACGTGTTGCTGCAGCTCCAGGTGTAAATTCAGGGTTACAGAAAAATGTATAATTGACAAAATACAGCACACGCATGTGTATTATTCTGGGAAGTCATATTTTAAGTAACACATTGTTAATACAAAAACTATTTTGAGGCCGGTACAACAAAATCCTAAACAAAAAGTGCTTGGTGAAAGGATGGATTGATTTAAAAAAAAAAAAAAAAAACTTTCAGTTAATTTCATTACAAAGACAGATTTGTCTTTGAAAAATAGGTAAAGGTAAGACTTCAAGAGGAAGAGTTGGATCAATTGTTTAGGATGTAAGATGTGGCAAAAATGCATTTTTTTAAATTATTTTTTTAAGTAAATTTTGTTTCTTTCAGTTGTTAGATTTCATACATTTGTTTTACTGGGTAAGTAAGCATTAAAGTCCTCCTTCAACTGAACAGATGTTTCTCACTGGAATTTTACAATATTGTGCATGGTTTTGATATTACTAATGTAACAATAAACAAACTAAGCACTTTCACAAACTTTCATTTTCCCAACTACTCTTTAGGAGCTGCAATGGGTTCACCCAAACTAAAAAGTAAATATATACAAAAATTTTACAGAATTTTGAAACTGAATCATACATACCCACCCTTGTGTATATAACTCTTCCTCTTGATCCTTACCTCAACCTATGAGCTTATTCTGACAATAACCCATTATGATCTGAAATACACTGCATGTTTGAGATATGCATGTTGGTTTTGAGGTCACAAGTTCAAATAGCATGCAACTGAAGGCTGGAGGAGGTTCATCCATTGTCCAAGATGTTCAGTCCAACATGGCTGCCACTGGGCCTAATATTTTTTGGGCACCAGACAAGGTTGTCCACTATACTCCCTGTTGTTCAAGGAAGTTCACCTTATACGTCACCTGGTGTCCATTGTCCCAGGCATACAGCACCTTCTCTTTTGGGTTGTAGTCGATTTGAGTGGTGTAGGCGTATTCGTTTGTAAAAGGCAGTCTTGGGATAGCGTCCGTATTAGTGTGAGTATCATAGGCATAGTTCAACTCTCCATCCTTTTGATTGTACACATCCACAGCATACAAAACGCCACAGATGATAAAGCAGTTACCATAGGAGTTCCTTTTCAGGCCCGTCCTCCATGTTGTCTCCTTCTTTAGAGACAAGTCCCCTGGGTCCAGTTTGCTGATTACGATCATCTCCTGCTGGCTGTAGTCGTAGTCCACAGAGGGGTAAATGACCCACAAACCGCTTTCATCAACAGCAAAGTCAATGTCCGAATGACCCCTCCACTTCCAAGGGGTGGTGTCCTCGTAAACTACATCGTGAAGCAGGGTCCAGGCAGCTACATAGCGCATTCTCAAGTCATACTTGATTATGTTTTTGGTGAAGGCGCGGTTGTAATAGAAGGCTCCATTGTAGACAACATGGCCAGTGCCTATCCAATTGTAGGGCAATTTGAAGAGGTTACTCCAGCGACCTGGGACACACACAATGGAATACTGTTATTGATCAAATATGAAAGGACCATGCTTGGATTTAAATTGACATTCTACATTTTTCATAGCAGAGTCTAGTTATCAGATGTTTTCCTGATGTGACGTGACAGATACGTAAGATTAGCACCTAGTAAGGTTGTCAAAAGTATCCAAAACCAGATACTAATTCATACTAAAACTGGTTTCAAAACTAGATATATCTAAGTATCCACACTGAAAAGAATCACATAAGTGGTTCAAATTTTACTTTTCCTGAACAGTTTCATCTTGACTTTAATCAGACCACATGGTATAACAAACAAATACTATTATTTTGTGTAGAAAAATACAACACATATAGTCTAAAAAAGGGCTTTTAAAGTAATTTCAGTATCAAAATTGGTATCAAGTCTGTTCTTTAGTATCGAAATTGAGTTTGAAATTTTTGTTTTGACAATTGCACCTTGTGTAACAGCAGAAAATTGTTTTGAGGTTCATCATAGATAATAACATCAAAGAGTGAGAAGCCAATGCAACCCAATCATGCTTTATATTTATACAATACATAAAGACTAATTTTGATTATTTAATTCATAGTGGTTTCTTACTTCCTTTCCACCTTCCAGAGATTACTCATGATCTTAATCCACCCCAGAAAGACAGATTAGTAGATTAAACCTGGGTCAGACAGGCCAGTATTTTTATTTTTTAAAATCATATCACTCATTGCCATTTTCAGTCTCAATTTAAGGAAAACAAATGAACATTGATAAGAACGTGATGCAGTTCATGCAAGTTCAGTAATGTTATTTTTTTCCCCCTGGATGTCATCCACCTTAGACCTTTGTAGTGCTTGGCACAAGTTGAATCAAAGTGCCTTAGACTCATCTAAAAGTCTGTAGGGGTTTTGAGCTGGACCATTCAAACATGCAGGCAATGACCCAACTGGAACAAAACTGGCAATGTTCTTGTAAATTCAAGGATCTTGTTGTGATATTAATCATTTTAATTTTTTCCCCTTTGATAAATCAACTTTTTTGAGCTATGTTCATACTGGAATTGGGTTTTGTTTTTCATGCATTTTTGAGCAATTTCGCATTTAGTCTCCCTCTCAAGATGCTATGGTGCTGTCACAATACTAAAGTGTCAAACTGAATTTCAATATGAAGGAGTAGCCTTGATACCAATTTTGATACCACAATGATAATTAAAAACACTCATGTAGGGAATAAAATGTAATTTTCAACATTAAATCTTATTAATTTCTTTTATATGACCATGTGGCTTTATATGTAATCTCTCAGTGGTCCAGGTAGGTTCCATAGTGGTCCATAGGCAAATACTAGTCAATGTGGTGCTTTTATACTTGTTCTGATACAGCTCAAGATCATTCGAATGCTATTCAGGAAAGGTTCATTTCTGTCCTGTGAATGTGACATTTTTAGTATTGAAACTAGAAGTATCTGTCAGTAGATGCGTGAAAAGTCCCTCAGTCGTCCAGGTAGAATCCATGATCAAAGGAGAAGTTCAATTTGTCAACTGGACAAAGTTTGTTTGGTTGAGCGGCGAAACGTTTTCAACCAAACAAACTTTGTCCAGTTGACAAATTGAACTTCTCCTTTGATTTTATCTGTCAGTATATTTTCTATATTTTTGACAACCCTAGTATGGTCACAGTTAAGGTAATTACTGTTATCTATGGAAGATAATTGTTTTATCAGATTTTGAGTTTTAAATGCTGGTGAATTTCTAACTTAGAATTTTGTAATCCAAAGACTGAACTTTTTAGGGTTAAAATAACATTGCTAAAATGTTGTAACTATTAAAAAAAAAAGATTTAACAAGATTTAAAATTAGTCTACTGGGTCTATTGCACATGTCTTGTTGATCTTGATGCTTTGGGACAATGGGCTGTTCCACTGCACTTGAATGTGAGGAGCTGTGCCGTGTGGCGAGCTCCCGGCTGTGTGCGGTTGACTTGGTATCTCTATTCTCTGACATGTGCTCTGGCCTTTGCTTGGCACAACAGACAGGGATTAAGCCACAAGGCCGGATTTTGAGGGTTTGTTGGTGCATTGTGGGACATAGGGCGACGAGGTGGAGGAGGGGTACATGCAGATAGTTGTTTTAGTGCAACCCCAAAGCTTTAAACTCTTATCAGTATGGAAATCTAACTTCCTGAAAGAGTGATATTAGCGACTAGAAAATGGTCCAAAACGTTTACAATCTGTTTTTTCAGTAGCAGGCTAAATAAACCATGTTAGTGCAGCGTGAAGCCGGAGTGGACACAGCCTGGTGTTGAAAAAACATTATCATTTGCTCTGAGTCCAAGCGTTTCTAATATCTACGAAAACACTATCCATGTATCCAGGACTATTATGTATCTAAACTGTCCTTTTTTACTCTAAAAATGTCCCCTTTAAGAGGACATTCTTTGAGTCTGTCAAAATAAACAATTATAAACATTTAGATGTATGAGTGTGCCCAACTTGTTAACTCAGCATAACACAATAAAACGTACACAAAAACCCTAACAACTAAAAACATACCAAAAAAATAAATAAATAAAAATAAAACAAGGGCTAAAAAAATCATACCAAATTATATATAATAGTAACATGACTACCTGTGCAATGGGAAACAAATACAGTGGTACCTCACCTTACGAAATTAATTCGTTCCAGAAGTGGTTTCGTAACGAAAAAGCCTGCTTCGTGGCTTTTTCCATTGAAATAGCTACTCAACTTACGAATTTTTCACATTACGAAACCACTTCTGGAACGAATTAATTTCGTTAATTTCCAAGGCCCCGATCCAATTTTTTTTTTTTTATAGTGTAACTTTTTTTATAGTGTTCTGCGTGTTTCTCACATTTGTCTCTCGTTTAAACACTCAAACTTTCATAGATTTTCAACAAAATGTATTAACAGTGAAGTGTGGAAGGGAGAGGGGGGAGAAAACCTAAACACAGCTCAAAGCTGTCTGTCCCTTCTGGGGGCGATCCACAGCGTGCGGGTCGCTCCTCGAGCAGTTTGGTGCGTTTAAGCAAAGTTTATCCGTGTGTTTGGTGTGTCATCTCTTATTTTTGATCAACAATGTGGTTACTCAACCTGGACTACTTGTTGCTGTTGTGCTCTCTTGCGTACTCTTTGAGTCATGAGACAAATGAACCGAGTGCGCTCCGGGGAGGAGCCCTCCCGCGGATTACCTTTAACCGGGAGTCTTTACTTCAACTCCGGTTCTCCACGAATGTCGTGCCTCCTCCAGACATTCCACCGGAGCTCCGCAAGACGACTGCCAGACCGGGGCGCCGCAAACGGAAAACGAGGCGGAATACACCGGAGACTCATACACTTGTCTCTACAGGACCGCCCAGGCTACCTGCCCTGCCTTCCATCCTGCTGGGGAACGCACAGTCCATCCGCAACAAGCTCGATGAGCTGGAAGCTTGGGTCACGGTCAGGCAGGAAATTAAGAATGCCTATTTACTTGTCTTCACGGAATCCTGGCTCAACGAATCGGACCAAGATGAGGATCTGTCTCTGAGCGGCTTTGGGACTCCGCTCAGACTGGACCGCGACAGGGAAGTAACCAGCAAGACTCGCGGTGGTGGAGTGAGCTGCTACATCAATGAAAGATACTGTAAAACTGTTGTTGTGCGGGAGAGGATCTGTACTCCAGACATTGAACTTTTATCAGTCTGTCTTCGACCCTTTTACCTGCCACGTGAGTTCCAGCAGCTGTTTTTTACTATTGTGTACGTGCAACCCCGGGCTGCCGCTGCACAGCTGATTGGTGACGTCACGCACCGGCTCGACACAATCTGCCCCGACGCCCCAAAGTTTATTCTGGGGGACTTCAATCCCACGAACGCATGCTAGAGCAGGTCTAGACCTGGTCTAGACCTGGTCTAGACCTGGTCTAGACCAGACACATGTGTCAGAGCGCAGTTTTCTCCCCCCCTCCCCCTTCCCCCCACACTTCACTATTAATAATTTTGTTGAAAATCTATGAAAGTTTGAGTGTTTAAACGAGAGACAAATGTGAGAAAAGTTTAAATTCAGTCTGAGAAAAGCGTATAATGTGTGTGGCTGAGCGCGCATTATTAGAATTTTTGAGATTTCGCGTTTCGTAACTTGAATTTTCTTTCGTATCTAGAGACAAAAATTTACCGTGAAGGCATTTCGTAACTTGAAATTTTCGTTTGTTGGGTCATTCGTAAGGTGAGGTACCACTGTATTGATATTGTGCAGTGACATCGCGCTGAAAAGAAGAATTCAAGAAAAATATCAAATGGATTTAAGCTCCTGTTTAGGTTTGATGATTAAGCAAAAAGGTGAGAGTGACTAACTGAAAAACAGTAAGCTAACGTTAGCTATTTTGTGACTGTAATTTTATATGTGAGAGATTTGTTTAAGAGCACAGATCTCCTCTGTTGTTGTTTCAATTACGTCAGCTCTGTTTGGTCAGATTGTGTTAAAATAAAGTTTGGATTTAAAGGGATAGTGCGTTTTTTTTTTTTTAATGTTAACAGGGCTCTCAAGTCTCACGCATTGAGAGTGTGACACACGCAATTCGACGTGTTCACACGCTCACACGCCACAGTTTATGCAGGCACCGCGCGTTTTCAGCGGAAAAAAAACTCTCCCCCTCCTCCCCGTTCCGCTCCCCGGAAAAAAAATCAGCCAATCAGAAAATAGATTGTTTTGTTGTTGGGCAGACTGTAGAGTGTAGTTTCATCTGCTAAGCGCACACTGCGGTGATGATAAAACAAACTGAGAACCATCAGGTAATAACTCTCTCTCATTAGTTGCTTTGTAGTTTAAGTTTGCTCTCTAGACAAACATTTACAGCAGGGCTCTCAAGTCTCACACATTGAGAGAGACAATTCGACGCGTTCACACGCTCACAAGGCATTTCTCACGCAATTCAATTCCCCCGCTCCTCGCAGTCTCACGCACGACCCCGCTCAAAACTTTATGTTAATCTGTATGGATTTCCTTCTAAAAGTTACGTGTGTTGACACCGGCTTACCTCTGACACTCTCAGCTGATCCCGGTTCGGCTCGCTTTCTGGAGCCCACGTAAGTAGGTCCGGTAACTTCCCTGGAACATGAAATAAAGCTTGTTTTTCTTCTCAAAACAAAACATTTGTTAGAAAGGTGATATATTTGCGTCCGAAACAGTTGTCCACGAAACATTCAGCAGCGTATTTCGCATTTGCGTATTGTCTCTTTCCACTCGTATCACTACGCCCATGTTAACTCTATCAGCCTGTTCACTTGTAACAGGCTGTAATACGCTGCTGGATGTTTCGTGGACAACTGTTTCGGACGCAAATATATCACCTTTCTAACAAATGTTTTGTTTTGACAAGCTTTATTTCATGTTCCAGGGAAGTTACTGGACCTACTTACATGGGCTCCAGAAAGCGAGCCGAACCGGGATCAGCTGAGACTGTCAGAGGTAAGCCGGTGTCAACACACGTAACTTTTAACACCCGGCTCACCCGCAGAGCGTCCAGCATTGTGGGTGACCCGAGCCACCCCGCACATAGCCTGTTCAGCCTCCTGCCCTCGGGGAGAAGGTACCGGAGTCTCCGGGCCCACTCCACCAGGCTTTCAAACAGCTTCATCCACCAGGCTGTCAGGAGGCTGAACTCACACCCGAACTCCCACCTTACCCATCTCCCACCCCCCACCCCCCATATTGGCATAACCTGTATTCCATAAAAGCCATATCACTCTAGACACTTTAAAAAACTGCTGCTAAGGACGACTGTTGCACTGTTGCACATTTACATTTACTACTGGATTTTACTCCTGTTGCACTGTTGTTTACTACTGTTATTGCACACTTGCATTTACTACTGGAATTTTTAGTACTGTTGTTTACTCCTGTTATTGATTTTTACCCCCGTTGCACTGTTGTTTACTACTGTTATTGCACATTTACTACTGGAATTTTTAGTACTGTTGTTTACTCCTGTTGCACTAGAATTACTACTGTTGCACACTTATTTTTATTTATCTTAACTCCAATGCACATTCTACTGCACATGACCAATTCACTGCTGTATCTTCCATTGCACATTTTGATGCACACTGCACACTTTGGAAATCTGTATATAGTATAGGTTATTTGTTATTTATTATGTTGCACTGTTTTAAGATTTTAGACCGTAGACTTTAGTTTTAACCTAGATCTCTGTCTTAGATAGTTTTTGTTGTGTTTTGTCTTCATATTGTATTTTGTACACTGTCTTTTTGCACTACCTGGCCAGAGAGAAACGAAATTTCGATTCACTGTATGTTGAACACATATGGCAGAATTGACAATAAAGCTGACTTTGAACTTTTAGAAGGAAACCCATACAGATTAACATAAAAAAAACAAAAAAAAAAAACCCGCACTATCCCTTTAAGTCTAAAAAATCCTCACACAGAGCAGAGCCTACAGTTAGCATCACACCCCGAGGGAATGTTGATGAAATCAGCCGCAAAGTATTAATACTGTAAAAACATTAACATGTATGATCATCCTATCATAACAACTATGTAGGTGCAAGCAATGTAAGCAAATAAACTTGGTGATATGATTCCATGGAAAATGAAAGTTAAAACCAAAAATAAATTTGATGCTACAATGTGAAAGATTACAGGTAAAAAGAACAGAGCCATTCCCTCTTGTGTCCATTTATAGCTACAATTTTATTGATAACCGTTTGGTAATACTTTAAGCAGACTTGAATAAATATGACCTAAAGCCTATTCGAACATAAGGATTCGTTCCATAGAGAAATGAAATGCCTCTGTTGATTTGTGTTTGGGAAATATTGGTCTGGAGTTAGTTTTTCCTCGCTCCACGGCTCACTTCTCCCTCTCTCCAGCACAGCCCCCAAGAGCTCCAATCACTCACCACCAATTAACATCAGTCATGCCACGGGAGAATCAGCCAGCGCCAAGTCAAACAGTTTAGGCCAATTATTATTAAGTGATACTGGGTGCACTTTAGAACAATGTCTGTATACGTACATTGAACCATTAATTAAAGTACTTCACTTTACTATTACCTTGTAATACCACAATCTTTGAAGGCTATTGTGGTTATATAGTTGAAGCAATAAAATATGGAAGAAGTCTATGGTCTGTTGGTAATAAATGCATGTTTTCAGTATATGATTAGCAATCAGAAGTTTTACAGCAGTTCTGACAAGTTTTTATCCCAAAAAGTGTCACATGATATGTTTGTTGGTGTTTCTTTTCAAAGCAGATGTTTAAACAATAGCATTACTAATCCATGGTAGGGCTACAGCCAGGGGTGCTGCAAGGTCTTCTGTTATGGCATACTGAACATCACAATGGGCCTTCAAACCTGATTTCACACAAAATAAATACAGCACTGATGAAACAAGGAAATGTCCAAACTATTTATTCTAGGCTAAAATATGTTAAATAAAATGACTGCATTAGAAATTAACCTTGTCTACTGGTATATACCTTTTTTCAATTGTGGCAAAACTGCAGTACAGACAGTGAACTCTGTGGGGGGGCCCTAGTACAAAGGGGGCTCCAAGCAGTTCCCTTCCTTGTCTAATGGCCAGCAACACCCCTGGCTACAGCAAGTTTTTAGCTCTTTTATATTTGGAATTCTTAGAAAAATAACACGTTTTCCAGTTTTCCCCATTGATAAGTAATATCTGAAAGGTAAACTAACAAATGTTGAACCTGATCATTTTAATGAATTAGTGACCAGACCAGGGGTCGGCAACCTTTACCACTCAAAGAGCCATTTGCACCCGTTTCACACAGTAAAGAAAACATTGGGAGCCACAAAACCTTTTTGAAATTTAAAATGAAACAACACTGCATATAACGGCTTTTTTTTGTTTGTTTTTTTTACCTCTGTGCCATAGAATTACATTTTGAATATGAACAAACTAAAATAAAATACATTTTAATTAAATACAGTGGTCCCTCGCTGTTTTGCTGATTTTTTTTTTTTATAGTGTATCAACACGTATTGTGTTCTGCATCCTGATTGGCTAAAGGACTGTAGACCATTGCCGATCCGTCAGTCATTCTCCTCCGTGTCTGCTGTACAGAATGCGGTCAGTTTGCCAAATTTATTTAAATGTTCGATCACGAGCAGTGTAACTCTGAAGCAGTGAGGACTGAGCGGTCTGGCATTTCGGCACATGCCAGAAGCGCCGAGGCCGTGCTCTATTACGGATTTGACCACGTGTCCACGCGCACACTTCTCCGGGTAGTCAATGCGTATCGGGAAGTCGCGGCAGTGTTTCCGCATAACGAACTGTTGGAACCTGGAGTCCAGGCGGTGGAACCAGTCCTGAGAGCGCACGGATGCGTTCTCACTACAGTTCTGTGTTTGGTGCAGAGATGTAGAACCCCTCCCCCCCGTTCCACAGTCTACGGGGCCGCTTCTAGGTGTAAATTGCCAGGGCCGATGAGCCCAGTCCGGCACTGCTCTGAAGTGCTGTATGTTTGCAAGTATTCTCCCCAACAAAACCCGCAACAGCGCAGTGGCGCCAGAGGTACTGTGAAATACACACATATTTATACACGCAATATAAAGCTACTTCACGAATTTTGCATATCGTGGGTTATTTCTACAACGTAACCCCCACGATAAACGAGGGACCGCTGTACTGAGCCGCATCAGAGGGATCAAAGAGCCGCATGCGGCTCCGGAGCCGCGGGTTGCCGACCCCTGGACTAGACCATAGTCATTTGTAATAAATATTATTGCTCTATAGAATGCTATGATGTCATCTGAAACCCAGCAATACTCAATGGCAACAGCACTCAACTACACAGTTCTCCAGTGCCTTTCATCCACTCAGTGCACTAAATGTGTTGTTCCAAATTGCTATGACTGGACCTTGGTCAATATTATCATGTACTGCAGAGCTAAGAGTCACAGTTTGGTGAGTAAGCAAACCAATTGACTAAAAACACAAATATTTCAGCAGCAAAATGACCCACCTTGTTTAAAGTTGTCCAAGTTTCTGAACTCCACCAGATTGTTGCCATAATAATAGTTGGTGATGTAGATTTTTGAGTCTTTGGCCAGCGGGTCCTTCATCCATGCACCCTCGTTTCGGCCATAGCTGTGGTGCTTCTCGGGCTGTTCTATGGAGGCCAGCGTGCCCTCACAGTTCATGATTTTACCTACAACCACATCAAATTTTTTAAGCTGCATCGGGTAAATTATAAGAGATATAATTATAAGAGATTCCACTGTGCATTCACCCTAACAGATGACTGATTCTGCATTCATTCTTATCTTGTAGTACACCTTGTTCGAGCAGCACAACAATTTTAGCAATTTATTAAAATACAGAACTTTGAAAATATACTATGGACAACAATTGACTGATCTTATATTTATATCCACCTGAGACCCAGCCCATTCATTGAGTTAACCAGTCTGTCTTTTAATTGTTTTTAGACTCTAGTTTTCTGGCTGCACTATGATTAAAAATAAATAAATAAATCTAAAAATCTGAAAAAAAAATTGTAAAAAAATAAATAATAAATAAATAAATAAATTATACATAAAAAATAGAAATAAATACATATGTAAGTAAACACTCAAATAAATAAATAAAAATAAATAATACATAATATATAAAAATAAATAAATACATAAATAAGAAATTAAAAGGGAGTCTAAGAACTTTTTGAGGCAACTGTAGAAACTTGTCGGAGATGTTGGTCATCAAAAAAAAAAAAAGTTTTGTTAGGTTGTTAACTTCACATGTATTTAACACCAAAATGTCCCCGACGTCCGTTACAGAGGACATGTTACAACATTATGAATAAAATAAATAAAATAAATAATTTACCTCCAAATAGAAAATTAAAATAATAATAAGAATAATTTAGATACACTTTTTTCTTCAGGTCCCAGGGGGTTATATTATGTATTTGTATATTTTTGTCAAAGTGCTGCTCTATGTTAGCATTGCTCACTCATGTCCATTTGGCTTGCGTTGGCAGCTATCAGAGTGATAAGAATAAAGGACTGCCATTGCAATGAACAATTCCAGTTCTCAAAATGGTACCCATAACAGGGGGATGTAATGTGACTGATTTTGACCCTCCCACACATATGAACTGCAGAGATCACACATACTAGTAACTGTTCTGTACCTGCTCTGTGCAGACTGGGCCGGCTGTTGTTGTTGGAGTTGTCCAGGAGCAGGACGATGGTGGGCGCGGGTTTCTCTGGGGTCAAGGATGTCTGGCTGGTTGTTGTTGTGGGAACTGTTGTTGTGGTGGTTGCCATGGTAGTGGTTGTTTCTGCTGTAGTTGTGGTGCTGGTGGTTGTCGTGGAGGCCGTGGTGGTAGGTGCTTCGGTGGTGGGAGGAGCTTCAGGTTCCTCAGTGGCCTCCAGGGTCTCCAAGACCATCTCAGATCCTCCATCCTCAGACTGGGTCTCCTTCACGTGGTGGTGCAGTGTGTAGGATTTGCCAGAGTTCTCTAAAGAAACAAAAGCAGGGACAAACTTTAAAAATCATATTGTAAGTTGGTTTAAAATGTGGTACATTTTTTTTCACCCAGTACTCCACTGAGACAATTTTAACTTGCTAGCCCAATATCTGAAGATTTTATTCTCATAAAATAATCCAATTAGGAATCACTTCTGGGGACATATGAAATAACAGAAATGTATATATTTAAAGTAACATCCTGTAAATTAAAACCATACTTAGTGTATTTGTTTGTTTGTTGTGCAATAAGAACATCAAAAAAAAAAAAAAAGTATGGCATTATCTTACCCATAATCATAAAACATGACATTCATCATAAAGCCTTTTTGTGTATTTCCTTTCAGTTAAATTTTTTTTTAATGATACAGTCATTTTAAAAAAAAAGCTAAATATTGAATGATGAATTAAATATATGGGTATAATAAATGAATATCTCATTGGGTCTCTGTGTAATCTTTCACTCATCCAAGTAGGTTCCAGGCTTATCCCAGCCCGTGAGTCCAGTAGTGACAAATCTAGGTGTGAAAATGGATTGTGGTTTTAAACTTGATGCCCAAATTAATCCTGTGGTGAAGATTTTATCTCATTACAACTTTGAAATTTTAATCCATGGTTTTATTACCTCTCGTTAAGATTATTGTAACTCACTATATACTCACTGTCCCCATACAGCTAGTGTAGAACGCAGCTGCTCGCCTTTTAACTGGATCATGTAAATCTGACCACACATCCCCCATCCTTCAGTCTCTTCACTGGCTCCTTGTGCACGTTCGCGTTGATTTTAAATTTCTTTTACTTGCTTTCAAATGCCTTCATACTATGGCCCCTCAGTATCAGACCCTCCAGGAATTCGCGATGTTGCGATTTGCAACTTCAACGCAACTTCAGCCAATCCCCGTGAATTCAGGGCAGTGTTGCAATTTTGACCAATCACCGCAACTTTTCTGCAATTTTTACTAATTTTGACCAATCATCGGCAACGTATTGAACGCCGACCAACTTCCTTCTGCCTTACTTCCATGTGACAAAACGAAACTGCGGCCGTGTCCCAGTTCCCAGAGCGCACAGCTCGGAGCGCGGCCCGAAGGGGGCTCAGACTGCAGTCAAGGCGGTGCACACTTGCTCAGCCCAGACTGCAGTCCGCTTAACGACTGCGGTCTTCGGACCACGTGTTAACAGCGCGTGGGACAAAAAAGAAGTGGGGCAGCAGTCGTCGCGCCGGTGTACTGGCGTAATGTGTGACGCACATGCCCTTCGGGCCACGCTCCGAGCCGTGCGCTCTGGGAATTGGGACACGGCTTCTAATGGCAAAGAAACATGTCTGCAGCGCCATTTGCCCACAAAAATAACAGCAAAATATCTGTGATCTCTGTGTCTTTGTATTATTCTTTGTCAGTAATAACTCAGTATTCAAAATATTACTCAATATTAATTACAAAAAGCGAAAATCGCAACTATTTATCGCAACTTTTACTTCCTCCCGCAACAAAATCGCAACAAAAACCTTAAAAGCACCGCAACTTTCATTGCAACTTTTTGGAAAAGCTCCCGCAAATTCAGGCATTTTAGCCCGCAACAATCACAAAAAATGCCCGCGAAATCCTGGGGGGTCTGCAGTATGTGTCTGACCTGCTCGTACCTCACACCCCCTCTCGTGCTCTCAGGTCCGCAGATCAGGCTCTGCTGCATGTCCCAAAGACCAGGAGAAAACAGAGAGGAGATTGAGTATTTGCTGTGGAATCAGCTCGGTCTGTATATAAGGCTCACTGCCTGTTTTTAAAACCCTCCTAAAAGCTCACTTTTTCTCCGCCTTAGTGGTTCCCTAATACCGTAAATGAATCCTTCTTCAAAATCAAGACTCAGTGCATGACAAAGATCCATGAACACAGTCAGAGTCGTAAATATCTCTCTGTAACACCTTATTATGGGCATTGTTGCTTGAATGCAAATGAGGAGGACAGAGATAGGCCAGTGCAGCAGGTGGGGGCGTGGCCAAACTCTCCGCTCTTTCCTCTTTAGCGGTGCGATGTGCGCTGGCCCCACTTCCGCGTTTTTGCGCAGAGGAAGAGATGAGACGATTTCCATTGAAAAATAAACACATTTCCACAGAAAATAAAATTAAACCACTGCTGTTTCAGAGGTTCGGAGGGTCGGATAAAGGACGTCCGAGCCTGGAAACATTCTTATGTGCCTCCAGGCAAATAAAAAAACGCATCTCGCATTGCGTAGCTCGTTCGCGGTCCAAACTCTCTGGGCGTGAGTTCCAGAGAGTGTGGGGAGAAACACAGACAGGCGGTGGAACTGCATTTGCATTTTTCCTGGAGTGTGACGTCAGAAACCAGCCTTGTTCAGAATCGCCCGTTTGGGCTGTCTTTTTTTCAAACGCAGAAAAGGATCGCAAATGCTCAGTTTACACATTTCACAACTTTTAGCCATGGGGGGGCTAAACAGGGTAGGGGAGCTCACGTTAACGTTCAAAAACCTCAGAAAGTGAAAATTTCATGCCATGGGACCTTTAATTCAGTTTGAGGGTTGACTTTTTACCTGTATTTGTTTTGTATTATATTTACATGCCACTGCATTTCTCACTGTTTGTTATGTGTTTTGTGTACAGCACTTTGGTTGACTCTGTTGTTTTTAAAGTGCTCTACAAATATAATTGAGTTGAGTTATCAAAAGCCCTGGATATAAAACTGATTAAACAAGCAGAACATTCAAACACAATGAGTGTCCATGATCAGGTCAGACAGAGCTCCAGCTGATGCCCTGTGTTGATCTTAGATACAGGCTGTCTTGTATTTCAGTGCATTCATTTTGTTCAGGCCCCGGTGACAGCAGGAGACATATTTTAACTTTGCTGTAGAAGGTCACATCAAAGACCACACATTAGCAATGCAGTGCAAGGAAAATAGCCGCTTCCTCTGTCTTCATGTGACTTGAATGAAGCTTGGCTAGTGTTAAGAGTCATATGCAATGTCAAGGCTTTAGAAGAGAAAAGAAGAGACTGGGTTGCCGTGTTTTAAAAGCTTTACTCTCTACTGACATTTCACAATCTCAGGTACACGTTTGCTTCATTATTTTTGGGGGTATTTGTGTTTGCAGTAGATCTAGCATAAAATATCTGCAGTGTCAAGGCTTTAGAAGGGAAAAGAGACAGTGGGTCGCCATGTTTTAAAAGCTTTACTCTCTACTGTAATTTCAGAATCTCGGGTACATGTTTGCGTCATTATTTCTGGGTATTTGTGTTTGCAATAGGTTTGGTATAAAATGTCCTAATATGTTTTTAAATGTTACAATTTACAAACATTACTAAGCTTTATAGCGAACTCACCAACATGTACTTTAATATCTTGAACCTAAAGGTACACAATGTGGCTTTTCTGGTGGAGGGTCTCTGGTTGTTTCCATGGAGATGTTATGGCTTTATTTGGAATGCTCCACTTGGATGGATGGAAACAAACACGAGACACCAAGCTAATTTACATATCTGTGACAACTCTGCTCACAGTAAGAATGCCTGTCTTCCAAACACCTGTAATTGACAGAAATTCTAAAGACATACTGTGGAACATTCTTGGCAAAGCTATAACATTTCTATAAGTGGTGGACCCATAACGTTTAACTAAGGTTGCACCAGTCTTCTAATATCAATTCTAATATTGATACTTTGGCTTTAGTTTACCGATACCCAATATCAGTATCTAGGGCAGAGACTCGAAATATAATGACTTTTCTTTAAACACAAACTGCATAAGGTAAAAAATGATCAAAATGTGGTTAGTAAAGAACAGCAAGTAAATCATCTTATTACACCAATTTATAGACCAAAATGAAAGTCAATATCTGATCCACCAAAATGTTCAATATCGGCGCTGATATCCGATACGCGGCTAGCCACGCGGCTAGCAGCGATACCTGGGAGAGCACCGGAGCGGACACCGGAGCCGGCGCGATCACCGGCGGCCCCTGGGTTACCATCAGCAGGCCCTGAGCGAGCACCGGAGCTAACGCGACATTCAGCGGGCCCTGGGCGGGTGCTGGAGCGGACACCTGAGCCTGCGCGACCTTCGGCGGCCCTTGGGCTGGCGCTGGAGCCCATGCGGCTAGCAGCGAGACCTGGGAGAGCACCGGAGCGGACACCGGAGCCGGCGCGATCACCGGCGGCCCCTGGGTTACCATCAGCAGACCCTGAGCGAGCACCGGAGCTAACGCGACCATCAGCGGGCCCTGGGCGGGTGCTGGAGCGGACACCTGAGCCTGCGCGACCATCGGCGGCCACTGGGATGGCATCGGCAGGCCCTGAGCGAGCACCGGAGCCTCTACGACCATTAGCCGGCCCGGGATTAGTAACTCCCGGATACCCTAAACTTTTTCGGACGGTTAACCACGCAAAGGTTCTCTGGGACCAGAAGGTAAAACCAAAAGGCATCTTTGGAGGTCATATCAATATTAGAAGTTTGCCGTCAAAAACTGAACAATTAGAAAAAAATTTAAGTGACTCTAATCTTGATTACCTGGGTCTTAGCGAAACATGGTTAAATAAATATACCCCTGCAGGAGTCTACACGATACCTAACTATAAGTTATATAGAAGAGACAGGGTTCACAAAAAAGGCGGTGGAGTAATGATTTATGTTAAAAGCTCAATTCAAAGCAAGCAGATGGACCTCCCACAGACTGATATTGAATGCGTGGGAGTCTCGATTTGTTTGTCCCCTGAAATGGCTTTCAACATCATCATACTCTACAGGCCTCCTAACGAAAAAGAGCAATTTTACGATCAACTTGGGGAAATACTCAAAGCCTGCAATGATAAGGAAACAATTTTAATGGGTGATTTTAATTTAAATTGGATGGATAAAGCTCGCTCCAGCAAATTAAGGTCCATAGCCAAACAGTTCAATTTTACCCAAATGATATCAGGTCCCACCAGAATAACTAGCTCCTCAAAAACCTTAATTGATCTGCTTTTCACCAACAAATCGGAACGCATCACAAAAACATATAATCTCATCACGGGACTATCAGACCATAATTTAATACTGGGCACCAGGAAACTCTCTAAGGCCCGTTACAGAAATCAAAATGCACAAAATACTGTGGTATCTTATATTCCAAAGCGTGATATGGAGCTTGTGGACAGGGAAATTAAAAATGCAATTCAGAATGAATTAGTTAGCGTCCCGGACACAGAGCAGGCAAGTATCATTCTTAAAAACACTATCTTGACTATCTTAACAAAATTTACAAAAACACAGCAACGAAGGTCAAGAAGGATTAATCTACCCTGGTTTAGTGAGCGACTCTGGCAATTAATAAAGCAAAGGGATGCTGCTCTAAAAAAGTATCTAAAATCAAAGTTGACTACAGACAGACTTTTATTTAATAGTATCAGAAACAAGGTGGTAGGACAACTAAGAGTAGCAAAGGCAAACTATTTTTTAGAAGTTATCACCCAAGCAAAAGGGAACAGTAAATTAATTTGGAAATGTATAGACACTTTATCTGGAAAGGAGCGAGCAGGAAACGAACCAATAGAACTTGACATCAATGCCAGCCGCAGCCATGGACCCTCACCTGGTACCTGGTAAGCCACTGTCAAGGACAGCCAAACCATTGCAAATATGTTTAACAACTATTTTGTAACCTCCATTAGAGAGCTATGTGGACCATCAAACACATGTGAAGCGGCTGGTTTCCCTGTGAAAAGACCGGTTTCAACCCAAGTCAACGAATTGCACCTTCAATCCGTGAGTGAAGAAACAGTTTTTAATATAATGTCCTCGCTCTCAGACTCCAGGGCTAAAGACTTGTGGGGTCTGGATACGCATCTCTTAAAAAGATTTAAAGATGTCTTAGTTACACCTATAACCTGCATAATTAATCTGTCGTTATCTGAATGTGTGTTCCCATCTTCCCTGAAAACTGCCATCGTTACTCCTATTTTCAAGTCGGGCAATAAAAAAGACATGAGTAATTATAGACCGATTAGCATACTTCCTGCCATTGCCAAAGTCATTGAAAAAACTGTTGCTGAACAACTAATCGAACATCTTGACAGTCTAAATCTGCTGAACGCCAGGCAATTTGGCTTTAGAAAAAAACATTCCACTCACACGGCATGCTGCTATTTTATTGAAGAAATTAAATCCAACTTAGACAAGGGAGGGGTGGTGGGGGCCATTTTCTTAGATCTTCGAAGGGCATTTGACACTGTCAATCACTATGTTCTACTAGAGAAACTACAGAAATTTGATCTTTCACCCAAAACCATGAGTTGGATCCAATCATATTTATCGGATCGCAATCAATGCGTTAAAATTAACGATAAAACATCTCCGCCTACAGCATGCACTAAAGGAGTGCCACAAGGTTCGATTCTGGGGCCGTTGCTATTCAGTTTATATATCAATGATCTGCCTTCCATCTTTAAAGATGACGTGGGGGTCGTGATGTATGCTGACGACACGGTGGTGTATGCGCATGGTAAGGAAGCATCCTCAGTCGCAGCTAAACTGACAGCAGCAATGACAAAAGCCTCTGAGTGGCTGAGTAGGTCAAATCTAATACTAAACACGGATAAAACGGTAACGATGTACTTTTCAAATAAAAAGACTCAAAATATACACCCTAATATTTTTGTGGCGGGCCATATGTTCCGGAATGTGGAGGAGGTAAAATACCTTGGGGTAATCCTGGATTCTACACTTGGTTTTAAACAACATATAAAAAAAGTCTGTCATGTTTTAAAATTTAATATGTTTAATTTTCAACAAATCAGGAGTTCTTTATCCTTGGAGGCAGCAAAAACATATTTTAACGCAATGATCATATCTCATATTTCATACTGTATATCCTCATGGTCTCAGGCCAAACAGACAGTTCTCAAACCTCTCAGATCCTTGCATAATCGGGCCCTAAAAATTCTGGATAAAAAGCCTCTAAGGCACCATCATTGTCATATACTTAAAAAATACAAATTGCTTAGCTTTGAAAATCTGATCAGCTTCTCCAATATTCGTCTGGTTCATAAAATCTTGCATGACGCTCCCCCACCCCCTCTACAGACCTATGTCCAGCCACGCGCTCGGCTCACCAGCCGAGTGTTAAGGTCTGTTTCGAGGGGAGACTGCGATGTCCCAAAAAGGAGAACTGCCTTCTCCCAATCAGCCTTTTCTTATAAAGCTGTGACGGAGTGGAACAGACTCCCGAGTCATATAAAGGACATGGCAGACTTTTTAACATTCTCTCGAGCCGTTAAAAGCTGGCTCCTGGACAGTCAGTCCTGCTCTCACTAATACCAGACGGTAGTTGGCCAACAGAGGTTACCCTCGTGGGTATCCTCTGTTGGCAAAGGCCCTATTTCTAAAGCTTCACCTCAAAATAATAGTACCAGTTAGGTAGGTGGCTGTCGGATGATACCCTCGTGGGTACCATTCGACAGCTGCTGCTCTTTATAAAAGTAATGAAAGGGGTTATTATTATCATCAGCGTTCACCTTGCTCTCAATGACCCTGCTCCTAAATTATGCGTGTGATTTCTACCTGTATGCACTTATGAATATGCACGCACTTTTTAATATTGGATAATGTATAGAATTGTTTTGAGATTGTTTATTTTAGAACTGCTTATATTTTAAGATTTTATCCTGCACTAGCCTGTTAAGATTGTACCTTGTATTTGATATGTGATTTCTTTTTATTATATTGTATTGTATTTTTATTGTATTTATAATTGCACTTTATCGTATTTTTGTATTGTATTTTATGATGCGAGGACTGCAGATGGAAATTAGCTTTGAGCTAAATCTGGTGCAGACATCTTTTTAATGAAACTGCACACTGTCCTTAATAAACTAAACTAAAAAAAAAAAAAGAAAAAATACCAGCATCATATCAGTCCGTCGCTACTTTTAACGTTTTATGCAACTATACATCTCCACTATCCAAGCTCCATTCCACCTGATAATTCCTCTAGCTGCTGATAAACCGCAATAGCACCACCCTTAATTCAAAATAGTTCTTTTGTTTCAGTAATTGCATTTTTCTGTAAAATACGTCCATACGCAAAACAAGGCATACTTATTTCAGCTAGGGATGCACCTATCCTGCTTTTTCTGTTTTGATACTGATATTAATACTTTGGATTTTAGTATATATACATTTTAGTATAACATAAATAAATGTGTTTTATAACTGTTATTTAAAGGTGCATTGGGTAACTGTTCTGCTGGAGGGTCCATCAAATATTTTTGTCCATGGAAATGTCATTGCTTTGTATGGAATATTTCACAGTATGGTATTAAACCTTTCGATCTTCATGGAGACCAAACCAGACCAAGTTACAGGTCAGATCTGTGGAGAGGCAACCCTGCTCACAGTCAGAATGCCTGTTTTTCAAGGTACTGTATTTTTGAGCTATAAAACCACCTGTAATTGAATGAATGCAAGGTATAGCTGCTTAATGTCATACTGTGGAACATCCCAGGCAGAGCAATGACATATCCACAGAAACAATCAGGTGACGGACCCCCAACCAAAAAGTTATATAGTCCACCTTTAATGTAATTACAGAACAACTTTGACAAACAACAAATTACGGTGTGTTTTAGGCTTACAATGTCCAGTATATTGTTTTATTACACCAATTTATAGACCTAAAGGAGATACTGACTGAACTGATATCGTAGAATCGATCCATGAAAATGTTCAATATCGGCACTGATATCCAATACAGTGGTACCTCACCTTGCGAAAGACCCTACATACGAAAAATCCAAGTTATGAAACGCCTTCACGTCAAATTTTGGTCTCTAGATACGAAAGAAAATTCAAGTTACGAAACGTGAAATCTCAAAAATTCAATTAATGCGCGCTCAGATGCACGCCCCGAAACGTAAATACACTTTATCAACACACACGGGGTTAGGTTCCAGAGGTGGCCCGCGGTGGGAGAGGTCCACGAGGTAGGACAACTTTGTGTATTTTGCAATTGTTCTACATGTTTTAGGGCTGTAAATGCCTCACCACACACATTCTACGCTTTTCTCAGACTGGAGTTGGGCTTTTCTCACATTTCTCTCTCGTTTGAACACTTGAACTTTCATAGATTTTCAATGGAATGTGTTGATAGTGAAGCGTGGGGGTAGACACACCTCAATATAGCGCCGAACGTGCGAGGGGAGCGGAGACACAGGATTACTATCAACAACACATCATCAGTATGGTAAAACTCACCTGTCTCACGACGGTCTAAACCCAGCTCACGTTCCCTATTAGTGAGTGAACAATCCAACGGTTGGTGAATTCTGCTTCACAATGACAGGAAGAGCCGACATCGAAGGATCAAAAAGCTATGTCGACACGGCGCAAGGGCGCGAGTACACCGGGACTGTGGGCGCGGGATGGAGCCGCGGCGCCCGGGCCGTGCCTCCCCCTCGGCCAGCGCAGCTCGGCCCAACGGGCCTGGTTTAGTCCTGGTTTAGTCCAGGTTTAGTCCAGGTTTAAGATTAAGATTAAGCCTTTATTGGTCTCACACACAATGACACACAGTGACACAAGGGAGAAATTTGACTTCTGCATTTGACCCATCCTTTTTTTTCAGGAGCAGTGATCTTTTTCGGCGCCCGGGGGCAGTACCGTGAAGGGTCTTGCCCAAGGACCCACACTGTTTAGCTCATTGCCGGGGGGGATTTGAACCCACAACCCCCGGGGGGAAGTCAGTGACTTACCAGTTGAGCTAACCAGCCGGTTTAGACCTGGTTTAGTTCTGGTCTAGACCTAGTTTAGTCCACGTTTAGTCCTGGTCTAGTCTCTTAGCCAATCAGGACGCTGAACACAATGTTACGCTATAAAAAAAATGTTACACTATAAAAAAAATTGAAAAAAAAAAACCCTGCGAAACAGCGAGGCCGCGAACAGTGAACCGTGATAGAGTGAGGGACCACTGTAAAACACATCCATACCCAAAACAAGCTGAATTATTTGAAAAGGCTTACAGTTATCACACCACTTCATTGAATTTATGTAACAAGCCACGTTTCTGCTCTCCTTTCCACAGAAATAGAAATGACAGCGAATTAGGAGTATACATGAAACAGACAATGCTGCTGTCAGTCTGTGAGGGGCTGCCACGTCTCCTCCTGCCAAACACATGCTTCATCTGTGCATCTCCTACTACCATGAACCAATGTCTACATAAGGAGTATGAAATTAACAGGATGGTTTAAGAGAGCTATTCAAGTTTTACAGAGTGTGAATGGGATTTGGGGATGAGAGTGACTCGCACACAGTTTGGCTATAAACGTGTCAAAAGTCACGCTCTTGAGAATGCATACATATGGGGAGCACATTTTTTATTGTATTTTCTTACGTAACGATCAAAGGAGTTATTATATAAACTGACACGGCTGTGTTCAATATTCATTCATCGTTTTAGTTTATTCTAAGTCTCCAATAAAGTAATAAGTATGTCCACAAATTTAACAGGTCTAAAACAGGACTATAGGTCTAAAGTGGAACCTAACCAGGTTTAAAGTTAGAATACACAATTGCTATGTGCTAGTTCTAAACAAGAACTAACCCAAAGAAGGACAAAAATGGAGATCATTGATATTATTTTGATGTATTACTTATTCTGTACAGTACTTTGAATTATTTTCTGTATGAATTGTGCTAAACAAATAAACTTGCCTTGTCTCTAGGTAAAAAATCTGATCACATCACAATGTCTGGTAATGGTGGATAGTGGTGTTTGACCTGGTTCGATCTCTGAAAACTACTATCTATTTATTTACTATTACCCTTTTTTTTTGGTGCTTTTGTCTTATGATTGCGTGTCTGCACTATGACATTAAAAAGGACTGAAGAGACAGGACTGCACATCCAGCTGTGTTCCCAGATGTACTGTGCTTCAACCCGGTGTAGCACTAATTCTCACACATGCACTATCCATCAAATATACTGTATGTGCTATACATATGTCCAATTTACGGCCAGATGGCTGGTTCAGGAATTGAACCCGCAACCACACTGCTTAAAAGTGCACTACTGTATTGTTACTTTGCTGATGTAGGGTCTGCCACCTGCTTGAGACAACCTTCTATTCTTCTCGTGAGACTTCAAACTTTTTGTTTTGTGATGTTCGTAAAACACTGGAAAAAACATTGCATTTTGTTTTGCAAAATAGGTATGTTATTAAGAAAAATACCAAAATATATCCTGTAAACATTATGGTCCACATCAGGCCTGGTTATAGCCTACTGAACTTGTGTGGGCAGACTGGTTTTAGGTGGGAAATTACAGAGGTTTGATTGGGTGTCAAGAATTATATTTGTCTGTGACTAGACAAACGTCATTTGTAATTTGCATGTAGACCAGAACAAATGCTGTGGTATACATCCAGGTATATTTTACAATAGCCACCTCGCGGTACATTTAACTCAAGACAGGCATTAAGGGTGACCTGCAGGTTAGGAGTCGGACTGATGGCTCTGGTAAAAGGAGTCTCCTTGCATTTGCCTGAGGATTATGGAAATGCAGCCAGATGTTTTCAGAGAGTGTAGAGGTGCAAAGATCCTCTAAGCTGGTTCACGTGTGGGGCAGAACATGTAACCTGACAGCACTGTGCTTAAAAGACTAAGACAGCTATTCAGCTACACAGACAAAAGTAAAGGAAGTAAAGGAATTTAAGAGGCAAGGCACTGTTGAGAAGTATACCAAACCAAAATGTATTTTGTCAATAAAAGATTTCTAGTTTATCAACGGAAAAACAATTTTGTCTGTGTTGACAGGTTTGAGAAGATAATTGACACACTGCACTACAGTACAAACTACAGCAACATACCCGCTTTAAACCAGAAATAAAATATAATAGTTCTAAATAGGATAAAGGAGCTTTTAACTTAAAACGTGAAAATCAAAATTTGCTTTTTAAAGTATGGGCAAGACTGGGGCAAGAATTTAGCTAAAAATACAGTCATACCTCACCTTACGAAAGACCCAAATAACGAATAATCCAAGTTGCGAAACGCCTTTACGTAAAATTTTTGTCTCTGAATACGAAAGAAAATTCAAGTTACGAAACGCGAAATCTCAAAAATTCAAATAATGCAACACCCCCCAACACCCCGCTGGCCTCCCATTGGCTAGGAACGAATCAGGCCTTTTACATTGCGACTCTACTTACGAAAAAATCACGTTACGAAACCACTTCTGGAACGAATTAATTTCATAAGGTGAGGTATGACTGTATCTTGTTAGGCCCTTTAAACTAGAATCAAACCACAACCAAATTAGTTTTAGACCAAAACTTAAACCAGGCGGAGACAGAACCATCAAGTTACACACCAACAGCTTAGCACCAAAACATCACATTATGGAAAAGAAACAATTCTAACCCCATATTCATCAGAATCAGAATCAGAAAGACTTTTATTGCCATTGTCAGGTGAACACAATTCACCAAACTAGGAACTTGTCTCGGTGATAAGGTGCCAACATAAAACAGAAAATAATAATAGAGTTAACTTGATTGCCAAGCCTTATCTTCATTCACACTACACAAAAAGGAAATTGCACGAAACAAACTATACCAGACCAGTAGGAGGCGCTCTCACCTTCTCTGCGCTCATCCTCGCCAGTCTTGGTGGCCTTGTAGTAGGTGATGCCCCGGACCACTCCTGGCTGGTGTCCGACCTTGGTTTTGGCTGTGGGGTCAGGCTTCTGTGGTTTGACAGGTTTAATCACCTCCTTCTTGGGCTTGAGGACCTTTTCTTTGGGCACTTTTGCATTAGGCTTTGCTACTGGGGTCTTTTTGTTTGTTAGCTTCAGACCATCCTTGGATTTCTCATCATTAGTCTCCTGAAAAACCAAACCAAACAAAACAGATTCAACAGATTTATTTAGATTCATGCCAGGTTTGATGTGGAGAAATTTGCACTATTCTCGCCATACTATAATCTTTTTGTATATTTTTTTAACTTAACACACCAGCTTTAAATTTGGTTTTATTTAATATTTTACTACACTAATTCATTGTTTTATGTTGCACTTCTTCAAATAAAGTTCCTAGTTTGTAAATTTTGTTCATTAACCATGGAAATAAATATTTCTCTGAGTCTGATTTAAAAAGTTAAATATATCTCCAACATTTGCTGGCAGGACTTCCATGTTTGGTTGGTTTATAAATATTCACTGTAAACATTTTTTATTCAACTATTTTAGGCACATTTGAAGAAAGACTATCCATCTATCTATTCATCTCTCTTTTTTGTCTATAAACGCTTCTAAACGGAGCTTTCTTGTGGTCACACTTCCGGTTAAACAGGGACCCCACTAATTTCTATAGAGAATTTGGGGAAGATTTTGTGCTAAAATATGACATAAAGTAGACTAATTTGTGTAAAATGTAACATTTTCATGTGCACCAACAAGTCAAACTTCACTGATTCTCTGGGGGGCTTTAAAAGTGCTTTTTATTCCCTATTGAACTTATTTACATTATTTACATTTATTGTGCAACGTTCCTGTGCCTTTTAACCTTACAGTGTTGTGTTTTTTTTGTTTTGTTGATTGTACATACTTGTTATTATTATTATTATTATTTATTTTAATTTTGATGCATGCTCATATTTTCCAACTGTTTCTAAAACTTGTGTTGTGACACTGCAATTTCCCCATTGTGGGACAAATAAAGGATTATCTTATCTTATCTTTACTGTCAAGATCAGCAGCCCCATACAAAATAATACAACCCGAATAAAGATGGAGGTGCCATGTGTAATATAAATGATAAAGATCTATTACCTGTGCTTTGTTCTCATCCTTCTGCAGCAGCTGGAGACTGAGGCCGGACAGCTCCTTCTTGATGCTCATCATGATGTCGGAGTAGTTCTCGTATCTTTTGAACTGGTTGGTGAGACTCTGCATGCTGTCACGCACAAACTCATTCTCCCTTGTCAGATTGGTCTTGATCGTCTAAAAGAGAAAAGTCAGTGATATCATCATTTTGGTCAGCTGGATTTTCTAAATCATAATCAACACATTCTTAAGGTACACATACAGCACTTTGGAAGTGAGAAACGTAGTAGTAGTAGGAGGAGGAGTAGGAGTAGTACTAACGCAAGGCAAGGTTTATTTGTATAGCACAATTCGTATGCAAAGTAATTCAAAGAGCTTTACAGAATAAGAAAGACAAAAACATAACTAAACATAATAGTAGTAGTAGTAGTAATAGTAGTAAAAACGAGAGGTGGTGACAGTTAGCTAGAATTGCTAATGATGTAACTGAAATGGCAGCAGTGAAGTTATATAAAAATGTTTTCTTTAATACTTTCGTTTCAACTGTAGACTGTCTTAACGTAGGTATTACTTGTCAATAAAGTCTTTTTTTTCCTTTCTTGAGTACAAAATACCCCTTAAGCCTGCGTTAATACTTGTACACACACACACACACACACACACACGTTGAGTTTCCATGTGTGTACACAGACTTGAAAGTGACAGGGTAGAATACTAACTATACTTAAACACAGTTAATATCATTATATTTAAGATTTTTGCATTAACATTCACACTCATTTCCTTAATATGGCCATTTTTAGGTTTAAAATTTTACTTTCTGCTTGGAAGTCGTGACATCACACTAGGGAATTCCATAACTGTTATCTAGCCTGAAATGTACACAGAAATGATTATCTGACAAATCCAAATATAAGAAAACACTTTTATTTTGTTGAACTCATGTTTCAATTATCAGAAAAATTGTGTCTCTTGTGTGTAAATTGTGCTGAACTTTTGGACAGAATTCTCCCTAGTGTGATGTCATCAATGTGTTTACTCTGCTTCCTGTAATTTTCAATATATTTTCACAAATTGCTTCTAGATTGGTATAAAAATATAATTTATATTTACAATAGTTAGAATCCCACCAATTTAAGTCAAAATTAGAGAATTATACTAATCTGTCATACGCACTTTAAGTACCCACTTCTCATTATACAGTTAGATAATCAATACATATAGATAATCAATGGCATTTTTTATTCCACAGCCGGGCCTTACCTCCTCCAATGTGTTCATCTGGGACACCACTTTGTTGATGTATGAGTGGACCTTCAGCAGATCCATGCTGTATAGAGTGCCTTCGAGTAGGTCCACCATGGTCTGCAGCTGCTCATTAAAAAGAAACCAGGGAGAAAGAAGAAAAACATCAATCACTACATCCCAAACACTCCGACATCTTAACGCACCTCTGTTTGCCCAAGCAGGAATCGCATTAGGCTAAGCGCTCTTCCCAAACATTTGGTTCTATTGACTTCTACTCAAGAAAGCAGCTAGAAAGGAGTCTATAATCTGTACTAATGAAGGGGCCTGGATCTGCGCTACAAGGACTAAACCAGGACTAGAACAGGACCAAACTAAGTATCAAGTCAATATAGGGATGTCAACAATGAATCGACTTACAATTAATTGTCGATCAAGATGTTGGCCGAACAAAATGCATTAATTGTAACTAATCGCTAGAGGGCGCTACTCTGGAATGTGAACACAAGATGCAAACCCACTCGCGAGAAAGACCATAGCGTTACATCATGTAACCCTTTCCTCTCTGGATGTTGCCATACAACTCACAGTAGAGCTGGACCTAGAACCATATATTTTTGAAATTATAAAAGCATGTAACTTACATGCTTTTATAATTTTTTGATTGTTCTGGTTTGAGGCCCTGTAATGTTTTATGCTGTGTCCAGGGGCCCTGTGAAATTTATATTTTGTACTGTAACTCTTCACAGATTAAGGGAGAGAAATATTGTTGATGCCTTAGTTCAAAATAAATGTTGAGAATGTCCTAAAAATAGCCTGGATTCACTAGTTTCATCATATGTAGACTAAATAACATTCTGTTATTTAATTTCTTCTGTTCCTTTTACTTTCAAGATTTCCATGCTGCAAGTGCAACAACTGAGCCAGTCCTCAATTTATTTTCAATGTATTTTGTTATTCAGCATCAATACATTTGTCTGCTTTTTGCTAAGGAATAATTCATTGAGGAATATACAATATAATAATACTATGATATATTTTTGACTCAGTGTTATGTATACTACAGCTTATATTCTTAAAGACCCTATTGAAACACTAAAATTCAGGTGAAAAACGCCGCTTATCAGTTAATCGTAAGTCGATTGATAAGGTCAATCAACTATAGATTAATGAATTAATCGATAATTTGCATCCCTAAGTCAAAAATAAAAAGGGATAACATGAGAACTGCACTAAACTTTTTTTTAAATTTGTTTATTTGGAAGGGACAATGCATATTAATGAACATACCATTTGTATAAGATCACACAAACCGACGTAAATATGCCGGATTTAGCACAGTGCTAATTTCCATCCGCAGTCCCAGACTAGTCCAAAACTGCTATAATTATGGCTTTACATTTTTATAATTATGCCTTAT
The DNA here is from genome assembly GCA_036785185.1 of Paratrypauchen microcephalus. NCBI lineage: Eukaryota > Metazoa > Chordata > Actinopteri > Gobiiformes > Gobiidae > Paratrypauchen > Paratrypauchen microcephalus. The sequence continues at coordinate 674,086 of JAVJIX010000223.1, read as the reverse complement.
TTGACACCAGTCTTATCTTTGCTTATCTTTTGCTACTTTTGCTCTTTGCACATTCACCACAACAAAATTGGGACTAAACCAGGACTAAACCTGAACTAGACCAACTCTAAACAGGGACTAGAACAAGACCAAACCAAGTCATCACGACAAAACTGGGCTCAAAGTATAATTATAACTAAGTAATTCTGACAGTAAGAAGATCAGAACCACTCTAATCTAATCTAATCTAAACCAAAACAAAATGGTGGTTAATAAATACCATAGCCTGTATAACAAAGCCTCTTTAACAACAATTTGAGCAAATCTAAACCAGGCTTAACCAGGATTGCCCCATATAATGTAAACCAGAACTTAAGTAGACAAGTATAATCAGAACAAGACAGAATGATATGTAAGACCCAACAAATTTCAGAAGTTACCAAAATCCAGACAGTGATAAACTAAACCAGAGCTAAATAAACCAACCTTGGCCAAAACAAACCCAAAAGTAAGGGAGGCCAAAATACATAAACATTTGCTTTCATTTACTTCCACTGTATTGACCCAGACTCTTAGGAACGGGGTCACTCCAAGTCCATCTAATGTAGAAGCTGCCCTGGGTTTGCCCTTAAATATACATGTGCTGTTCGCCTGGCAACACATCTGGAAGCAGCTTGGGTCCCACATGGAGCTTCTACTGCAGAGAGTTTGCATGAGAGGAGAAGAGATGGTACGCAGGTTAGTTTTGTCACAATACTAAATTTCAAACTTTATTTTTGATACTAATGAAAGACTCAATACCCTATTTTAGACAACAGAATGTTATTTTATTTCAAACATTAAATCTTAGTACTAGGGATGCAAATTATCGATTAATTCATTAATCTATAGTTGATTGACCTTATCGATCGACTTACGATTAACTGATAAGCGACGTTTTTCACCTGAATTTTAGTGTTTAGAGTCTTTAAGAATATAAGCTCTAATATACATAACACTGAGTCAAAAATATATCATAGTATTATTATAATGTATATTCCTCAGTTAATTATTCCTTAGTAAAAAGCAGACAAATGTATTGATGCTGAATAACAAAATACATTCTTTATTGAAAATAAATTGAGGACTGGCTCAGTTGTTGCACTTGCAGCATGGAAATCTTGAAATTAAAAGGAACAGAAGAAATTAAATAACGGAATGTTATTTAGTCTACATATTATGATGAAACCAGTGAATCCAGTCTATTTTTAGGAAATTCTCAACATTTATTTTGAACTAAGGCATCAACAATATTTATCTCCCTTAATCTGTTTTTTTTTCACAGGGCCCCTGGACACAGCACCAAACATTACAGGGCCTCAAACCAGAACAATCAAGAAATTATAAAAGCATGTAAGTTACATGCTTTTATAATTTCAAAAATATATGGTTCTAGGTCCAGCTCTACTGTGAGTTGTATGGCAACATCCAGAGAGGAAAGGGTTACATGATGTAACGCTGTGGTCTTTCTCATGAGTGGGTTCGCATCTTGTGTTACAATTAATGCATTTTGTTCGGCCAACGTCTTGATCGACAATTAATTGTAAGTCAATTAATTGTTGACATCCCTACTTAGTACTCCCCCCCCGTGCGGAGTTATATCTGTGTAATCTCTTAGTTGTCCAGGCATGTTCCACAGTGGTCCATGGGCGTATACTAGTTTAAGTGGTCTTAAACGTTTTCTAGCTATTCAGGAACAGTTCAGTTTTAGTAATACTCTTGTAATGTTATTTGGTTTTAGTATCAATACTTGTGTATCTAGTTTAAATTCAAATTTTATTATCGATTAGTATCTGATTTTCTATACTTTTGACAACCCTAATACAGGAAAGGAGCATAATAAAACCAAGATCTAACTTAAACAATTTAGCAATACAATAGTGAATGTTTTATGTCTTCCATATAACGCCAGAGTTGAAATGAAGATGGCTGTATGATATGTAAGAACATCTTAAAATCATTAGTGACCTATGAATGACCCAAATCTCTGAAGACTATCTTAATACAAAACAATATATTTTTATCAGCGCTCTCATAAACCTTTCATTGCATGATTTGCATGTGAGACCCTAAACTCTCATCATAATGTATACCACAAGCCGAAGTTCAAAATATTGAGACCATATGTACTGAATTATAGTACTCGGAATAGGACTAAATCAGGTCTAGACCAAAATTAAAAGGATAAATTTTGACTTAACAAAACTCAACTTAAAGGCAAATTAACGTTTTTTTTTACAATCTGAGCCTTCTTTCGGCAATAAAACAAGTAGTTTTACTCACCCATAGCAGTTTGCTGTCAATTGGAGCTGTATCGCAGAACTTATGTTGCCGTTCTGTTCTACTAATGATCCCGTATCCGTTAACATGGGGCTCGTATCATATGCTCGGGGCATTACTTTGCGGTGTCCAAATAACACAAACTTTAGCACTTTTCAAATCATAGAAGCCCGATGTCTTAATGTAAGATTTCGTTTGAAGCAAAAGTGGCCTGTAATCCGAGATTTAGCCATAGTTTCGAGTAGATGAGGACGCCAGTGCGCATGCGCGGACTGCTCCCGGGACCCAAACATGAAACGCAAAGCTGAAAACTATGGATAAATCTCGGATTACAGGCCACTTTTGCTTCAAACGAAATCTTACATTAAGACATCGGGCTTCTATGATTTGAAAAGTGCTAAAGATTGTGTTATTTGGACACCGCAAAGTAATACCCCGAGTACTCAGGCTAACGGATACGCTACAACATAACTTTCACCAAACAGCTCCAAATGACAAGAAAGTGCTATGGGTGAGTCAAACGACTTGTTTTATTACCGAAAGAAGGCTCAGATTGTAAAATAACGTTACTTTTCCTTTAAGCTTTAGACTGGATAACACTAGATACACCATAACAACTTAAAGGGGCACTATGTATCTTTTCTGCTGGAGGGTCTGCTGCCTATTTGTCTCTGTAGAGTTGTGACTGCTTGGCCTTGATTGTTCCATAGTATGGCATTAAACTAAAATTTTGTTGGACAATGACTTGAACTCAACCTAAACTAAACCAAACCAAAAACCAGGTTTACACAAATGGCTCATAAAAATAAAAGTGCCATGCTCACAAAAAGCCCACCATCACTAATGCATTGTTTTATCTTATCTATATCTTAAATATACTGTATGTTATATGGCCCTGCTGTTGCTTTAGTCTCCTGTGTGACCTGTTCAGTACAGAGGCCTCAGGTACAGTTGCAGAAACACTTATCAGTAAAAGTAATGGACCAATGAATTGTGGTATTGCCTTTATAAAGAAATAATAGGACTATGAAGCTACTGAAGCCAGACTTTAATGGAATGAGCAGTAAAGTAACTCACTTACTGTTGAAATAAACCGAACATACCAAGATGGTATATGGTGTTTTTTAAAGCACAGAAGTTACATTAACTGCAAAAATCTTTCTAAAATCTCTTGGTCTTTGCATGTTAACTTGTGCATTGTGTAACTTTAAATGGTGAAGGGTCCGTCAGATGCTTTTCTCCATGGAGACGTTTTTGCTTTGTCTGGAATGTTTCACAGTATGGTATTAAAGGTCCCATGGCATGAAATTTTCACTTTCTGACGTTTTTGAACGTTAAAGGGATAGCGCGTTTTTTATTTTATTTTATGTTAATCTGTATGGGTTTCCTTCTAAAAGTTACGTGTGTTGACACCGGCTTACCTCTAACAGTCTCAGCTGATCCCGGTTCAGCTCGCTTTCTGGAACCCACGTAAGTAGGTCCGGTAACTTCTCCACTCATATCACTACGCCCATGTTAACTCTATCAGCCTGTTCACCTTCAGCGGATGTCTACGCCGAAGTTTACAAGTGAACAGGCTGATAGAGTTAACATGGGCGTAGTGATAAAAATGGAGAGAGAGACAATACGCAAATGCGAAATACGCTGCTGGATGTTTCGGATGCAAATATATCACCTTTCTAACAAATGTTTTGTTTTGAGAAGAAAAACAAGCTTTATTTCATGTTCCAGGGAAGTTACCGGACCTACTTATGTGGGCTCCAGAAAGCGAGCCGAACCGGGATCAGCTGAGAGTGTCAGAGGTAAGCCGGTGTCAACACACATAACTTTTAGAAGGAAACCCATACAGATTAACATTTTTTTTTAAAACGCACTATCCCTTTAATGTGAGCTCCCCTACCCTGTCTCTGACGTCACACTCGCGGAAAGGTTTCCACCCACCGTCTGGATGTCCACCCTGTCTCTGGAAATCACGCCCAGAGAATTTGGACCGCGAAGGAGCTACGAAATGCGAGATGCGTTTTTTTATTTGCCTGGAGATATGTGAGAGTGTTTTCAGGCTCGGATGTCCTTTATCCGAGCCTCCAAACCTCTGAAACAGCAGTGGTTTAATTTTATTTTCTGTGGAAATGTGTTGGTTTTTTTTTATGGAAAGCGTCTCATATTTTCCTCCGCTCTTAAAACACGGAAGTGGGTGACAGCGCACAGCGAACCGCTAATCCAGGAAACAGTGGCGTATTTGGCCACAACCCACCCGCTGCACTGGCCTGTCTCTGTCCTCCTCATTTGCATTTAAGCAACAACGCCCAGAATAAAATGTTCCAGAGACATATTTATGACTCTGACCGTGTTCATGAGGCTTTCTCATGCACTGAGGCTTGATATTGAAGAAGGATTCATTTACCGTATTGGGGAACCATTAAGGCACCATATAAAAACATCAAGAAGTACTATGTCATGGGATCTTTAAACCTTTCTATCTTTAAGGAGACCAAACAAGGCTAAGTTACAGGTCAGATCTGTGGAGAGTGCCTGTTTTTCTGGGTATTTTTTAATAATAATTCATATCATTTATATAGTGCCTTTCATGACACCCAAAGTGCTTTACAGTTCATTGTTCATTCACTCCACACTTGGTGCTGGTAAGCTACTTTCCATAGCCACAGCTGCCCTGGGGCAAACTGACGGAGCTATAAAACCACCTGTAATTGAGTTAATGTAAGGTGGAGCTGTTTAATGTCATACTGTGGAACGTTCCAGGCAGAGCAGTGACATTTCCATAGAAACAAGCAGGTGATGGACCACCAATCAAAAAGTTACACAGTCTCTAAACTCACTGTGGTGAAAAATTTGAATGCTCGGGACATAGAGATAAGAGAGGATTAACGTTGGACCACTTCAAAGTGTTAAAATTAATTAGTTCTGTTTTTTCCAAGTTTTAAAACAGGTACAGATTTAAGCATGAATAAAATGACTTGCTTGAATACTGATAAAATTGATGGATTTTTTTTTGTACTCTCTCTCATGTTGTGTTACAGTTTACAGAGAAAACATGGTCTCCACCCTAATATGTCATCAGCCTCCCAGGACACATGCAGCCTATTCACAGATTGGATTAGAAAAATGAGCCTGTGTCTATAAAATGGTAGCAATAAAATTTGTGTTTGTATGACCTGAACAGTTGTTAGGCAAGGCATTGTTGCAAGTTTGAGTTGGCTGAATATAATAATACAGTTTAGTTATTATGTGGGTGGGGGCTATACAGAGATGTCGCTATAAAAAGTGTTTGTGTCATACTGTAGAACGTTCCAGGCAGAGCAATGACATGTCCACAGAAACAAGCAGGTGATGGATCCCCAACCAAAAACTTACATAATTACCTTTAAAATTCAAAATCTGATGAAACAAATGATCTTCAATATGAAGGACCTTACTATCTGACCTTGAGTAGCTCTGGTGCCTGCTTCTTGAGTCTGTCCATCTTCCACTCGTTCTCACAGGGGTTGAGGGAGGAGGGGGGGGCCGTACAGGAGCATTTGCAGTCTGAGCCGGAGCTGACCGTCTCCACCGTGTAGAAGTCCTCCACACGCACCGTCCCGCTCTTCAAACGCACACACGCGTCCCTGGACAGAGGCCTCATGATGCACTTACACCTGCAGTCTGAGCCTTCCGAAATCATCCGCACTGGCTCTGTCTCACCAAACACCTGCAAAATCGACAAATGGGAGGTCAATATTTAAACAGTACATTTGCAAAAACAGACAAGTGCGATTTGAAAAAGTCATCAGAAGCTTGCAATTTGTAGTAATTAGGGATGCAAATTATTGATTAATTCATTAAACTATAGTTGATTGACCTTATCGATCGACTTACGATAAGCGGCGTTTTTCACCTGAATTTTAGTGTTTCAATAGGGTTTTTAAGAATATAAGCTATAGTATACATAACACTGAGTCAAAAATATATCATAGTATTATTATATTGTATATTCCTCAATTAATTATTCCTTAGTAAAAAGCAGACAAATGTATTGATGCTGAATAACAAAATACATTCTTTATTGAAAATAAATTGAGCACTGGCTCAGTTGTTGCACTTGCAGCCTGGAAATCTTGAAATTAAAAGGAACAGAAGAAATTAAATAACAGAATGTTATTTAGTCTACATATTATGATGAAACCAGTGAATCCAGGCCATTTTTAGGACATTCTCAACATTTATTTTGAACTAAGGCATCAACAATATTTCTCTCCCTTAATCTGTGAAGGGTTACAGTACAAAATATAAATTTCACAGGGCCCCTGGACACAGCATAAAACATTACAGGGCCTTAAACCAGAACAATCAAGAAATTATAAAAGCATGTAAGTTACATGCTTTTATAATTTCAAAAATATATGGTTCTAGGTCCAGCTCTACTGTGAGTTGTATGGCAACATCCAGAGAGGAAAGGGTTACATGATGTAACGCTATGGTCTTTCTCGCGAGTGGGTTCGCATCTCGTGTTCACATTCCAGAGTAGCGCCCTCTAGCGATTAGTTACAATTAATGCATTTTGTGCGGCCAACGTCTTGATCGACAATTAATTGTAAGTCGATTCATTGTTGACATCCCTAGTAGTAATATTTTCAAAAGCCACTATCCTTCTTGATAAAATCCACTATACATTATAGTCATTGCTAATATCTTTTATATTATTTTATTGCTCTATAAATAAAGTTTGATTGATTGATAGAAAATGGTAACAAAAAGAAAAACTGGCAAATTCTTTCAAAAGGGAAATATGTTTTTGCTATTGAATTCTTCATTTGCTTTTTTGCGCTTGTAAAAATGTTTGCTGGTGTTAATATGAATTGTGACACTGAGGCGTTAAAGTGGCTATACTTGATTTCTTTCTGTTTAGTTCACCAAAATGTGTTTAGTTATATTGTGACAACCCTTAAGGTCGTAATGAGATCACTGCTTGTTGTCTGCATCCAATTATAATGCTTCTAAGAATCAGGAAGTGCGCTATTAGCATTACCATGATGGCAAAACTCCAGTCTGGCTTCCCAAGAGTTGTGAAATGTCCATAAACTCATCACGTTGAATCATTTGGAAGTGAGGAATGCATAAGCTATGTAAGGAACTACTTGGAGTTGGACCTCTGCAGGTTGCTTAAAATCACTAAACTAGTTTTGTTTCTTACATTAAAGATACTAAAAAACAGGTACAGCACCTTTAACCTACAGATGTTTTTGATTTTTTTCCCTTTTTGGCTACACATATTAAGAAGGTATTCAACGGCTACCTTCGGCTTTGAAGGCAAATGCTTATAAAAAAAAAAAAAAAAAACATTAGCCAATCCTATGTCAACCTGTTTTGGTATCTTATGTACTTATGTTTTGGTATCTTATGTACAAAAACACCACTACATTCGAGCTTGTATTATTTGTTCCCATAAATTGTACCTGAACTCACTTCTTCCAGTCACTCCCCATTGGACCTCCCCAAATAACAAATCTTTTTTTAATTTATACAAAAACAAAGCAAAGGAAGGAAAGTGATCTGGAGAGGTAGCCACATGCATCCTGTCTTGACTCAAATCCCATTAAAGTAGGGCATTACCATCAGACCTGGGACTCTATTGTTGGACACAAGGGCCTTGGCACAGTCCACAAACCGGATGAGATCATTTAAAATTGTGCTTGTTTAAAGGGGCTGTTACTCCAATTTCTCATCTATGTTACAATGTTGTTTTCTTATCATAAACTTACCTAGAATTGTGTTTTGGTTCATTCACACAGACAAATCCTGCATATTTAGGCTTAGCACTTTTCACTTTTAACTTAACACTCTCTTCCACCTTGTGATGTCACGTGGTAATACAGGAAGTGCTCCCCTGTGCTTTTAAACTCCATACACTTTCACTACAATCATTTACTTTCAGCCCTGGAATTGCCTATGTCTACTGAACTAAAAGGAAATAAGGGGCCGTTAACTTGAAAATTACAGCTTCATGACATCAAGGTGGAACTTTGAATTTACGTTTTGGAGATGTAGCCAGACTAATAATAAAGGATTACTCAAACATGTGTGAATGAAACAAACCACAACTCCAGGTATGTTTTATAACATGGATTAAAGCTCACAAGAATTCATTGTGTGTAACATAGGACCTTGAAAATGACTTAGTTTGTACTCTGCAAAAGATATGCCTTGGATTTATTGAAAACATTAGGTGAGGATTATGAAAAACATAAATTATCCTCCCATGTGAATTAGGATTTTGTACTGCTTATGTAAGGCGCATTGAAAATATATATACTTCAAAAAGAAACAACCAGAGATAAATGAGAATTTATGAGGATTCCTAACAGTACTGCGTAGCATAGTCAAGAAGGCAAAAGGCATACAAACTTAAGACTACTACTTGGCTTTTCCCTGTGTCTGGCTACATTTCTATTGGGTATTCTGTTTTTATATTTACAACAGGGGCAAAAAGTTTAAAGGTTATTACGCAAAATTAACTCTTGTGAGCTTTAATACATGTTCGAATGTTGTTACCTCATCAAAAACATACCTGAATTTGAGTTTTGTTTCATTCACACATGTTTGAGTAACCCTGCATTATTACATTGTCTACATCTCCAAAGCTCAAAATGCTCCGTTCCACCTTGTGATGTCCTGAAGCGGTAGTTTTCAAGTTAAAAGCTCCTTTTACCTTTAGTTCAATAGAGACCGGCAATTCCAGGGCAAATGATTCTAGTGAAGGTGTACAGAGTTTAAAAACACAATGGAGCACTTCCTGTATTACCACATGACATCACAAGGTGGAACAGAGTGTTTTCTATTTGAATCTGTAGGATTTGTGTGTTAAAGGTCTCATGGCATGAAATTTTCACTTTCTGAGGTTTTTGAACGTTAATGTGAGCTCCCCTACCCTGTTTAGGCCCCCCCCCCCCCCTCATGGCTAAAAGTTGCGAAATGTGTAAACTGAGCATTTGCGATCCTTTTCCGCATTTGAAAAAAAGACAGCCCAAACGGGCGATTCTGAACAAGGGAACTTTCTGACGTCACACTCAAGGAAAAATGCAAATGCAGTTCCACCCCCCGTCTGTGTTTCTACAAACACTCTCTGTAACTCACGCCCAGAGAGTTTGGACCGTGAACGAGCAACGCAGTGCGAGATGTGTTTTTTTATTTGCCTGGAGACACGTGAGAGTGTTTCCAGGCTCGGATGTCCTTTATCCGAGCCTCCGAACCTCTGAAACAGCAGTGGTTTAATGTTATTTTCTGTGGAAATGTGTTTTTTTTTTCAATGGAACGCTTCTCATATCTTCCTTCGCGCAAAAACGCGGAAGTGGGGCCAGTGCACATCGCACCGCTAAAGAGGAAAGAGCGGAGAGTTTGGCCACGCCCCCACCCACTGCACTGGCCTATCTCTGTCCTCCTCATTTGCATTCAAGCAACAATGCCCAGAATAAAGTGTTCCAGAGAGATATTTATGACTCTGACTGTGTTCAGCACTGAGTCTTGATTTTGAAGAAGGGTTCATTTACAGTATTAGGGAACCATTAAGGCGCCATATAAAAGCATCAAGAAGTACCATGTCATGGAATCTTTAAACATGTGTGAATGAACCAAAACACAAGTCCAGGTATTTTTGTGATGAGGAAACATTGCTACATAGATCAGAAAATAGTGTAATATGGGCTCTTTAAATAGTGAACAAGTGAATTACTGTGAGACCAACACCAATGACAGCCCTGATGTTTGAGACTGTCCACATCTTGAATCCACACATCACATGTACACATCCCCAATTCTTTTTAACAGTTCAGTTTGTAATTGTAAAATTGTAATATGTTTCTCCTTAATCCTTTCATTCATAATAAATAAAGCGAGTTTATTTTTAATTTTTCAGTGCACACGCTTTTGCTTTCATTTGATGTCATATCAACGGCGACAGTCTCAACACATGTTAGCATTTTCAAAGGAAACGATTGTGCACCAATGGCATTTTTCACTGATACAGTCCAGTCCCATCCCCAAGAGGAACAAAAGAACTGTGACGCCAAGACTAGAGTTGTTACAATTCATAACAATGAAAACTTTTAACCTTTTGACTACTTTATAATTTACAAATATGGGATCTGTTATGGCCAAATGTCAGTGCAGAAGGGAGTAATTTGTATCAAGCTAAAAACGAAAAACATCATTAAAAGCTCAAATAAGTCAAATTTCCAGATGGCATTTAGGATGGGAGTGGTAAATAAAATGCAAAAAATGTACAAACAAAAAGTAGTGGTCCAAGAAATTACTCATGTCATAGAAAAATGTAGAATTATTACTTAAGTGAGAGCAAGGACTTTGAAGTTAATGTCACTGGAATTACGAAAAGAGCAAGAAACAATTTTTACTCATGTAAGAGTACTGTTACACTGAGTGGTGTCCAATGTACTTTTTTCATGTTTTTATTAGAAAAGGTTGGCATCATTACAATCAGTAACATATCAGACCAATCTTAGTTCAGTGTATATTTAATCAAAAGTCACTGAATTAATTGTATTTGAGTAACTAAGCAATACCAACCTCTGCTCCAGACTCACTTTACCGTGACCATAAAGTGAATGGGCCTGAATTAGAACAAGAAATAGTCTAAGCTAAAATGCTAAAATGCTAACATTGAACCTCTTGAGACAATCATGTGGAGAAGTCTCAAAAGGTCACATTACGTCAAAAGGTTCCCAAAGATCGCCGCCCCAGAACAGACCTAAACAAAGGGGATAAGCTCCATCGGGTTAAGGATCACATTTCTATTGAACACTGAGTGATTTATGGGCTTGGTCTGACCTTATCTTATCAGGGCCCCTACTCAGGCTAATTCTAAAGACATTTTCTGCTGCCATTGTGATGGATGAGTTGATAATAATTAGTCAGATTTGCCACCCAAGTTCTGGAAATCCAAAAATACAATAGTTCTTTCATGATTATGCTGATACATCATCGGAGTGACAACTGTCTGGCAGCTGTGGTTAGATCAAGTTTAAACTGAGAATTGAGCTTGGAGGAGTATTATGGGATCTGGCCTGGAGGAACAGTGTCTATTCAGGTTTTAATGTTGCCAGCTGTTGCATGTTTTGAGAAAAAAAAGAAATCACACTGGTGCCAGACGTTTGTGTTGTTGCCAGTTGTCGATTCTCAGTTTGCAAACTAAGCAAAATCAAAACCCATAATGAGCCTGGGATTAATTATAAAATAAATAATTAATTTCAAGAATTTCCTATGTAAAGGCCTGCATGAGAAAGTTATGCAATGCTTAGTGGTATAGAAATGTGAGGTGCTGATAAACAATCAGTGTTGTATAAAGTACTGGAAAATCAAACTCAAGTAAAAGTATAGGTACCCCTACCAAAAATGACTTTGGTAAAAGTCGAAGTCACTGACTGAAATGTTACTTGAGTAAAAGTCTTAAAGTATCTGGAACTTCTTGTACTTAAGTATGACAAGTAATGTAAAAATAAATTTACTCAAGTAATGTAAGTACAAGTACAAGTAAAAGTATCAAGCAAAGGCAGTCTGAAGCTAACCCTCGCTTTGTTACTTAGATAGCGCAAACACACAGCGCTTGTTTACATTTTTAAAAGTAGGCACATGTTAATGTTATTTTTTGTCCTTTTGAACTCGTGTGCCCTTTCTCATTCGTTACACTTAGCCTACACATAAGCCTTCCCTTGAGCCGAAAAAGCTAGGTATCCTGTTAGCTCCAACATCGTCAAATATGCTTTGTGTAACCGAAACAATGTCACACAAAGTTAATTTCTACATGTTATGCTCAAGGTTTCACAACGGTGTCTAGAATGTCCATGCTATGGTTTCAGGGCTCTCAAGTCTCACACATTGAGAGTGTGACACACGCAATTCGACCTGTTCACACGCTCACACGCCACACATGGTATTTCTCACGCTGATTTCTTTCTTTTTTTTTTCTTTTTTTTTGTGCCCAGAAAATCGGTCTGTGTGGCTTAGTTTATGCAGGCTTCGCGCGGTTTCAGCGGAAAAAAAAACTCCCCCTGCTCCGGGCGCACGGTCCGAGCGAGGCCGGAGCAGACGCGCCGTCCCCCGGGCACGTGCTGAGCTTCAGTCCTGGTGTCTCCGTCTGTGCGTAACGTGTCCCCCCGACGGCTTACGCGCGGAATACGCGCGGCCCAGAGCCGAACTGCCCATGGTGAGATGCGGTGAGACGAGGGCCCGGTGCATTAACCAGACTCTTACATGAATCCGTTAAAAATGTCCCGCTCCTCCCCGCCCCTCTCAGCGCGCACTGACAAAGTGCGGTGATGATAAAACAAACTGAGAACCATCAGGTAATAACTTTGCTCTTTAGACAAACAGGGCTCTCAACACGCAATTTGACGTGGCGCCCAGGACTAAACCAGAACTAAACCAGGACTAGACCAGGACTAAACCAGAACTAAACCAGGACTAAACCAGATCTAAACCGGGTCTAAACCAGCACTAAACCAGGACTAAACCAGGTCTAAACTAGGACTAAACCAGGTCTAAACCAGGACTAAGCCAAGACTAAACCAGATCTAAACCGGGTCTAAACCAGGACTAAACCGGGACTAAACCAGGACTAAATCAGGACTAAATCAGGACTAAACCAGAACTAAACCAGATCTAAACCGGGTCTAAACCAGCACTAAACCAGGACTAAACCAGGTCTAAACTAGGACTAAACCAGGTCTAAACCAGGACTAAGCCAAGACTAAACCAGATCTAAACCGGGTCTAAACCAGGACTAAACCGGGACTAAACCAAAACTAAATCAGGTCTAAACCAAGACTAAGCCAGGACTAAAACAGGTCTAAACCAGGACTAAACCAGGACTAAACCAAGACTGTGTGTGATAACATATTATCCTGCATTATTGAATGATAATATGGACTTTTAGTTATAAAAGCATTTCCCATTTCCATATTAACAAAGCACCTTCTAATTCTGCCCTGCCCTTCCACCATCCCCCCTGGTTTCATTTTATAACTCGACTACTGTCCCCCCAATGCACAATGTATAATTTTGTCATTACAGATATCATAGTTATATGATAGTCATAAGTTAAATTCATATTAAAGGTGCACTGTGTAACTTTTTGGTTGGGAATCCGTCTTGTTTCCATGGAGATGTCATTGCTCTGCTTAGAATGTTCCATAATATGACATTAAAGAGCTCTATCGTACATGTATTCAATTCCAGGCGGTTTTATTTATCAAAAATACATAGAAAAACAGGCATTCTGGTTGTGAGTGGGGTTGCCTCTTGACAGATCTTACCTGTAACTTGGTCTGGTTTGGTCTCCATGAAGATAGAAAGGTTTAATACGTGAAACAGACCAGGCCTGTCACGATGACAAATTTTGAAGTGCGCTATATTGCTGAAGCAAATATAGATGATAAACGATAATACTGAAACAACAACAAATTTATACCACTGACACAAAAATCCAGGAACAGATTGAAACCACAAAAACTATTCCAAATCTACAATAATGTTAAGAGCTGCAATAAATAAACAGCAGAATGGAACACTTAAAGGGACAGTGTGTAAGATTTTTACCTGTTAATTACTGAAATTGAAGATACCCATTCAAAAATACATTGTTTTCCAAGCCTTTTCACTTCCATCATGAAATCAAAGTATTCTTTTGGACTTAGATATAGTCACATAAAAGGGGGATCTTCCCCATATAGAGGCAGCCATTTTGAATACGAGAGCCGCAGAAGGACATTTGGGCTCATCCTTTGCCTCGGCTCCGGCTAACAGCTGCTTAGCCGCGCTGCAGATGGCTCCCCCCTTCCCCCCTCCCCTTCCCCTTCTCTCCTTCGTTCCTCTGCTCCCATATGCAGCCAGGAGCGAAGGAGAGAAGGGGAAGGGGAGGGGGGAGGGGGAGCATGCTGCCGGATCACACATCGTAATGGATATAACACGTATTTTGGACTAAATTGTTTTACTGGATTTTATTCGCTGGATCCTTATGGACAGATTGAGACCAAGTTTATGATGAAATACAGAGTTTGACCTGTGCAAAGCCTTCAAATGTAAGCTAAGTAAGCTAAGTTTTGTGCTTTTCTGTATAAAAGCCCCATGTGCTCGGGGAGTGATTGTTTTGCAGGGAAATGAATTGCATAGTCAAAAAGAGGAGACTGTAAGGTTTCATTTGATGTGTAGATTGTCATGAATCATGATCGGGATTGTGTTTTCATGCGAAAAGAAAAAAAAAAAGTGAACGGGGGACCGTTTTATGTATACAGCGGTGCGCGGTTCGTGCGCGGGCACGCGCGATGTCGGCGGTACGTCGCGTCCGGGTGACCCTCGAGGTCTGCCGTAGCCAAAAGAGGAAGTGGAATAGCTAGTAACCACCTATGCGCCACGAATCCTACACACTGTCCCTTTAAAGGGATAGTGCGTTTTTTTGTTTGTTTTGTTTTTGTTTTTATGTTAATCTGTATGGGTTTCCTTCTAAAAGTTACGTGTGTTGACACCGGCTTACCTCTGACAGTCTCAGCTGAGCCCGGTTCGGCTCGCTTTCTGGAGCCCACGTAAGTAGGTCCGGTAACTTCCCTGGAACATGAAATAAAGCTTGTTTTTCTTCTCAAAACAAAACATTTGTCCGAAAGGTGATATATTTGCTTCCCAAACAGTTGTCCACGAAACATCCAGCAGCGTAGTTAGCGTTCGCATATTGTCTCTCTCGATTCGTGTCACTGCGTGCATATTAGGTGTATTAGCCCGTTAACCTTTAGCGGAAGTGTGTGGCGGATGCGGTCCGCCACAAGCCGAAGTTTACAAGTGAACAGGCTAATAGACATAACATGGGCGCAGTGATACGAATCGAGAGAGACAATATGCGAACGCTAACTACGCTCCTGGATGTTTCGTGGACAACTGTTTGGGACGCAAATATATCACCTTTCAGACAAATGTTTTGTTTTGAGAAGAAAAACAAGCTTTATTTCATGTTCCGTGGAAGTTACCGGACCTACTTACGTGGGCTCCAGAACGCGAGCCGAACTGGGATCAGCTGAGACTGTCAGGGGTAAGCCGGTGTCAACACACATAACTTTTAGAAGGAAACCCATACAGATTAACATAAAACAAAAAACAAAACAAAAAAACGCACTATCCCTTTAAAGAGCCACTAAATGCCTGTGCTAGAGTTGACTCCACCCACAGTCAAAATTTGAAAAATCCAACCAAGTGGGCGGTACTCGGCGGGTTGGGAAGCACGAGTGGGGTGATGGTGTTGGGCGGGGCTTGACCTATGAGTGACAGCCGGGTGACAGCGCTGGTCAGTGAGAGCTAGCAATAGCGTACTGCCAATGGAAAGTGACAGTGACGAGAGCTTCACCATGGAGCGTTGCTTTGAGGTGGAGGATTTTTCTCCACCTCCTTCTCCTGACGCGAAGGTTTGCATCTGTAACGAATCATAGCAGTTATTAATTCAACTTTTAATGGCTTATCTTATCAAATGTCAAAAAATATCCCCAAATTTCCCAACAACGTACACACGATAAATACTGACCACCCCAAAAAATATTGTTCCAGCTTTCATATATTCAACAATAAGTCGAAAGGCTTATGTAAAACTTTCATTTTAAATCACCAGCACAGCAGTAAAACCATCAGCTTCCTCAACCTTTCCATCTCCTCTTCTTCTTCACCACCATCACCAGTGTCTATGGCCTCAGGATAGATACATTCTCCACAAATTCATAATACTCTCCTTTCATTGCATCACTGACATCTCTGTTGGTTCAACGAAGTCTTCCCAAGTTCGGTACTGCATTTCCAGACGCTTCTATCTTCAATAGCAGGTGTATGGAAACGAACATCCAGGTTTTGATTTCAAATGGCACGGATGGACGATGAACAGTATCCCATTTGACAGCAGGATTAGCGAAGGTAAGTTGGAGGGGGCGAAGGGGGCTGGCTCATTAGTGGAGGAATGCAGACATCTCCTCAGAGACTTGGAGCACCAGAAAAGGGGGGTCCCGAATAGGGCTAGGGTCCCGGGACAATCCATGTCAAATGTACAGGGGCTAGTTGACAAATGGTCCCACCACATGAAAACACAGTGGATTAGCAGATCAGACTTCTTTAGGGGTCCGGTCCCACTGAGATGCCATTGTAAGGACTTGACTTAAGCAGCTTTACATCACAAAGTCAAACGAATTCCTGTCAGATTGGCTCCTGTTTGGTCTTTTGGTAACAACGACTGAGGCTATGTTTCGCAAACCTTTTGTGGCCTGACTTGTTGACCTGGTATAAAGTCACAGTTGGGTCTGACATCTCTTTGTATATATTTAGATTCATGGTCTTGTGTCAGTAAAAACACCAATAGATTACAAATGTACCTTTTTCAAATGCCTTGGTATTAAGGGTTGGATTATTTCACACTTGCACACACACAAAAACATCAAAATGGTGGGGCTAAATTGGGATCAAACCTGGACCTAAACCTGGACCTAAACCCAAACTATACCAGGACTAGAACAGGACCAACCCAAGACTACATCAAAGTTAGGCTTAAACGAGGAGCAAATAGGATTAAGGACAAAAAATTGACATGTAGCATGTCAATTTTCATGAATTAAAAAAACAAATTCAAAATTTGAATCTAGCCATTGAAATAAGGAAGTGAGCATCAAGCCTGATGACGTAGCGTTCCTCCTTTCGCACAACCAGAGACCACTGGGTGACAGGGAACGGGGTTCATCATTAGCAGCCAGACAGTAGAGACAGTGGACACTTTCAAATATCTCGGAGTCACAATAGACAATGCACTTACATTTGATCAACATATCACAGACATTTACAAAAAAAAGCCATCAACGATTGTCAATAATCAGAACACTTAAAGGACTCTATGTTTCTCCACATCTGTTATTACTGTTGTATCAATCCATCATCCAATCTATTCTGTTGTATTGTTCTACCTGCTTTTTCAATATGCTCACTGTTAAAAACCGGTCTAAACTCACGAAGGTAACTCATACAGCTGCTAAAATTATAGGACTCCCCACACCCAACCTTGCAGATCTCAACAACAGGGCTATTGGATGCTTTGCACTTTCAATAGAACAGGACCCCACTCACCCTCACCCCTCTGCCCTCAGGACGGAGGTACAGGGCGATCAGGTGCAGGAGGGCCCGCTTTGGCAGAAGCCTGGTCCCTTCCACCATCACATTTTTGAACAACAGGCCCAGCTGAGTGTGCTGTAACGCTTATTGTATGTCTTTGTGTTTGTTGTGTTGTTGCTGTGTGTGTCAAACAGGCTCTGTGTGCGCGAAAATGAATTTCCCCTTGGGGACAATAAAGTAAACACTGAAACATTCTAACAAGGTGAATGTATCTCCTACTGTATTGTCTTTAAAAAGAAACCAAGACGTAAACATAAATCTACTAGCTCAATCCCATCTGTGACTAATGCATACTGCTGTTGTGTCCTTAGGCTAGATACTTTACCAACCTTGCTGGTGTGAATGTGGTCAGCCCTAATCCATCAGTCAGCACCAGGCCAACTGTGTTAACGTTGATTTTACAGTCACTGTGCTGATATGCCCAGGTTATAGTCAAACTATTCCTGTATAAAATGCTGAACAGCTGGGAATAGGATGGATTTATAGGTCATTTATATGCTTTTAAAAATTTAGATAAACAACAATTTGCTCTTCAATTTTTAAAACATGTTAGGTAATCAACATGCCCTGTGCAGTTGAATACCTCTCCAAACGACCCCCTCAATCAAACTTCTGCATGAATTTTGCCTTCATTTTTGTTGCATACAAATCTAGTGACTGAGTAGTTGGCAATTTAGGCTCCACCTTGCATGAGAAAGATTTTGAAACATCTTGGAGCTGTACCACCTACTGCTCTTTGTCTAATCACATACACCACAATGCCCAAGAGCCCATGCCAGAGAGCCCCACGGCATGGGAACCACTAGCACAATTAAGCTTGCAAATAATTAAAAGTACTGAAGATTTCACGCATGATTTCAGCTCCCAAATAAATCTTCGGTGTGGACCTCTCAAGTGCAGTCAAGTTTTGGGTCAAAGAGGAAATGAACTCACGTCTGCACAATGGAAGGAAAGGGGTCCGGTGTCCCGCATAGAAGTCCATTAGATCAAGTGGAGCAGGCTAACTGTTAACACAGCCTGACAGCCATCAAGCTAAAGAGAGACTGTGTTGGGCGATGGCAGCAGACGTGAGTGACTGGAAAAGGCCGTTAAGGTCCGAGTTAGTGGACACGGATGCATTTACAGATGTGTTCACATAAATAAGGAAATCCTCCACATTCTGAGCTGTGCCCGCTGCTAATTACCGTGGAAACGAGATGGTGCGGAGGGCAGAGGGCAGGTATTTTGGGGCCACTTCTGAGCTAAGCTGACAAAACAAAACCATGGGATGTTTTTTTCTCATAGTGGTCGGGGTGACGGCATTTTCATCAAATCTAAAATCAAATCTAAAAGTAATTCCTGCTAAAACCGCTATCAAAAGTATTCCTTTAGAGGAGGTGTCAATAATAGCAGGGCTCTCAACTTTTGAGCGGGGTGGTGCGGTGGTGTGGTGGTACCATGTGTGGCGTGTGAGCGTGTGAACACGTCGAATTGCGTGTGTCACACTCTCAAAGCGTGAGACTTGAGAGCCCTGATAATAGGAATTGTCTTGATCTTTTTCAACAGCAGTATAAGCAGTATATGACCACAAAATATTATTCTGTGTTGGAAATTATCACTGAGAGACTCTTCATTACACTGTTTTAAAGGAGAATTAACGTTTTTTACAATCTGAGCCTTATTTCAGTAATAAAACAAGTTGTTTTACTCACCCATAGCACTTTGGTGTCATATGGAGCACTTCCAGAGATGTTTAAGAGCATGTAATATATGCCCCGTGCGGTCTCCAAATAACACAAACTTTAGCACTTTTCAAATCATAGAAGCTCAATGTCTTAGTCTACCTTTTGTTTGAGCCAAAAGTGGCCTATAATCCGAGATTTATCCATAGTTTCGAGTAGTGGCGGCACGGTAGCTGAGTGGTTAGCGCTCTTGCTTCACAGCAAGAAGGTTCCGGGTTCGATCCCCGGGTCGCCCAGGCCTTTCTGTGTGTGTTCTGTGTGGAGTTTGCATGCATGGTCTGGGTTCGATCCCCGGGTCGCCGGAGCCTTTCTGTGTGGAGTTTGCATGTTCTCCCTGTGTCTGGGTGGGTTTCCTCCGGGCACTCCGGTTTCCCCCACCAACCCAAAACATGCACCATAGGTACCTCCAGCTTAGGTCCTGACCAAACCGAAGCAAGACCATGGAGATGGTCCCCGCCCTAATGTGTGCTGCCCACTGCTCCTAATATATATACAGTATATATAGGATGGGTTAAAATGCAGAGAAGAATTTCTCCAGTGTGAGATCAATAAAGTTCACTTCTTCTTCTTCTTCTTCTTCTAGTGCACATGTGCGGAGTCACAGTTTATTTTGCTCTCGGGACCAACATGAAACATGAAACGCAAACATGAAACGTAAAGCTGTAAATTATGGATAAATCTCGGATTACAGGCCACTTTTGACTCAAACGAAAGCGTAGACTAAGACATTGAGCCTCTATGATTTGAAAAGTGCTAAAGTTTGTGTTATTTGGAGACCGCTCGGGGCATATATTGCATGCTCTATGCCCCGAGAACGCTAATCGCTAATCGCTAATCTAAAACATCTCTGGAAGTGCTCCATATGACACCAAAGTGCTATGGGTGAGTAAAACAACTTGTTTTATTACCGAAATAAGGCTCAGATTGTAAAAAACGTTAATTCTCCTTTAATACACTGATGAAGAGTCCAGAAAACCACAACGTGTAGTAAATCCGCAGAGTTTTGGTACTCTAGTTGGGTTTCAATAACAGAGTTGCCAGATTTTCATATAACAAGTAAGCAATCAGCCCAAAGTCACTATAAAAAAGAGGACTTGGCAACTCCTGTCAAAGGCCATATTGCACCAAGACGCCATCAAATTGTCAGTACAGATCCAACCCATTTCAGAAAGTTAATTGATTCATACCAGAGAAAAATACCTAAAATCCTCCTCAACCACAACTCTCATTAGTTTGCTGATCTAATTAGGAAAGCTTATGATAAACAGTGTGTCAGTGCATTGTCAGGATTAAGTCTACGCAGAGAAAGTAAGAGGTGAATATATCTGGAGAGACAAAAGCTGTAGAAGCATTAGCACAGGGATGTTAATGGGCATTACACAAAGCTCTTCAGGCACTCGCAGATTCTCAGGGTACACTTCTACATTCCTTAGACGTTTGAGTGAGTATCGGGACAGATCAGAAGAGATTTAGAAAGATGGTCATTAAAAAAAATAACCATAGATGAATTGAAAGAGGGATGGAATAAAAGGTTCATCAGAAGTACAGAACCCTGGCTGTAATAAGTGCAAATGGATGTTTTCCGAGCATTTAATCCAGGACAATGCAAGAATTACCCAAGATATGTCACTATTATAATAATAAAAAACAGAACAGTCAAAAGATGACGTGGATCCGGACAAATCCACGTCATCACAAATTGAAACAATGTTCCTCAACACACACAAATAAACCAGGGTAAACTGATTAAAATTGATCAAGTAAATACAACAAACAGTGTGGTTCTGCTGTTAATCTAAAGTTAATTACAAACATTGTAATTTGCGTTGAAATGATTAGCACATGTTGACCATTCAATCACAAACAGTGACCATAAATATTAAAATATTTACATGACTGACACTGCCAAAGCCTTTTTTCCAGATGATATGGGGTATAACAATAATATAATTACTAAATTCTTGGTATTGTTTTTGATTTGTGGTTCTTTGACTACCAAGCTGCAACAAATTCATTGTTCTTTTTTGGTTTTACCCCAAATGCATGACCTGCTTGAGAGGCAAGAACACCGAGCGGGCAGGCTCCAGACAAATAGAGCAGTGTGGACATGCACATGCCCACTTCCCTGGTACTACATACGGTGGTCTCTCCTATATTGTGCTGTGGCTTCATGTGGAGCTGGCATAAATTCAGCTTGGAAGACCCAACATTGCTCCTGTTCCCTTCCAGCTTTTCCAGAGTTTACCTTCTCCTCAGCCTTCATCACCTCACTCCAAATACTCCTTCCTGCTGCTCTCATCATCTCATCTTCCCTTCATTCTCCTCATCCTCTCATCATCCCCTTGACTCTCCTCATTCTCTCATTGTCCCCTTCACTCCTCTCATCTCATCGTCCAAATCATACAACTATAAACACTTTTTAAACCAATGCTATTCACTTTTACTTTCACCATGGACTGTGGAAAGTAGGTGCCCACTCCAAAACCACCTGTTTAGAGAAGTCTCGGAGCAGCTCACTCCAGAGTTTAATGTGTTAATCGTATTCCCACTGGCCCAGTCGCACCACTCTCAGGGCAAAATCTCTTTCGCGTTTACTTAACTATGAGTAAGCACTCTCAAAGAAAAAAAAATGCAAACTGTGGTACTGGCCTCACTCACAGTAAATATGGAGTTACTATGAAGGTTCTCTGAAGTCTTCTGAACTTACTTGCCTTATTTGGACCCTTATTAAAGAGGCACTATGTAACTTTTTGGTTGGGGGTCCGTCACCTGCTTGTTTTTATAGATATATGCCTGGTTCCACAGTATGACATTAAACAGCTCTACCTTACATTTATTCAATTACAGATTTCATAGCTCAAAAATACCTAGAAAAACAACCATTCAGGCTGTGAGCGGGGTAGCCTCTCCACAGACCTGTAACTTGGTCTGGTTTGGTTTGGTTTCCATGAAGATAGAAAGGTTTAATGCCATACTGTGAAACATTCCAGACAAAGCAATAACATCTGACAAAATGCACCTTTAAAACAGTCACAAGGGCCAGTATAACATGTGATGCATATACATCCAATGAAATATTCAAATAACAGCATGACATTTGTACATGTCCATGGTTATTTTACATATTGCAGACTCATTCTTCTCAACATCGCACACCAACTATCAAGTGGTCTTGGCTCTGGTTTAGTGTTTAGCCCTTTTTCCTGCACTTTTGTCAAGTTCTTGTTTACTTGGATTGGTCAGTCCATATTGAGCCTGATTCTTTTTTGAACCTGGGTGTGAAAACTTTGTGATTTAGATCCCCAAGTGTTCACCATATCCGCTGATGATTTTAATTAAAATTTTGCATGTCCATCCAACTGGAGTAATTTATCATTGTTATGACCTGAGAATTTCAAGATAAGCATGTTTCTGTTGGCCTCGATCTGATAGCTCTGACATTCACCATGAATCATGGAGCTATGAATATTGCTAAACACATACTTAGTCTTTCTGCAGAGATTGGAAGGTCATGACCTAATTCTGGGTTTATCTGGTTTTGTGTTACTGAAACTGGTCGTGCATAGCAGGACTAATTTTTAAGTCAGCAATCTATCTTGTACTTATCAAACATGTGATATCTACTGTACGACTGCTGTTCCGGGCCAGTGGAGAAAAAGTGGTGATTATTTGAGTAGAAGAACAGAAATTTGCAGTGCATGATGTTGCATTTTTGTGTTATTTTTTATGGATGACTTAAACCCCAACCAAGACATCTGCTGGCAGCTTTTTGATGAGGAAACATTATAATGTAGATCATAAAATAGGGATAGCTTGAACTTAAAATATCCACAGATGAAACCACAAAAAAATGTATTAAATAAAAATAGTCAGATGATGATTCAGTAAGCTGTCACTGGACTGCATATTTTCTTATCAATTCCGTTTCACTACAGACTTCCATACTTTACACTGACAGAAAACCTTAACACTTCATCAAATCCTATCATTGGCAATTAACTCCTGGGGTGTTAGCATAACAGAGCTTGATGAAATATCTCTCTGAGGTCTGTTCATGCCCAGGAATGAGGCGTACACCAGGCATCACATCGTTTGTTGTCTTTTGCTCAGTAGCCCTGGCGTGACCCTGTGCCAATTGTGCATAGTGTTTACATCCAAAACATGGGGCAGGTGCATGCGCCCATTCCCACGCCACCCCGGGGTGCTCTCAGTGCCCCCTCCGTGCCTCATTAATGCTAGTGAAGTGCCCTCGTGAAGCAGGAAGTGGAATTGGCAAGAGCAGTCAGGCTGGTGTTAAGGTAATGTAAATTATTTATTATAACATTAAGTCATTATGCAGAAAAGATGATAAATTATATTATTATGATAAATTATGATATGGATCCAAATGAGCTTAAAAATAACTGGTTAACTGTGAACAGTTTGCAGGGGTCCACTGTTATTCCTCATTTTCCAAACAGATTCCAAAACATTCTTATTATTATTCAAGGCAATGAGTTTGAAAGTGTTTTCTACAACTTCACAAGACCAGAGAAAAGTTTTGCAGTTGCGGTAGAGCTAACAACAACTAGCATGCTAACATTGCACTTCCTGGTTCTCAGACGACAAAGCAGAGCACAGAGGTGTAATTCGGAGTGTAAGAGCTGTTTTCACATAATATCTGTACTGGGACAAGACAAATTTTGCTCAACTACATGGACAAAATACAAGTGCTGTCACTTTCTCCTTACAGTCTAAACTGAATGTTTTCACTCATTAATAAAACTTTCACTAGCAAGGACCACGCCACAACAATGAAATACGATAAAGATATTTATTGACGGTGGGTAGATGTGATGGCTGGGGTGGGGGCTCCATCTCCAATCCAAAATGGTCACCCAGCTGATTCAGAACATTCCCTCCTTAAAGATAATGTCTTCAGGCTGAAGGATGGACGAGAGATACGGGGTGGGTACGAGAGAGCTGACATGGACATGTTGTCGGGATAGGCTGTATGAATTGGGCTTCTGGGTAAGTGAAGGCTTGGTCATGATGAGCTGTGTTTAGGAGGTTGAGACGTCCAGCTCCTGAATCTAAGTTAATCATATTAACTCCACATATTGAGAGAGCTTTCAAGTCAGTTCAATTTATTATTATATTTTTCCACAATTTTTTATTATAATCCCACAGTAAGCACACACTTATACGTATACGTAATTATGTACATGCATTTAATATATTACGTATGCCAATATGTGAACGCTGTGAACTACATTTGCCCCTGAACTATAGGAACTTGAGTCTAGGTCTGGGCACTGTATTAGTACCATTACTGTATTAGAATCAAATCAGCCCCTTGAAAGAGATCTTTAATATTCATGGCTCCATTATGTGAAATACTGTAGAAATCAGTTTTGGCAGGCTATGCATGTGCCCAACACCCCACAACAGCAATACAGGTTTCCCCTAAAAACTTCATATATTTAATTAATGTGACAGGATATTTAATTAACCATTCATGGCATTTTTGAATTACATCGCACATAGGGACTTCAAAAAGCTGTACATGCCCCAGATTAAATACACAGGTCTGCACAGCTCTATACATTAAAACATATAGTTACCATGCTGGTGTTTGGAGAGCATACATAATGACACATGACAAAACCCAGTAATCATAACTTGTGAAGATGCCTGTATTTTGCTAGAATGATCTTGTGATCTAAACAAAAGGCATCTGACGTACTGCAGTGACACTGTTAACGGTCATAGCAGGGATCTTCTACTTTTCATGTTCCTCCTCCAAATAAGGGAAAAGCTTTTGGTCCAACAAGAATGAATTATATGCTTCACCTCCTGACTTCATTATCAAGCACTGGTCTTACACTTAATGCACATTCCATTTTGTACATTTAACTCCAGGGTCTTTTAAAGCTATGTAAAGCTACAATAAGGCAAGAGCATTTTAGTTTGTGGACTTTCCCTTTGATGCCACTGAAAGCACGTCTGCCACTTATGTGCTCCATTTGATCTGCAGCAGTGTGTGACCGACTGTTTTCCAAATGTACTGGACATGTACTGTGGGGTCCACAGAAGTACTATCAATGAGGAACTGCCAAGTATGTCCTTAAAGGAGATCAAATTAACAAAAGAGTAAACCAAATCTAAAATGGCATGTTAAAGGTACACTCCATAACTTTTCAAGTGGAAGGTCCAATGTAAAAGTGAGATGTTACTGATTAGCCTGCAGTGGCCCACAGGATTTTTTCCCCCACTGAGTGGGGTTGCTTTTCCACAGATCTGTCCTGTCACCTGCTTGTCTCCTTAAGATGAATAAGTCTAATGCCATATTTTGGACATTTCAGACAAAGCAATAACATTTCCATGGAGACAAACAGGCTAACCTCTACCAGAAACACATAGTACACCTTTAAAGGAGAATTAACGTTTTTTTACAATCTGAGCCTTATTTCGGTAATAAAACAAGTTCTCTTACTCACCCATAGCACTTTGGTGTCATATGGAGCACTTCCGGAGATTAGCTATATCCGTAATGCGAGTTCGGTCTCCAAATAACACAAAAGTGGCCTGTAATCCGAGATTTATCCATAATTTACAGCTTTGCGTTTCATGTTTGAGTCCCGGGAGCTGAGAGCGAAATAAGCTGTGACTCTGCACATGCGCACTGGCCTCCTCATCGACTCGAAACTATGGATAAATCTCGGATTACAGGCCACTTTTGACTCAAACGAAAGCGTAGACTAAGACATTGAGCTTCTATGATTTGAAAAGTGCTTAAGTTTGTGTTATTTGGAGACCGCAAACATGTGCCCCGAGAACTCACATTACGGAGATCGCAAATCTAAAACATCTCTGGAAGTGCTCCATATGACACCAAAGTGCTATGGGTGAGTAAAACAACTTGTTTTATTACCAAAATAAGGCTAAGACTGTAAAAAACATTAATTCTCCTTTAACTTTGAGATGGATTTCACCCCAAAACATGGTCAACACCAAGACCAAATCAGAATGTTATATATAAAAAAAGTAACCTACATTTCCTCAGGTACTTTAAAGTTTTCACATTTTGTCCACAAGCATTCCTTTAAATGCAGCTGTTGACTGTACCACATCAGGACATTTATTGGGATGGTGCAGTTGTGATGATGTTTGCTCTGTTTGTGTGCTTGGTGTGTTGTAGTGAATCTGAGGGGAGAGTGAGAGGTAACTGAGGGCCAACAGCTGTCCAAACATGGGACAGCTCCATATTACAGTAACCCCACCGGGCTCCGCGCAAAGCCAAAATGTGTGTGTGACCCAATCCAGCTACTACACGCCTATTATTAACAAATCCGCAGAGGCTATTGTTAACCTGCGTCAAATATACAAGAGCGCACACTGGCGGGATTAATGTTAAGTATAATATATGACACATAGCAAGGAACATCTGCGCACTTGAGACAATAAATGTAAGGTGTGGGATCTTTGGATAAGCGCTCGTGTTACAGGGTGTTACAGTTCAAGGGCACTACACTATCCGCAACATAACCAATTACAGTATATTGCAACGTTGGAATAACTTTACAATCAAACGTATTTTTGTACTACTTTTGTAAGTATTGATAAGTTGAAATTGTCTTACCTTGCTCTGCGCACTTGCATCCCTACACAAAACCAGAAGACAGGCGATCAAGTTGGCATATCTCCACATTGCTGCGTGCGTAAAAGTCGATCTTGTTGCGTGCGTAAAAGTTCAAACAATCCGATAAAATGCCACTAACGAACGTGTTGGAGTGAAAGTGCAGGTCTACTTTAGCTCCATGTTTGGCCCGTGTGCAGAGGAGATGGAGTGTTGGGATGAGAGCTGTCTGCTATCGCTGCCCCACGCTCACTCTCTCATCCGCCATGCGTCAAGGGAGGGGTTTACTCCACCAGCACGCACAGCTGAACCGGGGGCCACAGGCAGCGATTATAGGTCCTACCTCCTGCTACATACAAATCAGCAACTCAACTGAACTATGCTGCTAATGATTGATGCACGGCTAAAGGATTTTTACATCATTTTAGCCACTTATTGTTGTGATCCAGTGCGCAAACTGAACAGCAAGTAGTCTTTATCCCAACTCCAGATAAATACGTGCTTACAGAAAGGTCATTTTAATCCAAGTCAGTAAAATACTTATTATAAAAGGGCAGCATATCCTCCTGAGACGACCCCCCCAATTCATTTGTGTCCTTTATAGTGGACATCTTTTAAGTTTTGAGATAGACTCTAGTTTGTGGCTCCACTATGATAAAACAAAAATTAAAATAATAATAATAATAAAATAAATAAATAAATAATAATAATAATAATGCCTATATATATATATATATATATATATGTATACATATATATATATATATATATACAGTGCCGTGAAAAAGTATTTGCCCCCTTCCTGATTTCTGTGTTTTTTGCATATTTATCACTCAAAACATTGTCAGATCATCAAACCAATTTTAATATCACACAGAAACAACCCAAGGAAAGACAAAATTCAGTTTTTGAATGATGATTCCATTTATTAGTGCACAAAAAAAATCTAAACCTATCTGGCCCTATGTGAAAAAGTAATTGCCCCCTTAATCTAATAGCCAGTTGAGCCTCCTTTGACAGCAATAACTGTAACCAAACGTTTGCGATAATTGGTGATGAGTCTTTCACACCGCTGGGGAGGGATTTTGGCCCACTCTTCTATGCAGAATTGTTTCAATTCTGCCATATTGGAGGGTTTTCTTGTATGAACTGCCCGTTTAAGGTCACACCACAGCATCTCAATCGGATTTAAATCCGGACTTTGACTTGGCCACTCCAAAACCTTAATTTTGTTTTCTTTGAGCCATTCAGAGGTGGACTTGCTGGTGTGTTTTGGATCATTGTCCTGTTGCATGATCCAAGAGCGCTTGAGTTTGAGGGCACGAACTGATGGCCGGACATTCTCCTTCAGGATCTTCTGGTAAACAGCAGAATTCATTTTTCCGTCAATCACAGCAAGTTGTCCTGGTCCTGAGGCAGCAAAGCAGGCCCAGACCATCACACTGCCACCACCATGCTTTACTGTGGGCACCATGTTCTTTTTATCAAATGCTGTGCCATTTTTACGCCAGATGAAACGGGCTGCAGACCTTCCAAAAAGTTCAATTTTAGACTCATCGGTCCACAAAATGTTTCTCCAAAAGTCTTGAGGGTCATCAAGGTGCTTTTTGGCAAAGGTGAGACGAGCCTTTGTGTTCTTTTGTGAAAGCAGTGGTTTTCTCCTGGGAACTCTTCCATGGATGCCATTTTTGGCCAGTGTTTTTCTAATGGTGGAGTCATGAACACTGACCTTAACTGAGGCCAACGAGGCCTGTAGTTCTTTCGATGTGCGTCTAGGTTCTTTTGTGACTTCCTGAATGAGCCGTCGTCGCACTCTTGGAGTAATCTTAGTTGGTCGACCACTCCTGGGAAGGGTTGCAACTGTTCCCAGTTTCCTCCATTTTTGAATAATGGCTCTGACAGTGGTTCGCTGGAGCCCCAGAGCTTTGGGAATGGCTTTGTAACCTTTTCCTGAATTATAGACTTCTATCACTTTTTTTCTCATTTGTTCTTGAATTTCTTTGGATCGTGGCATGATGTGTTTGTTCTTGAGATGTTGTAGCCAACTTCACTTTGTTTGACAGGAACTATTTAAGTGATTTCTTGATTCAACACAAGTGGTGACAATCAGGTGTGGGTGTGGCATGTAGAACTGAACTAAGTTTTCTCAAAACTGTGGTTAGTCACAGTTAGTTTGTGATTTAACAAGGGGGGGCAATTACTTTTTCACATAGGGCCAGATAGGTTTAGATTTTTTTGTGCACTAATAAATGGAATCATCATTCAAAAACTGAATTTTGTCTTTCCTTGGGTTGTTTCTGTGTGATATTAAAATTGGTTTGATGATCTGACAATGTTTTGAGTGATAAATATGCAAAAAACACAGAAATCAGGAAGGGGGCAAATACTTTTTCACGGCACTGTATATATATATATATATATATATATATATATATATATATATATATATATATATATATATATATATATAAATAAAATACATAAGTAAATAAATAAATAATATATAACATTTTTAAATAAAACATAAAAAATAATAAATTAAAATAAATAAATAATTAAAAAGGAGTCTAAAAACTTTTTGAGGCGACTGTAAAACCGACCGAAAAAAATGTTTTTTGTTAGGTTTAGGTTAGGTTAACTTGACATGGATTTAACACTGTTACAGTCCATTACAGAGGACATGTTACAAAAATATGAATAAAATAAAATTAACAAAATGTAAATGCTAAGGTGTTCATTTACCTCCAAATAGAAAATTTAAATAATAATAATAATAATAATAATAATAATAATAATAATAATAATAATAATAATAATAATAATAATAATAATAATAATAATAATTTTGATACCCTTTTTTTCTTCGGGTCCCAGGAGGATATGACAGTCTGGTGCCCAGGTTACGAAGAATAATTCATTGTTTACTGACCAGATGGGCAGTATAAATAAAAATCCACTATTATGATGTACTGTATGTAAAAGTTCATCAAAAGTTAAATGCCTTTATCTTTACCGTCAGACTAAGCTTAGACTTTTTTGGGGGGTTGTTACTATTTTTTATATGAAGTCATTATAATAACTCTTCAGAAGCATATATTTTAAATGTAATCGGACTGTTTTGAGCCCATAAGGGACTCAATGAGACTTGGAATTCAAGACTCCACTAGTGAGGCAGGAGGAAGATTAACAGGTCGATAAGCGCCATCTAATGGATAAATTGTGCTTTACAACTCTTACGTGACGGCTCAGATTCAAGATTCAAGATTTAAGATTGTTTGTCATATGCAGAATCAACACAGGGTCAACAATGCAATGAAATGCTTAGGATCAGAAGAACCGTTGACTCGCTAAGACAGTCAGAAGTACTAATAACATGCAATAATAGTACATGGTAAAAAAAGTGTTGCAAAAGTGCAGGGGGAGAAGTAAACAATATAATAAACAATATAATAAAATATGTAATAAAATGTAATAAAAATACAAGGTACAATGTACAAAGGTGCAGGTAGGATTAAATCAAAGATCAAATAAGGTGTAAGTATTTCACAGATTGCACATAATATGGTGTGGTATAAGTGTTGCATGTGGATTTCGTATTGCACATAGTATGGTATGAATATTGCACATAGGTAATTGCAAAGATTGTTGCACAGGTAACAGTAGGTAACAGGTAGTTACAGTGAGGTAGTGACAAATATGATACATTCATACAGAGCAGCAGCAGTAAACATAATTATGCATAATGAAAGGTAGTTTAGTGCAGTACTGTATTATTGAGAGTTCAGTATTATTTAGAGTATCATCCAGAGTTCAGTAGTCTGACAGCTTGGGGGTAATAGCTGTAGCTGTCTTTGAGTCTTTTTGTGCGTGTGGCAGTCTCCTGTATCGTCTACCAGAGGGTAGCAGACGGAAGAGTCCTTGTGCCGGATGAGTATGGTCCTTAGTGATGCTGCTGTGTGCCTGCGACCAGAACCAGGTCGGTAATTTTTTACATTATAACGAAAACCTTGAAAGTCGTGAATGACACACTGTCAGTTTTAAGCACACAATACTGATAGTCTACATTATTCTACATTATTGTTTTAAATGTGTAGAATCCCTCAGTCATCCAGGTAGAATCCATAGCAAAAGGAGAAATTCAATTTGTCAACTGGACAAAAGTTTATTTGGTCAAATGGGCTACGTTTCGCAGCTGAACTGAATTTCTCTTTTTGCCATTATTATTTTAACTCACGGGATTTCAACATTCTGTGTACAGCAAAATGAATAAGCCTACAGATAGTGTCGTTAGTTATATCCTCCTGATACCCGGCCCATTATTTTGTGTCCTTTATAGTGGACATTGAATTAACCAGTCTTTTAAGTGTTTAGAGATACACTCTAGTTTGTGGCTGCATTATGATAAATAAATACATAAATAAATAAACCAGGTCTCAACTAGGACTAAACCAGGACTAAATCAGGAATAAACCGAGACAAAACAGGACTAAACCAGGAGAAAATCAGGACTAAACCAGGTCTAAGCCAGGTCTAAACCAGGACTAAACCACGTATGAACCAAATTTGAGTCAGGTTTAAACCACGTCTAAACCAGGACTAAACCAGGTCTAAACCAGGTCTAAACCAGGTCTAAACCAGATCTAAACCAGGTCTAAACCATATCTAAACCAGGTCGAAACCAGGTCTAAACCAGATAAATAAATAAATAAATAAATAAAGGGGAGTCTAAAAACTTTTTCAGGTGACTGTAGAAGCTTGTCAGAGATGTTGGTTCTCATAAGATATATATGTTTTGTTAGGTTGTTAACTTCACATGAATTTAATATATTACAGTCCATTACAGAGGACATGTTACAACATTATGAATAAAAATAAAATTAACAAAATGTAAATGCTAAGGTGTTCATTTACCTCCAAACAGAAAATCACTATATATATATATATATATATATATATATATATATATATATATATATATATATATATATATATATATATATATATATATATATATATATATATATATATATATATATATATATATATATATATATATATATATATAAATTGAAATACACTTTTTTCTTCGGGTCCCAGGAGGATATATTGACTTGCATTGGCTAATATCAATTTACTAATACCATGTATCACCTCACACCTTGTCTTTCATTTACCACAAGGTGGCGCTATAGAACATACTGTAGCGTGCCCACTTGAGGAGGTTATGAAATTGCTTAAACTAATTACAGTCAATTCTTTTCTTTCAGGTTTCACTCATTGTGAAAACTACTAAAGCAGTCGGCACGTCTCTTTTACGCATGTGGATCACAGGTTGCACAACTATTTTTCATATCATTGCCTGATATGAAGTGAAATGTCGATTGCTAAAGTCTGTAACTGCGTTTCAAATGGCAAAGGGGAAAACTGCATATGGTAGTTGAGAAATGCAATACAAAGTGATATTTTGGCGTTCAACAGGAGAGTTTATTGCGGAACTACATTTCCCATAATGCCTCTGAACAAACTTCCTGCTGTGGCGCCTTCACGTCCTACGAGGCGGTTCGTGTGTTTTTTCTGAAATTGTGAGAGAAGAGTGGCCAAACTTTCAACCTCTTTGATACTACGTCTTGTAATGCGTATCCAAAAGTTAAAAATGTGTCAGTTTTTTTATTGGACATAATCTTCAGAATATACGGTATAACGTTTTATGGAGATTTCCCCACTAAAAGACCTCAGGCATCGTGTGTGAAAGCTCCGTGTCCCACCCTCCCCGGGGCCCTGAAGGCGCCGTGCTGGGGGTGTGGATCGTGTCTGTGGCGCTCAGACCTACAGCATGGGACGCACGGAGGAGTGAACCAGAGAAGTGCTACGAGCTACGAACATTCAACTTTACCCCCGTCCCGCGACACGCAGCACCGTCAACAGCATCAGCACCGGTCCTCTTGTTCAGGCTCGAGTTTGGGTTTTCATTGGCAGCGAAAGGCGACTTTCAGCTGCTGACCCACACGGAACTCGGCATGTTCGGGAGGATGGAGGTGGAAAAGCGGACCAACAGCTTCGACTACACGGACAGGAGCAACGCCAAGTCCGTCAACGGTGAGCACCACATTTATCAACTACTTTAATTCCTTTATCTTGTATTTTTGGCTTTTTGATTGGGTTTAATGTCTCATTTTAATCTTGACAACACCTGCAGAACTAGGCTGTTCGCTGGGCACTTACATTAGTGTAGCAAACATCGGAACAAATGAGCTAAAGCTGAGCTGGATGCTTTGCGCATGGCGCTTTTGCGTAATTTAGCCGCCAAAGTAATTCTTTGCACTGGACTACGGAAGCCTAAGGATCTACAGTGCAAAGTGACCACGATCAGAACTGTGCTGTGCAGAAACTGTCAAGTCCTGACACCTGGAAGCAGTAGGCCCACTACATGCCCACTACATGTCCACACATGACCCTGTGCGAGCGGCTACCCGCGGTGCTCTGCAGCGCGCCGATCATCTCTTACTTTCTCTAGCTTTTATGGTTGCTTTCTAATATCTGTTGTGCAGTTTACTTTGTAAATTCCACACTTTGCTCAAGAATTTACTAAATCAAGCATGCGTAAAGTAGCCTGAATATTTGCAGTTTAAATCCCATTCCCATTCATAATGTGTTTATAATGTGTCTTTGGATTATAATTCAGTGATACAAATGTTGTTACATATTGAAATGGCCTTTGTTGCTCTTGTCTCTGATGCTGTTTGTTTCGCGAGTGATATCGAGCTGTTGGGAGCTGGGGTCGGAATGTTTTTATTTGGTGGTGGTCAGTCAGGCTCGAGGAGGTCGTAAAAGGTGAACTTTTGAACTTGGAGACCGCCCCGGGGCCATCAGGAGCTTTAAAGCCCCTGAAATCCGGTGTTTCTGGCGCTTGTGTGAATATAAAATATGCAGATGAAGGAAAAGCAGCGCCACAATGCCTCTAATTGCCCTTTTATCCAGGTGCGACCTTCACCTGGTGCGGTCCTGATACTTAATCTCACGTCTCAATTTGCACATCGTTCATCCAGATTCTGCTTTTGACACTGTCATCAGAGAGCTCAGAGGCGCCACTCCCTGGTCTGTGCGCGGTGACAGCAGATTTATTGACTGTTTTAGATCACAACTTGTGGATACTTGGGTTTGCCACGTTGTTTTGAAGAAGATGACTTTTCTTTATAAGTGCTGCATGTTCAATAACGTGTAATTTACTGACCAGTTATGCTTACATTTCTTTTTTTTAGACATACTGCTCTACTGTTACATTCTGTAATAGCATATTATTTCCTATAGTATAGTGGGACACACATTCATATACACTTAGATTACATTAAAAAATCAGAGGAGATGCAACATACTTATTTACACTGGACATTTCAAAACACATTTTTGCTGTGAGTCGAATAATAATTGAATTTTTGACTGCTAAATGTGCTTTATAGTAGAACATAACAAGAAAAAGATGTAGGTATTTTCTGGGGTGGATAGCCATCTCTTTGCTTCAGCTTTACCATGTGTTAAATGGTCTTAGTCTAATATTTACACAGTTTAGCAGTCTTAATTGCTATCTCCAGACAAAGCCATTTTGCAGTTGCTCCTGTTTTCACATAACCACATTTAAAAACAAACTCAATTTTCATTGATTTGACAATTGACCAGGAATTCAGCCATGCCCCTTCCTCCTGGAACATCCCTGTGGGTGGATGTTTTAATAAAATTTAACTAATTTGGAGGAAATCTAGGGGGACAGGTTTGGGCTTGAAATATTGGTTTGGCTTTTGGCCTTAGGGTACATCCTGTTAAGATGAGTCACAAATGAAATGCTAAAATAAAATGCGCCTATAATTACAGAATTTGTTCTCAAAACTAGAATTTTCCATTACGTTATCATTACAACATATTTTACCTGCATTTCTTAATTTGAAATAATAAGACAATATAAACATAAATTCAGTTTACTTTATTCACTTTTTATTTTTATTTTTTATTATTATTTTTTTTTTTATCAAATCAAGCAAATTTTCAAGACACACACTTACAAGTCATGAAGTTGGATTTGATAGGCTGCTAAATCTTATATAATTGATGTGCTCATTGGGCTCATAAAGAAAGTGCTTTGTCAGCCCATGTAGGTAAGCAGAGGGGGTTTGGGTGCTCCAGTTGCCCGCGGGGATGGCTGTGGGTGGGGCTGTGCTGGTGACGCCAGGCCCCCTCCTGCTGGGACTGTGACTGATGGTGCAGAGGTACAGTATATAAGCAGGGGCACACAGGGGTAATGTCATTTATCATGTTGAGTTTAACCAGGGACCACCTCTGCTACAGCGCAATGGGAGGGGTCTGGAGAGAACATGTGTCCACTCATATAAAGCTTTATGCATTAGAATAGAATGGATTGAGGCCACATGTTGTCTTTAATTTTCGACACCAACGCAAGAGTGCAAAGGGAGTCAGGGGGTTTCAAAGTTAAGATGCTTGCTTATGGGTGATGCAGTGGTGCCAAACTAACCCTTAAATTGTAACCTAAGTGCAAAATTGTTATTCAGATGATTGTATTAGGATTATAAAGATGTATATGCACAACAACAGAAAGTAGAAGGTATGGGGCTGGAGTGTTGAGAGTGACTGGCCACTTAAATCTGCCTGTTCATTGGCGAAGATGTTTTTTTCTAGTACTTTTCTGTATGCATACTTTTGGTGTGAGACTCTGATAATATTGAGAGCTTTCGTCAGTGCCCGACCATGCCCCCTTTTATCCATTACATTTCTTTGGTTGACTACAGCCCAAGAAAATTGGGATGGGCCAGTATGAATTGTAATAGGAATCTTTTGCCACTATACTTGAATTTTTTTATATTAAAAATGAAGCATTCGTAAATTACTAATTGTCATTTTTGTTTCAAGAGGATTTGAAACAGATGATGCATCTCAAGGGGTAATTCAGAATAAATATATAAAAGAAATATAAAAGAAATATAACTTAAGTCATGTTGTATTACATTGTTCTCCCCGTGTCTGGGTGGGTTTCCTCCGGGCACTCCGGTTTCCCCCATCAAAGCTAAAAAACCTGCACCAGAGACTACAGGTGGAAATTAGCTCTAGTGCTACAACCTGACACAGTACATCTTTCTTGTTAAGGTTAATGTAGATTGTGCACTGTCCCTGTCTCATAAATAAACTAAATAAATAAAATAAAAAGGTGCACGCGCACACAAAAAATGGTTATGTTTCAAAACATTATTATTACCTGTCTTTTTTCATGTTTCTCTCCTTGGTTGGACAAAATTAGAAACATAAAAATCAAGCTAAAAAATCACAACATGACATGATGTAAGACCATTACCCGTGCATGTTTTCTGTTGTATTACCATTTTAAAAAAACAAGATAATTTTTATGTTGAATCTTAACCATCTCTCTGGTGTATAAATAGCTGGAGTTGGGGCCCCTTCACTCTCTTAGCACTCTGATACTCTATATTTCTCTTGAGGTCCTCTCACCATTAAACATGTATTATGATTGTAAAGTGTGCACACAATGGGGACGGCA
Organism: Paratrypauchen microcephalus; assembly: GCA_036785185.1. Classification (NCBI taxonomy): domain Eukaryota; kingdom Metazoa; phylum Chordata; class Actinopteri; order Gobiiformes; family Gobiidae; genus Paratrypauchen; species Paratrypauchen microcephalus. The sequence continues at coordinate 637,704 of JAVJIX010000223.1, read as the reverse complement.
CACACCAAACTGAAATGAGTCCATTTCAGACAATTCTTCTTCCGTAGTGATTAGCATTTCAAACCCAGTGATCTATCTCCCAGCACGGAGCACAGCAGATGGCTTTAGCGGCTCCTAATGTTGATGGATGGAGCCACTTTTACAGTGTAACTAACAAGGAGGAAATGGACAGAAATGTAGTGATTTTGAACAATTTAAATTATTACATCATTACAAGAAATGTAATGATAACTAAGAATGCATTGTAATAACAAAATCTTAAATTTTTCCACAATTTTCTCTCAAGACTATATTTTTGCAGAGATTTGACTGCATATAATTGGATGTGTTTTGCAGTATAAAAAAAAAATAAAATAATATATATATATATATATATATATATATATACATATACATATACATATACATATATATATACATACAATTTTACATTGGTCAAGTTTATAATCTATACATTTGTGGATCTTTCTAAGTCTAACATAATGTTTGTTTTACTTATCCATATGAAGTTATAATTTCAATGAATTGTAAATTTCTTATCAAACTGTATTAAAGTTTTATATATCCTAAATATAGGGCTAATTAATCAGAACATATCTCCCATATCGATTGATCTAAACTTTTAATGATTTTATTTTCTTTTTAAAAATAAATAAAAATAGCTTTCTTTAAGCATTGATTTCATGGACATAAACAAAATCACTGCCATTTAACACATTCTTCCAAAGTCTGAACTCTGAAGATGATTGATTGGCTTTAGGACCTCTCCTTTAAAAAGACCCAAACTGATCAATGATGATTAGAAATGACTCGACCTCTATCTTGATTCACATGCATTTAATTGCCCAGAACTGCCTAAATCACATTTTTATTGTTTGATACTTGAAAACACCCCAGCTTCCTTCATTCTATTATATTCACGTTCTCATAATAATTTTGACACAGCATGATGCATTATGGGAAGTGGCACTAACTTAACTTGTCTTTACAAATCAAATCTTTATCCAGGGTCATTCAGATGAGGGTTGACATTGCATCAGCTAAAATACTTCTTTTGGAACCAATCAATCCAATCAATCATACGCTATCTCCGAACGGCCATGTTTTTTGACCAGGAGGAGTGTGTGGCTGCGTGTCCTTCACCGTGATGGGGTGGTCTCCAGGCAACGTTTGAGTGTTGACAATGAGGAAAAACACATGCAGAGTCCAGGGAGGGCACCAGATTTAATTTTAGTCTTGCGTTTCATTGTACGCAGATGCTTAGTTTATTATTTATTTATGTTTAAGTTTAGGGCAGCACAATGTGTGCAAATTTATCAATATTGTGATTTACATTTTTTTGTATTTAAATGTAGAAAAGTCAGATTTTAGTCATAATTTCCTTCATTTAGACCAAACCTTAGCATTTGAAAAGTTAGATTGGTAAATCAAATACCATTTAAAAAAAGTGACAAATTTATTTATTATAATGGCAGCTCTTGAGATCAAAGCCCACTGTGTATTATCTACATCTAATTATAAATCAGAAAGTTCTCTGTTAGAATTCTTGTTTGTGACAGCAGAACTCAGCTCTGTGCTCGGTTATGCACTGTTTTCTCCTTACGACGTAGTATATCTATTACTAGGGCTGGGGATCGATCCTGATTTCCTGGATCGATACAATTTCGATTCACAAGGCCACGATGCTATTTGATCCACGATCCGATCCGATTCGATCTACTTACATACTGTCCTCATAACGTTTGAATCCAAAGTAATGCCACACATCAGCCTTCAAACCAGGAGGTGATTTTAGCTGTGCAGCTCCAGCCATCTCGCAAGGCGCGCTAAGTTTCAGTTTCATTCACCGGCACCCGCCTTTTATAGCTCTTCTTCCGTGGTCGAGAAAATGGTGCCTATAACCATTTGGAAAAGATCGATCCGCAAATTTTTGAATCGATATCGTATTTTTTGATAGTGAATCGATATCGTATCATGGATCGATCTTTTGAACCCAGCCCTATCTATTACTATATTTCTATATTTTATTTTTACGTGTACATATAAATTAATATAATTCTGCTTTATTTGACACAATTACTTTGACATAATTAGAATGCATAAGGTAAGGATGAATTGTTTTTTATATTTTTAAAAATCAGGTACAACGCCTTTAATATTGTGCTTTCAAACATGGTTATAAGTAATAATAGAATCTTCCTTTTTTCAAAAAGGATCAAAAGATCATGGTCTATGTTTCTATGTAATTCTAATTTTTACCTGTTGTTCGATATATCGTGTCAAAACTCAATATGATTGTGAGACTTTTGAAGATACAATATCACAATATTTCTGTTATTGTTACATCCATATTTGTAACATTATTGATATGGGCAAATGTTCAAATGCAGTCACACTAAAAATAAAGTAAATTGCAATTCTTATTATATCAAACCAAATACTACATTTTATTCTGAGTCACTGCAATTTGTGAATCAAAGTAGACAATATACACCCAATAGAAAGCTAAGGTGAGCGTTACATTTCCAGGAGCACTAACGGCTCTCATAACTGAATTTTATTTAAATGTCCAAATGAACTGCACAATGCCAATACTGAAGTGCCCGGCACTGATTGGATTCACCCCTCATTAAAACGTACATCTGTAACACGCTCACTGTCAGTAAAGAAGTATTTGCTAAACAAAACAAATTTGCTCTCCTGTCACAGCTAGAGATAAAAAAAACAAACAAAACAACATTAACTTGTTTTGGAGAATTAAGCTTTTAGCATGTTTTAAATATAAGATAAGATAAGATAAGATATATTTAACCATGAATATTTTAAGGTTCATTGTGTAAATTTTCTGGTGGAGGGTCTGTCAAAAGCTTTTCTCCATGAAAATGTTAGTACTTTGTCTGGAATATTTCACAGTATAGCATTAAACCTTTATATCTTCCTGGAGACCAAACCATACCAGGTTACATGCCAGACCTGTGGAGAGGCGACCCTACTCCCAGTCAGAATACCTGTTTTTCTAGGTATTTCTGAGCTTTAAAACCACCTGTAATTGAATAAATGTAACGTGGAGCTGTTTAATCATAATGTGGAACATTCCAGGTAGAGACAAGCGGGTTAAACCACCTGTAATTGAATAAATGTAAGGTGGAGCTGTTTAATCATACTGTGGAACATTCCAGGTAGAGTAATGACATATCCATGGAGACAAGCGGGTTAAACTGTGCACCTTTTAAAGTGATGATCCATATAACACCATTTTCTAACACCACACATTTTGTAGTTATCTGAGAAATGAATGATTAGAATATGAACCTAATATTTATCTCTTTCTAACATTCACCCTGGCTATGTCAATTGTAGATATTTGTTCTCTTGTCGTTTTGATATGTTTCAGGTTGGGCTGTTAATCATCAGCCTTATCATTTTGTCACAATACTAAAACTTCAAGCTTACGTTCGATACTCTATACTGCTTCCGATACAATAATGATAATTAAAAACACTCTGTTTTGACAATAGAATGCCATTTTCAACATTTAAATCATTAAAAAAAAAAAAAAAAATTCTTTCTTTCTTGGGGTGGCAGTAGCTCAGTTGGTAGAGTGTTTGTCTCGTGATCCAGGGGTTGGCAGTTCAAATCCTGCTCTTGACGGGTTGACCGCTTGTGATCCCAGCTCCCACAGATGAGTGCTGCCGCCGCCCCCAGTGTCTGTGGACACTGGTAGCCCCCATGGCAGAAGATACATCAAGGCCTGTTGTGACATGAGCCGTCCTCCTGTGGACCCACCACCTGTGGGAGGATTCATGGGGGCTGGTGCATTGTGTTTTGGGCAGCAGATCTGCTTGGACTGCTGCTCCCGCGACCCAGAAAATGGAAAAGCGGAAGAAGATGAATGAATGAATTAAGAAAAATCTTTCTTCATATTACCAGTGGGTTTTATATGTGTAATCCTTCAGTCATACAGGTAAGTCCATAATAATCCATGGACGTGTACTATACTTGTTCAAATGATTATCTAGTTTCTTTAATATTGTTTAGTATCTGATTTTCACGGGTCCATGAGAATGAGATATGAGATTTTAACATAATTCCTAATATATACATTTCACGATTCAGTTTCCAATTTTGGCATTTCACATTTTTTAATTTATTTTATTTAATTTTTTTTATTTCCATTCAAGCTCTGCTTTTCTAACTCAGCAACCCGTAACCCTTTTTTTTTGTCCAATGTAAATGTCATGAGCTCATTTTTCTCATGTATGCATGATCTTCTAGCAATTTTGTCACAGATCTTGTACCATCCCTAGTCTCGTCTTTACTGTCCATATCTCTTAGCTTTCCTTTGTCCCGATTGTGGTCCTCTGCGTGGCTCCCTGCTGCTGCGTTCCTCCCTGGCAGTTGTGTAGTTGTTGTTGTGGTGTTGTTGTGATGGACAGAGGGGGAGGTGTCAGCTCACCGGTGGGAACAGTGACCAGGGTCAGTCAGATGTTGCTCTTGAGGCATTAATGGCCCAGTCACGGCCGACCCCTGCATGACCCAGGAAGGAATTTACAACCTCCACTTGATCCATGAGCTACAACCCTCCGTCAGATGGGCCCGGGCAGCAGAAAGAGTGGAGTAAGAGAGCTACAATATAATGCTGGTTTTAGTCTGGCTTGTATTGAAAGTCCTGATCTTTCATTCTTTATCGTTTTGCTATCAAGATCAGACTTGAATCATGTTTTGTTGTGATATAATTGGGGTCTGTTATTATGGTCTTACCCTTGTAATAAATAGTATAGAACTGTGCTAAGCAAAACGGAGTGATAACAATGGGTAAAATGGCTTAATCTGATTGGTCTATGTTGAACATATAGAGACATAAAAGTATTGTTAATCAGAAATGTCTTGAATACAATAAAATAAAATGGCAATCTTTTAAACCACTGAAACTAAATCTAATAAATATTTTGCAAATATTGATACCAAGAACTAGATTATGGAACAAATTGAATGGGACCTTGCCTAGTAGATGTAAAATTATTTTTCTATGAATCTGCTTCGGTGAAAGTTAATGAAAAATACAATTACTCTATCACTTGGCATATTTTTCCATTCTTATGTGGACATAAAGAAAAATAAATTGGTCAGCTAGCATTATATTTTATTAGTGCTGTCAAAAATATTGCGCTATTAATGAGTTAACTCAAAACTATTTTAACACCATTACTTTTTTTATTGTGAGATTAAGGCTCTTTGTGACCTAGTGAACTGTTTTTTTCATAAGTTGCTAGTAATGTTAGAAAAACTTCAGGATCTGGCTGTAAACAGGAAGGAAAACATTTTTTACAAAAGTCAGAAGACCCGGCTGTCGTGTGTGTGCGACAGTCCCGTGTTGCACATGCATTACTTCGCCATACAAGCCCTGCATGCGCGACGATGCCACCCACCAGGGAAAAAGGAAAACAAAGTCTGCTTCAAAACATACGGCAAATCCGTGCCCACCCCCGACAAGGACTCTGAACAGTGACAGAAGCCCCAGATCCTCCCGGCTGCCCACACTCCCCCACACTGCCGCTACATCCACCAACCCACGGAGAAGTACGCACCGCAGCAGGACCCACATCGGCCCTACCACTCAAAAGACACCCCATGCCACTGGATCCAAACTCTCTGCTAAAAGCCCAGCTTCGCTGTGTGACATGCAAACAAATAGCACCATGCGACGACGCCATCAGCCACAGCCCGGCCGCACAGGTGTGAACGCGGAGCATGGGGTGGCCCAAAAGTCTCAGCGTGAGTGCGCCCCTAGTACAGCCGATGATGGGGCAGACAAACACAGTTGCACTAACTGGAGATTACAGCACGTCTCTCAGTAATGAGAACTACCTCAGGGTCACAGCACATTTTTTCACCCACAGTAGGAACTTCAGTTGCTTATGAAGACAGAAGAGAAGCACTTCACTCGCACTGATGCAGAGCACTTGATGAAAGTGGAACATGAGAGTGGAACATCCAGCACAAAGTTCTCACTGACAATTGTTATGGTTTGCAATAAAAAAAAAACAAACATTTGCACAAAGCAAGCCTATTCAGTTTTCTATGTTGATAAGAGTATTATAATTATGATTTAAGGGACAAAAATGTGCAATTAATTTGGTATTAATCGCTGTTAAATATTTTAATCGATTGACACTGCACAATTTTTCATCCATGCTATCTTCTCTAAAATTTGCAAACCACTCTAGCTCCCATTTACATTTTGCTTTATTGTCTTTTAACTGGACAGTTGGTGCAGTGACAGTCCATGTTTTTGTCACCTCCCTGTTAAATATCACACCTTTTACTTTCCCGCTTCAAGTTTGAATTTGGGAAAGAGGAGAGGGAAGAGGAGGAGGTAGAGGAGGAGGTGGAGGAATTGGAGGAAGAATAGGTAAGAGGAGTGACTGTAAAGGGCTGAACTTGGTGATGCTGGAGGATGCAGTTGTTCTCTGGGTTATAAAAGCAGCAGCTGAAGGAGCAAAAGAACATTTCCATTTTACAGAGAGATAGGGCAGCCATAACAGAGAGATGACACTTGTCCCCACGACAACGTTCCTGTTTTTTTTTTTAACCCGGGGTGAAAAAAAAGTGTCGTCCACACACGTGTTGGATCAGAAAACATTCGTGTCAAGATGAGCACGGAGCGCTGAGTGAAAATGATGTAGTACATATGTCACACCGATAAGTGGCGCTGTAAACCGGAAAGAGCCAGAGCCTCCGGAAACGCAAGACTACAAAGAGCACATGCGCAGAAAGTCCTTTCTCTTTCATAAACAAGCAAACATGTGTACTTTAGGGACCGTCAACAAACGCAAATTTATTTTGTCCCCCTGCGCCAGCAATGTAGCAGGGACTCACTCCGGTAATGGGAAAATGTTGACAGTCCCTAACATAGACAGACGCCACAGAACGAAGATTTGCGCTACGCGAGCAGAGTTTTTGCCTATAAATCGATAGTTAGTATTACTTGCTATCGTTTTATTAGATAGACATTAACAAGTAGAACTCTCGTTAACCTTGCTTGTTACGCTGGATTACAAAACACAACAGTATCAGCAGAACTTCGACTGGGAGTCCTGCCCAAGCAAATACTCGGACATTATGTTGGCTTTTCGGCGTGAATATACTACCGGGGACACGGCCGAAGGGAAAGATTTTTCTCACGATCCCCATACCATCACCAAAGTGCATCTAACAACAAAACTGTAGGCAGTAAGGAACAAATACAAACATGCCTTTGACTCTGGGCGTCGCAGTGGCGTGTGGTCCTGTTATATTTTGAGCTGTGCGAACAAATCTGGGGTGGATCGCCAGCTACTACAGCCATTACAGCCGGAGTGGAAACCTGGGATTTGTTAGAGGACGACCCCACGTCTACGAGATCGCTGTGTTCTTCACCTTCCCCGGATTCCCCTCAGACAAGCGAAAACATAAATGCTTTTATATATTTTTGTGTGTGATACTGCATGTTTGTAAAAGATACATTTTCATTCAATAAAAAAAGACAAGAAATGGTTGCTCTTTTTCTTTATTTACAGCACACAACACACTCAAATTGGTATGGGCTCCTCATTGTCCACTATCTGCCTTTTCATTGACGGGATTTTTCCAGTTTTAAAATACGCGTTTAGCTGCAGCGGGGTGAAAAGAATCCGACGTGCGTAATTGTGCATGTATCTCTGCTGTTGTCGCAATGCATTGCAGATAAACAGAGTTTGATGCAGCAGTGCAAATAAACTTCCAAATGTCTGTAAAATATACTGAAGTTCATTGTCCGCCATGGCTGTTGTTATCTGGTCGTTACCTGCGGAAGGCGCAGGGTTACCTTCTGGTCACCGGTCACGTGATGATTACGGCAGCGCGACGTCATCATTTTCCCAACTGTCGCGTTTTTCGCCGCCCACACGGCAACACAACCCCCGGCGTTCTCTGACTTCTCCACTCTGGAACCTGTTTTTGAAAAACGCCGTTCTCATCCCCAAAAACGCCGGCGCCGTCTGGACGACAGGCCCAAACGCACACAAACTTCTCCGTTTCCTCAAAAAAACGTTGTCGTGGGGACAGGCCCTTATTGAGGGATTTATACTGGAGAAATGGCGAAGTGGTGTTTTTAAGTGTTGTGTAGTTTGAAGTTTCCCAAATAGTGGTTCAGGGCCAAATGTGGGTTACAAAAGGTTTTTATAGGCTCTCGTCAATCATTCATTCATTCATTCATTCTCTTCCGCTTTTCCATTTTCTGGGTTGCGGGGGCAGCAGTCCAAGCAGTGTTCTGCTGCCCAGAACACAATGCACCAGCCCCCATGAATCCTTCCACAGGTGGTGGGTCCACAGGAGGACGGCTCACGTCACAACAGGCCTCTCGTCAATCAATCAGTTAAAAAAACATTAAGATTAATAACAGATTTCAAAGTTTGCATGATCACTATTAGCAAAGACTGTACAGGGGGTCCTCGGGTTACGACAGTCTCGACTTACGCCGTTTCGTGGTTACGAACGCGCCCCCATTTAAAAAAAAAAAAAAATAAAATTACGGGTCATTCCGTCTTACGCGGTTTAGCGTGGTAAGCGACTTAAACAAACGCGAATGGCGAACGGCGGAAGAATACGCTTTGTTGTGGTTGTAGGGCGAAGAAGACGGCCTCGTGTGCGTGCCCAATGTGGGCGGAAGTACCTGATGTGGGCTCTGATCTGCTCCTATGAAAGCGACAGTGATAACCAAGCAGCGTAGTGGTCTAATTATTGAGATGGAAAGGTTATTGGTGCTTTGGTTGGAAGATCAAAATCAAATTCCGACTTACGACGAAATTCGGACCCCCTGTATTAGTCAACATTAGATTGTGTATTGCGTCTTATTAGGCCTATGATAAAAAACAAAAAAACAAAACTAAAGCTAAACTGGTAGTTCTTACTGGGATATGTTTAAAATGTGAACTTTAAAGGTCTTATATGATGCAGAATTGACTCTTGTGACCTTTAAGCCATGTTAGAATGTTATCTCATCAAAAACATACCGAGAGTTGTTTTGTTTCACTCACACATGTTTGAGTAACCCTTTATTATTTAGTCTGTCTACATCTCCAAACCTCAAAATGCTCTATTCCACCTTGTGATGTCATGAAGCCATAGTTTTCATGTTAACAGCTCCCTTTATCTTTACTTCAGTAGAGATTGGCACTTCCAGGGATGAAACTATCCAAATAATTCTAGTGAAAGTATATGGAATTTAAAAACACAAAAAAACATGACATCATAAGGAGTTTGCTGTTTGAGAGCAGTATGCCCTTTGTATGTTAAAACTGTGTGAATGAAACTAAACACAAATCCAGGTATGTTTTTGATGAAGAAACAAAATTATAACAGATTAGGAAATATGATAATATGGGCCTTTGAAACAAAAAACTAAATTCTACAACTAAAATAAATGATTTTTCAAATCTCAGTGGTTGTCAGATGTAGTCCAAAATTGTGGATTTATTAGTCATTAATGTGGTTTACAGACAGGACTCATCAATACGCTGCAGTCATTTCACAGTCTGCTCACATAGACCTTTAACAGTGATGTGACAAACTCTTATCATTGTTCTTCTTCTCATTAGCTTAGCACACAAACACATCAAAGCTAATGTAAATGGAGTGGCCTACAGCTAATAAGGAAGCTAAACATACCACATACAAGTGTTAATATAACAGTTCTGACATGATCTTGGATTTTATCTTAGTGTGAGAGAAGAATGGGTGATCTAAAACAAATGCCTTAAAGGTCCCATGGCATGAAATTTTCACTTTCTGAGGTTTTTGAACGTTAATGTGAGCTCTCCTACCCTGTTTAGCCCCCCCCCATGGCTAAAAGTTGTGAAATGTGTAAACTGAGCATTTGCGGTCCTTTTCTGCGTTTGAAAAAAAGACAGCTCAAACGGGCGATTCTGAACAAGGAAACTATGTGACGTCACATTGGAGAAAAAATGCAAATGCAGTTCCACCACCCGTCTGTGTTTCTACCCACACTTTCTGTAAATCATGCCCAGAGAGTTTGAACTGCAAACAAGCTAAAATGTATTAAATAGTGAAGCGTGGGGGGGAGACACGACTGGGGGGGAGACATGAACGCACCATGCGGCGAGGAGCACGGCACCGCGCGAGGAGCATGCCTAGTCCTGGTCTGCACGACTGGCACCGGGGCTGCGAGTACGAGATAGAACCGCGGCGCCCGGACCGCGTCCTCTGGAGCCCGAGTCACAAACCAGCCGCACGAAACCAGCAAAGAGCGGCACGTGGTAGTTTAATCCTGGTCCAGTTCTGGTTTAGTCCAGGTCCAATCCAGGTTTAGTCTCTTAGCCAATCAGGACGCAGAACCAATGTTACACTATAAAAAAAACCAACCTTGGAACGAATCAGGCCTTTTCCATTGAAATAGCTACTCAACTTACGAAAAATTCACGTTACGAAACCACTTCTGGAACGAATTCATTTCGTAAGGTGAGGTACCACTGTAATTATTTATTTTCCCTGTATTCTTATCACTCAGATTCAATTCAGGTTTAAGTCAAATAGATAAAAAAAAATCCCTTCAAGGAACAATGGAAATATACCAAAGCATTTACAGTTTCGGGCTGTCAGTGTTCAACTACATTGTTCAACTACATTGTTCAACTACAGTGTTCAACTATGTGACAGAGGGGTGTCAGTGTAAAGTGGAGCAGATCTCAAGATTTGTACCAGGTATGTGTATGTCACTACTTCCATGTTAATAACATGTGGTTTTTTTGTGTGCTTTGATTTCAGAATTAAAAAAAAAAAAAAGTATGAATCGTTAGAGTACTCAATTCCAAAAATACTCGATAGTTACAGCTCTACATTCAAGCAACAACGCCCATAATGGAGTGTTCCAGAGAGATATTTTTGACTCTGTCTGTGTTCATGGGTCTTTCTCATGCACTGAGTCTTGATTTTGAAGGATTCATTCACAGTATTAGGGAACCATTAAGGAGCCATATAAAAGCATCAAGAAGTACCATGTCATGGGATCTTTTAATTACGATATAAAAATTCCAAGTAGGGCTAGGCAATTAATCAAATGCATTTGATCAGTTTGCCTTTTTAATAATCAAGATGAAAAACTACAAGTGTATTGCAAAATCATAAAAACAAGGATTATTATGAAGTTTACTCCTGACTTTTTTACTTGTAATGCAACGTTATTGTGTAATTACAATTGGACACCTATACAAATGTAATTTAAGGTGGTTTACAATTTCTACAATAATAACATATGGTAAGAATGAAAACAAAGATCTCTCGCCGTTGGACAGACGAGTAGTCCTGCTCTAACTTCGATCAGAATCGTAAAGTTTAATTTTTGGCCATATTGCCCAGCCCTAATTTCAAGTAATTGAACATAGAAATTTGCAGCTCGGTCCATTACCATTAGTTGAAATATCCTCCACACGTACTTATCAATTAAATAAAAATACTTCATTACAGTACAGTTGTATGAAAAAGTTTGTGCACCCCTCTGTGGTTGCATAATAATTGACTGTCTTCACAGAAAATGATCACAGTGGCATGTCATTCATTTTCCCTTAAAAGCAGAGGACTGGGTGGTTTTCCAGACACAGATTTAAAGTGTAGCAATATTCATTTGTATGAAATTAAATCAAATATGAAATGTGAATTGTTATTTTGTTGCTTTGAATCCCTGTAACTAATCAACACAGAGCAATTGGAACACAGAATTGGTTTGATGAGCTCATTAAGCCTTGAACTTCATAGAACGGTGTATCCAATCATGACAAAAGGTATTTAAGGCGGACAAATGCAAGTTGTTCTTCACTTTGACTCTTCTCAGAAGAGTGGCAACATGGAGGCCTCAAAACAACTCTCAAATGACCTGAAAACAGAGTATTCAGCATTATGGTTTAGGGGAAGGCTACAGAAAGCTATCTCAAAGATTTCAGCTGTCATTCTTCACTGTGAGGAACATAGTGAGGAAATGGAAGGCCACAGGCACAGTTCTTGTTAAGGCCAGAAGTGGCAGGCCAAGAAAAAATATCAGAGGCAAAGACGAAGGATGATCAGAATGGTCAAAAACAACCCACAGACCACATCCAAAGACCTGCAAGGTCATTGTGCTGCAGATGGTGTCACTGTTCATTAGGGGCAGCACGGTTCACAAAATTCACGGTTCGGTTCGTATCACAGTTTAAGGGTCACGGTTTTCAGTTCTGTACAGTTCTTATTGGTTTCTTTCAAAATACACCTTATATCCATTTATCTTAATAATCCACAATAACAGGATATAACATTAAAAAGGTTATAAGATTATCTTAAAAATCTTAATACAATGTAATAATCACACAATCTGAATTTGACATGACTTTAAGCCCATTATTGGAACCATCTCTCCGATCTGGTGGCAGTAACTGTCACCTGCTGTTGAAAAAACCCTTTCACTAGATATTGAAGAAACTGAAACAAAAGTACGTGTCTCGTATTAAACTTCTACCGGTGTGCGGGCTGCGCTCCGTCTGGAGCTGTGGATACCGTACGTCAGCGAGCGCGCGCGCACAAGCACGTGTAACGTGTAACATTTATCACAGGGCAGGTTAAACTTTATAAAACATCTGTCCGTGCCTCACTTACCGCCTTTTCACGCGCTCTCTCCTCCCGTTACCTTTCCTGATAGCACGCATAAGCTAGGGAGCTCAATGCCTCTGATTAGAGCGCATTTCGGCGGCGGTGGGGGAGTCCGTGACTTTCCACTTTTCCCCAGACACCGGACTTAAATGACACTGGTGCATCCTCTTATGTCCTTGCCGCTATCTCCACTCTCACTTGCCATTTGTATCTAACTTTATTTACCGCACTCATTCATCTTTCTTGCCAGAGGCAAGTATACATTGCGCATGCCCGGAACGTCAGGTGCGCACCGAACGGTTCGTCGTCACAAGCGAACCCAACGGTTCGTCGGTTTTTCATGAACCGTTCCACCCCTACTGTTCATAGGTCAACAATACATTGCAATTTGCACAAGGAAAGGCTGTACGGGAGAGTGATGCGGAAGAAGCCTTTTCTTCACAGATGCCACAAACTAAGTCACTTGAGGTATGCAAAAGCACATTTGGACAAGCCAGCTTCATTTTCGAATAAGGTGCTGTGGACTGATGAAACAAAAATTTTGTTATTTGCTCATAACAAGAGGCGATTTGCACAGTGGCTAAAGAACACAGTATTCCAAGAAAAACGCTTGCTACCCACAGTAAAATTTGGTGGAGGTTCCATCATGTTGTGGGGCTGTGTGGCCAGTGCCGGTACTGGGAATCCTGTTAAAGTTGAGGGTCGCATCGATTCCACTCAATATCAGCGGATTCTTGAGAATAATGTTCAACAATCTGTCACAAAGCTGAAGCCGGGGCTGGATATTTCAAAAAGACAACGACCCAAAACACTGCTTAAAATCTACTCAGGCATTCATCCAGAGGAACAAGTACAATGTTCTGGAATGGCCATCCCAGTCCCCAGACTTGAAAATCATTGACAATCTGTGGGATGATTTGAAGCAGGCTGTCCATGTTTGGCAACCATCAAACCTCACTGAACTAGAGATGTTTTGGAAGGAGAAATGATCCAATATACCTTCATCCAGGATCCAGACACCCTTTAGTGGCTATAGGAAGTGTCTAGAGGCTGTTATTTTTGCAAAAGGAGGCTCCACTAAATATTGATAGGATTTTTTTTGTTAAGGTGCCCAAATTTGTGCACCGGTCTATTTTTGTTTTGATGCATATTGCACATTTTCTGTAAAAATAAATAAATAAATAAATAAATAATTTAACTGCTGAAATATTATTATATTCCATATTATAATATTCTAATATTGTATTAGTTATTTGATGGATCAAAATAACGTTATAGACCCAAACACCCAATGATTTATAAATGAAAATAATTGCAATTGTCAAGTGTGCCCAAACTTTTTCATACAACTGTATCTCCCTCTTTGGTGACATCTAGTGGTGGTTGCTTGATATCAGAATACACACAACTTCAATATTTAACAAAGATGTGAGCTTGGTCATCGGTTTGCTTATGAGAAAAAAAGAAAGGGAAAAAAAATCACAGTGGACTGAAAAACATTGTGGATTTCCGTAGATATAATGAGTGAAGCAGTAAAATGTGAAATCTGAGGTGAGAGTCGAGCTAATTTGTTTCAGTGGTCAGTCTTGTTTATATGTTCCAATAAACAAATCTGATTGCATTGTACTGTTTCAATCTCGAGTTGTGAGGGAAAAGAGACTTGGGGAGAGGTGAAGGGGGGATCTTTGTGTGAAACATAATTAATAACATGAAATAATGAATGCCATACGCTACATTTCCAACTGAAAATGTGTGCTTGAAACAGAACGCTGCTAACATTTGAGTGATAACGATACTAACAGGCCCTACTTGATTCAGCTTTACTGTGTAAATCCTGACTTATGGTTGTCAGATGGGCTGTGGTGGAGTTTGTTGTGTTTAGTGTGCAGTGTGTAGTGTGCAGTGTGCAGTGCAGATCAGGAGGCAGTAAAACCTAACCCCTGGTATGATGAAAGGGAAGTGAGTCTTTGAGCATGTGACAGTGATGAGAGGAGCCCACCCCCTGACCACAGCCTGACCCCCGCCAAGGGCCTATACAGTGGGATTAGTGAGGAGCACAGAGGCATACATTCATTCACTTTAACTGAAAATATCAAAAAGTCCAGAAAAATAAGATTTGTGACCAGGTTCTTCCGTCTGCACTGTTCACATGTGCATAGTATAGGTATTTGGGTATTTTAATCATGAATTGGCAAACTGGATTGACCAAATGTTTTTCAAAAAATAATTACATGGCCATAAATATGAAATGTACAAAAACCTGTTTTCATTTTTATTTAAAGTGTACCCTGTCTGAAATAAAACATGCAATGGTGGAAAACAAAACAAAACAAAAAAATGTCATAACATCTGATCTATATAACATAACTGTTGCACTTTAACAATACCCAGCCTTTGTCAAATGCACTTGTTTCAACAACTAAAATTGATCAGTATTCTGTGTTTTTTCCTTTCCTTGATCTTCAGCCAACAGAGCAGCATAATGCAGTTTTGTCAGTCTGTCCTCTTAATACAGTTAAAAATAAAAGTATAGATTTAGTTGTTTTCCTGGCGTGCGCCCTGACACGAGCCCTGTGCCCTGTGAACTTGAGCGGGTGCTGGAGCCGGGCGTCTCCTCCGCTCCAGGACCGTCCTGTCTTACACACAATGTCAAGGGTCAAGGTGCAGGGGTCAGAACCGCTGAGCTGACACTTGAGTCCGATCCTGCTGAGCAGCTAACAGCTCACACTGCTGATCAAGAGAGGTTTTTTTTTTTCTGAGGACACAAACTTCAAGAAAAAAGGACATACATTACATTGATTGTATATATTTTTTATTTTTTTTTACCATTTATTTAACCAGAAGGTCCCATTGAGATTCAGAATCTCTTTTTCAAGAGAGACCTGGCCAAGTTAGCAGGCTTTATATTTATAAAACAATTGGAAATGCCTTCCATTATTGTAAGATTTATTAATTTAGCAACTTTACCAACAGATGTTAGATAAAACTTTACAAACCAATTCACACAAAGTCAGGTTTAAATATGCCTAGTATACTATACTAAATTATATTGGGTCTTTAACAATAATTAATAATGTAATTTCTGACAAACTAGTACAAAAAATTATAAATACATAAAAATGTAATTATGAATGGTAAATTGTTTCTATATGGCATCACAGGGCTTTCTCAGTGGAGTTTGCATGTTCTGCCCATGCCTGAATCGAACTTTCCTATTTAAATAAAGAATATAGATGTCCTCTACATCTGCTTCCCAGGACTAGACCAGGACAAAACTAGTGCCAAACCAGAACTGAACAAAAGTTAAACCATTGTTACAGTTTATCTACTCTAGAAATACAGTTGCCTCTGTTAAACTAAATCATAAGAGCAGAGCCTCTGAATCTATACCACCCTTTAGCCCTAATCATATGGAGTCACTCTAGTCTCAATGCCAGTAAAATTACTCTTCCAACAACGTTACACCAAGTTAAGAGAAGTGATGCCTCAGCAGTGGACTGTCCATCTGCTCCTCACTCTGCCCCTGCCTGCCCCTGTCTGCCCCTGTCAGCATGTGGACTCTGCTGGCCTCATCATGCTCGCTCGTCCCTGCCTGGGCTGTCTGCATGTGGCGGGGGTGGGTCGTGCTGTTGTCCAAAGAGGTAAGAAAAAGCCCCCTCGGCACTGACCTCTCACCAAGCCCAGGAATTAGCCTGCCCCGATGGCTGAGCAAAAACAATGTGGCGTGTGTGTGTTGTGCTTCCTGTCATCCGTCTTACAGTGGAGAGGCTCAGTGATGGATGCGCTGATTGATCACAGCCCACATCTGTATTGTTCAGGTGAAAAGTCACACAACACTTCCCATCTGTGCCGTCACCCCCTGCTACTAAAGGCACACTTCCACTATAGAAGGCCTAAAGGACACCCTGCAATTAGGCTATTATGAAATGAATGATATGAACATAATAGAAATAGAAAGTTCAAAGAATGTGCTTAATAGGGCTACAACTAATGATTGTTTAGTGTCGTTAATGTCAACTCAAAACAGGTCATTCTGTCTCGTACCTTTAGATAGAGTATTACAAATTAAGATGACGTACAAAATTTTGATATAATAATTAGGGCTGTCAGTTTAATGTGTTAATTAGGTTAATTAATTACACTGCAAATTAACGCGCTATAAAAATTGGCCATCTAGGGCTGCAACGATTATCATCGTGGCGATGTATTTCAATTCATGCATCATCGCGGCATTGTCAGACTCCTGCGCTGTTCGGATAGACTGCATCACTGTTTCCATTAACATATAAACTATTTAAACATTTATAAAATATGTATTGCAAAATCTGTCGCCTACGGTATGTCTGTACACTACAGTATGACTACAGCCGTGTCCCAATTCCCAGAGTGCACGGTTCGGAGCGTGGTTTGAAGGGGGCTCAGACTGCAGTCAAGGCGGTGTATACTTGCTCAGCCCTGAGTGCAGTCCGCGGACCACCTGGCCATTTGCGAAATGGGACAGGTCTCGCAACTACGGGAAGCAGCCGCCGACTCCATTTTCTCCCGTAGAAGAAGTAGCGCGCGGTGCATGCTGGGATATGACTGCGTGAAGCGTGCATTTTCACACGCTTGGTCCACACCCCGATTTCCATGGAAACGACTGAGGTCTTCGCACTGCGTGTTAACTGTGCATGGGACAAAAAAGAAATGGGACAGCAGTCGTTGCGCCGGATGTGTGACGCAGATGCCCTTCAAACCACGCTCCGAACCGTGCACTCTGGGAATTGGGACACGGCTTACGTTTCACCCGGACTCTTGTTACTGATGGACATTTCAAAGCAGCCGCGAGTGGTTTGCTTTTGTCCTTGCTTTGGTTCACTATGGCAGAGACTGAAGAAGAGGGGAGGAAAGTGTGGGACTATTTCACCCTCAAAAAAACAGAGAACGCAGTGCAGTGTGTGTACTGTAAAGCAGACCTCGTATACAATCACAGCACATCATCAATCCTGCAGCACTTAAAGCGGAAACACCCCCACTTCACCGCTCAAAGCGGAGCTTCTGCGAGGTATGCAATATTTAAGATTTCCGATTGATCACTTGATCATTGACCACTTGAGTCTGTTAAAATATAAGGTATGTAAAGCCTATAAAATTTGTCAGCACTGACGAGGCATGGCAAGTCCCTCATCTGTCTCTACGGTAACACGCAAAGCTCAACCGCATTTTAGGCAACGTTTGAAGGACAGTGATAGCCCCTGTCTCTGCTCAGCAAACGTATATTACGTATTAAACAGATACACGTTTAAAAGGCTTGTCAAGCCAGTAATGGTTTAAACTTTGAAAGTTGTGAAATAAAAAAGTGTTTTTCTGAGGAAAAACAAGTTTTTTGCTAATTTTTAATAGACCCTTCATGTTGCATTGCACACAATTGATTTAATTGTTTAAAAAAAAAAGTAGGATTTGTTAGAGTACTCGATTACTCGAAAAAATAATCGACAGAGTACCCGATTCCAAAAATACTCCATAGTTGCAGCTCTATGGCCATCCCAGTCCCCAGACTTGAAAATCATTGAAAATCTGTGGGATGATTTGAAGTAGGGATGCACCGATCCACATTTTTTCACTTCCGATCCGATCCCGATACCTATATTATCATCATTATTGTTAAACTACAAATAAACTCTATCTCTAACTATCTCTACAGGCAAGTAGGCCTATGATTAGGGCTGAACGATTTTAAAGGTCCCATGACATGGTACTTCTTGATGCTTTTATATGGTGCCTTAATGGTTCCCTAATACTGTAAATCAGGGGTCTTCAACATTTTTCAGGCCAGGGACCCCCACACAGATGGCGAACTGGGCCAGGGACCCCCTACTATATATACGGCATAGAATTGTGTTTTATATTAAATTGAGCTTAGTGTCATGTATAATCATTGCTACTCTGTTATGGTACATCCAATACAAGGAAATAATACACAGGTTAATACTGTATTTTAATGTTTTTTTATTTTAAAGATGGGCCAGATAGGCCCTATGGGGTGGATGTGCTACTGCAATTTTTAAACACAACTTGCATATAACACAGGCCTATTAAGATTGTTCACTGATTCAACCAAAAAACAAGTGCAAGGGAGAGAGTGGCTGTGCTTCTGCCATTTACACATACATCTTGCTCAAATACAGAGCTATTCAAATAATGAACAATTAACACAAATCAAGTTAAGCTTTGATCATAACACATCAAGTTAAACTGTGAACATACATGAACATACAGGGGACAGTGAACCCCCAAGCCATCTGTGAATTCCCACTTCAGTGAGATGTCTGACCCTGATGAGTTGCACATAACATATCTTTTTTCATTTTAAGACATCAAAGAGGGTGGAGAGACAAGGGAGAGATTGATTGGGGAAAAATGAAAAAATATATTGTTTTTTAAAAAATATTAAATTATAAAATTATATTATTTTAAAGTGAAATCAAAAGATTTCGCGACCCCCCCTGCAGTACCTCCGCGACCCCCTAGGGGTCGCGACCCCCTTGTTGAAGACCTCTGCTGTAAATGAATCCTTCTTCAAAATCAACACTCAGTGCATGAGAAAGACACATATACAGAGTCAGAATATCTCTCTGAACAACTCATTCTGGGCCTTGTTGCTTGAATGCAAATGAGAAGGACACCGATAGGTTAGAGGAGCGGGTGGAGGGGGGCAAATACGCCGCTGGTTCCTTGTTTTAGCAGTGCGCTGTGTGCTGGCCCCACTTCCGCGTTTTAAGCGCGGAGGAAGAAAGGAGAGGAATTTCAATGAAAACACATTTTCACAGAAAATAAAATTAAACCACTGCTGTTTCAGATGTCCACAGGCTCAGATAAAGAAGAAGAGAACTTTAGAAGAGAACTTTATTGATCTCACACTGGAGAAATTCTTCTCTGCATTTTAACCCATCCTATATATATATATAAAGGACTTCCAAGCCTAGAAACACTCGCACGTGCCTCCAGGCAAATAAAAAAACGCATTTCGCATTGCGTAGCTCCTTCGCAGTCCAAACTCTCTGGGTGTGATTTACAGAGATGCTGAGTAGAGACATAGACGGGGGGGGGGGTGGAGCTGCATTTTTCGATGTGACGTCACATAGTTGCCTTGTTCAGAATCGCCCGTTTGAGCTGTGTTTTTTTCTAACGCAGAAAAGGACCGCAAATGCTCAGTTTAGACATTTTGCAACTTTTAGCCAGTTTAGGGGGGCCTAAACAGGGTAGGGGAGCTAACATTAACGTTCAAAAACCTCAGAAAGTGAAAATTTCATACCATGGGACCTTTAAGAAAAAATTTAATTGCAATTTTTCTGGCAGATATTGTGATTTCAATTTCATCCACGATTTCTTTCAAATTACATTTCAGTGCACATGAACATTTGCAAACATCACAGAAACTTACATCATACCATTGAAACACTAAATTCCACTAAACTGTAATGCAAGTATGAAAACTAAAGTCAATAATTTATTTCAAATGTGGTCCTGTTTATTAAAAAGAAACATGCTGTACATAGTCTACATTGAGTGCTTAAAGGGACAGTGTGTAAGATTTTTACCCATTAATTACCGAAATTGAAGATACCCATTCAAAAATACATTGTTTTCCAAGCCTTTTCACTTCCATCATGAAATCAAAGTATTCTGTTGGACTTGGATATAGTCACATAAAAGGGGGATCTTCCCCATGTAGAAGCAGCCATTTTGAATACGAGAGCCGCAGAAGGACATTTGGGCTCCGCCTTCGCCTTCAGCAAGGCTCGTGGTTTTGGGTAAACAACGACAAGCATGCTGCCGGATCAGACATCGTAATGGATCTAACACGTGTTTTGGACTAAATTGTTTTACTGGATTTTATTCGCTGGATCCTTACGGACAGATTTCAGACCAAGCTTATGGTGAAATGCTGAGTTTGACCTGGGCAGAGCCTTCAAGGGTAAGCTTTGTGCTTTTCCGTTTTGTGCTTTTCCGTATGAAAGCCCCATGTGCTCGGGGAGAGATTGTTGTGCCGGGAAATGAATTGCATAGTCAAAAAGAGGAGACTGTAAGGTTTCATTTGATGTGTAGATTGTCATGATACATGATCGGGAATGTGTGTTTTCATGCGAAAAGAAAAAAAAAAAGTGAACGGGGGACCGCATTTTATGTATACAGTAGTGGCGCGCGGTTCTTGGGCCGGTACGCGAGCTGTCGGCGCTACGGCGCGCCCGGGTGACCCTCGAGGTCTGCCGTAGCTAAAACAGGAAGTGCAATAGCGACTATCCAACTATGCGCCATGAATCCTACACACTGGGGCTTTAAGCAACCACAGTTATTACACCTGAAGAACTAAAAGAGCATCTGTGTCTTAAGTAGAGCAAAAAAAGTATTTTAAAGTAGTGCAAGGTCAGTCTTTTATGGCGCAATTGACCTTGATTGTTGTATTTTGTAACAAACGTATACAATAAAACGCAACTTAAACTTAACTTAAATATAGCGATGCTAAATATAGCAGTGCTAATCGCGGTAGCCTTTCTCTAGTGTTAAACGAGCCTTATGCTAACAGTTTGTCAGCTAACAACAGAGGAGAAGCATATACCTCCTATCCATCGTGAGGAGGAGACTTTTAAACGACTCTTTGGTCACCATGTTTACGGCAGTCCTTATCTCCTGATGTTGTTGGCTGCTTCTGTCATCCGGAGTTACACTGGCAAAAGAAGTTGTAACTGTAGTCTGTTTGGCCCAAGTATGACTTTTACTACAGGTTTCTCCGGACTTTCTTGCCCTGCACTTGAGTGACAGATTACGGACATTGATTAAATGGGGGCTAACACTGGCTTCACCAGCTCGCGACTCCTCAGACCGCACAGGGCTACATGCCGTATTTGGGTTGAGGGATCCCTCGGTGCCCAAATTTATGCACCGGTCTAATTTTGTTTTGATGCATATTGCACATTTTCTGTTAAACCTAATTTCAGTGCTGAAATATTACTGTGTCCATTAGTTATTTGATAGATCAAAATGACGTTGTGGACCCAAACACCCAGTGATTTATAAATGAAAATAATGGCAATTTTCAAGGGTGCCCAAACTTTTTCATACAATTGTATTAGGGATGTCAACAATTAATCGACTTACGATTAATTGTCGATCAAGACGTTGGTCGATTAAGATGCATTAATTGTAACTAATCGCTAGAGGAGAGGGCGCTACTCTGGAATGTGAACACGAGATGCAAACCCACTCGCGAGAAGTACCATAGGGTTACATCCGCAGCCGGATCTAGAAGCAGTGCAAAATGTTCTCCTGCCCACTCAATTTTTGCGGCTGTGTTTGCTCCGCGTCCCGCTGTCTGCGTGAACACGTGCGCGGCGCGCTGCATGTGCTCCTCCGCTCCGGGCCGTGTAGCAGGCTCCACGTGAAAGCGCAGTGGAAGCAGCCCGCTGTCCGGCCCGTGTGCCGGTGTGTGTGTGTGCGTGTGTGTGAGTGAAATGTTTTCCCCGATCAATTCATTTTTTTATCATTTCATATCATGGAGCTCTGCGTCAAGCCGCATGTACCAAGCGCAAGTTTCGTTTTTACAAAAAAGTCCTCATTATTTTCAATAAAGCATGTATTTTGTTATTCAGCATCAATACATTTGTCTGCTTTTTACTAAGGAATAATTAATTGAGGAATATACAATATAATAATACTATGATATATTTTTGACTCAGTGTTATGTATACTATAGCTTATATTCTTAAAGATCCTATTGAAACACTCAAATTCAGGTGAAAAACGCTGCTTATCAATTAATCGTAAGTCGATCGATAAGGTCAATCAACTATAGATTAATGAATTAATCGATAATTTGCATCCCTAAACTGTATTATTAATATAGTCTCATGCTTTCTTTGGTCTTTTAATTTGAAAAAAAGTACCTTTTACAAAATGATTATAAGTAAGTTTACACACTAACCCACAGTCAAAACTGTGCATACATCCCCAGGTATGCATATTTTTAATCTTCTGCCTACAGGGATATGTGTAATTGTAATTTGTGACTTGTATATCTCTTACAACCCCATAGGGTTCATTTAACGCCAGTTAATATGAAACATTTTACAGTTACGTCAAATATATTTATATTCATCATGAATATATATATAGATTCATCAATAAAAACGATGATGCATGGTATGGATGGGACAAGATCTCATTCTACAAGATCTCGTGAGACAAAATGACTGCAGATCGTGCACACATGTGAAAAATGACCTGATGAGATAGTTGTCCCTTATTTTTTACATTTGGATTGGACAAAAAAAGGGTTAAGTGCTTGGAAGTAACATTTCTTGAGAAGCTGTTCTACCAAAAAATAGTGCTACAGAGACATCAGAAATATAATATAAAGTGAATCATAAATGTTGAGACCAAAGTTATGAACTGAATCACAACATTTATTATGAATGATGTTAAAATCTCATCTTGTCTCATCATGGGCCCGATCTCATTTCTCATCTCGTCATGTGGAAACTGCGGCTGCATCTCCTTCTCTATGATTCCTCTCCTGTCATATTAAGTGTTGTCCCAAAGAAAACCACTGAAAGAAGGCGTAAACGTGAGGGAGGCTTCATGAGGCAGACGTCAGATAAAATAAACTTTATTAGTCTCAGTGAGAAGTTTATATCCTCTCTCCTCCCTGTGTCTCCTCTGTGGGCAGGACTTTACCACCCATTTCCTGCAGAATTAAGGAGAAGGAAGCGAGCAAAGAGAAATGAGACGTATCCCGGGTCTCATCCCACGCATGGCTATACTTTTTATACCACACATAAACAAGGCCATGTGCAAAAAGGCTGTGCCAAAAGTTAGACGGCACAGGTCTATCATATATCCAGCTCCAGTTGCCCTTTGCTAGCCATGCAGAACTCGGCCATCTGGGACAGTGGGATGGGGACAGTGATGGACCGGGATAGGGGTGTACACGGGGGCCTAATGGAGTCCGGTTCAGGGCCTGTGTACATTTAATCTGGCTGCATGTAAATCACTTCTGAGGAGAGGCCGACTGGTCACAGGGCTGCACCTCCAAACATATGGCTATGTGCAATCAGGAATGTCCCCACTGTAGCTTGGATCTTTTTTCACTGGCTTTAACAAGTGAGATGTCATTTCTTTTTTTTTTTTCTTTCTTTTATCTTTTTTTTATGATGTACATTTCTTGTTGTTAATTAAGTTGAGTATCTTATTGTTTTCTATGTTTTTAGTAGTTGTATTGTGACTTTAACTGTGATTGTCCTGGTCTGTTCTGTGTGTATGGTATGAGCTCATGTACTAGGCAGGGTTTGTTATGTAGACTCACTAAGTAGTATTCTATGTCTGTCTAGATCAGGCATGGGCAAACAACGGCCCGGGGGCCATATGCGGCCCGTTAAGCTTTTTAATTCGGACAAGTAGATCTGCATCTCCTTCTGTTTTTGAAAAAAGACAGGAGAGCGGTGATGATAAAAACCTGAAGGAGAACAGAACTTTCAGTGCTTTAATATAGTTATTGTTAGTATAAAAAAAGCTGTAATTTTATTAATAAAATTTTCTGTGTTTTAAGAGTCATTTCAATAAATGGTTAAATACCATGGAACTTGAAAGATGGACATTTTGTTGTAATGCTTTTGTTCATTTTTAATTGAAATAAAGCACATGTTTTCTACATATCCCATGTTATTTTTTGCTCTTATGAGGTGGATTACCAAAACACTAAATCCACTTGCTCCTGGTCCGACCCTTCTGTCAAATTTTAGAACCCTTCGTGGCCCACGAGTCAAAAAGTTTGCCCACCCCTGGTTTAGATGCTATATATTTGCATGGGTTTATTGAGGGGAATATTTTATTATTTTATTTTAAAGTTATGGGTGGAAAAGAGCTACTTGAACTATGAACTTCAAGATTATACACAATATTCACCACAATGGCCAAAGCAAGAATGGGGAATTTGAAATGGTATTGCCTAAAAACCAGTGTTCGGAAGTAACAATTAAAGGTAGTATAGTACTGTATTTTTGTTTCCTTTGAAGTGAAGCTTTTTAATCAAAATGACTACATATTAAGCTCTATTACGTCAGTAAATCTGCTTTTACTCTGTACTCTTTAAGTACATTTTAAGCAGGTACTTTAAGAATTTTACTTAAGGAGATTTTTTCATGTGATAGATTTACTTTAATTAAATTTTTTTGCTCCAATATCTGTATTTTATTTAAAACTAACTAAACTAAACTAAAACTTATTAATAACTTGGGATTTTCAACACTTAGATTTTTTTGAAATGTATTAAAAACGTAACCGCTTAACTATTAACAATTAGACTCTCCACTAGTGAGCCTTTATTGGGAAACTAAGTCATTAAAGTGCAGTGTTGCAACAGAAAAGTAAAAGAACAACAGCTGTACAATAGTATGCACATAAGAATACATTTAACATCACTGCATTTGTTTAGCAATAACTTGAATATTTAGAAGCAATATAGAAGGTTTGAATATATTAATATATTTTACCCAGTGGTGGAACTTATCAAAGTAAAAGTCGTAAAGTACTGTGCTTAAGTAACAATTTAGGTATCTGTACTTTATTTAAGTACACTGCCTGACAAGTATTAGGACGATTGTGTATTTCTGAACTTTTATAAATAATGATAAGACATATTGGTAATGACAACAAATCAACTTATTGATATATTAAAGCAAATTTCATCATGTGTAAAGGCATATTATTGCAAAAATGGGGACTCATCGCAGTCAGGTCTAAACCAGGACTAGACTAGTACTATCGTCCTAATACTTTTGTCAGGCAGTGTAGATTTTAAAGTGAATAATATTTACTTACATTTTAGAGCAGGTATCTGCACTTTCTACTCCACTACATTTTTTAAGAGGACTGAAAAGTAAAAGTATTTTTTATTATAGTCTGAGACATGCTGAAAAGGCTGAGCAATCTATTTTTAACATGTTTGTTGTTTGAGCAAACAAATACAAACATACAGTACAAAAGAAAAAATATATATCTGTCAAAATCAGTGCATTGATGATCTCAAAATCTGTGCAAAATACTTTTACTTTTTACTCTTAAAGTACATTTTTAAATGGGTACTTTAATACTTTTACTTAAGTAGGAGCTCATTCTCCAACAGGCTCCTAGAGCTCCACTCAAACAGTAAGATACAGGACTACATTCATACCATACTCCACTGGTACACTGTCAATCATTGTATCATCTTTGCACTGTTTTTCTTGTTTATAGCTGAGATATATTTTTATTACTTATTTTCTATTTTATTTTGACTTGTACATATGCCTTATTTGACACCAGGCTCTTGCTATCTTTTTTGCTACTTATTTAGAATTTACCAGCCAGAACTAGCCTCTTGCACTGAAGGAAACATGGCTAATTCCTGGAACTGCCCTCCCCTGCTGTAGTCCAGCTATCAGAGTGAGGCCCAACCATAGAGCCGCACTATGTTATTCTGATGGGGAGTTGATTGCGCCGGAGGTTGCGAAAGGTTTGCAGAGGTCAAAGTTTAAAGATGCAACCGTCCTTTGTCAACAGACAATGGCCCTCTCCGACACAGGGCTCTGCTTGTATTGGCTCTACAGAGAAACCCCGAGGCCATAATGGTCAATAAGCTGTCTGCCGGATTAGCAATGGAGAGACCACACCGGCACTGGCCTTTCTTCTCCCCTCACCGCGCGTCCATTATCAAGCCAGCGAATGCCACAGCCTTGAAGAACCGACTCACACAAGGATTTATCCAGATTGCACTTAAGAGCTACAGCTGCCCAGTATTTCAAGCATCGCACGCGTAAGGCGAAGGAGAAAGGCTGGAACTAAAGGGAATTAAGGTTATTAAAGGTTATAATGGACAAGGCTGAGCTCGATCTATGTGGTGGTGGTGGTCCTCCTACGCAGAGCCATAGAAGTGGCAGTGTTGTAAGCAGGAGATCAGACAAAAGACTGATGGACAGTTTAATAATAATAATACATAAGATTTATATAGCGCTTTTCAAAACAACTCAAAGACGCTTTACAGAAAGGAATAAAATAAAAATAAAATAAACAAAACAAATTAAGTTAATGAGGGTCAAAGGCAATGGTGAAAAGATGAGTTTTGAGCTGTGACTTGAAATTGTTTACTGAGTCAGAGTTTCTGATATGGAAGGGCAGGGAGTTCCAGAGGGTGGGGGCAGCAGTGGCAAAGGCTCGGTCCTCCAAGGTCCGGTGCTTGGATTTAACAGTGGGAGTGAGGAGGTTATAATCAGCTGATCGGAGACTGCGGGAGGGACGGTGGGGCTGGAGAAGTTCAGTGAGGTATGGGGGGGGGCCTGGTTATGAAGAGCTTTGTATGTAATGAGGAGGATCTTGAAGTGGATGCGCTGTGGGATAGGGAGCCAGTGGAGTTTTTGGAGGACTGAGGAGGCGGGCAGCGGAGTTTTGGACATATTGCAGTTTTTGGAGATCTGAGGAGGGAAGTCCGTAGAGGAGGGTATTGCAGTAATCAAGTCTAGATGTGATAAATGCGTGGACCAGGGTTTCAGCAGCGGATGGGGAACATGGAGTGATTGTATAAGGCTGTACTTTGTAGATGTAGCATATAAAGTAATAATAGATCGATAGATTTTAGGACTACAGCTGCTTCTGATCATTTATTTTTCTTCAGATTTTTTAAATATAGAACATTTTTCATTTTTGTAAGTTTTCTTATTCATTGCATCATTTTTATTACAATTAAGGGTGGACATGATTAGAAAAAAAAAATCACTCAACAAATTTTTGATACTAAAGAATAGATACTGGCAGATATTTGTTACAGGTTATCAAAACAGCAATTATGTTATGATATATTGTCTCAGCTGAAAAAATCCCTATAATTTTCCATCAGGTCTAGGGTTGCCAGAAGTCTGAAATTTTTTTTTGAAAATCAAAAATCAAATACTTCTCAATACTAAAACTAATATCAAAACTACATACTCATTTAAGCAAGTATCAATATTGGAAAAAAAAAAAAGTGTCAATTCTATGACAAGATTTCATATATAAATTATGTCTACAACTTGGGAGTTCAATTGAACGTAAGTTGTAGTAGTTCACATATTAACTTTCCACTTAACCAACAAGTTAATAATTTGCATAGCCCATAACATACCACATATAAAAGTGTTGAAGATGCAAATGCAATGACATAGACGTAGTAATGGACTGTGCATCCAATAAATATAAAAAAAACCCAAAACTTCTATCCTGCTTTAGTGTCTTTTAAAAGCCAAATATTAAATCTAGGAAAGAAAATGTTACATGCATGCATCTATAAGGATGGTTCACACAGATATCTGTTGTTCTGCAGATGTACTGTA
Source organism: Paratrypauchen microcephalus (assembly GCA_036785185.1). Classification (NCBI taxonomy): domain Eukaryota; kingdom Metazoa; phylum Chordata; class Actinopteri; order Gobiiformes; family Gobiidae; genus Paratrypauchen; species Paratrypauchen microcephalus. The sequence goes on along the minus strand of JAVJIX010000223.1, from coordinate 609,673 downwards.
TAATAATCAGAAATATGTTGTCTTTGAATTTGAATAGCCTGATAGAAAAAAAATAGCTGTGAATAAAAAGTGGTTCAGCACAGCATTGTCACAAAGAATAACGGAGAGGGGATATAGAGAAACTATAGTGGAATTTCATGACGACAGCCAGTTTAATATGGGAAGTGAATGCTTTAAGGTTTCCCAGAATTACACCTCTATACTAAACATTTTCCTGCTCATTTTTGCCTGAGATTAGTATTTTGTAAACTTCATTGTCATCTTCGGCTCTTGAGCCAGGATCTTGGTCTGGATCTTGGTAAGGTTTAGCCTACTCTGCATGTTTTGGGTCAGGCTACAAACTTACCCTAGTGTGGAATCAAACCTGGGGCCTTCTTACTTTGGGGTGAAGGTGCACTCAACCACATTATCCTGTTTTAACTGTTTAATATCGGAGTTCTTTTTAATACTATATATTTTTAAACCTCAATTCCATCAGGCGGATTGACTAGCATTAAAAGAACACATGTTATGCTTAAGCCTGCTATAGTTATAATTCCTAATGGGAACCAATGTCACCGTAAACGTCATCACAACAAAGACACTACTCTGATGGATAGCTGCAGATCATGCTAGCAAGCAGCGTTTTTTAAAATCATTTGTACTAAAAATATTACATGACGCTGCAGAATCCTATGTGTATCACCAATTAAGAAAATAAAATTGGAGGAAGATGTAATAATTACAGAACAGTGGTGAAAAAAGAGGTTGATACGCAACATGGCAACAAAATAAGCAGTTAAAGATGCTCAAACATGCACGAATCACTCCAAATACAACTCTGAGAGGGTAAACAAGAAGGCGAAAGGGCTATTACATGAGCTTGGAAGAGTCGATTTTGCATAATAGGCCTGCTTTAATAGAAGGAAGGGCATCTGGTACACACATCTACACCAAATCAACTTGATCACTGCAGGGTTGTAAAGTCAGATGATTTATATTTTTGACCCTCCTGAATGTAAAAGCTTACAATTAATCCCCACTTAAAAACATCCCGAAAACAAGTCTTGCATTGTTGTCGTATTGACCATTTTAGTGGCAAGAATCCTGAATCGATTGACCACCCAAACACCCACCCACTTCATCTCACTTAAAAGATGTAATATATCTGTGCTTTGCTTTGATTGAGGTGTGGGGGGGCTCCTCTTCTACTGTGTTTTCGGGCTCAGGCGACCGTCCCGGCACGCGTTGCAACAGTGGCCCCGTAACATATGCCACTCTGGGCCTACAGGAGGGGGTGGGGGTGGGCAGCTGGCGTGTGTGGGGGTCACGGGGGTCTACAGCTGTGGAGAGCAGGGTGGTACACTGACAGATACCCCGAAGAAGAGCGCGCCGTTTGTAAGTGAGAAGTAAAAGTCCAGATGGTGCGTGGCAGTGGAGATGGGCAAAACGGGAATAAAATGGAGATCAGAGAGAAGGCAGAGGAGAAAGCATCTGTTCAAGTATATAGTGTCAAAAGCTGGGCTACAATCGGGAAAGCAGTTATTAGGGAGTCAACGGAGGATACAAGACTACATTGGACCAGGATAAGTCACAGGTGTGCACAAAATGTGTTTTGTCATACATTGTTATTAAGTTACTGTGTTTTAAAGGAGAATTAAAATTTTTTTTTTTACAATATGAGCCTTATTTCGGTAATAAAACAAGTTGTTTTACTCACCCATAGCACTTTGGTGTCATATGGAGCACTTCCAGAGATGTTTTAGATTAGCGATAGCCGTAGCGCTAATATATGCCCTGAGCAGTCTCCAAATAACACAAACTTTAGCACTTTTCAAATCATAGAAGCTCGATGTCTACGCTTTCGTTTGTGTCAAAAGTGGCCTGTAATCCGAGATTTATCCATAGTTTCGAGTAGATGAGGACGCCAGTGCGTATGTGCGGAGTCAGTTTATTTTGCTCTCAGCTCCCGGGACCAAAACATGAAACGCAAAGCTGTAAATTATGGATAAATCTCGGATTACAGGCCACTTTGGACTCAAACGAAAGCGTAGACTAAGACATCGAGCTTCTATGATTTGAAAAGTGCTAAAGTTTGTGTTATTTGGAGACCGCTCGGGGCATATATTAGCGCTACGGCTATCGCTAATCTAAAACATCTCCGGAAGTGCTCCATATGACCAAAATGCTATGGGTGAGTAAAACAACTTGTTTTATTACCGAAATAAGGCTCAGATTGTAAAAAAAACGTTAATTCTCCTTTAAAGCGGACCTGTTATGCAAAATCAACTTTTTTAATCAGTGTTACAATGTTGTTACTTAAAGGTATACTATAATATGTAACTTTTTGGTTGGGGGTCCGTCACCTGTTTTTCTATGGGTATGTCTTTGCTCTCCATGGAATTTTCCACAGTGTGACATTAAACAGATCTACCTTATATTTATTTGATTACAGGTGGTTTAATAGCTCAAAAATACCTAGAAAAACACTGTGACTGTGAGTGGGGTTTGGTCTCCATGAAGATACAGTAGAAAGGATTAATGCCATACTGTGAAACATTCCAGACAAAGCAATAACATATCTATGGAGAAAAGCATTTGACTGACCACACACCAGGAAAGTTACACAATGCACCAAAAACTATAAAGGTATATGGTAAAACTATGAAAAAAAGCTACTTAAGTATGAGAATACCCATTTAAAAATTACTTTAAGAATTAAAAGTATTTTGCGCATATTTTGAGGTCTTATAAACCTTCAAATGTCAAGATTTGTTCTGAATTTTGTTCAGAACAAAACAATTGAATCTGTTTTTTTTTTCCTTTTTTTTTCTAGCTGTTGGTATTTGTACATTTTAGTTTGCTCAAACTACAAATGTGTTAAAATAAACCCTCAGCCTTTTCAGCAGGTCTCACACGCTCATAAAAAATACTTTTACTTTTCAGTCCTGTTCAAAAATGTAGTAAAAAGTACAGATACTTTATCTCAAATAAAGTAGTGAAGTAAAAGGAAAGTATCCACTTTAAAATCTAGTAACGCCTGACCCCTACATTTTTTTTTTTACGCAAGTACAGTACTTTAATACTTTGTTACCTTCCACCTCTGCTCCATATTATAGTTGTTTCCCCTCACCATTTACTCACCTAAAGTTGTATTTGGAGTGATTTGTGCATGTTTGAGGAATCTTTAATTTCTTGTTTTCATACACCCTCTGCGCTGTACTTATTTTGTTCAGCAATTTTATTTTCTTGATTGGTGATAAGAAAGTCATCAGACTTGTTTTTTTACTACGTTGTTTTAGATCAATATTGCGATTTAATAAGAACACATTCTGCATTATAAATTAGCATTATTTAATATGACTTGATGCTTTTTTAAAATAATTTTGTCAGTTTTGTTTCATCTAAACTTTTGTTATTTTTTCCAGGTTTCTTTTCAGATTCTATTCTGGTCTTGGATGCAGATCCGAATGACAGCATGGGTGAGTACTCAAACCCTAATTTTGAATGCAGAGCACTTTGAAACCAAATCAACCAGATGTCGCCATCCAGTGGTAGTGTTGTTGTAGTTCCAGTCAGTAGTTGGCCTTCAGTTTTCCTATATCCCCACAGGAGGGAGCTCTGCGCTTGTCATAAACTGGTAACGGTCTCCACAACCAGTGAAATCACAAAGTTTCTATTTTGCTCTGTAAATACCTTTATATGTTATGTTCATTTGGTCCCATACTTATAATTACCAAACGAAATTGTAGGAATGCACAAAAATATTTTATATCATGGAATAGCAATAGGCCAAATTATTCTAATAATGCTTTGGATTGCATTATGCAGAAGATGTTGTAGCAAACTACAAAGGCCTTTTGCTCTGTTTGAGTGTAGCAGCATTAACAGTTACTAAATACAAGATTACACCAAAAGCTTGTCAAGAGAATAAATTTCATTTTTTAGCACTGTAAACAATGTCATCATAATGAAATATTCATGCCCCACCGTAAGGTTTATACTGTGCAAATACTGCATCATTTTACATACAAAAGCAAAACAAAAAAGAAAGGCCATCTAAATTTAAAAATTCCAGGGAAACAACGGGCAGCAAAAGGCCGCGGGGTGAATTAGTGGTCCAATGTTAAGGTCCAGGTTCAGGCGAAGTTCAGCCGGCACTGCCCTGTGTCCTAATGTCCAGGTGGCACCACGAGAGGTCAGGGGTCACACACAGTTCAGAGTGCTAACCCCACCGTGACAGCGCCGTGACCTGATTGTGTACGGGCCCATCCCATTGAGCGCAAAAACCAAAGGAAGAGGAACTATTATAAACCTGCGCACTCATTCAATAGCCACCATTGTTGCCTATTGGGTTGTAAACTTGACGAGGTGGCCCAGCTATGGCAGCCTTGGGCCCATTTCTCTGTCCGACCCCATTCTCCTCCGCTTTCCTCCGCGCAGGATGCCTCGGGTCGGTGCACGTCCCTGGGCAAGGGTGAAGCAGGGGTCAAGGGGTGCCGAAGCAGCTCTCTCCTGGCTTGTAAACTGCGTGACAGGGGTGGGAATTGAGAGCCCCCCATTCAGTAACCAAAAAACCTGGGTCAGAAGGCCAAATAGCTGAGTTAGCAACAGCTGTTTTCGACACTAGCCCTTGTAGCTAAACTCTGAAATTTAAAATAATCCCCCAATTATTTTTGTCCTTGACCCCACAGGCATGCCGTGGATGTTTTTTTAGGCAAAACGCAGATTGGCCCACCACGGCAGGAACAGTTGGAGAGCTTTATTGGGCATTGATCTGCGGTTCAAAGGGTTATAAAAGTTGTGGAGTGTATCCCAGCGCAGATGTAGCCTTTTTGACAGTGCTAGTAAAGTTCAGTAGGTCTATAAAAATGCTCACTTAATCAGACGCGCACCTTACAAACCAATTGGATGTTAGTTGCTTTTGCTTTTTATCAGTACTTAAATGTTTTGTTAGTCACATCTATAGCTTTCAATAATATGTAGAAATAATTAAGCATAAACTCCATATAAATTGTATTTTAGCATTGTGTTTTGCTATGTGGCTCTTCCCTGTTGACCCAGAGCCACCCCCTCCCTCCTCCTTATTTTTTACCTCCTTGTTTTTTAGTGCTGCTGTCAGCTGACCAATGTTTCATAGATTTATCCAGGTCCCATTGACTACCTCTGTTTCGTGGTTAATCATTCACAGCTGCTCATCCCAAACAAGGGGCTCGCTCTTCTCCACTTTTGACCCCAATTGGTCAAACTGTTACACAACTGTACTTTTCTTCTCAAAGTCTTAATTGACATTTTTCATATTACACAACATTTTCTTGTTTTGGACTTGGCTTGATTTTGGGTGACTGTGGAGCTGTAGCATTTTTAGACTTCATAGATTTCCTGAGTCAGTGCAAGAATAGCAAGAGATAATTTCCACTTAGTATATGAAGCCATTCTAAACCAAATTTTGGTCCAGCTAGGCAGAAGTAACTCTTAATTATAGCATCTGTTCACTTATCCAAGGTGCCCCAGTGACTGTGTCCTTTGGCAAGACACTTGGCGCAAACCGCCTTGCCTCCAACGCCCGTGTACATTGGTGTAGGCTAAAATTTCAAAGTCAGTTTTTAGACTTCATAGCTTTCCATACGCTTCTAAACGCCAAGTTTATTTTTGTGTTTTGTTATTTTCTCGCACTGCTGTTAGCCATTTATAATCTTGCCAGATCTTGGCTCAAGGCAGTTTAAAACATTTTCATTTTCTGGTACAGTTGACAAGTATGCATATTTATCTGGTTAGTAATTACTTTGAGTGCTTAAGCTTAATTTGAGCTGATTGTGTGCCTTTCATTAAAGTCATTCATAGCTTTTCCTCTTGGAGTAGGGCTCATTGATGTAAATAATCAAATCTGTTATTATGTCTATGAAGATCGAGATTCTGTCCCCCATAATCATCAATGAACAGCTTGGGTCTTTTCAGTGAGGAATCAACCGCCAATCCTCTGTTAGTAATAGCATTTTGACATTTTAATTCAATAATGTCACTCTCCTTGTTAAAATGAAGGTCTTTTGTTTTCTCTATAATCTGATAATCTGATCATTCATTATAGTTAACTAGTAGTGATTAGTTCAGATTTTTCAGAAACTAATTTAACATTTTTTGTTAAATGACTATGGTTAAAAGACTTTGTAATTGAGTATCTTCAGGAAATTAACATTTTATACAGTGGTACCTCACCTTACGAAATTAATTTGTTCCAGAAGTGGTTTCGTAACGTGAATTTTTCATAAGTTGAGTAGCTATTTCAATGGAAAAGGCCTGATCCGTTTTTTTTTGTAGTGTAACTTTTTTTTATAGTGTAACATTTGTGTTCTGCGTCCTGATTGGAATAAACCAGGTCTAGACCAGAACTAAACCAGGTCTAAACCTGGACTGGACCTGGACTAAACCAGGATTATCCCGGGACATGGCAGTGCCGTTGGATGAGCGCGTTGCTCGTGTCTCCGCGCTCCTTGCGCGTTCCGCGCTAGAGCTAAGAGGCCGAGAAAGACGCTCTTTCAGCAGGAATAAGAGCAGGACGGGCTCTGGTTCTATGTGACTTCCAGAGCCGGGGGGCTGACACTGTGAGCTAACAGGCCGAGAAAGGTGCTCTATCGGCGGGCAAGACCGCGGGGTCTCGCTCGGGGCGGGCTCTGCTTCTATGTGACTTCCAGGTCTAGACCAGAACTAAACCAGGTCTAGACCAGGTCTAAACCAGGACCGGATCAGGTCCAGACCCGGACCAAACCGGGACCAGACCAGGATTAAATCACCCCGTGCTCGGCCCGCGGCCCCGAGGGGGAGGCACGGCCCGGGCGCCGCGCCGCCGTGTCGACGTCGCTTTTTGATCCTTCGATGTCGGCTCTTCCTATCATTGTGAAGCAGAATTCACCAAGCGTTGGATTGTTCACTCACTAATAGGGAACGTGAGCGGGGTTTAGACCGTCGTGAGACAGGTGAGTTTTACCATACTGATGATGTGTTGTTGATAGTAATCCTGTGTCTCCGCTCCCCTCGCACGTTCGGCGCTATATTGAGGTGTGTCTACCCCCCCACGCTTCACTATCAACACATTCCATTGAAAATCTATGAAAGTTCAAGTGTTCAAACGAGAGAGAAATGCGAGAAAAGCCCAACTCCAGTCTGAGAAAACCGTAGAATGTGTGTGGTGAGGCATTTACAGCCCTAAAACATGTAGAACAATTGCAAAATACAAAGTTGTCCTACCTCGTGGACCTCTCCCACCGCAGGCCACCTCTGGAACCTAACCCCGTGTGTGTTGATAAAGTGTATTTACGTTTCCGGAGCGTGCATCTGAGCGCGCATTAATTGAATTTTTGAGATTTCGCGTTTCGTAACTTGAATTTTCTTTCGTATCTAGAGACCAAAATTTGACGTGAAGGCGTTTCGTAACTTGGATTTTTCGTATGTAGGGTCTTTCGTAAGGTGAGGTACCACTGTATTTGCTTTTCCATATTAAATCCATATTACGCTAATTTCTAATCTATATTATAATGTTGTTTCTTCTTCAAAAAGTTACCCGAGTTGTGTTTTGTTTCATTCACACATAACACACAAATCTAGGTGGAGTTCTTCTCTCACACAGAAAACACTCTGTTCCACCTTGTGATGTGGTAATACAGTTTCACTGTGTTTTTAAGCTCCATACACCTTCATTAGACATGTAGACAGACTAATGATAAACTCACACACTCAAACGTGTGCAAACAAAACACAAGTCTGGGGATGTTTTGAGGAAGTAAAAATATTCTAACATGGCTAAAAGCTCACCAGGACCTTTAACAAGACAAAATTAAGTAAAAAATATTTCTTTTGAGTCGCTGTCTAAATTTCACATACCATACTGGCCTACAAAGATGTCCAATTCACACTCCTTTCTTCACCAGTCTTGCATGACACCAACCCTCTTCTTCCATGAGGGGGCAGTGTCTTCTCACTGGGCCCGTCTCCCTGTCCTCTGGCCCTCTCCCACGTGCCACCTGGACCCTCTGAACTCCCTCTCCCATATGGAACTACTTGGCTCCAAGCACATGCCTTTCCTTTGTCCTCACATAACGGGGCCAAGTCCAGCCTGTGTCCACAAGTCACTCCAGAGCACCACTACAGTTTCACTTTCTGTGCAGTGTGATGCTGGATCACATCTCTTTCTTTGTTCCTGTCCAAAGGTTTCTGCGTTTAAAAAAAAAAAGTGGGTTTGCGAAGTCTTCCAGGCGCACAAATGGAAATTGAAACTAACTGGCCACTTTATTAGGCACACCTGTTGTAACGCCATCAAACACAATATATTTAGAGACACGTCGAAGACTGTCGTGCTGGGGCATAAGTCAAGCAATGGACTAGAATAGACGACACAAAGGATTCAGGTTACTTAAAGGTGCACTGTGTAACTTTTCTGGTGGAAGATCCGTCACCTGCTTGTCTTCATGTTGATATTATTGCTTGATGATCAAACTGGAGATAGATTAATGGACAGATCTATGGAGAAGCATGCCTGTACATAGTAAGAATTCATGTTTTTGAAACACATAACTGAACAAATGCAAAGAAGGTTTGTTTCATGCCCTACTGTGGAACATTCCAGGCAAAGAAATAACATCAAATAACTATCCCATGGAGACAAGCAAGTAGCGGATCCTCCATCTTAGAAGTTACACAGTCCTTTAAATGTTATAGAAATTCAAATAATATTTTTGATAACTCCATTTTCAACAAAGTCAGTGCAAGGAATGGAAAGTGACAATTTCCACTTGGTATATGGGACCATTCTTAAATGGGTCTTGGTCCAGCAAGGCAGAAGTAACAGTTCAATTTTATGGTCCGTCCACTTATCCAAGGTGCGCAGAGACGTTGTCCTTTGGCAAGACAGTTTGCACAAGCATCCTTGCCTCCAATGCCTGTGTATGTTAATAAAAGCTAAAATTTCAAACTCAATTTCGATACTAAGGAAAAAGTGTGAATTACTGCCGAAATTGGTCTACTAGTTTGAGTTTTAATTTAGTAATGGGTATCAATTTTATTTTTACTTTAAAAAAAAAATCCAATATTTGTTTAAATGTGTACTGTGTAACTTTCTAGGTGGAGGATCTGTTACCATGGAGATGTCATTGCTTTGTCTGGAATTTTTCACAGTATGATATTAAACTGATCTATTTCCATGAAGACGAGCACCAAGCCGATTTACAGGTGTTGTGGAGAGATGAGGTACTGAAAAAAAAAAACAGACAACCAAACAACTCTTAACCAGAAACGTTACATAGTGCACCTTTAAATATCTCAAATTAAATTCTATTTGTGCTGTCTGATAATACACCAACAGTCAACTCTGAAACTAGAAAGTGATGTTCCTAATAAAATGGCCTGCAAGCATATAACTGACGACAACTAAAGAAAGAACCCGCTCTTTCACATGATCTTAATATTTCAGGTCCTGGAGTTGCTTGGTCCCAGTACCTCTCCCGACCTCTTTTCTTTCCTATCATCTCTTAATAATTCATGGTTAGCCTAGATTTGATCCACACAGTAGCAGTTATTCCTGCCCCAACCCCCGCCCCCTTCAGAGCGATGCGAGTGCGTGGTTGGCGTTGCAGGACGCAGGGTCAGCGGGCAAAGTCTTATCAGGTCGCGGTGAAGTGGGTCATGGTGTTCCCAGTGTCAGGGCCCATAACTCTGTGATGACAACGGCCTACCTCCACGGGCATAAACAGGCAGTTGGTGGTGTGGATGAGCTGTGTGTATGTCTGAAGGATTTGAGAAAAATATTGAATTGTAATTTTTTGACGAGCATTGTAATGGTGATTTGTGTTTTAATGTTAAGAGTTCATGATTTAAACATCCAGAAAAATGGACTAAACACTGAAATATGAACTGACAATCTATAAACAAAAATACAGATCTACACAGATCTTGTACAGATCTTAACTACAGGGTTAGAATTTTTTTATGCAGAATGACGCTGAATCTTTTGTTATTTATGCAGGAAATTATGGTACTTGAAAAGAAATTGCAGCATTTGCAATTTTGTTCATTTTATCCTTTATCCAATTTTGATTTGTTTGCAATTAATCTTGCCGCCCTACTGCACAATATCACAACTGAATTGAAATTGCAATTTGAAAAGGTGCCATTATCAAATCACAAAGACTTATTTAGGTAATAAAATGTCCACTACTAACACTGATGTAGACATGTATAGGATTCTTGTATTTCTTTAGCACTTCAGGTTCTGTCAAGTTTTAATGCTCCTTTCATTATTCACATCTGTTTTCTAAAATCATGAAGCCCTAATACAAGTGCAGTGTATACACATAATAATTCAAGTACAGGTCAGTTCAGTTAAAGCAACTTTAATGGAGACTATTACAAAACAGGTACAATTATTTATTTATTTTTTAAAATTTAGTCAGATTTGTCAAAACTTGCACCAAAATGAAAAACGATGTTGGCTCATTAACTAATTAATTTTATTGTGATATTAGAGACAGTACAAACAGTAAAAGACATTAGATATTTGGACTTGACAGATAGGGAGCGCATACATTAAGGTTTGAAGGAGTGACGAGACAAGAAAAATGGCTTCTGTTCTTATATGGGAGGGCAAGTGTGTGTGTGTGTGTGTGTGTGTGTGTGAGTAGTTCTATAACTTCTAAAAACTGCTCAGGTTTGCACTAAGCCAGTAAGATCTCATTCCACAATCTTGAATACAAATGCATGACATGATTAATATAAAGTGCAAATTTCCTTGGTTATGCATTCTTCAATTGTTGAAAATTGCAACAAAAGAGGAATCTAGGCCTGTTAATACTTTTGCTACAACATTTACTCTACTACTTCTTCTTGAGTGGATTTTGTCAACTAAAAATAATAGGGATGCACTGATACCTCTTTTTTGAAAACCAGTACGAGTACAATCATTTCAGTACTCGCCGATACCGAGTACCGATACCAATACTTTTTAGCCCCCACCCACCATAAATAAATGGAAATGCAGGTTTTTAAGTTTATTCTCATTATAAGTTATGCATAGTTACCACTTTTCAAACAGTGAAAACACTTCATTTATCCACTGAGCTGTCAAACTTAAAGATCCCATGACATGGTACTTCTTGATGCTTTTATATGGCTCCTTAATGGTTCCCTAATACTGTAAATGAATCCTTCTTCAAAATCAACACTCGGTGCATGAGAAACAAAGATAAGCTGAAAAAGAGTCATTTTCCTCACTCAGAACACTCTATAATGGGCATTGTTGCTTGAATGCAAATGAGGAGGAAAAAGCTGGCCAATTGTAGAAGGTGGGGGCGTGGCTAAACTCTCCGCTGTCTCTCTGTGCGCTCTCTGATCCATTTCCTTGTTTTTGCACGGGGGGAGAGAGTTAGAGTGTTCCATTGAAAAATAAACACATTTCCACATAAAATAAAATAAAACCACTGCTGTTCAAAGCTCCAGAGGCTCAGATAAAGGACTTGCGAGCCTAGAAACACTCGCAGGTGCCTCCAGGCAAATAAAAAAACGCATTTCGCATTGCGTAGCGCATTCACAGTCCAAACTCTCTGGGCGGGATATACAGGAGCGCTGAGCGGAGACAGAGGGAGGGGCTGGAGCTGCATTTGCCGATCTGACGTCAAAAAGGTGCCTTGTCCGAACTCGCCCGTTTCAACACTGGTTTTGTGTAACGCAGAAAAGGACCGCAAATGCTCAGTTTAGACATTTCGCAACTTTTAGCCATGGGGGTGGGCCTAAACAGGGTAGGGGAGCTCACATTAACGTTCAAAAACCTCAGAAAGTGAAAATTTCATGCCATGGGACCTTTAAGAGCGACATTGGGCAGACGCTGCTGCTCCAAATATCGGTGGTGAAACTTACGGACTTGATGTCACGTACCAGCGACTTCACGTGAGTCCTGACGCCATCGAAAACTTTAGGCCACATCACGTCTGTGATGAAACGGCGACTGGATAGCTCGTATCTGGGCTCAAGGACATCTGTCAGTCACTGGAATCCAATATCATCCACAACTGAAAAGGGCTGGTCCAGCGCAGTATACTCTGTAAATGCCTTGGTTATTTTTTTTTTTGCCCGGGGGCTATCTCTGGACATTTTCGCCTTCTTCTTTAACCCTTCCGATAAAGTTGGCTGGTGTTGGCGGCTGTTAGCTTTGATGAATTCGCCAGCATGGCGTGTTGGAGTTTGTTTGAGCATTTTACTAGATGTGTCTTTTTCTCTGGACATTGGGCAAGTACTTTTCTGACTCTTTGTCTCTCCCTATGCATTTAAGATTGGTAAAACAACAAATGGCATACTGAACATTACAGTAATGTATGTCGTATGTCGTCTGGTAGTGGTATCGGTGCATGGTATTGGCCAATGGTTGACGAGTAAAAGTATATTAATGAAGTATCGGGCCGATACCGGTATCGGTGCATCCCTAAAAATAACCTCATATAATTCAAGTCTGTGCATGGTTTGCTCACATAATGGTCTTCACTATGTAAATAACTGCAGCTTGTTTGCTCTCAAAAAGTTGTTTTAGATACTCATCCTGGATAATCCTTATACAAACATTTTAAAAAGTCAACAAGAGTGTTCTGGGGTCACTCGGTTCATTTCCTCTCATCACTTCTAGGTTTAAAGGGACAGTGTGTAAGATTTTTACCCGTTAATTACTGAAATTGAAGATACCCATTCAAAAATACATTGTTTTTCAAGCCTTTTCACTTCCATCATGAAATCAAAGTATTCTTTTGGACTTGGATATAGTCACATAAAAGGGGGATCTTCCCCATATAGAGGCAGCCATTTTGAATACGAGAGCTGCAGAACGACATTTGGGCTCCGCCTTCGCCTTCGGCAAGGCTCGTGGTAGCACCGGAGGCAAAGCAGCAGGCGGCTCCGGCGCGCTGCGCAAGAGAGGAGAGAAGGAGAGAGGTGCGGGTGGGGTGGGGGGAGGCTCGTGGTTTTGGGTAAACAACAAGCATGCTGCTGTATCACACGTAGTATTGGATCTAACACATGTTTTGGACTAAATTGTTTTACTGGATTTTATTCGCTGGATCCTTACGGACCTATTGATACCAAGCTTGTGGTGAAATACAGAGTTTGACCTGTGCAGAGCCTTCAAAGGTAAGCTAAGTAACAAACCTCGTTTTGTGCTTTTCGTATAAAAGCCCCATGTGCTCAGGGAGTGATTGTTGTGCTGCGAAATGATGTTGTGCATAGTCAAAAAGAGGAGACTGTAAGGTTTCATTTGATATGTAGATTATCATGGTTCACGATCGGGAATGTGTGCTTTCATGCGAAAAGAAAAAAAAAAACTGAACGGGAGACCGCGTTTTATTAATACCGTTGTTGTCGGCCGGGTGCGCGGCGGGTGCGCGCACGGGAGCGCGCGCGGGTACGCGAGCTCTCCGCTACGGCGCGTCCGGGTGACCCTCGAGGTTTGCCGTAGCTAAAACAGGAAGTGCGTAGCCACTATCCACCTATGCGCCACGAATCCTACACACTGGACCTTTAAAAAACCAACAGCAGCTGGTTTGATTATGGCTGGAAAATACAAATACAAATTAAAGGTGCATTCTCTGGTGGAAGGTCCATCAAATGCTTTTCTCCGTGAAGATGTGAATGCTTTGTCTGGAATGTTTCACAGTATGGTATTAAACCTTTCACCTTTAAACCGTTACCAAACCAGACCAAATTACAGGTTAGATCTGTGGAGAGGCAGAGACACACAGAGAGAATGCCTGTTTTTCTAGTTATTTTTGAGTTATAGACTGTAATGACCACCTGCAATTTAATAAATGAAGTCAGATCTGTTTAATGTCATTCTGTGGAACATTCCAAGCAGAGCAATGACATATCCATAGAAACAAACAGGTGACGTACTCCCAACCAAAAAGTGACATAGTACACCTTGAATATTCTGACAAACCTGTATTGCAGTTGCTATATATGTTTAAAGAGTAGGATTCTGTTCCGAGTACACACTGTAAACAACTCCAGGAGCATTAACATTTGGGAGAAGACAGAAATAGAACTGATAAACTACAAAAATCTCATACATTTCAGAACATGTTTGAAGAGACCGAAAATACAACTAGGGTTTTCTATAAAAAATGTTTACTTGACATAAAAAATACACATTGTAATCCCATTTAAATATGTATATTTTTGAGGCATTGGTAAAAAAACTGAACTGAACTGTCTTCTGCAAAAATCACATTTCATAACATGTTTGTACAGATCTAAATTACAGGGTTAGCAGTTTTTTGCAGAATAAGACCGGATACTTTTGGGTTTTGTGAAGACAGTGATTGTACTTCAAAATCGCAGGCTTTGTGCTTTCATTATTGCGTCCAATAAAAATGCATCTTGGGTGTGATTTCAGTGCATTTTCATTGCGATATCAATATGATTTCAATGGGATTTCGATTCATCTTGTAGCCCTATTTGAAGTCATGAGCTGAAGTATTGGCCATAACACCAAGATATCTGCTGGGAAAATCCATATTGGATCATCCTTACAAAACACCCATAGGCCTGCCCTATATCATTCTCTAGCGCTCTTGTTCATTACATGCAGTTAATAGTAATGTATGTCTTGTAAAACATAAAAATACACCAGCAAAGTGAGATTAATGTCCAAACAGAGAGAACCTTAAATATTTCACTTGTGCCTGTTTCTTAAGTAAATACACTTGCGCCTCCATGTTGATTTAGCCGGCTTTACTCTGCTCTGGGAGAGGCCTGAGCGGCGTCGACTGACCCAGCAGACAGCCCCTTTTAACTCTAAATAAAAGTACAAAACACAAGCTTTTTTCAGTCCTAAGTCCTGGCTGGAAAACTTCACTGCGTGTTTGAAACTTCCCAGCATGTTAACATAACCTTAACCGGGCAATTACAGGCAGATCATTGCCATATGTCCATATCTCCTCCAATTACAGTCTGTTAAAAGGGGTTTTGAGGTTGATTAGCTTTCCAAGAATGGCGGGCACAGATTGTTCGCTTGTGTTTTGTCGAGTCAGACTCATTAAACTCCAAAGTAAGTAGATCATTTTACCAAAGCACTTTTAAAAGTATAACTCAAACATTTTTGTACATTAAAACATTAGTAGAAGTGATGTGACTTGTAGTAGCTATAGCAGTCATTGCAATTGTGGTAATAGATTAATCACTGTTTTGGCATGTCAGAAGGATTTAAAATGAATGAGAAAGTATTACTTTACGTCAAGATGTCAAAGCAGATAATACAAAGGAATAACTTATAGAATGGTAGTAGGAGTAATACTGGGAGGAGTTGTGGGACTCATAGTTGCAATTAGTAGAATTGCTGTAGTAATGGTTGGTCTACTACTAGTGGTTTTCATAGCAGTACTTCCATCTTTTTTTTAGTTCTTCTACAGTTATTAATACTTTAGGTTCTGAAGATTTATCCTGTAATTTATCCTGCACAAAGCTACAGAAGAGATTTGTATGAATTAAAATTCAAACATTATTAGATGTTCTACACCAGCCAGTGTATTAACTGGCTGGTGTAGGCCCCATGAAAATGTGTTGTTTGATACCAGTATCAATGCATCACTAACCAGCAGCATTAGCAACAATACATGTACTTCAGTACATTTATTGCCATCCATCCATCCATCCATTTTCTGCCGCTTATCCGGGGCCGGGTCGCGTGGACGCCCAGACCTCCTTCACCCCGGACACTTCCTCCAGCTCCTTCGGGGGGACCCAAGGCGTTCCCAGGCCAGCCGGGAGACATAGTCCCGCCAGCGCGTCCTGGTGGGACATGCCCGGAACACCTCCCAAGGGAGGCGTCCAGGAGGCATCCGAAACAGATGCCCGAGCCACCTCAGCTGGCTCCTCTCGACGTGGAGAAGCAGCGGCTCTACTCCGAGCTCCTCCCTCGTGACTGAGGTCCTCACCCTATCTCTAAGCAGACCCTCCAGGAATTCGCGATGTTGCGATTTGCAACTTCAACGCAACTTCAGCCAATCCCCGTGAATTCAGGGCGGTGTTGCAATTTTGACCAATCACCGCAACTTTTCCGCAATTTTTACTAATTTTGACCAATCATCGGCGACGTATTGACCGCCGACCAACTTCCTTCTGTGTAGAGACATAACTGAGATGAGGTGCACAGTGCGTTTGTGTGTGTGTGTGTGCGGCAGAGGCGGTGGGTCACGTGAGTGTGGGTGTGTGCACGTACGGAAGTGTGTGCGTGTAAAAGCGCGCGCTCACCTGTCACACAGAGGAGAGAGTCAGGGTTGGGGTGTAGCCGTATTTTTTGTTGACCGCAAACCATTCATTCATCTTTCACATTAATCTGTTCATCCTGCTGGTTTTCATGAGTTCCATTTCATCCTGCTGCGCTGTCATAGCTGTGTGCGCTCTTTTTGTAATAAATGCACAAAACGCATATCTGGATCTCAGCGTATCTGTTACCACAGCTTCCTCTTTGCGCGTCACAAATCTGCGAGCCATAGGACCCAACCTCATATTCTCGGCGGCTAAAAGGTTTGAGTTTGGAAGCCGTAACATTCTGCCTTACTTCCGTGTGACAAACGAAACTGCGGCTGTGTCCCAGTTCCCAGAGCGCACAGCTCGGAGCGCGGCCCGAAGGGGGCTCAGACTGCAGTCAAGGAGGTGCACACTTGCTCAGCCCCGACTGCAGTCCGCGGACCGCTTAACGACTGCGGTCTTCGGACCGCGTGTTAACTGCGCATGGGACAAAAAAGAAGTGGGACAGCAGTCGTCGCGCCGGTGTTCTGGCGAAATGTGTGACGCACATGCCCTTCGGGCCACGCTCCGAGCCGCGCGCTCTGGGAATTGGGACACGGCTTCTAATGGCAAAGAAACATGTCTGCGGCGCCATTTGCCCACTAAAATAACAGCAAAAGACCGCGCGAAACAGTTCCCCTCCTAGTAGTAATTTATTTTCGATGTTGGTAAGGTTGTTTTAGGACCATATCTGTGATCTCTGTGTCTTTGTATTATTCTTTGTCAGGAATAACTCAGTATTCAGAATATTCAATTTTAATTACAAAAAGCGAAAATCGCAACTATTTATCGCAACTTTCATTTCTTCCCGCAACAAAATCGCAACAAAAACCTTAAAAGCACCGCAACTTTCATCGCAACTTTTTGGAAAAGCTCCCGCAAATTCAGGCATTTTAGCCCGCAACAATCACAAAAAATGCCCGCGAAATCCTGGGGGGTCTGTCTAAGGGTGCGCCCAGCCACTCTGCGGAGGAAACTCATTTCGGACGCTTGTATCCACGATCTCGTCCTTTCGGTCATTACCCAGAGCTCATGACCATAGGTGAGGGTAGGAACGTAGATTGACCGGTAAATTGAGAGCTTCGCCTTTTGGCTCAGCTCCCTCTTCACCACAACGGTCCGGTACAGCGACCGCATCACTGCCGACGCTGCACCGATCCGCTTGTCAATCTCACGCTCCATCCTCCCCTCACTCGTGAACAAGACCCCGAGATACTTGAACTCCTCCACTTGAGGCAAGGACCCACCCACCCAGAGAGGGCAAGCCACCTTTTTCCGGTTGAGAACCATGGCCCCGGATTTGCAAGAGCTGATCCTCATCCCAGCCTCTTCACACTCGGCTGCAAACCACCCCAGTGCACATTGGAGGTCCCGGTTCGATGAAGCCATCAGGACAACATCATCTGCAAACAGCAGAGATGAGATCCTGTGGTTCCCAAACTGGATCCCCTCCGGCCCCTGACTGCGCCTAGAAATTCTGTCCATAAATATAATGAACAGAACCGGTGACAAAGGGCAGCCCTGGCGGAGTCCAACATGCACCGGAAACAGGTCCGACTTACTACCGACAATGCGAACACAGCTCCTGCTCCGGTCATACAGGGACCGAACAGCCCTTAGCAAAGGGCCCCGAACCCCGTACTCCCAGAGCACTCTCCACAGGACCCTACGAGGGACACGGTCGAATGCCTTCTCCAGATCCACAAAGCACATGTGGACTGGTTGAGCAAACTCCCATGCACCCTCGAGCACCCGATGGAGAGTATAGAGCTGGTCCAGTGTTCCCCGGCCGGGACGAAAACCACACAGCTCCTCCTGAATCCGAGGTTCGACTATCGGTCGAATTCTCCTCTCCAGCACCCTGGAATAGACCTTACCGGGAAGGCTGAGGAGTGTGATTCCCCGATAGTTGGAACACACCCTCCGGTCCCCCTTCTTAAACAGAGGGACCACCACCCCGGTCTGCCAATCCAGAGGTACTGTCAGCCAAGACAGCCCTACAACATCCAGCGACTTGAGATACTCAGGACGGATCTCATCCACCCCCGGAGCTTTCCAACCACCTCAGTGACTTCGGCCAGGGTGATGAACGAGTCCGCCTCCAAGTCTCCAGCCTCTGCTTCCTCCTCGGAAGACGTGACGGCGGGATTGAGGAGATCCTCAAAGTATTCCTTCCGCCGTCCGATAACATCCCCAGTCGTGGTCAACAGCTCCCCAGCTCCACCGTAAACAGTGTTGGTGAAGCACTGCTTCCCCCTCCTGAGGCGCCGAACAGTTTGCCAGAATTTCTTTGAGGCCGTCCGATAGTCCTCCTCCATGCCTTCTCCGAACTCCTCCCAAACCCGAGTTTTTGCCTCTGCGACCACCCGGGCTGCAGCACGCTTGGCCCGCCGGTACCCGTCAACTGCCTCAGGAGTCCCATGAGCCAACAAGGCCCGATAGGACTCCTTCTTCAGCCTGACGGCATCCTTTACTTCCGGTGTCCACCACTGGGTTCGGGGATTGCCGCCGCGACAGGCACCACAGACCTTACGACCACAGCTACGGGCGGCCGCATCTACAATAGAGGCCGAGAAAAGAGCCCATTCGGACTCCATATCCCCAGCCTCCCCCGGAATCCGGGAGAAGCTCTCCCGGAGGTGTGAGTTGAAGGTGCCCCTGACAGAGGGCTCAGCCAAATGTTCCCAACAGACCTTCACGATACGCTTGGGCCTGCCAGGTCTTTCCGGCTTCCTCCCCCGCCAGCGGACCCAACTCACAACCAGGTGGTGATCGGTTGACAGCTCTGCCCCTCTCTTCACCCGAGTGTCCAAGACACGCGGCCGGAGGTCAGATGACAGGACAACAAAGTCGATCATCGACCTCCGTCCTAGGGTGTCCTGGTGCCACGTGCACTGGTGGACACCCTTGTGCTCCAACATGGTGTTTGTTATGGACAAACTGTGGCTAGCACAGAAGTCCAATAGCAGAACATCGCTCGGGTTCAGATCAGGGAGGCCGTTCCTCCCAATCACCCCTCTCCAGGTGTCACTGTCGTTGCCCACGTGGGCGTTGAAGTCCCCCAGGAGAACAACGGAGTCCCCGGGGGTGCACTGTCCAGTACCCCTCCCAGAGACTCCAAGAAGGCCGGGTACTCTGCACTGCTGTTCGGCCCATAGGCCGACACAACAGTGAGAGACCTGTCCCCGACCCGAAGGCGCAGGGACGCGACCCTCTTGTTCACCGGGGTGAACTCCAACACTCAGCGGCTGAGCTGTGGGGCAATGAGCAGGCCCACACCAGCCCGCCGCCGTTCCCCGCGGGCAATGCCAGAGAAATGGAGGGTCCAGCCCCTCTCAAGGAGTTTGGTTCCAGAGCCCAAGCTGTGCGTGGAGGTGAGGCCTACTATATCTAGTCGGTAACGCTCAACCTCCCGCACAAGCTCAGGCTCCTTCCCCCCCAGCGAGGTGACATTCCATGTCCCCAGAGCTAGTCTCCATGTCCGGAGATCCGGCCGCCGAGGCCCTCGCCTTCGACTGCCGCCCAGATCTCTCTGCACCCGGCCCTTATGGATCCTCCTGCGGGTGGTGGGTCCACAGGAGGAAGGCCCCACGTCGCTTATTCGGGCTTCGCCCGGCCGGGCCCCGTGGGGAAAGGCCCGGCCACCAGACGCTCGCTGGCGCGCACCCACCCCAGGTCTGGCTCCAGGGTGGGGCCCCGGTGACGCCAGTCCGGGCGACGTATCTGGCCTTGTTTTTGAACTTATCATAAGGGCTTCTGAACTGCTCTTAGTCTGACCCGTCCCCCAGGACCTGTTTGCCTTGGGTGACCCTACCAGGGGCATAAAGCCCCCGACAACATAGCTCCCGGGATCATTCGGGCACTCAAACCTTTCCACCACGTTAAGGTGGTGGCTCAAGGAGGGGACATTCATTGCTGTCTAATTTAACTTTTTTCTTGTGCAAAAACCTTGTCTAATCCGCCTCCTCAAGTTTCACTGCTATAAGCTATAACTTGCTGTCTATTTGGGTAAACGGGGACTGTCCTATAATTACAACATTAAACTCTATAAGTCCAACGCCCACATCCCTCGATAGCTTCCCTCTGGCCCTGGAATTCTTGGAATAACAGGAGTTTGTGGGTCTGCGGTCGACTCTCGGAAAGTTTGGGAATAGTAGACTAGCGCAAATGTGGATCTGCACACAACAGTAGCGCTATGGAATGGAGCCGGGCGGATTTTCCAGCTTGTTTGACACATTTGTTGCAGCCGATGATTTTAGAGTCAAGTCAAGTGGAAAAGCTTGAACAAACATGATGTGAATATGGTTTTGTAGGTCATATGGAAGAGTAATGGAATAATGCAGCATATGAGAAAAGTTGAACATCTGCGTCACAGCGAGGGGCCCGGGGCTGAACTCTCACCTGTGCATGTTGTGGACTGTCAGCCAAAAGGATGTGAAATGTCACACTAAATTTTAATGTGGTAGGATTCAGATGGAAAGTGTCTGATTAGATGAAGTTAAAGATGTCTAAATAGTACGGAGGGTACAAGATCTCGTGGCAGACTATCTCACAAGACAAATTTGACAAAGATCGTGTAAGATTTTTTTTTCCGAGTGTTGACATTTAGATTGAGCAAAACAGTCATGTGTTGTTGAATTACAACTTATTATAGTTCCAGACAGCAGTACTGGAATGGAAACAAAAATATTAAATCAAATCATTAAAAAATTGAATTGCATAATGTGTATATTAGGAATAATGATGAAATCTTGTTGTTGAAATCTCCTTCTCTTGGAGCCAGTTTCTTGTCTCGTCTTGTCAATTGTGTCTCGTCTCATCCCAAATAGATTTCTAGTAATTCATTAGTAAGTTGGCATGATATGGCTTCCTAGACCTGTCACAATAAATTTTCAACACTATATTTTTGAAGTAAATATAGACAATAAGCGATAACACTGAAACCAAACCATAAAGCAGAAATATACCCAAAAAGTATTGTAGATGTACTGTAAATATTGTTAAGCTGTATAAATAAGTAGTGGAATGCAACTCTTAAATGATTAGTTTGTCTAATTTTAGTCCATAATTCAACTTTTTACAGCTCAGATCTTATTATATCCTCCTGAGACCCGCCCATTCATTTGTGTCCTTTTATAGTGGACATCTTAAGTTTTGAGATAGACTCTAGTTTGTGGCTGCTATATGATAAAAAAAAAATCATAATAATAATCAAATTTATTATTATTATTATTATTATTATTATTATTATTATTATTATTATTATTATTATTATTATTATTATTATTATTATTATTATTATTATTATATATTATAATAAAACATATAAAATAAAACATAATAAAAATAAATTAAAAAAGAGTCTAAAAACTTTTTGAGGCAACTGTAAAACCGACCGAAAAAATGTTTTTGTTAGGTTTAGGTTAGGTTAACTTGACATGGATTTAACACTATTACAGTCCATTACAGAGGACATGTTACAAAAATATGAATAAAAATAAAATTAACAAAATGTAAATGCTAAGGTGTTCATTTATCTCCAAACAGAAAATTTTAATAATAATAATAATTTAGATACACTTTTTTTCTTCGGGTCCCAGGAGGATATAACAGAAAAATTAGCCACACATGCTGCAAAGAAATAATTCTTTGAACTTTAAAATCGTGATGCCCGAAAATTGTTTCATTAGTCGATATCATAATTATCTTCACAGGCCTACAAATGCCATGTATTGATTTGGTTCTTGCAAAGTACTGATACTGATATTGGGTATTGGTTGCAATCCTGAAAAAAATGCTGGTTTGGGAATCTGTTCCTAAAGGTAGATTCAGCCAATATCTTTTTGGGCCTCTAATTTGATGTACTGGTGGTTGTTGCACCACAAGTTTCATAATGTTTGAACGTTTATCCATACAACTCAGTTCTGTAGTTACTTAAAGGTGCATTGTGTAACTTTTCTGGTGTAGGGGCCATCAAATGCTTGTCTCCATGGTAATGTCATTGCTTTGCCTGGAATGTTTTCAGTATGGTATTAAACTGTTTCTATTGTCATGGAGACCAATCCAGACCAAGTTACAGGACAGATCTATGGAGTGGTAACCCCCTCTCACAGTCAGAAAGCCTGTTTTTCTGTATATTTTTGAGCTATAAAACCACTTGTAATTGAATAAATGTAAGGTAGAGCCGTTTATTGTCATACTGTGGAACATTCCAAGCAGAGCACTAACATATCCATAGAAACGAGCAGGTGAGAGACCTCCAACCAAAAAGTTACATAGTACACATTTAAGGATAGACAAGTAATATAAAATTTTTGGATCAGTTTAAAAAAAGATAATATTTATGTTTTTAAGAAAAGAAATGATATGCTCACTCACTGCACTGGTAGTGATACTTGATATCAACTGATTCCAGTATAGAGCCTGAAAATGGCATTTATTTACTTTAAACAAAAATAAAACAAAACAAATCAGAATGTGTTATGTAGCGGTTGATTATCCCTACAGAATTATGAAACTTTCTGGGGAAAAACTTGCAACTAGTAAATAGTCTTATTACATGATTTTTGTCTGTCCAACCATGATATTTCTGATACTTCTGAACCGATTAAAAAAAACAAAAAAACAGATTAATGCATTTCTCGTCTATACTATGTTGTGTGTCTTAAAGTATGTTGGCTGTCTTAAAGTTGCACTGTGTAACTTTTCAGTGGTGGGTTAGTCAGTTTCTATGGATATGTCATTGCTCTGCTTAGAATGTTAGATGGATACCTACATATAGATATATATGATAGAACCTTATATTTGTTAAATTACAGGTGCTTTTATAGCTCAAAATGTAGAATGTAAGAAAATATGTAGAAAAACATTTATTCTGTGAGCGGGTTTGCCTCTCCATAAATTTGACATCTAATTTGGTCTGGTTTGATCTCCATGACAGAAAGGTTTAATACCATACTGTGAAACATTTCAGACAAAGCAATAAAATCTCCATGGGGAAAATAATTTGATAACCACCCACCAGAAAAGTTAGACAATGCACCTTTTTTAAAGTATTAAAATTGATCACACAACTCCCATAGCTTTTACCTCAGTTAACAGCCGCCCACTTCTTGTTCCAGCATTTCTCTCCTCGTGTCTCAAAGATCATTGGGGAGTTTGAACCGCAGTCTGCATTCATTGATCAGTGAGTTATTCAGAACCAAACCCACCGACAGCAATGAATGTTTATTGCAGCCTTAGATATGAGAGCCGCCGAGGGAAGGGCTTTTGTGTGGGACAGCTGAGCCAGGACGGAGGGACACAGGTGCAGGTCGGAGTCAGGATCACGCTCCAGAAACCATATTGGTGGTTTTCGGATTCTAGAATGTGATGACATCTCCCAGATGGGGGACAAGAGACAGATTTGTGTATAGTGTATATCTGTTTTCTTGTATGTATGTTTAGAATAATGTATATATGCAATATTGAACCTGGTATTTTCAGTTATTCACTAAACCCTATAGAAAGCTGTGATCCCATCTGAAACCCAGCTATATTGCCCAAGAACTCACTTTATTACAACAAAGATCAGGATTTTAACAATATTAATTTGAGCCGTCCCCCATCTGTATTTAATACTGGCCTATAGAATGCTGGGATGTCATCTGAAACCTAGCAACTGTCCCATGGTGTGGTCACTCATGCGGGCAGACGCTTGTGGTGTTCCTCAGGGTACAGTCAACGGTCGATGGTTTAGGTCTGAGCTCAAACTCACCGACAGCGTTGAATGTTCCCCGAAAACACTGTATACTGGCGAAGTAGGTCAGCAGCTTTGCAAGTTTGTCTCGGGAAATACTACTATAGTCACATTGTTTACTTTAGTTCAGTTTGAATATCGTGAAAAGAAAATCACAAGTTTATCACCATTATTGACATCATTACCAAACAGTATTGAAATCCTTAAAGCTGCAGTATGTAACTTTTTGGTCAGGGGTCCGTCTCCTGCTTGTTTCTAAGCATATGTCATTACTGTGTCTAGAATGTTCCACAGTATGATTTAAACAGCTATAATTAACATGTATTAAATTACAGATACCTAGAAAAACAGGCATTCTGAGTGTTAGCAGGGTCGCCTCTCTACAGATCCAACCTGTAACTTGGTCTCCATAATGATAGAAAGGTTTAATGCCTGTAAAACATTCCAGACGAAGCAATAACATCTCCGTGGAGAAAAGCATTTGACGGACCCTCCACCAAAAAAGTGACACAATGCACCTTTCATTCACTTTCAAACACACTGTCTAAAAGAATATCATACCATGTTTACTTTTACCAGCTTTACAATGTCAAACTCTCTGAAACTTTAAAGTACACATACATAGCCAGATAAAAAACACTTAACACTAGGCCTGTTACGATCATTACTAGATCAACTTATCATTCTATATTTGAAAGTTGGAACCATATACTGTTTGTGTGAAAATTTCTTTGATTGGAGATTGGATACAGTAAGATACAGTATGTGCTGTAAAGGGTATAAGAAATAACATCTATAGCTAATCAGTGGTGGTTCATTCATACATTCATTCATGCCTTTTTAACAAACATATGAAAAATAAATAAATATATGTTTACTGGTCCAGCTTTGTATAAGCTTTGTTTATCCTCCTGAGACCCGCCCATTCATTTGTGTCCTTTATAGTGGACATCTTTTAAGTTTTGAGATAGACTAGTTTGTGGCTGCACTATGATAAAAAAAAGAATAATAAAATAAATAAATAAATAAATAAATAAATAAATAATAATAATAATAATAATAATAATAATAATAATAATAATAATAATAATAATAATAATAATAATAATAATAATAATGCATAAAAAAAATATATATATAGATAAAATACATAAATAAGTAAAATAAATAATACATAAAAAATTAAAATAAAACATAAAATACTAAATAAAAATACATAAATAAATTAATAATAATAATTAAAAGTCTAAACTTTTTGAGGCGACTGTAAAACCGACTGAAAAAATGTTTTTGTTAGGTTTAGGTTAGGTTAACTTGACATGGATTTAACACTATTACAGTCCATTACAGAGGACATGTTACAAAAATTAAAAAAATAAAAATGTAACAAAATGTAAATTAGGGATGCAAATTATTGATTAATTCATTAATTGATAGTTGATTGACCTTATCGATCGATTAACGATTAACTGATAAGCGGCGTTTTTCACCTGAATTTTAGTGTTTCAATAGGATCTTTAAGAATATAAGCTATAGTATACATAACACTGAGTCATAAATATATCATAGTATTATTATATTGTATATTCCTCAATTAATTATTCCTTATAAAAAGCAGACAAATGTATTGATGCTGAATAACAAAATACAGTAATCCCTCGCTCTATCGCGGTTCGCAGATTTTTTTTTTTTTTTTTTCAAATTTTTTTTTATAGTGTAACATTGTGTTCTTTCCTGATTGGCTAAGAGACTAGACCAGGACTAAACGTCTAAACGACTAAATGTAACCAGGTCTAGACCAGAACTAAACCAGGACTCGACCAGGTCTAGACCTGGACTAAACCAGGATTAAACCACCACGTGCTGCTGCTGGTTTCGTGCGGCTGGCCCGAAACCAGCAGCGGCACGTCCGGGCGCATTCCGGGCGCCGCGGTTCAATCTCGTCTCGCGCGTACACCCGGGGCTGCTGAGCAGTGCCGTTGGCGCCTGCGGCCGGCTGTGAGTCGAGCTTGGCGCAGCGCGGTGCGCGGTTGCCTTGTTTCGTGACCACGCGGGTGCGCTTGTCCGCGATTAGCGATTAATTACAATTAATGCATTTTGTTCGACTAACGTCTTAATGGACAATTAATCGTTAATCGATTCATTGTTGACATCCATAATGTAAATGCTAAGGTGGTCATTTACCTCCAAATAGAAAATTAAAATAATAATAATAATAATAATAATTTAGATGCACTTTTTTTCTTCGGGTCCCAGGAGGATATAGAATAGGGGTGTGCAAAATAATCGTCATGACAATGCATCGCGATACTAACTTTCACAATATACTGCATCGATTCTTGATGCCAAAAATCGAATATTATTAATTAATAATTTAATATTTAATAATTTAATATTAATACATTAATACATTTCTTTCTTTTTTTTAAAATAAATCCTATGCACTTTTTTCTTTGTGAAAGGATATTGTTTGTTATGATGGTAGCTACCTCCAAAATGGCAAATGTTTGAACATCATTTTTTGTTTTAGAAAAAATCCTATGCACTTTTTTGTTATTGGTTTGGTTTATTTGTTTTTGTTATTCAATAAATCCAGTTATGAATTGAGTTGCTCAGAGTTATGTATCAATTGAAGACACTACCCAGATACACAGCCAGATATTTAAGTTATTATTTTTTTGGTACATTTTTCATTGAAGTATGTCGAATATATTGCAATGCATCGCAATAATTCAAGTATCGTGATGCATCGTGATAGTATCGCATCGTGGCATATGAATCGTGACTTCTTTGCCAATACCCACCCCTAATATATAAGTGACATACTTTCATATTATTGTTTACCGCAGTACATCGCTGTAGCAAAATATCATACTTCAAAGTGTGTTAGTGAGACATCCTACTTTAGTTAGGCATGCTTGTTTGGAGTACAGATTGAACTGCATTGTATTTGAGTAGATTTGCAGATTATTACATGATCACAACAAATATGGCGGAAAAGCAAGAGGCAGAGCTGGAGACATTGAAGTTCTCTTTGTTAGTGAGGAGGACAAATAGAATATAGAATGAGTATATCTGAAGGACAGCTCATGTTAGATGTTTTGTAGAAGAGGTCACATTGAGTACAGAGGAGGGCTAGGAATATGTGATGATGGATGCTGTGGTTTGAAAAAGACCGAAGGTTCTTTAGGGCATGTTCAAAGAAGACTTTGGTTGGGGTCGCTGCAAGATAATGAAGACAATTCCAATTCACAATTTTTGCTACGCTGATAACTTAAATGAAATCCTGTTACATGCCCCTTTCAAACGAATATACCCTACCTCTAGTTTTGACTCTTGTGAGAAACTACTTATAAAAATCATAATTTGGAATGTTCCCCGTCACCATCCAGGTCACTGAAGTTTCTGTGGGGGGAAAAAAAAAAATGGAAAGCCCATCTGTCCCCTTACTAGCTGGTCGCCATCCAAACTCTATATAAAAAGTCTGTATTTTAAATTGAAACAGTTTTATATCCGGCTATGATGTCAGCTCAGTTTTATAAGTCCACTTGAGCTGTCAGCAGATGGTATAAAAATGCTAACTGTGCAATGCTAAGGCAGCTTTAGCTTCATCCATCCAACAGTATATGGCTTAAGTCATCCTCTTGGGCAAGGCAGGGTCCTCATTTTGGAAAATATGGAATGGAGGCCAGTGTAAACAGTTTGGTTTGATATACGTTAAATTATCCATCCATGTCAAGTCAAAAACCAATTGCTTGTTGTATTCTACACTGAATATTAGGGGTGGGATGAGACATAATTTTCACGAAATAAGACACACCATGAGATCAGGTCCATGAGAACAAGACGAGATGAGGTTTTGACATAATTTGTAATAAAAAGTGGTGCAATCCATTTCACCATTTTGGCTTCACCATTTTTATTTATTTGATGTAAAACTTCAGCTGTCATTGTAGTCTTGCTTTTTGGAACTACAGCTTCTCAAATTGTATAAGTCTCCAGCTCTTAACCTTTTTTTTTAAGTCCAAGCCAAAGATAAACAATAATTTCTCTCATGTATGCACAGTCTTGTGGCAATTTTGTCCTGCGAGATCTTGTGGTACGAGATCTTGTCCCAATTGAATATTGCATAGATATGTTTGGTCATTTTGCAGCATAGAGGTTTTGTCTTAAAGGGACAGTGTGTAAGATTTTTACCTGTTAATTACTGAAATTGAAGATACCCATTCAAAAATACATTGTTTTCCAAGCCTTTTCACTTCCATCATGAAATCAAAGTATTCTTTTGGACTTGGATATAGTCACATAAAAGGGGGATCTTCCCCATATAGAGGCAGCCATTTTGAATACGAGAGCCGCAGAAGGACATTTGGGCTCATCCTTCGCCTCGGCTCCTGCTAACAGCTGCTCATCCGCGCTGCATATGGGAGTGAAGGAGAGAAGGAGAGAAGGGGAAGGGGAGGGGGGAGCCTCGTGTAAAGAAGCATGCTGCCGGATCACACTCGTAATGGATATAACACGTATTTTGGACTAAATTGTTTTACTGGATTTTATTCGCTGGATCCTTATGGACAGATTGAGACCAAGTTTATGATGAAATACAGAGTTTGACCTGTGCAGAGCCTTCAAAGGTAAGCTAAGTAAGCTAAGTTTTGTGCTTTTCTGTATAAAAGCCCCATGTGCTCGGGGAGTGATTGTTTTGCAGGGAAATGAATTGCATAGTCAAAAAGAGGAGACTGTAATGTTTCATTTGATGTGTAGATTGTCATGAATCATGATCGGGATTGTGTGTTTTCATGCGAAAAGAAAAAAAAAAAGTGAACGGGGGACCGCGTTTTATGTATACAGCGGTGCGCGGTTCGTGCGCGGGCACGCGTGATGTCGGCGCTACGTCGCGCCCGGGTGACCCTCGAGGTCTGCCATAGCCAAAAGAGGAAGTGGAATAGCTAGTAACCACCTATGCGCCACGAATCCTACACACTGTACCTTTAAGGCTTTTCTATGGCTCACAAAAAACTGCATAAATACTGATCATTTGGGCAGTTATTGCACATTTCCTTTTTTGTTTCCTTTTGTTTACAATACCGCGTAAAACCAATATCACGGCAGGTGATTCTATATATAGCATATATATATATATATTAACATTTGCTGATATGTCAACCTTTAAAAATACTTTTACTCCAGTCGATTGTGACTTGAAGGAGACCGCAGATAATTTAACATTATACAATTTTTGTCTAACTTTAACGTGCTACAAACCTGGATGGCTGGCTTGCAGAATATTTTATACATTTGCAAATCTGACCATTGCCAATACTTGAAATTGCTGAAGATGTACTTAAGTTGCCACACAAATCTTCCATTCTGTTCACTCGCAGTGGTTTTGCTTTCCGTTAAACATCCTTTTGTCGTAGTAATTCTCCGTCCAAATTTGTCTTCACCAGGAATCCTCTCCCACCTCCTCCTTCCTGTTTCGTCCAGCCTTGAGGACAGAAGAGGAGAGAGAAAGAAAAAAAGTCAGAACTGCCGTGAATAAAAACGATATGTCTCTGAAGTAGTGGAAATGAATGGGGTTGATCACAGCCCAACCCCGTGGCCCCTTAAGCTTTGACACCATGTACTGTATCTCCAGCTAGTTAGGGAGACGGCTGCTCTCTTTACCCTGCTATGAACCTCTGCTCTAGCTTGGGGAGCATGCTTTCCTGTGTTCGCCCTCTTTGAGGTTGGAAAATCATGCAGTCATGTTTTATTAATGTCACTCCCCCCGCTGTCTGTCTGTATGTCTGTGTGTCTATCAGCTGGTGTTCTCTTTTTGGGGAGCATACATTGAAATCACACATTAGGCACACTTTGTTTTTTGTTTTGTTTTGTTTTTTGTGTGTGTGCACGTACCCAATGGCGTTCCAAAACCTTTTAGTAAAATATGACTCAATTGCTTGTACAAAAATTGCCGGTGTAAGGTTTTTGGGTTTTCTGCAGTAGGATGAAAGATTTGAGAGTTTTTTTTTTTTTTTGCGGCTGCTGCTTTTGAGAAAAGGAGGCACTCTGCTACATAATGAATGATCACTTTGGGAATAAGAGAGACACAATTGGCTTTCTGAAGCTTTGATCCAGTTCACTGACCAAGGACGAATACTTTTATTACAAGCACTTTTGCAAGTCGGGGAGTCATTTTCAGTGCGTGGTTGGAAGATTTTTGTAACGAATTGCTGCACAAAAACATCGTCAGTTGTTGGTGTATTTTGGTGGTTGAACTTGAATAGTGAAAAGTGAATATCTGACCATTTTTTTTCTGCGCTAGTATTTCATGTGGGGTTGATTTCAAATAACTGATACAAGTTTTTTTTTAATTAGTTTCTTGATTATTAAAAGTATTTCAAGACCCGGTTTAACTGAAAGTGGAGCCTTACATAGTTGCAGTCTACATTTTAATTTGCAGTCCATATGTTCTAAGTTTGAAAGTAGCTCTTCACAGTCCATTTTCAATTGAGTTTGCTCTATTTGAGAGTCTTTGTATTCTTGCATCTCTTATTTTTAGATTATGACAATGCAACTGTTATTTATAGATTAGCTTCAAATATTTACCAGCAGTAACTGAACAAGATCCAAAAAGCCCCAGCACACATTATGGTCTTTTCATATCACCGAAGCTTTGTTAAGCTTCAGTTTACAATCTATCCCTTTGTTTGCTATGACATGATCCCACCTTCTCCATTCATTTTGCTGTTTGACGTCTTTCATCTTTGCTTTGCACACAAGGTGGGAAGTAGTAATAGTTTTTTTCTTTCCCTCTGGCTCAGACTTCAATGGCTTCCCTTTTTGGCTCTAGCACCATTTGGCTGGCTGCCTTAAGACACACACAAGGACTTTTTTCCCTTCTCGGTTTCAAAATCAACCCCTCCCCTCGACTTTCCACCTTTTTTTTTTTTTTTTCCCCTTCGTCTGACTTCCGCCATCCTTGCACATAGAAAACTTTATGAGAATTATACTCCCCACATGCTGTATACTTCCGCCCCAGTCGTAGTTGTAACAATACTCATCTGGGTGGTCCTATAGGAAACTTTGCACATCTTGCAAAAGGAGTTCAGCGCACAGCCAGCCATTTTTGCAACATTTAACAACGTCAATTAGGTGATGGTTAGCGTCATGTGTTTTCGATAACGAATATGCATTTTTTCTCATGAGAACTTATGTTTTGCAAATAGACATGAATTAAGAAACTGCAATGTTCTTATTTGTATTCGATAATGTGCTTTTTCAATAGGGAATTTCACCAATGTAAGATTTTTACAGTTTTTACATCTTTCTTCAGCAGCCGACTGAGCCACCCTCAGTGCAAGAAGGAGCGCTACCACAGATCCTTCATCCCCACCACTATCAGACTGTATAACTCTACTATATAGTCTAAATGTGCATTTTTTTCTATAATTTCTCTTAACTTTCTTTGCACTAAACTGCCTGGAGCTAATGTGGCAAGTGAATTTCTCCTGTGTGAGATCAATAAAGTCTTATCTTATCTTTTCTTTTGACGCTTAGCTTCTAGAGTTATTACTTTACAAACTATTTTCAGCCATCCCGCATTTCAACTTTTGTAAGCATTGGATGATTAACTTTCAGAATTTTGTCGTCTTCAACTTTTTTTATTTCTGAATTTGGTTTGAATAATAAAAAAAAAATCGTAAATATTTTGTAACTTGAGAGACTGAATCATGTTTGTTAATGTTGTTTTTCGCAGTATAATAATCATTTCGATAATAAACACTCCTAAACTTCCAGTATTAGTGGAACTTTACTCAAAAAAACTGCTGATGTAGTCTCTACTGACATACTTTTTATGGACAGGATTAGATTGCTTTTTAATTACATGTTTTCTAATAATATTTCTAGGCTCCTTGCTGCAGATTTACATGTAGCACTCACCACTCGGCCGCAAATTAAACTCATACTTAAACGAATGAAAGCCACCTGTGTATATTTAGCATGTATAAATATGTGGTTGGAGCATACGAGGCCGTTTGACTGAAGTGAGGAGTGCAACAGTACGAGTGAACCAACGTGAACTCTGCTCCGTCAGCACATTCCTTAGGCCTGGACAATGAGTAGCACACAGTGTACTCTGCAGTCGCGTTGCCTTCGCTGCCTGGGACCGAGCCAGGACGCCATGCTGCATGGAAACACGGGACGGTCCCATTCCAGGACAGCCAAATAAGCACAAACTGTGGAGAGCTACTTTCCAGAGAAGTTTGACATAGTTCGATATGACTGAGTGGCAGTGTGATAGTTAGGTAACACTGTGGCGCTAAGTAAATGTTTGTTTATGACCTTGTTCTTTTGCATAATCTTTTTTTAATCATACTTGTTGAATGGCTAGCAATAAAATTTTACATTTATAGCTTGTTTATTGCTTATAACCTCGGAAGAATTGTACATAATTAATGGATGAAAGGAGGCAGATATTACATGTCTATACTTCTTTGTGGTCCTTTTCATTCACATTGATGTATATTCAGCTTACATCAATAAATTTTAATTAATTAAAAAAAATATATATATATATATATATATATATATATATATATATATATATATATATATATATATATATATATATATATATATATATATATATATATATAATTTGTACATGGATTCAAAAAAGATGACTAACTTGTAGACATTACCAAAAACATAAACTAATATTTTTCCAGGTTTGGAAAAATATGATCAGCTTTTGTGGATTGTGAGTATCCTTAAAAACAATCCAAATTAAAACTTAGTAACTCAGTATTAAACCTTAAATGATCTTCATTCATTCATAAACTACTTCTTTCCTGTCTTATAGCTTCATGCTTGCTCACTGTTCTGGTTAACCTGACACTCCCAGCATTACCCAAATACCTTTTCAAAATACTCATCCTCTGACGCTGTCCTACACATACTGTATTCCTGTCCTATCACGCCTCTTCAGTTATTGTTATAATTATACAGTCCTCTGGCTCCAATGCTCGGCTCCTAATGGAAGAGATTAGATCGGTAAAATCAGCCAAGCTGCGAGCAAGCCTCTGTGGGCCATCGCGATCAAATTCAACAAATATGCCTTAATTGCTATGTCACTCACAAAATAAGCTTTTAGTCACTTTGGACATTTTAATATCGTCCCCAATTGAGTTTCTAATGAGATTTAGCCATGCAGCCGGGTCGCACGCTGTCATATTCAGCTGTCAGACTGCTCTACATGTTGTCAAACTTGGTAAAGTAGCTGGCCCACGATATAATGGAGTTTATGATGATATGTGGAAGTACTTAAATGGCAGAGATATAATTGAGAAGCAAGAATACTGGTCTATTTATGGAATGAAATGGTTAGAATAATATATAATTCAACCAACGGACTTATAAACCTCAGGCAAGACAGGCAGCACTTTTAACCACACTTATTTCTAGGCTATAGAATAAGTTGGATGTTTCAAAGTACCCTCCTAGAATCCTCTCCTGTAACAGATAGCCCTGTATCCTGTCCTGTCATCATCTTATCATCTTTGCACTATTTTTCCTTATGACCTCTTGTATATAGTGGAGATATATTTTTATTACTTTATTTCTACTTTATTTCTATTTTATTTAATTTTGACATATACATTTATACAATTATGCCTTATTTGACTTATTTATTATTTTTTTAAATAGAATTTTTTTGTATTACCATTTCTCTTTTGTTATTATAATATATTGTGGTGTGTGCGCCACTGTGTCCAAGTAATAGTAAAAGTTTGTCCGAGTCTAAAAAAAGCTCTATTTTTAGACAGTCATGCATATCTACATGTAGTAATTATTTTGTATGTCAGGGTTGAGTAGAACTTTTGGGAGCCACTCAACAGTCATGTGGGCAGAACAGAGCAGTCTATCTAAGAGTGGAGACTCCTTTAGGCCCCGTGCCAGTGTCTTTTCGGAAACACCCTCCTCCACGTGCCACCCGGGCCCTGCCAAGACTCCAGCGGCTCCCATTACAACCTTTGCTTTGGTCGGGCCAGCTACTGTTGTCCGCTGCCAGGTTGTCTGTACCCCCTGGAGCCTGCCCTAAACCACCAGGGTCCCTGAGTAGCATTGATGACAGACTGTGCTTTCCAGTGCATTAGCAATGGGCTATGTTTGCGTAGCAGTTGGGTTTATTTTGGGTCTTTATTGTGTTATTTTTGACAAACAAGACCAATTCTAATTTTATGATTGTGGATTCTGAATATCTTCTTACTCTGTCAACATCTATTAAGAAGTCAATATAATCTTTAGTTCTTTTTTGAGTTAACTCTGCTGATTTGTAATTATTGGTTAGCAGGTGAAAAATTCTCATCAGCCAGTTTGCAGTTTGATGATAGTCATTTTTTAGTTTATTGTAAAAACAGTTAAACATGGTGTATTTTATAGTTGACAACATCTGTATGCTACTAAGCAGAATTTTACTGCAGCAGATTCAACCAAAAACAAGCAATCCACCTGAGTTTTGAACTATTTTCAAAACAGCCTTTCCACTTTTTTTTCCTCCACTTTTTTTCAAAATATTAATAGACCTTTTTCCTTTGTTCCTCCAAATACCATCTCTGCCAGCAACACACCCCTGATCCTTTTTGATGCCAACTTACTATTTCCTGTGACACCTCTATCTACCTTAGGTTTCTCGGTGAGTGCCTCTTGCCTCCCAGTTTTATTGTGTGAACCCTTACCCTGTTATTTCAGCACTGATTGACATGCCTGCACTGTCTTTGCCTTCTGCGATGTCTATTCTTTCCCATCCGTAGTCCTTTGAACTGGGAGTCGAAGCATTTGATTACACCACGTCGGGCTGGTTCTGCGACTTCATATCTCTCCTCGCACTGTATATCTGGCTCCCCTGCTCTTTTACCCAAAGCTTTGTGGGCTCATTTTTGAATCGGGGAAAGCTGATGAATATGTATCCCGTATGGTGTAGTCTCTCTCTCTCTCTTGCTACCTTTGAGTTTCGGGAGGATCTCCTAACAAAGCGAGATGCGAAACCTCTTTCTGCTTGTCTTCTGGATTTAAGCGTGACATTTCTTCCCCAGCCTGCTGCCACTCGTTATCTTCAACAGACTTTATCCCCAGGTCAGGCTAGCGGGCCTCTTTTGAACACCGCCATTGTTAAAACTAGCAACACTCAAAATCGGCAAGCTTTGACGAGATTTCATAATTCTCAAAATACGAATCTTAATTAAGCTACTAAATAGAAACGCTATTATCTCACCAAACACAAACAAATATAATCAGGAAAGAGAAGGGTTGATAGAGATGTTTTAATACCGGGTCAATGCTGTGCAGTGATATCGAGAAACTCCCTGGTTCTTAAATGATCTTCGCTTCGACTCAGCAGGAGGTGAAAGACCATTATTCTGATTATGATCTTAAAAAACCAAAGACCAGCGCTCGCAAACCACACGACACTAATAACGCGTAAAGCCCTGACAGATTTTGAAATGGCAAAAGGAGAAAAAAAGTCTCTAGCACGAGTACTGATTTCATGTATTTGTTATCAGCGGGAGCCAGTGGGAGAAAAGGCATGGCAATGACCTGGATACTCATCGTGCCTTTTTCGCTTTGCAGGCCGTACAGAATTATGCTGCAATCTATCCAACAGTGGAAGTGGGCGATATGACCATACAGCTGTATTAAGATTTTTTTAAATATATATTTTGACTACCTACACATAATAGAGATTAGGTTTGCAGTTTTGTGAGGGTATAAGATATTGCTTTTTCATTTGAAGTTTTAACTTTATTTTGTGTTGTGTGTAGCCTATAGTTTATCAGCATTTACATTTGTGAATAAAAAATTCAAAATAATAGTGAATGTCGCCTAAGAAATTATTAATTGCTTATTTTATTATGACTGCCGTCCAAATTCTTACAAATATGTGTTCTTTGCATGCTTAGCTTTAATGCAAGCTGAGTTAGTGCCATGAAGCACGCAGACCCACTAGCCCCTGCTGTTTTCCATGTACCGCGCTCTTCTGTTTGCATAAAGCTACATTAGCCCGCCCGTATTTTTTGGGTGACAAACATCACAAAGGCTGGCGACCCGCTGCAGTAGGGGAGCATGTCGGAGTGTACACTGTGTCCTTAATGCGTCGTGCCATGCTTTGTGCTTCGCTGACCTGATCAGCTTCGGTTAAGATTAAGTTAAGCTTGTCGTTTTTTTTCCCATTCTGCTGTACATTGAATTGCTTAGATTTCAGGTTTGTTTTGCCTTTCTTTGCCTAAATCGTGGTTTTGTACGGTAAAGAAGATTGCAACTGCATCAGAACTCGGTGAGGTTGAAGCGTAACATGGCAGCGTTTTCTCTCAAATCCTCTGCAATGCACTTTGACGACTGCGCAGCGAGAGTTTGTCGAGGCCAGTGCTTTGGAAGAGTTGCTCAGAGACTTAACTCTCCTCCCCAGCACCTTCCTCCACTCCAGCTGAAGAAAATCTCTGCTGAATTCATGTCTCTCTTCAGTTTTCTAAGAGGCGTTAAACCTTCTTGGATTAAAGAAGGTAATCTGACAGGCAGAAGATTGTATTATCTGGAGTGTTGGCAGAGCTTTTAATTTCTCCCGTCTTTTCATCCCCCCCCCCTCAGCCTGAATCTCTCCTGCTGACCTGCTAGAAGGTATTATTGTGGTTTTTTTTTTTCTTTTGAATTACAGCAAAAACATCCACATCTTTGCAGCTCTTCCCTCTCTCATGTTCTTTATACGAGTCTCCCCATATCTGCCTTCTACCTCTCAACGGCTCTTCCGCAGTGACAGCATACTTGTGTGAACCCGTGATTTATCATTTGCTAATCCGCGCTGATTATAGAGCTTTCCACACGGCCCTTATCTGTTGCTGAGCCCGCTTTTCACTCCGTAGCTGCCAATTATCATTCAGGCAAGCTGCAAACAGACTTGTCTCTGTCAACCAGCTGCACAGCCACCATCAAGGGCTCTGTGTACAAAAAAAGCATGGCACCAAAGGCCAATGGGCATTTTTTATTCCACTCAAAAGTCCCAGTTGAAATGCTACACTGAGAGATCAAACTCCAGATTATGTTTTGTAAATGTTCTGTCAAACGGTTTAAAAGTTTGAGGTCAACTAAGAAGAAAGAGTGACTTTGAAGGCAGGAATCAAGCCGGTCAACATCATGGCCACTTAACTTTCATGGATTTACTTTCTTACAAAAGTTGGTATTAAAATCCTACGGAAACCTTTGTGGCGACATTATGAAAAGTACATGTTAGTTTGAGATGTTTATTTTGGCCAGCCTTGAAAGTTGGATTTTAATTTAGCCCCACGCCACTTTCTCCTAAAAATAAAAGTGGCCATCACAAGGTTTACTTATTGGACTTGACATGCCAAACCCTGCACATTAACATGAAGGTCAACAACACGGAGCTATAGCCCACACTCCTCGAGCTTTTGACTCACGCAACGCTTCCTCTGGCTATTTGAATGATGGACAGACCGAGCATGGCGGGCAGCCGCGTGAGGTTATGCCGAATCAGGGCCTGGCCAGCGGGGATTTTATGCAGATGAAGATGCTCCCTCGCTACATTTTTTTTTTTCTATCTCTCCTTCTCAGCTGACGGCAGTGTCCAGTGCTTTGGTCCATAATAGGAAGTGACGTGCACATCATAGCAATGTGGGTCAGAGCGCCAGACGTCCAGCCCGCAGGCTCTATGCGCTCTGCCTTGTTATAATCTACCATGCACTGGGCCAGACGAGGCTCCCTAATCGACCCTGTTATTCACTGAGCACACATTACATTAGCGTTTCACTGCACACAGCACCACACCATGCCATGACAGCAACAAACTCACTCCCAGGCATCGCAGTTACTTACAAACATTGGCGAGATTGTGATTTGAGTTGTCACAGAGTTGTTAGTGAAAAGGCAAGTGAACTAGAGCTGAAAGAAAACATTACAATTTTTCTGACAAATGTTTGTGAAAAATGGAACAAAAACAGAACTAGGAACCTTTGAGAGAGCACCAAAATATTAACAGCTACACAAATGTGTTTTAGAACAGGGCTGTGGAAGTCTAAACTTGCACATGCAGCAATTTTTATGTTTAATGGAGATTGAATATTATACATTTTGTTGTCACAAATCATGCCAGAAAAGTTTGACTTATTTGGCTATAGATCAGCATAATCAAAAATCAAAAATAAATAAAAAAATCTACATATAGAAATGTAATTTAGTGTGCAGAATCAAATCCATATTTAACACCGTGTTCTATCTCCCCATCTCTGGCATCAGCCTTTGATGTAACAGCCAGTATATATTTACAATGTTTTTTCCACACCCTTTGGAGCTTTGAAATATTCATGCAGACAGCTAAATATAAATGCTGTGTCTGTGGCTTCACCGCAATATGGAGAGCTGGTGGGAGCTATGATTTTTTTTTTTCCCCCCTTTTTTGAGCGGGTGAAAATGGGTCGGATGGACGCTCCTCTTAATAGGATTCCCATGACATGGTGAGGGGCCGGGCGTCTGAGCGCGAGGAGGAGGAGGGGAGATGCACCAGCGGAAAGTAAAGTTTTGCTAGTGTTTGCTTAGCACCTCTGTACGGACTTTACAACTGCATCGTAGCCAGAGGGAAGTGACACATGGGGAAGCCTTGAAGTGTTTTGACAATTTGTGCTCAAACAGGTTTTTTTTTCTTCTTTTACGGCCCGGAGGAGTTTAGCCTGTGCGAATCTGCCTCTGCCTCATCAAAGGGAGTAATTTCCTGTTGGTTTCAAGCAGGCTCCCCTCCCCCATCCCGCAGCTCTTGTCTGGTTAATCCCCACCCTTGCAAACTGCCCCCAACCACCCAACACTACCCCAACTGTGTCTCTCTCCGTCTCTCACTCATCCCATAACCCAACTCGGGGGGGCCCCCCTGCTGGTTGCTGGGCCCGCCTGCACCTCGACCGCACTCCCAAGCACCGGGGTCTGCTGGCGGAGGGTAGAGGGGTAGTGCGCGCTTTGTGTCAGCCAGGGCTGAGCGCTAACAAATCCTCATTGTCCCATGCAGGAGTGGTGACAGGAGGGGGGAGGCGGAGGGGGAGTGTGCCTGTCTGGTTTCTATTCAAATCCAGGTACACACACAGCAGCCCGCATGGGACGGTGCAAAATAAGGGCACAGACTACTGGCTTATAGATCAGCGAAAAAGGCAAAGTCCAAGGGAGAGTTGAGGCCATACCGAACTGGGGGAAGAGGAGGGGAAGGGAAATGAAGCCACTTATACAACACTGACTTCACTGCGCAGGCCAGTCAAAACAGCTGACTGCTGTCTCATCAACAAGTTCCTCTCAAAGTGCTTTACGACTTTGAAATCATATATTTGACATTCATGAATCATCCTAGTAATATAGATGTTTGTATCATGAGGTGTCCTATAATTAGTCAAGACTATAAAATTATTTTTCCAATTTTAGGCATAAACTTATTGAAAAACCTCTTCACACTTTGTCAAATGACTGTGTCAAACGAGGACTGCTTTCCCTTGGACTGCTCTTATTGTGGAGTGCATATTTGAGAGGCCTGCGTTTTTAGTAGCCAGTGAACTCAAAGACTCTGTTGATCTTTCTTCGGGGTTATGGAGTGTATGACTTAAAAAGCCCCAGCCGGCTATGAGGGCCGAGATGTCTATCGTCCTAACAAGACTCAACACGTCCAGGCATTTCACAGGGCAGCTTCCAGTCTGTACGATTCTTAGATTGCACAAACACGCACACACTTCTGGAGTATGGAGTCCATGTTCTCCATATTTTAAGCTGGGACTTGCTCCTATTTGCGCGCGATGTTATTTTTATCCTAATTTCAAAAGCCACTTCTCAGTTCCCCAATCTTCAAAAGATCACTTCCATCGTCACTGCCAAGCAAAGCCAGGCAACGCTCTCCAATCAACTATTTGTCAGGGTGGTTGTTTGTCATACTTGGAGTTAGCGTTAAGCCTTTCTATAGCCCGCAAACATGTTTTTTTCCCCTGTTTTGTTTTTGAAGTGTGAAACAAATATGGGATTGAGGAGAGGGTGGGGGTTGCCTATACCAAACAGCAGTAGCGCACTTCTGTGATCTCGTTTGTTGCTAGTCCCTCATGCACGAACGCAGCTTTTTGCAGTGGATTAAGAGCTTTGGGACAAAAGACAGAACCAGGATGTGCACACGCATAGACACACAAGTAGATGGGATAGCCAGTATTTCCTGACATACTAAATGAACCCCAAACACAGCGAAAACCCCCCCTTCCCCCTTCTTTTCCTCACTCAATCTCCAAGCAAGAAAGAGGAATAGAAAACGACTAACCTCTGTGAAAATTACAGTTACTTTTTACGCCTTCCTCTTTCGTATATATATTTAACTCTACCTACCAATTACCATTCCTTTGCAGAATTTTCACAGACTTTCTTATGGGGGATATTTTTAGTCCGTTCAACCCGCAAGGTGAAGGCTTTTGAAAAAGGTGGGAAGCCAAGTGGAGCGTGGTCACCCTTCACCCCAAGAACGCAACTCCGTAACCTCTATAATACCAAAAGGCGGGGTATCCCCTCTCGGCCCTCCCTGCACCCCCCCTCCCCTGCCTGGCGTCCCGGAGCAGCAGCTGGCTGACCTGTCCCTGGCTCTCCAAACCCCTAATAGCTGACCTGCGCTGTCTGGACTAGCCTCCTCGCTTTTGTCTACTGTCTGGCTTAGTTCCTCCCAGTCAAACATCGCTACCGACTACCGCAGTCAGCATTCCCACACAGCAAGAGGAGAGAGAAAAAAAACTTCGCACCCAGGCACGCACACTCTTTTCACACTTGGCACACTTTGTCCAGATCGTACAATCGTCTCAATCGTCCTGTGCTTTTTCAAAACTCCCACACACTCTTTTAATAGACGAGCCAAATCAGAATACAGAATAAGAGATCATTGAGATACCAAAATTGTGGAAGTAAAGTTTTCATAAGTGTTAACTGAAACTACCAACGGGAGTAATGTATTAATGCTTTAATACTTACCACAACTTCGAATGCTGGCAGCAAGAAATCACCCATGTTTCTTTCAAAAGCTTCCAAGCGCAGATCAGAAAGGAGAAGCTGAAGCGGAGCACTGTGCGAGTCAAAAGTTGCTGTCGTTTTGAGTTGAACTGGCTGCTCCTCTCTCGTCTGTCTGTCTGTCTCTCTCCCCCAGACACGACACACTTCTGACAGAGTCTCTGCCTCTAGTGGGAACTCAGCCAGTAGTTTGCAAATACAAGTGCCTTACAAATCTCCAGCACCCCCCTCCTCTCCTCCTCCCTTCACTCCCTCCCTTGCTTTGCCTTGCCTTGCCTTGCCTGAGCTCTTCTTCTCCTCTCCTCTCTTCCCCCCTCCCTCCCTTCTTCTTATTCCCTCTCTCTCTATCCTTCTGCGCTCCGGCTGATAAACGCATTCCCACACCTCCCTCCAACACAAAAGTCTGGATGTTGGAAGTTATTGAGCTGCTCCACATTTCCCCGCATGCACTATATATGAGGCAGTTGACGGACAGGAGGCACACAGGAATCACATGATGGTGAGAGGAGGCCTGCCATTGGACGGAAGCCCGGGAACTTTACAGGGGGCTGAGCCGTGATTGGACCAGAGCTCAGACCATTGAAACTATGGGAGCCCCTCAGTTGAATGGCTTGCGATGTCTGGGTGGAGTTATGGTGACACCGTGCAGGAAAAGAGAGAGAAAAATTATTGCTGAGTTTTGTGCCTTTTTTTTATAGGACTTTGAAGGATTGTCGGTGGGAAGGGCAACGCAATGAAGAAGAGGAATTCAGGATTTAAAAGGCTTTATAGTAAAACTGAAAGGAGATTTTATAGTTTGAAACAGACATTTTCTATAGTGGATAGTTTGCAGGGTAAATGTTATATTTATAAAGCACCTTTCTAACATCAAAATCCTTTAAATCTGCAAACATTTCATAACCATTGTATGCAAATTCTGAAGATGGCGAGAAACATGCACCATAGGTAAAATCCTCCAGCTGAGGTCCTGACCAAACCGAAGCAAGAAGATCATGGAGATGGTCCCCGGGCGCAGTCATGTGCTGCCCACTGCTCCTAATAACAGGATGGGTTAAATGCAGAGATGAATTTCTCCTGTGTGAGATCAATAGTCACTTTTTATCTTATCTTAAGAAAGTGTATTGCCCCACAACACAATTGTTGCTATGAGAGCAACATTGATTATAGTTGTTGTGTAAATTCAAATAAATGGCATTGCAGCATTCATCAGAGTTACTTCTTAATAGGCACAGGACAATATTGAAATTTGCGATAAACGATTATATTCTGTTAATTATTAAAGCTGCTGACAGTTTTAAAATATTATGCATATGAATATACTTTGTTATAAATGATAAACAACAATGCTCTAGAAGAAAACTTCAAAGATAAGCTTTTTTCTGTACATTCTTGTGATACAATGGCACTTATTTTTGTTTGCTATTTTCACGATGATTTGAAATGTCCCACAAACGATTATTGTCTACCCTTTTAATCACGATAAACAATAGTATTGTTTATTGTCCCATTCCTATTACTTAGTACATGTTATTAGTTATCAGTTTTACACTTTATTTCATATACAGCTCTGGAAAAAAATAAGAGACCACTGCAAAATGATCAGTTTTTATGATTTTACTACTTATAGGTATGTGTTTGGGCAAAAGGAACATTTTTGTTTGAGTCTATAAACTACTGACAACATTTCCCCCAAATTCCAAATAAAAATATTATTGTTTAGAGCATTTATTTGCAGAAAATGACAAATGGTCAAAATAACAAAAAAGATACATGTTTTCAGACCTCAAACAATGCAAAGAAACAAGATCAAATTCATTTTAAAACAACATAATACTAATGTTTACACTTAAGAAGAGTTCAGAAATAAATTTTTGGTGCAATAACCCTTATTTTTGCGTCTTGGCATGCTCTCCACAAGTCTTTCACATTGTTCTTGGGTGACTTTATTCCACTCCTGGTGCAAGAACTGAAGTAGCTCAGCTTTGTGTTTGTGTTGAAATTCAGTAGACGCTGGAATGGAATGGCTGTAATACATGAAGAGATGGTGATTTCAGAAAAAAATGCAGTGGTCTTATTTTTTTCCAGAGCTGTATGTGCTGTCTGCTAACTGTGCCTTATTTCAGAGCAGAAGTGAGCATGAGAGCTTTTGGTCTTGACTTGCCTCCACTTCCAAGCGCTCAACATTAGATTCTCTGCCACTAT
The DNA here is from genome assembly GCA_036785185.1 of Paratrypauchen microcephalus. NCBI lineage: Eukaryota > Metazoa > Chordata > Actinopteri > Gobiiformes > Gobiidae > Paratrypauchen > Paratrypauchen microcephalus. Next base: position 566,385 of record JAVJIX010000223.1, on the reverse strand, counting down.
GTTTTCTTAGGTTTGCCGTTATATACGATTAGAGATAGATTTGGACTTAAAACTGACTTTGTTTTTGTGTAAATAAAAAAAAAAAAATCACACTGTACCATTCATTATAGTTATTACATTCATGTTTTTTTTATGGTTTTATACTTTATTTCAGATATCTCTTGTTGCCTGTTTGCCATGTTACTTAACCAACCTCCGGTGCATCTATCCTCTCTGATGTGGAAGTGTCCGTTCATGTTTATCACTTTTAACATATGCGTTTGTGTGTGCCGTGGCCCTGATGGCAGAGCTGGAGCCTGGAGCTGTGCCAAGTGCCTTCATTCACACCTGATTAGATCACTCTGACCTGGATAACAAGCCCCGCATCTGCATGCCTTTTCAACAGACTCTAACATTTCTGCATTCAGCATTTATTATGTGCTTGTACCTGTACTGTAGTCTTCATTGATCAGGTCTACAGTGCAAGCAAATATTAAGCCTTTAGAAAAGGTGAACAAATGTGTAAGGCTTCATTCTCTAATACTATATGAATGACGTGCTGTGGTTAACCTGATGCAAGAAGCAAAGTTGTTGCCAAATTGTCCATTTCAGGAAAACATATTAGGTGCATCGAAACAAAAAAGCCCAAATATGTGTTTTTATTTAATCTAAAACGGGTCAAAGTGTCATGTTGGATTTGTTTTTGCTGATCAGTGCACTGTCTGTGAGCAAGATTTCAACCACTTTACCAAGCTATGGACAGTAGGCTTGTCACAGTAATTACTATAGACGGAATATTTGTTTGGCACCACAGCGGATGCACGCACAGCCTGAGTGCAGAAAGCACTGCTGTCTGTGCAGTTAACATGAAGTTGCAGCGCTAGCTAGTGATGTTGTCAGTGCAATAAAACAGTTTATAACCGTGTGATAAAATAAGCTATGACGCTAAATTAACCCATATGCGTTAAATACAGGTCAGTACGGAAATGGCTCCAACTTCAGTAGCCGGAAAGCCTGAATTCTGCTGAAATCCTACGAGACCCTGACATGATACCAGACAGGACAGCAGCTCTTTCTGCAAGAGACATGCACAGTAGAGCTCCAAGTGACAGTCTGATAATCCCTCTATATCGATTTATCATTCAATATATGAAAGTTGGAGGTCAATATTTATCATGTATAATATATAATATTTTTCCTTGCAATACTTGGGATTTTTTTGTTTGTTTGGCTGTATTATAAGATTTGAGCAGTAACAGGTTGAATTAATGACTTCTATGGCTGATTACAGATGCAAACTAAGTACTTAAGGTGCTGCTGCTTATTTATTGCAGCTCATGATTTTTTTAAACAATATTGTACATTTAAAATTATATAGCAGAGCAGAAATTCAATTCTGTCAACTGGACAGAATTGTCCATTTGTACATTTCACAGCTCACCCAAGCTGCTTCTTCAGTTCTGGTCAGACGCTGGTGGACACTGCCTTAAATCTGCAAGAAGGGAGGAGCCAACTACATTGAAACTAACACACTAGAGTAGTTTCAGTGTTATCTCCTCCCCTTGATATTGATTTGAATTTCTGCTTTGCTAGTAGGGGTGTGCAAAATAATCGTCGTGACAATGCATCGCGATACTTTCACAATATACTGGATCGATTCTTGATGCCAAAAATCGATTATTATTAATTCATTAATTATTAATAAATAAATAAATAAATTATTAGTTTAGTATTTTTTCCTATGCACTTTTTTTCACTTTGTGAAAGTGAAAGTGGAAAATACTAATGGTGGGTTAGGATGGTAGCTACCTCCAAAATGGCAAATGTTTGAACATCATTTTTTGTTTTAGAAAAAATCCTATGCACATTTTTTGTTATTGGTTTGGTTTATTTGTTTTTGTTATTCAATAAATTCAGTTATGAATTGAGTTGCTCAGAGTTATGTATCAATTGAAGACACTACCCAGATACACAGCCACTAATATTTATGTATCCTCTTTTTTTGGTAAATTTTCACTGAAGTATGTTGAATATATTGCAATGCATCATGATAGAGAGAGAGAGAGAGAAGTGACTTTATTGATCTCACACTGGAGAAATTCTTCTCTGCATTTTAACCCATCCTATATATATATATACATATATTAGGAGCAGTGGGCAGCACACTTCTGCGCCCGGGGACCATCTCCATGATCTTCTTGCTTCGGTTTGGTCAGGACCTCAGCTGGAGGTACCTATCCTACCCTAACCCATGTTTTGGGTTGATGGGGGAAACCGGAGTGCCCGGAGAAAACCCATCCAGACACGGGGAGAACATGCAAACTCCACACAGAAAGGCCCAGGCGACCCGGGGATCGAACCCAGACCATGCATGCAAACTCCACACAGAACACACACAGAAAGGCCTGGGCGACCCGGGGATCGAACCCGGAACCTTCTTGCTGTGAAGCGTGAGTGCTAGCCACTCAGCCACTGTGCCGCCAAATATTGATATTATCGCATCGTGGCATATGAATTGTGATTCGAATTGAATCGTGACTTCTTTGCCAATACCCACCTCTATTTGCTAGATGATTGAGGGAGTTCACAAATACATTTACTTTTACTCTTTTTGTGCTTTAAATCTGCTCTTGGGTTATTGTGTCAGTGGCATAAATAAGTTTCAGTATCATCACTTATTGTCTATATTTTCTTCAGCAATATATCACATTTCAAAATTTGTTATTGTGACAGGCCTAATGGGCAGCATTTGCAGCAACTATGCTTTGATGAACACTATGAATAAAGGGATACAACAACAGTGAAATACAAAATATTTCAATAAAAACTTGTGCTGGAAAATACTAATGGTGGGTTAGGACCCAAAATGAGCAGTAAAGGCTGTAGTTGACGAGTCTGTGTCTTACGTAAGAGTGACTTGGTGTATAAATAAGTCCCTATAAAAGTATAATCTACTTGATTTAGGCCCCATAAATCACACAAGTTGTTTTCCATCAGGGAAGGATTATATAGTGAGAGTTATGATCATATTAGAGACGGTCTGCACTGTACTTTTCCAACTAAGAGATGGATTTACGAGTTTTGTTATTGAATGTTGCCCATTGTTTTGTTTTGGTTATTTCACCATACCTTCAAGAACATTCCCCGTATCAAATGAACTGGTGACTTTTAAACTTTTAAAGACGGATTATGGCCTGCGTATTACACTCTGCTCAAAGTGATTCATAACGTCTGCATTCCTAAAGAGGCTAAATAGGTACTTTGTCATCCGCTAACTGAGACTTATTCAAGAGCATAAGTGAGCATGAGAGCTATTGGTTGTGACTTACCTCCACTTCCAAGCGCTATGCAAAGGCCAGATGCACGCTCAACACTGGATTCTCTTTCACAGGGTATACTGACATTTGATGCTATATACGATTAGAGATCCATTTGGACTCTTGGCCTTAAAGTGCCTATGACAGGTTGAACTCATTTGACCAAACACAGTTAAGATGATAATATTTAAGATTTTACAAAAAAAAAAAAATACATTTTGCCCAGTTTGACAGTTTTTAGGTTTAAAATTTTACTTCCTGGTTGGAAATCCTGACATCACACTAGGGAATTCCATAACTAGCAACCATGTAGTACATGTAGGGCCAAAACTCCTCTGATGTACTGTACACAGAAATTATTATTCAACAAATAAAAATATAGCAAAACTCCTATCTTGTTTAAAGAATTATTTAAGCATATGAAAAAATGTTTGAGTGAAAATTGTGCATCACATTTGGATGAAATTCTCCCTAGTGCGAGGTCCTCAATATAGAACTCTCCTTCCTTCCTTCCTGTAATTTTCAACATCTTTTTCAACTTTTCTTCACAAATTGCTTTTTGATCAGTGTAAAAGTATCGTGTTTACGACAGCTATTATCCCACCATATTAATTAAAAAATTCAGAATCATAAAAACCTATCATCCACACTAGAAATCTCCATCTTAGGCCGATATTTTGTATTGGTTAATCTGCTGCCTAAATATACACACAAAGCCTACTCGAGATATTTGTTAAACTCGATATGGATTTTGACATGTCGTATATATTGATATAATGTTTATTTAATTCTGATTTCGCCTCTTCGCTTGTTTGCCTTCTCTGTGCTGTGCACGCTCCGGCTCGCCCCCGACCTCCCCCTCGCGTTCGGCGCCACAACATCCCGGAGGATACAGGAAAAAATAAATAAAAAATGACAACTCGCTCCATACTTTAGTTTTTTTGAGGGGCTTTTCAGGAGCTGATTGCATCAGCGGCACAAAGACAGAGCTGTTTTTTTTTTTTTCTTGGTGTTTATAGTTTATGCAAATGAGCCATGTGGTGTTGTTTCGTCTCAATAAAACATAAACAAATATGCGCAAAGCGGTATTAAACAAATTCTAATCTCATTAAACATCTTGTAATCTCAGACGGGCTGAAGTGGCTCTATAGTGGTTATGGTTTATATGTTGTAAAGTTTAGTAATGTAAAGTTTATTCTTGCAGAAGATTTTAAATTAATCTGCTGCACTGTAAAAAGGTTTGGTTTGATCTGAGCAGTGGGAAACATCAGAGCTCCTGACCACTGGTGAGGAACATGGATCTATTAAAATAAGGAACCTCCCGAGCTTCCTCTGCTAAAGGAGCTCATGGTTAACCTATGGTTAAGAGAGTTAATGCAAAGATGAGCTCGAGTTGAGTTTTTGAATAAATTTATTTTACAGTTAAATTATTTTTCTATACAGGGATTTTTTTTTTATGTCACAGAAGCACTTTGTTCCTACATGGCCTGCACTTCAATTGCACAAAAAAAAAAAATCTTGTGAAATTTGGCATATTTGATTTTACAGTAGTTTTTGAAGGGTTATTTTTCCTGAACAGATATAAGAAAATATAGAGGTCAGTTCTGTGGCAAGGCAACCCCAATCAGTCAGAATGCCTATTTTTCTTTAGCTATAAAACCACCTGTAATTGAATAAATGTAAGGTAGAGCTGTTTAATGTCATACTGTGGAACATTCCAGGCCAGGCAGAGCAATGACATCCGTAGAAACAAGCAGGTGACGGACTCTCCAGCAGAAAAGTTACACAGTGCACCTTTAAATCTAATAATTTATTGAACATAATTGAAAATCGTTCCCAAAAATATCTGCAGAGTTTATTGGCCATCATTTGCTCTGTATTCTAAACAATTGGTATCAGCATCAGCCATGAAAATAAGCCATACTGGTCAATCTCTATATATACTTCTGTCCATGTTGGTACCCTTGGCAAATTCAAACAATGAAGGCTGTGGAAAATACATTTGAACACCAGTAATGCCAATGTTTCAGTACCTCCTAGATCAGTCGGATGCATTTTGCCACCCGTTTTTGCTACTTATTTTGAATTTATTATCACCATTGACATTTTTGCTTGTTATTATAGTATATTGATGATGTGTGAGCTCCTGTGTCAAAATGAGTTCCCTTGTGGATCAGTAAAGTTTGTTTAATTCTAATATAGTGAAAATAATTATTATTGATAGTTAGGGATGCAAATTATTGATTAATTCATTAATTGATAGTTGATTGACCTTATCGATCGATTAACGATTAACTGATAAGCGGCGTTTTTCACCTGAATTTTAGTGTTTCAATAGGATCTTTAAGAATATAAGCTATAGTATACATAACACTGAGTCAAAAATATATCATAGTATTATTATATTGTATATTCCTCAATTAATTATTCCTTAGTAAAAAGCAGACAAATGTATTGATGCTGAATAACAAAATACAGTAATCCCTCGCTCTATCGCGGTTTGCAGATTTTTTATTTTTTTTTATAGTGTAACATTGTGTTCTGTCCTGATTGGCTAAGAGACTAGACCTGGACTGGACCTGGACTAAACCAGGACTCGACCAGGTTTAGACCTGGACTAAACCAGGATTAAACCACCACGTGCCGCTGCTGGTTTCGTACGGCTGGTTTGTGGCTCCGGGCCCCGAGCCACAATGCAGCGCATTCCTGGGCGCCCCGGTTCGATCTCGCCTCGCGCGTACACCCGGGGCTGCTGAGCAGTGCCGTTGGCGCCTGCAGCCGGCTGTGAGTCGAGCTTGGCGCGGTTGCCTTGTTTCGTGACCACGCGGGTGCGCTTGTCCGCGATTAGCCATTAATTACAATTAATGCATTTTGTTGTTAATCGACAGTTAATCGTTAATCGATTAATTGTTGACATCCCTATATATTGTCTCATAATTGATAGAGGCTTGACTGAAATCCAAAAGCCATTTCTGGTAGAAGTCAGATTTTCCCCCCAAAATGATTCTTTTGTATTTCTCCTAAAATAGTCTTAAAATGACGTCCTTCAAACCGCCAACTGCAACAGCATGTAGTTTTTGTATGTTTCAATGGTTTCCCTTTGGCCTCCATTGAAACTATAAAACTGCCCTGTGATTGGCCTGATTCACCAGTGGATTTGATCTTAAATGTACCAGTCAAGGTGGTACTGCCTAAAATAAGAACCAAGGCCATACTTATTTTAAAGGTGCATTATGTAACTTTTCGGGTGGGGGGGGTCTGTCAAATGTATATCTCCATGAAAATGTTATTGCTTTGTCTGAATGGTGCACATGTTATTCAACAATTCTATCTTCATGGAGACCAAACCAGACCCAGTAGCAGGACAGACCTGTGGAGAGGTAACCCCACTCACAGTTGGAATACCTGTTTTTCTATATTTTTGAGCATTAAAACCACCTGTGATTTAATAGATGTAAGGTAGATCTGTTTAATGTCATACTGTGGAACATTCCAGGCAGAGCAATGACATATCCATAGAAACAAGCAAGTGAGGGCCCCCCCAACCAAAAAGTTACATAGTGCACCTTCAACTACAAAAGTAAAAGGATGTCAAAGTAGTCTCTCTTTCAAAGTTACTCCTCTTCAGTTTCTTGAAAGGCAAAGTTCCTTCATGCTTGTTATAAGTTTGTAGATGAAAGCACAATTTGATAGTGTTTTGTTTGTTCATATGTCCATGTACTGTATATAATCGAGTCTCCTCCCCTATAACAGCCAGCACCATGCAGTCTTCACATTTGCATGATTCATATCGAACAAGGCATCTGGGTTTGGATCAGCTAATTATCCTGGCGGGCTTCTCTCTCAAACACTTCTTTGTTGTGCTAATGCACGGCCTGTGATAGCATCTCCATCCCTAACCTTCCCAGTGCAGGCCGATAACCTGCAAGGGGTGTGGGGGGGTATGTAGGGCACAGGGGGGAAGTGTTGCAGTATGTCCTGTGGCTGTGCCAATGATGTCCTCAACCTGCCCTCTCAGAGACTGAAAACTAGGCTTCACCTGCGGCACTTTCAGCTTGTATATGATCCTTCCTCTGAGGACTCTGGAGAATGGAAGCCCTGGTGTACTGTAAATATACAGTATTGTACTTCAGTTTGTTTGAATAGCCCAAGTTTCCAAGTTGATTTAACAATTAATCACTGGTCAATGAATGACAAGTAGACTGACAAACATTCACAGCAACAAGCAAGCAAGTGAGTGGATAACCCCAGGGCACCCCCTTCTTTTTTACACAGAAAAACTGTTGGAAAAAGAGAAATCTCAAGGAGAACCACAGTGAAGGAGACGTCCAGTCCCACTGACACAATGTAGATGTATCAAGGACATTTGTAGTTGCAATATTATCTGTCCATTTCATGTTTCTTCATGTGACAGGAAGGGCATCTGTTGTATAAACATGCATTGTGACACATTGAGTGTGCAGACCTCAACCGACACTGACATTCATGAAAGTTTCACAATCACTTTTGTCTGATTGCTTCAACAGCACCATGAAATACTGAAGTATCTCCTTAAACTACTCTAGAGCTGTAAGTAATATTCACTTAACTATTCACAATCCACAGCTGAGCTCTAATGGGGCACATGAGTGGTAAAATTGGGCAGGGGGTGCATGTTGTATTATTTGATGCAAATGACTGCTAAAGCCTTTTGGTATGCATTGAACATTATACTGAGTTTTTGAAAAATGTCCCATGGCATGAAATTTTCACTTTCTGAGGTTTTTCAACGTTAATGTGAGCTCCCCTGCCCTGTTTGCCCCCCCCCCCCCCCCCCCATGGCTAAATGTAAATTCTGAACAAGGGAACTTTCTGACGTCACACTAGGGGAAAGGTTGTCTGGATGTCCACCCGTCTGTGGGAAATCACGCCCAGAGAATTTGGACCGCAAACGAGCTATGAAATGCGAGATGCATTTTTTTGTTTTTTTTTTCCTGGAGAGACGTGAGAGTGTTTCCAGGCTCGGATGTCCTTTATCCGAGCCTCCGAAACTCTGAAACAGCAGTGGTTTAATTTTATTTTCTCTGGAAATATGTTTTTTTAATGGGACGCGTCTCATATCTTAGGCGCTTAAAACATGGAAGTGGGTGACAGCGCATATCGCACTGCTATTCCAGGAAACAGTGGCGTATTTGGCCACAACCCACCCGCTGGCCTGTCTCTGTCCTCCTCATTTACATTCAAGCAACAACGCCCAGAATAAAGCGTTTCAGAGACATATTTATGACTGACTGTGTTCATGAGAATGTATCTTTTAATTGTGCTGCCTCTTGGCCAGATCGCCATTGTAAATGAGAACTGGTTCTCAATTGGTTTACCTGGATAAATAAAGGTTAAATAAATAAATAAAAATGAGGCTCTTTCGTGCACTGAGGCTTGATTTTGGAGAAGGATTCATTTACAGTATTAGGGAACCATTAAGGCGCCATATAAAAGCATCAAGAAGTACCATGTCATGGGATTAGGGATGTCAACAATTAATCGACTTACGATTAATTGTCGATCAAGACGTTGGTCGAACAAAATGCATTAATTGCAATTAATCGCTAATCGCGGACACGTGCACCCGCGCACCGCGCTGCGCCAAGCTCGACTCACAGCCGGCCGCAGGCGCCAACAGCACTGCTCAGCAGCCCCGGTGTATGCGCGGCCACACCGGGGCTGCTGAGCACGAGATCGAACCGCGGCGCCCGGAATGCGTAGTCTCAGCCCTAGCCACAAACCAGCCGTACGAAACCAGCAGCGGCACGTGGTGGTTTAATCCTGGTCTAGACCTGGTTTAGACCTGGTTTAGTTCTGGTCTAGACCTGGTTTAGTCCACGTTTAGTCCTGGTCTAGTCTCTTAGCCAATCAGGATGCAGAACACAATGTTACACTATAAAAATATGTTACACTATTAAAAAAAAATTGAAAAAAAAAATAAATCCGCAAACCACGATAGAGCGAGGGATTACTGTTTTTTGTTATTCAGCATCAATACATTTGTCTGCTTTTTACTAAGGAATAATTAATTGAGGAATATACAATATAATAATACTATGATATATTTTTGATTCGGTGTTCTGTATACTATAGCTTATATTCTTAAAGACCCTATTGAAACCCTAAAATTCAGGTGAAAAACGCCGCTTATCAATTAATCGTAAGTCAATCGATAAGGTCAATCAACTATAGATTAATGAATTAATCGATAATTTGCATCCCTTCATGGGATCTTTAAATTTGATTTCATTGATTGTACTTTTGTTTTGACGGGTGACATTTTTCATCTTAAAAATGAGACTGGATTAAACTTTTCTATGAAAACCTTAAAATTGATTTTGTTGCATGACTCTTTGTTGCATGACTCTTCGCCTTAAATCACTACACCACCATTGAGCACAATATTTGAAATCTTTCAAGGGCCTTGGAAGAAGAAAAAGCTGTAGTAAAGTTCATAAAATAACATTTTTGTGTTTAAAAAGACACATCTGATGCACTCAGATGTGTCTTTGTACATCAGATGTGCCTGTGAATGAAAATGGCACACAAAGATAGGGGAAAAAAATCAACACAAAATCATCTGAGAATTCTAACATAGGATTGTGAGCACCAATATCCTTTTTTTTTTTTTTTTTTTTAAGGCAGTTTACTGTTAAATCCACTGAACACACCACGAATTAGCCAAATGACTTGCATACTTCAAAATGGTCGGGTTAGCTCTCACTAATGTGCACTGGCCTGGCTAACTGAATGCGCTGAACCAGGTTTTCTGCCCATAGCACTTTTGAGGGAGTCATGCTTGATCTTTCTGGGGCACAAGGAAACTAGGTCACTGTGCTGCTGTCAGTGGCCACCCCCCTCTCCATCCCCCTCCCCCTCCCTGCGTGCGGGTAGAATAAAAGTGTAAAATAGGGCTTTTACATAAGGATGGGCTCCACAGATACAATATATACTGCGCTGCTCTTTCCGACATTTCCTTTTCACTCTTTGCCCTGCCCCCTCTACCCCCAACGCCATACTGAGAAAAGATGAATTTCTCATCCCCGGTTCAGATCCCTAAGAACGCTTGGGAAGGCTGGATCTTATTATCACACCAAATTTGCAGTGCGCAGAGTGGGACAGATTAGATGCGTCTTTTTAGCCTTTGAAGTGTATTTTCTGAAGCATTGTGCAGAGGCAAATTCCATCAAGTGTAGGGAGAGAGCGCGATAAGACTGAATGCCACCATATTAAAAGCCTTCATTTGAGCAATAAGGATGAAACACTTGCAAACTCCTGCAGAAATATTATAAATGCCCCTCCCTTCGTAATTTCATTGGTTTCATTCACAGCTGTGTTACGGGAGAAGCCACAGGTTCGAAAATTAGCGTTGAGTTGAAGAAATATTTTGTAACAAATGGCTGGATTATGGAGGTGATGAGTATGAGAATTGTAGGTTGAATAGGGCTCATTCTTCTTCCTATTTATGTATTGACTCCCTCCACAGGGCAAATAATTCTTAGTTAATCTACAATGGTATGGTATGTTTGTGGAATTGGCAAACAGGTCTCAGCTCATTCATAACAATAAAGCAATTTGCCTTATGTCATTTGTAAATGCTTAAGGTGACAGGCAGTTTTCAGAATTGTATCAAGCTAAAAATATGTGGTTTATTTATATACTGTGGTCAAGGGAAGAGCTGACGGATGCAAAGTATTTTTTTTTCCCAACTACGTAGTAAAGACAAAAATCTTTGTTTTATTATTTATTATATTTGTATTAGTATACTGTTATGCAAAATTTGATGTTCTGGAGCTTTCTACCATGTTATAGCATTCCCTCATCAGAAACATGCCTGAAGAGATTTTGATGTCATTCATGCATGTTTGAGAAATCTAGCGATCTGTCCCAAGCCCTATTCAAACCCTATTTAAAGTGCCTATAGACTGCACATTTCACTAAAACACTATTAAAATCATATTTTAATCATATATTTAAGATTTGTGTAAAGACATTTATATTCATTTTCCCAATTTGGCCATTTTTTTTAGGTTTAAAATGTTGCTTCCTGGTTGGAAGTGAATTCCGTAACTGTTGGCTAGCAAAGCTCCTCTAAAGTACACAGAAATTATTATCTGACAAGTACAATATAACAAAACACCTTTATTTTGTTGAAATCATGTTTAAAGTAGGGCTGTCAGTTTAACGCGTTAATTAGATTAATTAATTACACTGCTAATTAACGCGCTATAAAAATTAACGCAATTAATTATGAGCGGTAATTCAATGCGCGCGCATTTTAAATTTGGCGTGCGGGGCCTTTGAACGGCGAGTTTATTGATAAAAACGTGACGGAGCAGGTCCCTCTTGTCCCTGGACAGCGATGACGCGATGAGAAATGCCGTGCTACCATTGGTCGGCACAGAGACGAATGCACTTCTAAGGAGAGCATGATAGGCATGCGCCCATTTCCCTATCTGTTGCGCTCCGGGCTGAACCATTTTCAATTCCCATAACCTCTCCAGCGTGTTCTGCCGCAACTAAGGGTGCACACTTAGTTTTAACCTAGTCAGTTTTGCCCATCACGCTAAATCACGCTAAACCCGATCATTTACTCACCCCGCGCTGCTGCCTCCTCCCGTGGTGCGATGGTCCGGACACATCCACACCGGGAGTTTAAATCCTCCTCGCGGGTTCCTGGGGTGATGTGAGCCATGAGTAATTTTCACGGGCAATTATTTGTATTCTCTGTATATTTGAAGCCTTGTATATTGTAATGACTCCAGGCTTCTCTTATTCTCCAATGAACTTTATTAAACAGAAGTTCGGACTCACTCAACATTAACACACACACCTGTCCCACGCATGCGTCCAACAGCCAACCCCTTAAAGGCACAGACACCATTAACCCAGGTCATTACAATATTATTTATTGACGTTACATGAAAGCTGCTGTACGTGCTCACCTTTTGGCACCAGAAATATTTGCCATGTATTAGTGGAATGGTGTACATGAGCTTTCCAATGAATGTTACGTAATGTGGGAGGGGGAATGGGGGTCTGCCAGCAGTCTTGTCATGTTTACAGTGGAGACAAAGAGAGTGAGTGAAAAACTTAGACTTAAAGGGGAAGTCTGCAGTCTTTTCACTGTACCACTATAAATCACACGTTTGACCCCTTTTTTGCACTGTGGGAGAGCACAATAAACCACCTAAAAAAAAATATTTAAAAAAATGCGATTAATTAGATTAATTAACTCATTCACTGCCGGCCTGTTTTCAGAATTCTAACCCCAGAGTGCCAGCGGTTTCAGTAGAATTTCACTGATTTTCCAAGACCCACAGAATACTGAGTTCTTTGACTATATAAACATGGGACACATCAAAATAAAGTGTCGACTCTCTTCTTTCACCTGGAAAAAAAATTATGTTTCTAACCTTTTCGGTTCTCAAATAACTGATAGTAGAACATAGGGAAGTTTCAGCAAAAACACTGGTTTTTGAGCAAGAAATGGAGAAAACGAGCGTTTAGTTCAGAGAAGGATTTCGAGCAGATCAGTGACTTTGACATCAATATTTATCGATTTAGTGACACCTCAAACATCTAAAATAACAGAGAAAGAGATTTTTGATGACAAAGTACATTTTTTATTTACAAATATAAGAATATAAGGCTCTGTGAATTGAAAATTCGTTCAAATCAATAGTGCCAAGAGATGTTTACAGGATATAATATCTTTTCCTATAAAATAGAACTTTGTTGAGGATTTGTCTGAGGCCCAGAGTACAGACCCATAATAAAAACTAATACACACACACACACACACACACACACACACACATATATATATATGTACATACACACAAGCCCATGCATAAACCTTTACACACACACAGCTACACACGCACACGCGCGCACGCACGCACACACACGCACACACGCACGCACACACACACACACACACACACACACACACACAACTTCATTCATTACAATTACCATACACTGCTCACTGCTCCAAGTCAGTAAACTTCTTCTTTGGAGCTGTCGTAGTTCTGAAGAGACTCCCTGATCCGCGCAGCGCACACATGACACGCCCCCTCCTCGGGCACAGTAGATCTCTGCTCAGACCTCGCTGCTTGATCCGGCTTGTCTCTGCGATCCTCTGATCCAGGATCCTGGGTCCCAAGAGCGATCTGATCGCTCCATAGGCGCTGATCAACAGTTATCTGCTTTTCCGGGTTCTCTGGCCTCGCCATCTTACTACTCTGGCCAATACACCATACACACGCTGCACTCCTCCTTTCTTCCCCGGCTCTGATCGGCTAATAATGATACAACATCGCCATCTACAGGTTGAGAGATGTGAATTACACCTCAAAAGTTGCTCCAGGCCGTAACCTAGCAACCCCCGCTGAAAAACGCAATTGACGTATTTATCCGTCTCCGGCAGTCTACGTTTGGATTTGAGGGGACGTATTTATCCGTCTCCGGCAGTCAATGAGTTAATTACAAATCCTGTAATTAATTAGATTAATTTTTTTAATCGCCTGACAGCACTAGTTTAAAGTATAAGAAAAAAAAATCTTATGTCTAAAATGCACTGAACGTTTAAATGGAATTCTCCTTAGTGTGTCAGTGTATAGAACACTCTGCTTCCTGTAATTTTCAGCACATTTTTCAACTTTTCTTCACAAACTGCAAAACTCTCATTTATATTTACAACAAATATTATTCCACCAAATTAAGTTGAAATTATAGAATCATGAAAATTTGTCATACGCACTTTAAGGTTTGTAGTACGATTCTGTCCAATGCTCAGCCCCGTTGAAAAGCATGCTCCCATACGGCAGTTCTCCATAAATGTACAAAAGCATGATACAATACACTACAACTTCACTAATCAATGTGATGTTCAGCCCATCCAGTATTCTAAATGAAATCTCAATCACAATCACCATCTTTGCACTGATTTTCCTTATGACATCTATTTCTTATTTCTATTTTATTTTTACTTGTACATGTACATTTTGATAATTATGCCTTATTTCAGTGTTTCTCAACCAGGGGCACTCGTACCCCTAGGGGTACGCAAGCACACTCCAGGCGCAGGGGGAGATTTTTTTTATGTGTGCGCACGGGGAGACCGAGTTTAGCCTATGTGTGCTTCCATTTCGTGAAGAAGTCCATCTCAAATATTGAGAAACATGTGACAGTCACAGTAATCAGTAGTTTGATCTCTGCGAGAATATAACTTTTAAGCCCGTAGCTGCCCCGTCATTCCCCGACCAGCGCCTCTGTCTCTCTGCCCCGAGAGCGCATCTTAGCTGACAGAGTGGGCGGAGCGCTCCCCCCTGGTTTGCGGAGCCAGGCTCCGATACAAACTGTTACCCCGCAGGACTGCTCACTACCTGGACTCTGTTCCTTCCCCAGTGCGTTCGTGTGCACCCTGCACACTCGGCGCCTAAGGGTTCACACGCTCTCTTTACCGTCCACTGTCTCCACGCTGCTCTCTGTGTCAGGGGCCAAACTGTGGCACTTCCTGGTCATGTGATAAACAGCGCATAGTGGCGTTAGTCAATGAAATCGTACCATATGGAGGGTTATTTAAGTAATTTTGTTATTATGTTGACTTACAGATGTTTTATTATAATGGGTACAGTTTGGCATTGGTTTCAACCTTAAAACCCCACGGTCTTAATTAGTTAGACCAAGTTAACCCATATATTTATATACTTTTGGAGAATTATCAACACGTATAAGTATGGGGGTACTCAAGGTATGACAAAAAGGCTTGGGGGGTACACAAGACAAAAAAGGTAGGGAAACACTGCCTTATTTGACAACAGTCGCTTGCTATTTTTGCTACTTATTTTGAATTTATTGTTACCATTTATATATTTTTCTCTTTTTTTATATTATATTGTGATGTGTGAGCCAGTGTGTCAGAGTAATTTATTTTGTACATCAAGTTAGTTTGCCTAATCATCCATAGCAATTATTTCTGCTGGTTTAACTACTGTTTGTTGTGCCTAATTTGACCATCTGTTTTTTCGGTTTTGCAGGTGATCGAAACCTTGTGCAGGAACTCTGGGCCAAAGGTGGGTAAAATTGAAAAACTTACAAATGCATCGTGGGTATTTTAGACTCACCAGTTCTTTAAAGGTCCCATGGCATGAAATTTTCACTTTCTGAGGTTTCTGAACGTTAATGTGAGCTCCCCTTCCGCGTTTGAAAAAAAGACAGCCCAAACAAGGGAACTTTCTGACGTCTGGATGACCGCCCCGTTTCTGGAAATCACGCCCAGAGAGTTTGGACCGCAAACGAGCTACGAAATGCGAGATGCGTTTTTTTATTTGCCTGGAGACACGTGAGAGTGTTTCCAGGCTCGGATGTCCTTTATCCGAGCCTCCGAACCTCTGAAACAGCAGTGGTTTAATTTTATTTTCTGTGGAAATGTGTTTTTTTTAATGCAATGCGTCTCATATCTTCTTCCGCGCTTAAAACACGGAAGTGGGTGACAGCGCACCGCTAATCCAGGAAACTGGCGTATTTGGCCACAACCCATCCACTGCACTGGCCTGTCTCTGTCCTCCTCATTTGCATTCAAGCAACAACGCCCATAATAAAGCGTTTCAGAGACATTTATGACTCTGACTGTGTTCATGAGCCTATCTCATGCACTGAGGCTTGATTTTGAAGGATTCATTTACAGTATTAGGGAACCATTAAGGCGCCATATAAAAGCATCAAGAAGTACCATGTCATGGGATCTTTAAACTATTTCTATGGACCGAAGGAAGAAGGGCAAAACCCACATAAACAGATAAAAGACAATCAAAAGGGCCTGTATTAGATTTTGAACCATGCGTACATAGGGATGTAGCGATTTCCAAATGTCTCGATACGATATTTTCACGATATGCATCTCACGGTATGATATTTATTGCAGTGTTTTGTGGAGGCTAACAAACTTGTAAATACACTACTTTTTCCTTTTTAAAATGCCTTAACAAGACTTTGCTTCGGTCATAATCCAAAGAACTAAGATTTAAAAGTACTTACTAACAGTCATTCATGTACTCTGCACTGAAACAGAGCAAAGGATCATGGTCTGTTTAGTTCCCTCAGTTTTGCTGCTTAACATAACAATGAATTTAAGGAAAAAGACTTGTGATTTGATATAGTTTGATGGCCCACAGCATTGAGACTTTTGATAATTCAATATTATAATATTTTGGTTATTGTTACATCCCTGTGCATACAGAGCATGTTACTGAATTAACTCTTAGCCCTGCCAACTTTATCATTATAATTCTGATGTTGAACCATGGCAGAGAAACAGCTGTCTGGAGTATGAACGTTGTTCATAATTGCTTCCTTATGGTTCTCATCCAATGAAATACTATTAGAGTATGTAAGGAATATCATTCAGGCTAATTTTTTCTTGCAAATGACTGCTTTTACAATACACTGTATGGGGTAAAAGGCATTTTCCTGACCCAGAAGAAATAAGTCGGGTGATACAGACTTTTTAATACAAATGGTTCACATATGCCAGATTAATTTCCAATTTTCCCATGTAATTGTAGTCTTCAGTCACTTTGTTTCTTCACTTGCTACCATAAAAGATTTATTACATACAAAAAAAATCCAAAATTGTGTCATTGGTTTGTATAATTTTGTGACAACCTTTTAGAATATTCCACTTACATTTTTGATAACTAGCCACTACCACTTTGGCACATTGCTCTTTCATCCAAAAGTACATTCATTACTGTCTATGGATGTCCTATACTACCACAGAAGAAAGTTGTGAACAACTGAAGTGTGCTCTGGGAGCAGACTCAAGGTGCTGCTGGACTTTGATCCAGACTTGGCATGTCCTGCTCAACTCTTTGCCCTTTGCCTGAAGTGCTGTGGTTTGTGGGCATTGGGGCTCCAGACTATGGGCCTGTGGCTCTAACGGTATGCCCAAACACACACATCATCCCCCTGTACCCTTCTGCAGTGTTCCCCCGCCTCTCTGGGGTGTCAGGGGAGCTGAGAGAGTAGAGGTCCCAGAGGAGGTGAGGTCTCCTGGGCTTTGGGCTTTGATTGCAGCCTTAGATGGAGGTCAAACTGCGCAGTCTTGGCACGTCAACGGTCTTCAAGCTCCAGTCTGTCCGCTCTAGCTGTTTTAAAAGAGAGACAGTATATGTGTGTGTGTGTATGTGTGTGTGTGTATATATATGTATTTATATATATATATATATATATATATACACAAAATTTTGTACTAGGCAAAATAAAAAATATAATGAACAAGTTCATTATAGTTCATATATGGCTTACCGTGGATGTCACCGTACCACATCCGGCAGTGATATGAATCGAGAGAAAATGGCACCGATGTGAATTAGGCTGCTGAATTTTTCATGTGCAACTGTTTGTGAGGCAAATATATCACTTTTTGGACAAATGTTGTTTTGAGAAGAAAAACTTGCTTTATTAAATGTCCCCGTGAACTTACCGGACCTACGTTCCTGAGCTCCAGAACCGGAGCAGAACTGGGCTGAGACGACGCGGTGAGCGGTAAGCCAGTGTTAATGCACAACACTATTAGAGGGGAACCCATACAGATTAACATAAAAAAACGCACTATCCCTTTAAGAGATGACAATACTTAAACCGATTTAAATAAAAGTAGTTTTTTTTTAAATATGTAATATTATTTCAATATATTGAATTAAGTTTATTCAATTGGACTTTGTGGTCTTACTCTTTCTGATCTAAATATCTATCAAGACCATTCTTTTCAGGAAAGATCCAATTTTGTCTTGTTTATGTGTATACTTGTTCTTGTTCTATTGTGTATACTACTATTATATACAGTCACATCCCTTTTTCAAACCTTTTTTATGAGAATACTGATTTACAGTAATCCCTCTTTTATCGCGGGGGTTAGGTTCCAGAAATAACCCGCAATAAGAGAAATCCTTGAAGTAGGACAACTTTATATTTTACAATTATTCTACATGTTTTAAGGCTGTAAATGCCTCACCACACACATTATACACTTTTCTCAGACTGGAATTAACCTTTTCTCACATTTGTCTCTTGTTTAAACACTCAAACTTTCATAGATTTTCAACAAAATGTAAACAAAATGTAAAATGCGTGGGGGAGACACGGCCCTGGAAGGAGCACTGCCACGTCCCGGGATACGACGCGCACCAACCCTTTGGAGAAGTGCGCGACACGTGCACCCCTCATCGTGGACAAATCCGTGACAGAGCAGTGTGACCGGCGCAAGGCCGCGCGTACACCGGGGCTGCGAGTACGAGATCGAACCGCCGTGCCCGGACCACATCCTCTCAGCCCGAGCCACGAAAGAGCCGCACGAAACCAGCAAAGAGTGGTTTAATCCTGGTTTAGACCTGGTCTAGTCCCGATTTAGTCCAGGTCTAGACCTGGTCCAATCCTGGTTTAGTCCAGGGCCAGTCCAGGTTTAGACCTGGTTTAAACCTGGTCTACACCTGGTTTAGTTCTGGTCTAGACCAGGTTTAGTCCACGTTTAGTCCTGGTCTAGTCTCTTAGCCAATCAGGACGCAGAACACAATGTTACAGTATTTAAAAAAAATTTTACACTATAAAAAAAATAAGAAATAAAAAAAATCCGCGAAACAGCGAGGCCGCGAACAGTGAACCGCGATAGAGCGAGGGACCACTGTACTCATTTAAAAGATCCTAAGTATTTACATTTTTTCCTTCTTAACTTGTTTTTTTCCAGGGGAATGTATTGAATTTACCCTAAATGTTATGCTACATCTTCTTACTCAGTCCACGTCATAGTTGAGAGTGTGACCCTGCATCCTCCTTGGGATTTTGTTCCACGTTCTGATTAGTCCATGCACTCCCCATGTACTGGCTCTATGATGGTTTTTGAAGAATCCAGTTCCCACCATTTCTTCTTGAGGTTGGGTATTTTTTAGAGCAACCTCACTAAATAGAGGGTCTTTTTTGGGACTCCACTCCCCTTTCACTGCTGCGCGCCTCACCCTTTTATCTGAACCACATTCTTATGACAAACCCATCTGATCTAACCACAATCATGCTATTTTTGATTCAGATGAAGTATTACCATCCTCCACCATCTAACCATAAGGCCTTTTTCATATTCAGGATTGGATAATGAGATTTCATATACGCGCCCAACAATATGAATTACCAGATCATTGCCATAAAAAATGCCACGTTAGCCTAGAATTGATAAAAGGGGGAACAGAAAGTGACTCAGAATATGAATAATTTTGGTGCATCCTCAAGCATACTTAAAGGTGCTTTGTCTGGAATGTTTCACAGTATGGTATTAAACCTTTCTTTCATCATGTAGGCCAAACCAGGCCAAGTTGCAGGTCAGATCTGCGGAGAGGCAACCCCGCTCAAATTTAGAATGCCTTTAAAGTGATGAAACCACCTGTAATTGAATAATGTAAGGTAGAGCTGTTTAATGTCATATTGTGGAACATTCCAGGCACCGCAGGTGACGGACCCCCAAACAAAAAGTTCCACGATGCACCTTTAAGTAATATTAATGGGACTTAATTAAATCTGTACAGAAAGACAAAAGATGACGTGCCACAAGTTGCAAAAGAAGGGCCATGTCTAGGGCTGGGTATCGTTCAAAATTTTCCGATGCCGATACCAATATCGATACCTTCATTTCGATACCGATTCCTAACCAGTACCTTTTTCGGTTCCTATTTTATGTTAATTCTAGGAAAAAATTTAAATTTCATTACACATTCTATTCCACATACTGGAGTTTATTTTCCGTTATTCAAGTTATTGAATATCAAGTTATTGAAGTAAATGAACAACAACACAACTGCACATCATCACATTATCTCTCTCTCTCTCACACACACACACGCACACACACACATATCTAACAGTTTTTCTTCAAGAAAATTAACATATATGAAATAAAAAGATTTTAATTTGATAATCAGTTGTGTCACAAGAGTTAGATACACCAAAGGAAGATTTTGATTTAGTATTCATTTGGGTAAATTATTTTCTAAGAAACATTCTTTATTTTTATGTTTAACTAATTTGAGTTAAAGAAAAGAGAGAAAAAGCCTGAGAATTTAATTTTCAAATTAAGGAGATGAAATAAAATGATTTTCATTTAAAGATCCCATGACATGGTACTTCTTGATGCTTTTATATGGCTCCTTAATGGTTCCCTAATACAGTGAACCCTCGCTGTATCGCGGTTCACTCTTCGCGGCCTCGCTGTTTCGCGGATTTTTTTTTCCAATTTTTTTTTTTTTTTTTTTTCAATTTTTTTTATAGTGTAACTTTTTTTTACAGTGTAACATTCTGTCCTGCGCCCTGATTAGCTAAGAGACTAGACCAGGACTAAACCAGGTCTAAAGCAGGTCTAAACCAGGACTAAACCAGGTCTAAACCAGGACTAAACCAGGTCTAGACCAGGGATGGTAGGGACAGAGTCTCAGATGTCCTTCACGAGAGCGCCTGGGTGACAGGAGGTGTGGCCTTTGTTTACTTGCACGAGCCATGGAAGCGACTGAGTGCGAGCCGGACAAATGGAAGAGCCAAGAATCAACATGGACGGGCCTGGCGCCTGGCCGCGCGGCGTCCGGGGGAGCCGCAGCGGGGAGAGCCACATTCGAGGGAGCCCGCAGCGGGGGGAGGACACTCGAGCGCACAGAGGAGACAGTGGCTCTTCCCCGTCACGCTGAGAGAACGAACCCGACCCCGTCCTAGAGAACTGTGGAGTATTGGCGACGCATTGATAGCGGTCTGATTTTGGAGCCGGGGTGAAATGCAACCAACTCTTGTGAGCGCAGGTTGGTCTTACCTGGTCTTGTGGTGAGGACTGGTGCTCAGAGGCGTCTGTTAGTGGTTCGGCACTGTTAGCAGTGGCTTGAGTCTTGCCCAAAATGATATCCAGGTCGCTTTCCACTCGACTTTCGCACATGGCATGGATATGTGGTACCAAAACAAACACACGTGTCCGCGCGCACGTGTCCGCGCACACGTGTCCGCGTGTCACGTGCCCCCCCCCACTATTAATATATTTTAATGAAAATCTACAAAAGTTTGAGTGTTTAAACAAGAGAAAAATGTTAATACCAGTCCCAGAAAGGTGTATAATGTGTCTGGTGAAGCGTTTTCAGCCTTAAAACATGTAGAATAATTGTAAAATATAAAATTGTCCTACTTCGCGGATTTCACTTATTGCGGGCTATTTCTGGAACCTAACCCCCGCGATAAACGAGGGTTCACTGTACTGTAAATGAATCCTTCTTCAAAATCAACACTCAGTGCATGAGAAACAGAGATAAGATGAGAAAGAGTCATAAATATCTCTCTCAAACTCTTTATTCTGGGCGTTGTTGCTTGAATGCAAATGAGGAGAAAAGTGATGGCCAATAGTAGAGGGTGGGGGCGTGGCCAAACTCTCCGCTCAGAGCTCAGAGCCCACAGCTGATCCATTTCCTTGTTTTTGCACGGGGGAGAGATTTGAAGCGTTCCATTGAAAAATAAACACATTTCCACAGAAAATAAAATTAAACCACTGCTGTTCAAAGGTCCAGAGGCTCAGATAAAGGACTTCTGAGCCTAGAAACACTCGGACGTGCCTCCAGGCAAATAAAAAAACGCATTTCGCATTGCCTAGCGCATTCACAGTCCAAACTCTCTGGGCGTGATTTACAGAGACGCTGAGTACAGACAGACGGGGGTGGAACTGCATTTGCATTTCTTTTTTCGATCTGACGTCAATAAGGTGCCTTGTTAAAAATCGCCCGTTTGAGCTCCGATTTTTTGTAACGCAGAAAAGGATCGCAAATGCTCAGTTTAGACATTTCACAAATTTTAACCATGGGGGGGGGGCTAAACAGGGTAGGGGAGCTCACATTAATGTTCAAAAACCTCAAAGTGAAAAATTCATGCCATGGGACCTTCCGTTGTGTCACGTTCTTCTTTTGGAGAATTATCAACACGTATGAGTGAGGGGGTACTCGAGGTATGACAGAAGGGCTCAGGGGGTACACAAGACAAAAAAGGTTGGGAAACACTGCCATAAACAATAGTTACTTGCTAATATCCTACAGTACCGTTAACATACATAGTTAAACTTGCAACAACCTAGCTAGCTCCTACCTTAACAAACAAAGCAGATTAACGGAATTCGCAGAACAAACGTACCCGATGAAATATCAGACACAGCGCTGTGCTCAGTACTTTCCGAGTGTGGTCGTAAAACGTCCTGTAGCTCTTGTCAGATATGCTGCACCGCGCAGTATTAGCGTCGGTCTTGCGAAAGTATTACCACGCTTTCGACTTTGGCATTTTTGTACGGTTTGACGACTCCGCAGCCAAGCTAATTGATTAGCTAACTTATTAGCCCCCTACAAGTGAGCAAGGGGCGTGACCACACTGTGTTTTTCATACACGTGGACGTTTGAGCCAATCTCAGGTGGCATTATCAGGCCATAAGCACGCAGGCACATATCTGAGCCACACGTGATTAACCTCTGGGTATCGAAACGTGGAACCGAAAGACGAGGCATATTTCGATACCCAGAAGAACCTAAGCATTTCAGTCGGTGCCATGGAGGAACCGAATTTCGATGCCCAGCCCTAGCCATGTCATATCATATTAATATAGCAATGTCTGTTGGAAAGTGAAATATAAAATTGGAATATCACAGTGTCATTTGCATCTGTTCTGCTACTTGGGAGATGTTACTGTTTTGCTTGGCATGTTTCACAGTATGGCATTAAGTCTATTCAGCCTTTCTTTCATTAGAGATGATTTTACTGTTTGATGAGAAATACCTTTAAGCGCATGCATTCTTGTGTGAGCCTTTCCACCGAACTGATCTGTACCTTGGCCTGCTCGTCTTCATGGAGATAGATGCTATAAGATTAATGCCTTACTGTGAAACATTCCAGCCTGAACAGTTAAGAACATCTATATGGAGGCTGGCATGTGGCATCCCCTCTCCAAGAAAAGTTGCACAGCGCACCTTTAACTATAACTTAAATTGCCTAAAACAAGTTGGCATTAACAAGATGAAAACTGTGCTTTGTGCTTTATTTATATATTATACTGTGAAATATTATCTCAAATGTTCTCTTCAATATTGTGATACAAGTTTTAGGTAGGGCTGGGTAATATGGCAATCAAAATTGGATTGAATTTTACATTTCTTACTAAAAATACACTTTCTTCTTCCAAATTTTGAACTCTGCTCCAAACCACATTCTTTGACAGACACAAGATTGGAGGTAGACTTGATTTAAAAAGACACAAGCTGATCATTGACACTGAGTAATTCATAGGGGTGGGGTGAGACATGATACACTAGATAAGACGAGACACAAGATTTGGTCCACAAGAAAGAGATTTTGACATAATTTCTTAAAAATAAATGACGCATTCAAGGTCACGATTTTTGCCGCACATTTTTTTTTTAATTACATATTCTTCTTGTCTTTGTAGTATTACTTTTTGGAACTACAGCTTCTCAAGAAATGCAACTCTCCAGCACCTACACTGCCTGACAAAAGTATTTGGAAGATTGTGTATTTCTGAACTTCCATACGTATTGGTAATGACAACAAATCAATTTATTTATATATTAAAGCAAATTTCATCACGTGTAAAGGCATATTATTGCAAACATGTAACAATATCAAGTTAAATAGCTTTTTCATCAAAATAAAGCTTAATCACAGCTTTACAAATTCAAGGCATTCTCTCCAACAATTTTTCAAGATATCCGTCCTCTATAGTTTTCCACTCATCCTGAAGACATTTCCACAGGTGTTTAATGTTAGTCAGGTTCCTGGAGCGCACTTTAATATCCAAATAATCCCACACTTTTTCGATGGGCGACATAACCTGCAGTTGATGACGCTGTTCACACGTCTCCAAATGACCCTGACACAGTTTGGACGAGTGCTTTGGGTCATTATCTTGTTGGAACCAGAAGTTTCGTCCAGAGTTCAGAAATACACAATCGTCCTAATACTTTTGTCAGGCAGTGTAACTTTTTTTTTTTACCAGTCCAAATGTAAATGCATGGAAAAAAAATCTCAAGATCATTCCCACATTTTCTCATGAGCTCTTGTCCCATCCCTAGTAAGGAGCAATTAGACCTTAACAATTATTAGATCAGATTGCATGACCTAATTGCGATTTTGTTAGTAAAAATTATGACATCAGTGGCGACAATTACAAGTTAAGTTTGCTTTAGAAAATCCCAAGAACTAAGAGCTATACATGCAATAATAATATTTTCAATAGTGATTTTCGAACAGAACTCAAAGTCGCTTTATGCAGGATTAATGGAGTATTTAACCTTATACCCTATAGATTAAAACGTGATTGATGCATGACTTGTTCCTCCAATGGCTTACTGGAAATAAGACTTACAGCTATTTCATATTTCAGATCGAATCCGCAAATCCCAACAAAATGAATGGAAGACAATAAAATATAGAACAAGGCTTTGCTTCTTTGCCCTGACATAAATACAACATGTGCATCATTTAAAGCTCCAGGAAGTGGAGCTTTAAATTATGTCTTTATATCCTCAGTCACCTGATTCGTCCCAGGTGTTTCCATTACATTAACGCTTCAATCTACACATAAAAATCAGTCCGTTTTCCCTTTTGAACTGTATAGGAGAACCATATATGCACTCCCCAATGCAGAATAATTCATTTGATTCTATGATAAGCGATAATGGACACGGTAAGGTATAATTCATATATGGCCCAGTTCTTTGCGAGTATTCGATGGCTTCCACAAAGTGTCCCACCTCCCCCGGTTCCCCCCTCCTTCCCCTTTCCACCCCCTCCTCTCAAGGCTCAGGCGTCTGTTTGCGAAAGTCCTATTTATTATTTAAATCCCTCCATAATTCATCCAGTCGCCTCAATACACCATCCTCTGTGCAAATTAGCATGAGAGCGTGCATTGCCAAACAAGGAAAGTAAGCAAGAAAAGCTAAGGGAAGAGATTATAGAGATGGGAGTGTGTAGAGAGCGGAGACCTCTGCCAAGGCATCAAAGAGGTCTCGCAACTATTCTAAGCGATTATTACAATATCATACCAGCCCAAAACTGTCATCCATCTAGCTGCATACTTTTACATGTCCTTTTCCTATGGTAGTTTCTGATTTTATGTTCCACAGAATCTCTTAAATCCAGAATCAGTTTGTATTAAAATAAGTCTGTTAGGGCAGTGCAGGTGTGGACCCAAATAATAGACTCAAGGCAAAAAATGCAAAAAGTAACCAAGATTTATTGTCCCAAGAGGATAGGTGGTTTGTTGGAGAGGAGCCAGCAGCCGGAACACTAGTTTTCTACACGGGTGCTAGGAACAAAAAAGGTAATAAGTAAAATGATTACGAGGCAATCAAAAAATATAGCTGACTGCAAAATCACTGTCAAGTTGACGTAACAATCTGGCAGAGTCTGGCAGGAGAGCTGGCCTTTTGTAGCAGAGGCTTGATTGTAGATAGTGTGCATGTGCTCCCAGCAGACTTCACCCACACATCAAGCAGAGAAGACTCCAGTCACAGCCAGGGGTGTGACGAAGTCACTGTTATGGTGCTGTACCTGATTTTTACCATCTGAAAATGTGAAAAACTGAACTAGTTTGGTAAACAACCAACAACTAGCATGCTATAACACACTTCCTGATCCTTTTTTTTGCCTGATGAAGGCCTATGGCCGAAATGTTGCATGTCTTAATAAATTTCCCATTTTGCAAGTAAGACGGAGTGCGGGATTGTTTTCTCCTCATGTGTTCTGGGTCTGCTCCCTCGCCTCCAACGCACCCGTCTGAAGAGATTGAAGTGCGAAGTTCTCATTTTTGATCCTCTAACAATAAAATTCTACGCTATTATTGCAGTATCATACCAGTCTAGAACTGTGATGCATCTAGCGTCATCCGTTTGCTTGTCCTATTCCAATGGCAGTGTCTGATGTGATGTTCCACAAAATTTACTAAATTAAGAGTCAATTTGTCTCTGGCCTAAGAATTAAAAGAAATTACTGTTAAAGCTGCTGTTCCTGGTGTTTACCTTCTCAAAAATATGAAAAACTGAATCAGTTCATTTTAAATGGGTTGCAGTAGTCCAAAGTTATTCCTCACTAACTTTACTTATGCATTCCAAGCATCCTAATTATTCACCAGGGTGAGTTTATAAGTGCTTTTCCCCACTTTCAAAGGCTAACTGCAAAGCTAACAGCAACTAGCATGCTAACATATACTTCCTGATTCTCTGACAATAAAAAAGTTGGTAATTAGATGCTGTAGACAACAGACATTTAGACCTCAAAAGCTGCTTATAGAATATGCGCATGATTGCCCTGATGTCCTTTTTATAGCTTATGTTTTTTTCACAGAAATAAATGTAGCTATAGTAATAGTGTTTAACTGAAAATGCATATTCTCCTCTGATACTGTGTTGGGATGAATACTTTCCACTGAGCAACATTTGCTTTTCTTGGTACTCTATTAGTGATGAACTGAAGTAAGAAAATAGTACTATCTTCCCTCGCAAAAACAGCAGACCCTTGGTTGATTTGACACAAAAACACAGTGTTGCAAATTCAACTTTCTTGAGTATATTTGAGCAGTTTTAACAAGTTATTTTTATAGCTATTAACGTTAAACAATGCAAAGAAAGATTCCAAAGCGACATTGCTTCTTCTTGTGCAGTTCTGTTTGATTTGATTGCGTGTGACATATTGAGTCTAATTTGTAGCCTACAGAAGCAAACAGCTGTGGCCTATTTCGTGATGTTGTGGGTGATGTCAGTGCCCCTGCCCCGCTCTGGGCGCTCGACGTGGGCATGTCAGGAGAGGTTTGCCCAGCTCGTCCTGAGGTGGGCCGGGGTCCGCCAGCTTTCACATTAATGTGATAAGTCAAGCGGCAATGTTAACATGCTGCTCTGGAGATGCCTAATAAGCATTGTTAAATATATGCTACTGCCACATCCCACATCCGTTTGTGCACTGCTAATATGCTGGGATTTGTTTTAGGGCTATTTAAATGACAAATGGTGCAACGAGAGAATGGGCTCTTCTTCAAATGCTTGTAGAGTCGGAAATATTCAACTCGCAATTGTTTCTATATTGTAGAAAGACCTATGCCATATCCAGTTAACAAAGAGTGATCTGTTTAAGTTAATTAGCATTTAAATAAGTGTGGTTTACATTCATATTTATAATGTATCTCATAATATAACAAAGCAGATAGTACATAATTTTCACAATTTAAAAAACATTTCCCTTGACTTTTCCAGGTCACTACCCATTTGTTCTTTAGTGTGCAGTTATTTGCATGCTTAATTTAGCATCACTTGAGCCAGATGCCCTTCCAACACAACCTTGGGACAAATGAACACTGTTTTGTGACCTTTAGAAGCTGGATTTCATAATTCTTGACTACAAATAATTTAAATAATTCATTCTATATACAAAAATCTACATAACCATATTTGCTCTCCACTTTGAATGTTAAGACATAATTTGTGCCGTTACAGCCACTTAAAGGGCCACTGTGTAACTTTTTTGTGGAGTCCGTCAAATGCTTTTCTTCATGGAGATGTTATTGCTTTGTCTGGAATGTTTCACAGTATGGCATTAAACCTTTCTATCTTCAAGGAGACCAAACTAGACCAAGTTACAGGTCAGATCTGTGAAGAGGCAACCCACTCAAAGTCAGAATGCCTGTTTCTCTGGATATTGTTGAGCTATAAAACCACCTACAATTGAATAAATGTAAGTTTAGAGCTGTTTAATGTCATACTGTGGAACATTCCAGTAATTTTAACCTAAATGTAAGCATGTATGCATTTTAGGTGCACACACTGCCCTCTGACTGTCCTATTTGATCTTCTATACAGCAAACTTACAAAAGTGCTTGTAAATCTTAGGCATTTGGGCCATGTCACCAATGTTGACATGCATATAAAACTCAATTTTCAAAAAGGCAACACTTCCTTCTGAACAATTGTACCAGCTGCATGTTAGCATGATAAATGTTCTGGCTAATCAGCTAAGAGGCTGTCAAAGTAGCCCCAGAGTGAATACTGCATATGAGAAGGTGAATTATATATTTGCAAATACAGCAAATGAGGATTGTGCTGAAGCCTTTTTGGTTATTAAATGGTAGCCCTATTTCAGTTATTTGGGTTGTGGTAACACACTTTTCAAATTAGGTGGTGGTGGAGCGGCTTGTCTCCTCGTATGTGTTAATGCTCTGCCTGGCATAAAACTTGTTCATCTTGCATTTATTTAATTACATGTGTTTTTATTGCCCAAATATACCTTAAAGGTCCCATGGCATGAAATTTTCACTTTCTGAGGTTTTTGAACGTTAATGTGAGCTCCCCCCCCCCCACTGAGCGTTTGCGATCCTTTTCTGCATTTGAAAAAAAGACAGCCCAAACGGGCGATTCTGAACAAGGGGGGGGGGGGGGGGGGGGTTCAAATGCAGTGGAAATACGCCCAGAGAGTTTGGACCACAAACGAGCTATGCAATGCGAGATGCATTTTTTTATTTGCCTGGAGGCACGTGAGAGTGTTTCCAGGCTTGGATGTCCTTTATCCGAGCCTTCGAACCTCTGAAACAGCAGTGGTTTAATTTTATTTTCTGTGGAAATGTGTTTATTTTTCAATGGAAATCGTCTCATCTCTTCCTCCGCGCTTAAACGCTGAAGTGGGGCCAGCGCACACTGCAACGCTAAAGAGGAAAGAGCGGAGAGTTTGGCCACACCCCCACCCGCTGCACTGGCCTGTCTCTGTCCTCCTAATTTGCATTCAAGCAACTACGCCCAGAATAAAGTGTTTGAGAGAGATATTTTTGACTCTGACTGTGTTCATGAGGCTTTCTCATGCACGGAGTCTTGATTTTGAAGAAGGATTCATTTACAGTATTAGGGAACCATTAAGGCACCATATAAAAGCATCAAGAAGTACCATGTCATGGGATCCTTAAAAAACATGCATTCACCTCTCCGCTGATCTGGCCTTTGACCAAATAGCGGACCCTTACATAGTTACATAGTGTACCTTTTAAAATATCAGTAACAATGCAGATTTTTTTATTATGTCAATAAATACATTCTCATTAATTAGGGTGACAGTAGTCTTGCCTTGAAGATAGACCAGAATCAGCTATTGAATATTTGCTAAAATCCATATATTTTTTCAGACAATTTCAAAACCTTGGCTATGGGAGAAGCTACTTATTGTCAGCATCTTTGTCACCTTTTCTTTCTGAAATTTTTCTTTCCCTTAAACCTAACTTTGCATAACCTAAAGTTCCAGGTCAGTCCCTCTTCCACAGAATGCAGGCCCACAGAGAGTCAGTCCCATGCAGAGGCAGGTCTCGGCTTGTCTGTCCGAGTGTCCCGACTGAACATATAGACACAACATGAGCCGCAAACATCACACACTCACATTCCTGCCCTCTGCTCAGGTTCAAGCGGCAAGGAAAGATATGGACGCTAAATAGAAGCTTTCCTTTGATTTTTAAAGAAGAGGTATTATGCAAACTCTACTTTTACTAAACTCTACTCTACTTTTTGGAGCTTTCTACCATGCTATAACATTCCCTCATCAAGAACATGCGTGAAGAGGTTTCATATGTCATCCATGCAACATGCTACAACTTCACAAAACTGATACAGTGTGCAGTAGTTTCATTAGCAGGATGCATGGCCATTGTAATGTAATGACACTCTGAAGGGGGAGTAACTCTTAGGATAAAAATTAAATTGCTATGTGCTGTTGCATTCTAATTATAAAGCATTTTTATGTTTCGGAACCAGGAAGTAATGCTTGAGCGCTGTTAACTTGCTAGTTGTTGTTAGCGTGGCCTCTGAAACTTGTGAAAAGCTTGCGTAAACTCATTGCGGTGAATAATTAGGATGTGAGGAATGCGTTAGGAAAGTGAGGAATAACTTTGAGCCACTGCAAACCATTTAAAAAGAACCTTTATGAACCTGGCTTGCTCTTTGAATAAAGAAGCAAGTTTGAGTAAAATATGTCTTGCATCATAGTTGCTGGTTCGGGTGTAGTCTGTTTGTAAGCTATGTTTAGGTGTATTTGGTAGGGCTGTGCATAGCTATGGAAATGAGGCAAGCAATCAAAAGATGGATTTGAACTCTAGGTCACTGAGCCACACATACTCAGAATAAGGGTATATAATTCTGACGAGTTGCCCATCTCTTTATCTGTGGATTTTCAACACAGAGAACTTGCACCCCTATTGTAGCCAGTCTACCCAAGAATTTAAACCAGCAACCTCTTTTTCTTAAACTAACTGTTTAAGAAATGGTTAAGTAAGCGCTCGTCAACCAGAGAGTAACCTGGAGTAACCAATCGGTTACTGCGAATGCGATTCCAGCTCTGATAGATGAACTATATTGTAGTGTCCTTGGGCAAGACACTTAACCCTTCTTACCTTCTGTGTCTGCATACACGTGTGTATGTGTGTGTTTCCTTGGTAGAAAAGTGCTCATATGTCATGTGATTGGCAGTGACAGGAATGGCATCTGGAATAATAAAATTTTATATATATATATATAAGAAATACTGCAGCTGGTTGAATGGGGAGCAAACTGGAAATAATGAGGAAATTGAAATTAGTTATTCCTACCTCATCCCTTTTCAATATCATCACTAATACTTAAATAAATACACATTTGCACGCATAAATACCTGTACCCACTTATTTGAAACTATTACTGCAAGTGCATTTCTCACATATTTGAGTGTGCCCCAGACAGGCAGGTATGTACAGTGTGATTAGACCAATGACACGCACAGGATGTAGGCTACAGCGCCAAGTCGCATTGCTTTCCTTGGTTATAACTTCAATAGCAAGCACGTGCCATGTACTTTGGTTTCACGTTGGTATTGCAAGTACTAATCCCCGTTGAAGTTTGCTGGTATCCACTCGAAAATATAATGCAAGTTTCTCATCTATAGGTTGTAATATCAACTTCAAAGCTGCCGCATTATATTGTAAGCACATTTGAATTTTTTTTTTCTTTTTTTTTTTTTTTTTGTGGCAGTGGTAGCCGTTTGAAGCCGTTTCCAATTGCTCTTTTAATACCACATCATAGGAATTACCATAAGCACAAGGCTGGCTGTAATTAAAAGTGCAGTGGATGTCGAGAGAAGCTGGCAGGCCAAAGAACGGGCCGAGAAATCCTACATTTTAAACATGAGAAGCAGTAAAGAAACGCGCTCTTTTATAGCTCAGATGTCTTTGGTACGAGCGTCACTTTGAGGAGATATTATGTAATGATTCAGAGAGCAGAACAGCTCGGGACTGCATAATGAGCTCCTGCAGCATAGACCAGGATCAGCTACGGTTAAGTAATGTATAACTAATATGGGTGACCTTTACTGTCAGTTTGTGTTAAAAGTTGAAGGACGAACATACTTATGAATTAGATTGTAGATTGTAGATAGCGGTTTAAAGGTCCTGTATTGCGCTATATTGACTCTTGTGAGCTTTTAGTCATGTTATAATATTCTTACCTCCTCAGAAACATACCTGGAGTTGTTTTGTTTCATTCACACAATTGAGTAATCCTACATTATTAGTCTATGTCTCCACCTTGTGATCTCATGAAGCAGTAATTTTCTATTAACAGTTAACTTTTACCTTTTGTTCATCAGAGATTAGCAATTTCAGGGATTAAATTAAGCAAGTGTTTCTAGTGAAGGTGTGAGGAGTATAAAAACATAGTGGGGCACTCGCTGTAGTATCATCACAAAATGGAGTGTTTTCATTTTTAGAGAAGAACTTTGCCTGGATATGCAGGGTTTTTTTTAACCTGGCCAGCCAAATGATATCTCTCTGTATTTGCTATACAGCGCGATACCATTTGGACACCCTCGCTCCACCCTCGCTCCCCCGGTTAACAATGGACTCCGCGATTCTGATTCGTTCAAAGATGGTGACGTCAGTGCACCCGCCTTTGCCCGCAACGTCCCTTCCATTCAGCTGTAAAATTGGTCTTAAATGACCTAAAACACATCGATTCCTTAAAACCACAGCAGCTGACAGCTCTAGAGGCCTTTCCTTTCAAAAAAGATGTTTTTGCATTGCTTCCTACCGGCTTGGTTCACGTCGCTGTCCGTTAACTGTTCTCTGATTGGTTCACTTAGCTGTCTGTCTAAGCGCAACGGCAGCGCATTCTGGACCAAGCGTTACCAGACTCGCCGCTGGTACAGCGATGAGTCATGGATTCTTCCAGGCAAGGTTTTTTTGTGTGTTAAACATGTGTGTGTGAATGACATAAAACACAACTCCAGGTGTGTTTTGATGAGGAAACAACATTATAACATAGATCATAAAATAGCGTAATATAGGCCCTTTAAATGTACATTATGTAGCTTTTCTGGTGGAGGGTTCACCAGCAGCTTATCTGCATGGAGATGTTATTGCTTTTTATGGAATCTTCCACAGTATGGCATTAAACTTATCAAGCTCCATGGAGACAAGCACATGAAGCCTCCGGCTAGAGAAAGGTTGCAATTCCCAAATCACAAAGGTTGTAATTATTTGACAATATAATGCAAATTTG
The DNA here is from genome assembly GCA_036785185.1 of Paratrypauchen microcephalus. Classification (NCBI taxonomy): domain Eukaryota; kingdom Metazoa; phylum Chordata; class Actinopteri; order Gobiiformes; family Gobiidae; genus Paratrypauchen; species Paratrypauchen microcephalus. The sequence goes on along the minus strand of JAVJIX010000223.1, from coordinate 533,447 downwards.
AACTACCTGGTTCTCTGGAGGTCTTATCTGCTTACCATGTGGTTGGAAACTATATAATCAAATGCATGCTATAGTAGATGTATAGCTGTTTGTAATTATTTTCTATGACCCCCCCCCTAGGAAGAAGAAAAAATTTCACGCCCCCCTCCCTGTGCACGACTATTAATAGTATTATTTGTCTAGAAAATTATTAGTACACCTCTGCATAACAATGTATCCTTTTATTAACATTAAAAACAAAAAAAGAAAGAAACTTCCAACAAACACTGCACTCTTTTTTTTGCACTGAGGACTCAAATATTAATGTGCTTTTAATGCAGCTTTGTGCACATTTGTTTACGTTTTACAGAAACGAAACTTAAAAACCACATGGTCCATTTGCATAAACTCAAAGCTCAGTGGAATATAACGTGTTTTTTCTGTGACAGAGGATGTTCTGCTGATGGCAAGTCTGTTCTGTGCGTATATCGCGTATTTAAGGTCGCCGAACCCTGCCCCAGAGCGACAACGAGAGCGCTACTGCCAACTACTGTTGTTGATGTGCAATTACACTTTCGTTCTAGTACAGTATGGCAAAAAAGCATGTTTCCCAGGGTCACACGCGCCCCCCCTGGCATCACACCGCGCCCCCCCAGGGGGGCCCGCCCCACTATTTGAGAAGCACTGGTCTAAGCCCTCTTGACTTGAGTGATTGGGTCACTTTTATAAACTTTTTTCAAACATTACTATCATATCTTCACAAATACAGTCTTAACATAGCAGTGCAAATGCTCTAACTAAACTGCTCTATTACCAAAGGCATCTTAATCCATCTCCGTCATTGCCAACTGCCCTTCTCTTTGTCATGTTTTGGCTCTTTTCCATTTGGCTCAGAACCTGTCCAGGAGTCCCCAGCACTCACCTCTGTCTGTCACCCCGGCCCCAGTGCCCCGTGCCTGGATCATTGCCCGCCTGATTAGAGGTCTGCCCTGGGCGTAATGACAGAATCCTGTTCCTGTCGGCTCCTGCAGCTCACAGTGGGCTAATAGCCACGTTAGCCCACGCAGCATGTCATTAGGTCTCCAGCCGTAGCCCATTTCGAGGCTAAATCACAGGGCAGGCGGGCCGGAGATCACAGCCACACCGATGAAGCGCGCAGGCTGCTTGGATACGCCCACTCCTCCACTCTTTGGGGCTTAATAAAGACTTAAACATGGTGCATTAACATAAGGGAATTAATGCAACACAATGAGGTCATGTTGACTTAAAGTAGTAGTATAAGTTTTTGTCTTCATGTCACTATTCAGAGATATTGTGCAGTTTTTACAGTTGAATTTGGGGGATAAACTGGAGACATGGCAAAATGAGTGGTTAGGTTTTATCTTGCATTATCCACTTGGTTGTGTTTCACTAGCTAGGCCTGTCACGATAATTACTATATCGACTTATCTTTCAGTATTTTTTATTCTTCTTTTTTAAATATTTTTTTTTTATTAGAGCTGGGAATCGCAGGGTCTCTCACAATTTAATACACAATACATGGCTTACAGTATGATATTATCACGATATGGTGATACATGCGATAATATATATTTGTGATATGTTGGTGTTTTTTTAAGAACCAGATACATTTTAGAGACAATATTTCTTTGTTAAACCACTGCCTGTGCAAATTAGTATGAAGTACATCTATTTTACTCAAAACAAAACAGTGAATATGTCAAGTGTAGTGTGGTCACCAAAAAATTGCTAAAAGATACCAACAATAACAATACTGTATCACCAAATTTAATATCACGATATATCAATATTTCACCCCTAATTCTGATACCACCATTCAGAGACATGTTTGTTTTTTGTTTTTGTTTTGGGTAGGTTTTATCTTGCATTATTATTTGGTTGTGTTTTACCGCATCTTATCATTCAATACATAAAAGATGGAACTATACTTTCTGGGGGTCATATATATAATGAAAAAAAAAAAAAAAAAAAAAAAAAATAATAATAATAATAATAATAATAACAGTAATAATAATAATAATAACAGTAATAATAAAAATAATAACAACAGTAATAATAATAATAATAACAGTAATAATAATATAATTGTTATTATTATTATTATTATTTTTTTATTTTTTATTATTATTATTATTATTTACTTATTTATTTTTATTATTATTATTTTTTTTTTAGATTTGAGCCGTAAAAAGGTGATGCAGATGCAAAGTGTTTCACTCTATTTATTTACTTTTGTTGTTGTTGTTTTTTTTTTTACAATATTGTAGCTTTAGAATAATTTTTGTGGTTTAAATCTCTTGATATATGGCATCAGTGGCATAATTTAGTTTCAGTATTATCTTTTATCATCTATATTTACTTTAGCAATATATCACACTTTAAAATGTATTATTGTGACCGGCCTATTATCAGCAGCTCATTGAGTAACCTATTAGTGAATGGAGTATAAGAAGTGTCTGTTTTAAAGGAGCAGCCCCACATCTTAGTCCCACTTCCCGGGTTTACATGCATTTTGATAGTCTTGTTGAAATTGCAGTTCCGGTTTTAGTAGCATTAGGATTTAAAGGTCCCATATTATGCAAAATTGACTCTTGTGAGCTTATAGTTATGTTATAATGTTGTTGCCTCCAAAACATAACTGGAGTTCTGTTTTGTTTCATTCAAACGTTTCAGTAATCCAGCATTATTAGTCTGTCTACATCTCCAAAGCTCAAAATGCTCTGTTACACCTTGTGATGTCATAGAGCAATAGTTTCCAAGTTAACGGCTACCTTTTACCTTTTGTTTAGTAGAGATTGGCATTTCCAGGGCTGAAATTATCCAAGTGATTCTAATAAAAGTGTATGGAGTTTAAAAAATGCGTAATATGGGCCCTTTAAACAGTGAATACGTGACCAGGGACCCTCTTTCCGATCTTGAACTAGAATCTTGCTCACAAATACTTAGCTAGAGTTCAAATGTGCATGTTTTAGGTTCATAAGAGTACCTGGAGGAAATGGGCAGTTATACTACGCTGTTACATTGACATTCTTTTAAACTTTAAAGGGATATGCCACCCCCAGGTCAAATTTGGGCATCTCCCCACAGTCCAGAGACTAAAATAAGTGGTGGAAAGCGTTTTCCTGCTCACCCAGCCATTGTCCGAGTCTGTCGCCACTGACCGACGCGGTATCTGGTGCTCCTCCGCCTTAGACTGAAGTCTAACTTCGCCAAAGAAAGATTTCGGCCAAAAGGAATTAATTTGCTCAATGCGTTTCCCAATTACTTTCTGTGTAGTGCGCATTCATATCGAGTGCAAATAAATGTGCAAATCAACACGGAGAGCTTGCCTTGGTCATTTTGGGTGGGAACTATTTTCCAGTGCGTAAGAATACAGCCGTATCACGCACCACGTTGTGCAACAGGGGAACTCCCTTCCCGGTGCGTAACTGGGATTCCCCTGGCAGCGTGCTGCGTGATACGGCTGTATTCTTACGCACTGGAAAATAGTTCCCACCCAAAATGACCAAGGCAAGCTCTCCGTGTTGATTTGCACATTTATTTGCACTCGATATGAATGCGCACTACACACAAAGTAATTGGGAAACGCATCGAGCAAATTAATTCCTTTTGGCCGAAATCTTTCTCTGGCGACGTTAGACTCCAGTCTAAGGCGGAGGAGCACCAGATACCAAGGCGGTCAGTGGCGACAGACTCGGACAATGGCTGGGTGAGCAGGAAAACGCTTTCCACCACTTATTTTAGGCTTAATGCTCAATTCCGATTTTTTTGTGAAATCCGATGTTTTTGCGAGGCCGTTCACATTTCCAGTTAAATGCGAATTGTATGTGATCTCCAGTGTGAACGCTAAACTCCCCAAAAGTGTCCCGCATGCGCCTTGGAGGACACGATGACGTCACACGCAGCGAACGCGCTCAATGTTTACGGAAGTAGCCTAAAGTTGCTTTCGTACCGGAGCCAAAACATGTACAGCTTATTTGTTTTAAGGAGGAGACGGAGAAGGACGAGGTTTTTGGCCACAGCGTTTTGCGGGGCAGTGGCAGCAACGTCTGCAGAAAGGAACATGTGGGTGCGGAGTCACAGGCAGGAGGGGTGAGATTGCTCCGTGCTTCGCCGCTTCAATGATACGAGTTTATATACTATTTTCGCATGATGAGAAGAACGTTTGTGCACATTTGTGAACGCCTCCTTGTACCACTCTCATTGGAGGAAACACACTCAGGTCGGATGAATGCGACCTGGCCGTTCAGACTGCAGTCGCATGTCAAAAGATCGGATATGTATCGGATTTAGGACCACATATCCAAGTGGCCTGGATCGCATTTGAAAAAATCGGATCTGTGTCGTTCACACTGTCATTAGAAGATCAGATACAGGTCGCATAGAGGCAAAAAAATCGGATTTGGGTCGTTTCAGGCTGCAGTGTGAACGTAGCCTTAGTCTCTGGACTGTGGGGAGATGCCCAAATTTGACCTGGGGGTGGCATATCCCTTTAAAGGGAAGTCTGCAATTTTGACATCTGTTGTTATGTTATGCCTTGTTATCAGGGCTTTCATTCGTGCAAGGGTATTTTCCCCAAGATGCAATAATTTGGAAATATATTGCAATTTAACATGACATAAACTCAAACACTGTAAAATTGAACAGTTGTATAGTTACACCTTTAATATGCACTGACTTTAAAGTTTCTGTATTACAGGGGGTCCTCAGGTTACGATGGTCTCGACTTACGACGTTTCGTGGTTACGAACGCGCCCCCATTTAAAAGAATTAATAATATTTGTTGTGGTTGTAGGGAGAAGAAGACAGCCTCGTGTGCGTGCCCAATGTGGGCGGAAGTACCTGATGTGGGCTCTGATCTGCTCCTATGAAAGCAGCAGTGATAACCAAGCAGCGTAGTGGTCTAATTATTGAGATGGAAAGGTTATTGGTGCTTTGGTTGGAAGATTAAAGTCAAAATCCGACTTACGACGAAATTCGGGTTACGACGCGTCTTAAGAACGGATCAAGAGAGATAACGAGTTACTGAGCTACTGACCAGAGAGGAAAGGGTTACATGATGTAACGCTATGGTCTTTCTCGCAAGTGGGTTCGCATCTCGTGTTCACATTCCAGAGTAGCGCCCTCTAGAGATTAGTTACAATTAATGCATTTTGTTCGGCCAACGTCTTGATCGACAATTAATTGTAAGTCGATTAATTGTTGACATCCCTAATTCACACATTTGTGTAATTTTGAACTATTAGTTTGTCTACATCTCTAAAGCTCAAAATGCTTTGTTCTACCTTGTGATGTAATGTAGTGGTAGTTCAAGTTTTCATTTTTCCTTTAGTTCAGTAGACATTGACAATTCCTGGAATGAAATTCTGCAAATGATTCTTGTGAAGGTGTGCGGAGTTTAAAGTAAAAACACAATCCAGGTCTGTTGAGGAAACAACATTATAACAGATCAGAAAAAGGCGTAACATGGGCCCTTTAAAAAGCTGTATTATTGACTTGACAGGAGTACAGCAACACAAATAGGCAAACACACATAACACTCGTATCAGAATCATAATTTCAAACCCGCTGCTCATCGGTGACAGTGATTGGATGTTGCACGGTTATCACTCAGATGATTAGCGGTGCATCATAGCATCTATCATAGCTCGAGCTAATCTGCTTTGATTATTAGCCGCTAAGCTTCGCCTGCATGCTGGGCCTGTCAAGTAGGCAACGGACAGAAGTGAGTCTGCCCCCGTGTTGGTATTCATCTATCCGTAAGCACTTGTCAGACTGATAATTACATCTCGCGTGCAGTCACTATCGCCACTTCAGGACCAGGGCGAGTGGTGCTCCAGTCCAGTGACGCGAGAACGCAAACACGAGAACGATTTAGTCCCAATTAAGTCCTTACGTTTAAAGGGCTCATATTACACTATTTTCTTATGTTTCTTCCTGGAGTTGTGTTTTGTTTCATTCACAGGTTTAACTCACACATCCTGCATATTTAGGCGTTTAGGAGTTCTTATCTCAAACAGAAAACACCGATGTCATGTGGTAATACTCCAAACACCTTCACTAGAATCCTTTGGATAATGTCAGCTCTGGAAATGCCGATCTTTACTGAACAAAAGGTAAAAGGTAGCTGTTAACTTAAACTACCACTACATGACATCACCAAGTGGAACAGTGTCTACATCCCCCAAGATCAAAATACTGACATATAATAAAGGGTTACTCAAATGTGTGAACGAAACAAACCACAACTCCAGGTATGTTGGTGATGACGTAACAACTAGGGATGCAAATGATCGATTAATTCATTAATCTATAGTTGATTGACCTTATTGATCGACTTACGATTAATTGATAAACAGCGTTTTTTCACCTGAATTTTAGTGTTTCAATAGGGTCTTTAAGAATATAAGCTATAGTATACATAACACTGAGTCAAAAATATATCATATTATTATTATATTGTATATTCCTCAACTAATTATTCCTTAGTAAAAAGCAGACAAATGTATTGATGCTGAATAACATAATACATTCTTTATTGAAAATAAATTGAGGACTGGCTCAGTTGTTGCACTTGCAGCATGGAAATCTTGAAATTAAAAGGAACAGAAGAAATTAAATAACAGAATGTTATTTAGTCTACATATTATGATGAAACCAGTGAATCCAGGCTATTTTAGGACATTCTCAACATTTATTTTGAACTAAGGCATCAACAATATTTCTCTCCCTTAATCTGTGAAGTGTTACAGTACAAAATATAAATTTCACAGGGCCCCTGGACACAGCATAAAACATTACAGGGCCTCAAACCAGAACAATCAAGAAATTATAAAAGCATGTTAGTTACATGCTTTTATAATTTCAAAAATATATGGTTCTAGGTCCAGCTCTACTGTGAGTTGTATGACAACATCCAGAGAGGAAAGGGTTACATGATGTAACGCTATGGTCTTTCTCACGAGTGGGTTCGCATCTCGTGTTCACATTCCAGAGTAGCGCCCTCTAGCAATGAGTTACAATTAATGCATTTTGTTCGGCCAACGTCTTGATTGACAATTGATTGTAAGTCGATTCATTGTTGACATCCCTAGTAACAACATTATAACATGGACAAAAGCTCACAAGAGTCAGTTTTATGAAATAGGACCTTTAAATGCTTACCTCATCATATTGTCGCTAATGTCTTTTCTGGGGCTTTGGTTGATCTGTTTTTTACAGAGGCAACCTCAAAATTGAATAAATGTAAGGCAGAGAGGTTTAATGTCATACTGTGGAACATTCGAAGCAAAGCAATGACATATCCATAGATACAATCAGGCGACGGACCCAACGGAAAAGTTACATAATGCGGCTTTAAGCGTCCACTATCGCATATAGTCCAAATGCGTTGCACTTTCCCCAAATCAGCATGTCTTTAATTGAATCAGACAAAGTGCTAACAGCTTGAAATACTGAGCCTAAACTGAGCCGGATTACTTTCAGGTGTGCCGTAAAGCTGGACCCAGAGGGATACCAGCTCTGGCCCCTCAGCTTCCCACCCCGAACTCTAGTTATGTATGTTACCATTTCCAAATCCTCCAATTAAACACGCTCACGTTTCATACAGCAATGTCAAATATACAAGCCTCTTAAAGAAATCTCACAAGTGGAATACATTAACGGCTGGCATGACGCGAGCCATAACCGAATCATTGTACCCCACTCCTTTGCACAATAAAAAAACTTCCACGCATTTTCACCGGGTATTGGTCACAGCGGGCTTCTTTTAATACCAACCACAACTGGCCCCCGAGGCGAAAATGTCATGAGAAATAATCCCGAGAACTATATATGTAACAAATTTTCATGGCTCGCGGGTTGTATAAGTAGATAAGAAGCTGTGGATTTGTTTTGATCCACGTGAATCTCTAGGTTGATGGCGGAGTCAGGGGCGGAAAGCTAATTACGATCATCTTTTTTCCCCCTTGTAACCTTTCGACACAGATTCGCCCAACTTTGCCCTTATAGCGGGGTGTGTTGTGTAAGTAAAAGAAAGAGAAAAAACAACGTGAATAACATTGGTATTTGCACGGCGAGGGCTAACTAGAGCAAGAGAATAGCGCTGTTCGGCAAGGTTCACGGCTGTTATACCAGCGGGCCGTGAGCGTGAAACGAGCTAATGCCTTCTGACAGTTTTGGAGCAAGAAGAGGAGGGCCGGACAGTGACGGAGCAGAGCCAGGGATGGAGGGAGCGCTCGGATGGGAGGAGGAGGAGGAGGAGGAGGAGGAGGAGGAGGAGAAAGATCGGTGGAGGGGGGAGGTGAGGTTGGGGTGGAGTGATATGAAGAATTGCACGGATGATATGGACAAAGCAAAGAGCGAGGGGAAGGACTAAAGAGGCTGCGATACTGTAGTCGTCTTTGTTCGTAGAAAAAAGAAAATGGCCTCCGAAGTTGAAGTTGTTGACGCGTTCCCGGGGAGCGACAAGTGCCGTTGAGTTCGGGAGCGCGTCGGGAGTAGAAGAGGGGGAAGAGTGTAGGTCCAAGTGGGAGGTGAAGGGTCAGTCATGGTCAAGACGAAGGAGATAGCGCGTCAGTAGGTATCGGAGGGAGAAGCTCAGTCGGACTCCCTGCAGTGTTCACACGGCTGCCATTTTGAAAATCTGAAAGACCACACCGAAACATTTCTCCAGATCAACTCCAAAGCAACTAAAATGTCATTGTGTGTAAATTTTTATTTTGGAATATATATATATATATATATATATATTAATGATTAAATTTTGATAACGTCGACAAAAGACATAAATGGTTAATGCAAACGCTACACTACAGTGGTGGTTTATAACTGAATAAATAGGTGTTAAAATGTGTATTTATTTGTAGGTAAAGCTACAAATTGAAAAAGAAAGAAAAGAAAAGTGAAAATAGTAAAAAAAAAAAAAAAAAAAAAAGCATTTAAACTCACAATGCTTTTGCTTTCATGTGTATTACAACTTTGCAAATTCCAGGCTAATAAAGCTTTGAACGTTTGTACAACTAATTTATGTTCTTGTAATTCATTATAGCCATTTTCTATAATATATTTTTAATACATGCAGTTACATATTATAACTTTTTTTGTGTTCTCAAAGTTGCCAATCATCATAAAGCAAACTTTCAGTAAAACAAAGTAGATTGAGCTAATGCTTTAAAAGCCTTATCCTGGTTGGCACATTAATACAAACATTAACATTAATACCCAAATGTCAATTAAACAAAACTTAATGTATAATGGACACTTAAAATAAACTCCACTTAGATAAAGACATACTATCTCCGTTATGGCTGCAGACAGTAGACAGATGGAGGAGAGGGGCTCGAGGAGGGACCCACTGTAATTTGACAGGCTCCAGTCCCGGGACAGGCCTTTTGAAGCTCAGACGCCCCGCTAACATGCTAACCTGTCATTAAGCACAGACTCTGGGATGCTACGTGGTAAAAGCTCCTACACGTTTACTGCGCGCGGTTAAATGTTGATAATACACTTGACAAAGACGACTGCAGTGCCCCAAACAGGAAGGACTTTATGGGGAAGGGAACTTAAAAGGCTCGGCAAATTCCTTACAATTGGTACAAAGCTGATCGCTGACAAATTAGGTGGTTTATAGAGGGGTTTTTTTAACTGGCAAAAATGTGGCGCCTTTCTTTTCGTATTCTTTCTTTCATTCTTTTCATTTTTTCTTTTCATTTTTCATGGACAGCAAGAACACTATCATTCTAAAGGAACTTATCACTAGCTACGAACTCTCATACCTCATTTATTTTATTTATTTTTTGGATTTTCATTGTTCCTGCCTGACCTCTCATTTGTGATGCTTGATTGCTTTACAAATTCACATTTGTTTCATAATTTTGCATAATAATAATAATAAAAAAGTATGGCTAATACCGTATATGTATGTATTTTTTAATTTAAATCATGTGCATATATACATATTAATCTATTTATATTGATCTACAAAGGAAATATCCTGGATACTAGTTCAAAAATAACAATATTAAACCAAGTATTCAAGGGCTCCAATTAAAAATGTTGCCTAATATTTGAAAACTTTTGACATAATATGATATGTGTTCTTTTAAATGTTTACAGGGCAGTCATTTTCAAATAGGATTTTTTGGCGCATTCAGCAATATTTTACAATTTATGATGTACTGTATGTAACGATATCCAAATCTCACGATATCCAAATCTCAATTAATCTCATTAATTTCACAGTATGATATTTACTGCAATATTTTGGAGAGGCTAATAGAATTGTAGATGTGATACTTTTTGCTTTTAAAATACCTTGACGAGAATCATTGTGAATTATTACTGTCATAATCCCAACAATTAAATAAATAAACATATTTCCTACTATTGCCTGCACTGAAATTAATCATGTTCTATGTCCCCTATTTTTATTAGCTGTTGCTACTCTAAAAAAATACATTTAAGGAATTTGTAATTTGATATATTGTGATGACTCTCAATATTATTCTGAGACTTTTGACGATATTTCGATTATTGTTAAAACCCTAATTTATGACCTAATGATGATGATGTAACTTTCTTTTTCATTTTGTTTTATTATTTTATTTAAAATATCTTACATTTCTCTTATTATGCGTCATGACATCCACGCTATTTTCAGATTTTTACTAATGTAGCTTACCAGTAGCCATTCTGTGTTCTCTGATGCTAACCAAGTGCCTATAAAACTACCTTCTAAATATGTCCCTATTTCTTTCTATTTAAAACAATTCACACCAGATTAAACCTTAGTCCAATATGCGACGATTAGCTTTGGCACGCTTAGTTCAGTCCATCCAATCCATTCTGTGCATGCTTTAATTTTCAGCCATTCATCATTTTAATTGCATCATGTCTTAAGTCTGTAAGGGGTGTCGTTGCCAATAACGCGCTGTATTGATTTGCACGCAGATTATTTTGGGGTAAACTTATTTGACTAAATTGTTCAGATCTTTAGGACGTGTTTTTAGCTTTATTTTGAAGAAAAGGGGAATTGAACATGGTAAAGACACGACTTGTACGCAAATTATTCAAAATATACTGTACATTGTGCATTATATAGAACACTGGTTTATCATGACTATTTTATCACAAAAATCAAAACTCATTGTATTCAGAGTGAAATTTATACTTTCAATCTATGGTCTAAAAATCATTTAATCCTAAATCATTTGCTAAAATGACATCTAATGACATCTATTTGTTCCATACATTTTAATTTTCTTTCAGTTTGGTTTGTCAAAAGTATTGGAAAAAATTCTGTTAATAATCGATATTAGTATTAACTAAGTACAGTATCGAAAAAAACTGTTACTAATCGATATTAAAACTAGTATTGAAACCAAATACAGTATTAAAAATCAGTTACTAATCGATATTAAAATTAGTATTGAAACTAAATACAGTATTTAAAAAAAATCAACTACTAATCAATTTTTATTTTTTTTTTAATTAAAAAGGGTTACTAATGATTATAAAACTAGTATTGAAACTAAGTACAGTATTGAAAAAAATCTGTTACTAATTGATATTAAAACTTGTACTGAAAATGAATACAGTATCGAAAGCAATCTGTTACTACTCAATATTTAAAATTTGTATTGAACTAAACACCCATTTGAACAAGTATAAGAGCACATAGACTAGTATAGGCCCATGGACCACAATGGAATATGTGTATAAGATAATACATTCTGTTCTCTAGTTTATTCCGTAGTATCATAATCGAGTTTGAAATTGTTCTATCGTGTCAACATTAAAATCAATTTTTTTTTTTTTTTTTTTTTTTTGGATTGAGGAATATGTGTCTCGAATGTTAAAAGGCTGACAAAAATGTATTCAGGCTTGCAATTCTTTAATAGCCTATTCAAGTATAGTGTAGTTTTGAATTCACATGCTAATTCTAAAACATTTGCTCGTGATTCTCCCTGTGGCTTTATGTCAAATGCCATCACATAGAGTAGTATTTTGTGTTTGAAAATTCATTCTTTTTTCATAATCTATCCCTTGATCTAGACTGGAGACACTGAAAGACCCACTTGCTTTAAACACAGGCCCTATCAAAGTTGCTGCTGGTGGCGGTGGTTGCAGATGAGTGGATTAAAGTCTGCCCCCCCCCCAGAGGACCCCCATCATTAACTTGTATAGAGTCACCACCGCTGCACTTTGATCTGCTGCTGTTTGGACCAGTCTGTGCACGCTATAGGGATCTGAGGGCTTGTTTTTTTTTGTGTGTGTTATTTTCTTCCTTTTTGTCCCAGTGTCAGCCAGCGCTGTGGTGCTGTGCTGTGCTGTGTTGTGTGGCAGCGCCCTCTGGTGGACTGCTGCAACACTGAAAATGTACAGACTTGGACAAACTTTATCACAATATATTGTAATGACAAAGAGAAAATTATATAATTATATATATAATTATATAATGTATATGAACAAGTAAGAATAATCATAATTTTGTTACAGATTATCTATTTTTCTATCTTTATTTTATTTTTATGCAAGGGTTTCACTGTAATTCCAAATAAGTTATTACCTTTGGAATGATAAAGAGTATTGTGCGTTCCAGTCGTGATTTCAGACTTTTTACCCTGAAACTGGGAGCACATTTCAGAATGTGAGTAAGAAAATCCAACATGGCTGCACTCTGTGTTTGGATCAATTTAATATTAAAAACAGAGTTGAAATACATTAATTGCTATGAGTCCGTTTTTATAGAGTTCTAAACAGCTACAAGCTCTCCAATACCATTGTTACTACATTACATTAATTAGATCAGGTTTTGTTAATGTTTTACTTAGAGGTAACAAGGCTAGTGTAGATAGAAGGGATGTAACAATAATTGAAATATTGTCATATCGTCTCGCAATAATATCGACTATATACTACACTATATATTGAATTGCAAGGTTCTTCCCTTAAATATCATATTGTGACTTATTTTTTAACTTTTTTCTCTTACATAAACCAGTTTAGCGTTTCGTTTATACTTGGTTCTGTCAATCTGACCCGATACTATTATAATTGAATCAGCAGCTTGTATCCTGTCTTGTTATCTAACATTGAGTTGTGCTGTGTAGTGTCTCTTTGTACCACAGCACGCAAATCCTCCTCCGACCCTTTTCCTTTGACAAAGACCTGGTTTGACCCTTGACCTTTGCTGATGCTGACTCATAGCAGCTTGGAGTGTGGTGAGAAAAGGAGAGAGATAATGCAGGACAGCGAGCGAGAGGGAGGGACTGAGAAAGATAAACTGGAGAGGAGAAAGGAACATTTTAACCCATTTGTAATTGTGTAAATCAGTAAATTTCTGGGCAAAAACATCTATTAAGACTTGCATTTAAACTAAACTAAACTATTTTCATTTTGTCATTTTAGAAAATTTTACATTCACAAAATGGAACATTTCAAAGCATTTCCTTTGTAGATCAGTCCTCTTACAAATACATCTTGTGTTCATCAATACAACAGTCTGAGCAGTCTGAACAGGCTGAGCTCGAGAATTTGAGCATTTTGGTGTATAATGTCAAATTTGAAGAGATCATCAGCAAATATGAATCTACAGTGGAACTGTTTAGAAGGTATTGTAGTATGCTCTGCCAATACCAATGCTGTGCTACCCTAATTCAGATTCTTCACTGTCTAGTTTTGAAGTTTTTTGTTTATCTTTTATAACTTATTTTTGTGTTTTTAAATAAAAAGGTGAATATGAGGTGTTAATTAAAGGTGCATTATGTAACTTTTTGGTTGGGGGAATGTCACCTGTTTGTTTCTATTGATATGCCATTGCTCTTCTATGAATGTTCCACAGTATGACATGAATCAGCTCTACCTTACATGTATTCAATTACAAGTGGTTTTATTGCTCAAAAATACAGAATATCAGGCATTCTGACTGTGAGTGGAGTTGTGTCTCCACAGATCTGACCTGTAATTTAGTCTGGTTTGGTCTACATTAAGATAGAAAGGCTTAGTGTCATACTGTGAAACATTCCAGACAAAGCAATAACATCTTCACAGAGAAAAGCATTTGATGGACCTTCCACCAGAAAAGTTACACAATGCACCTTTAACTTTCAGCCCATTTCCAGAGTCCAAACCGCACAGTGCAGTCGTGATAGTTTTATCAGAATATTGGTATTTTAAAGATGAGCACATCTTGATTTTTTTACCACCATGTGGCCACAAAACAGAGGGGTGCAAAGGTCACAAGGTCAAAAGGCAAACCCAGTCATTAGTCACTGGCTGCGTCATGATCACCTGCCACCTAAAAACCTGATGGAGTTTAGGGGGCTTTAGTCCAAGATATTGTCGATTCCCTAAAGGGCCCATATTACGCTATTTTCAGATCTGGTACAATGTTGTTTCCTCATCACAGACATACCCAGAATTGCGTTTTGTTTCATTCACACAAGTTCTTTTCTCAAATAGAAAACAGTCTGTTCCAACTTGTGATGTCATCATGGAAGTCCCCCACTGTGTTTTTAAACTCCATACACTTTCACTAGAATCATTTGGATAATTTCAGCCCTGTAATTGCCAATCTCCTGAACTCAAAGTAAAAGGTTGAAATTAAGTTGAAAACCATTATATATAATTAATCATCTCGGAATCTACAACAACATACAAACACATACATTCAAGTATTTCGGGTGAGGAGTGAGGAGTGAGGGGAGGATGGAACTTAAGATTGACGGGCGAATCGGTGCAGCGTCGGCAGTGATGTGGTCACTGTACTGGACCTTTTTTAGTGAAGAGGGAGCTGAGCCGAAAGGCAAAGCTCTCGATTTACTGGTCAATCTACGTTCCTCCCTTCACCTATAGTCAGGAGCTTTGGGTAATGAGATAGAGTGAGGAGCTCAGTCACACGTGAGGAGCTCGGAGTAGAACCGCTGCTCCTCCACGTCGAGGGGAGCAGCTGAGGTGGGCTCGGGCATCTGTTCCGGATGCTTCCTGGATGCCTCACTCGGGTGGTGTTCCGGGCATGTCCCACCGGGAGGAGGCCCCAGGGAAGACCCAGGACACCCTGAAGAGACTATGTCTCTCGGCTGGACTGGGAAGGCCTCGAGGTCCCCCCAGAGGAGCTGGAGGAAGTGTCTGGGGTGAAGGAAGTCTGGGAGTCCCTGCTTAGACTGTTCCCCCCACTACCCGGCCCCAGATAAGCGGAAGAAGATGGATGGATATACACACATACATACTGGCCAGTACTGATGATGCATGTTTTTCAAGTGAACTCAAAACTAGTGTGACAGAAGATATTGAAAATTGAGCTGACTGATCCATACACACTGCAAAAAGCCAACTTAAAATGACTTAAATTAAGAACATTTACTTGATTTGAGTAGATTTAACTTGACAGGTAAAATTATTTCCCAATGGAACAAGTGTGTTTTTCTTAATTCGAGCAACACTATATTTTGTGTCTTATTTTAAGTGCATAGAGTTGTTGTTTTCTTATCTAAAGTACAGCAAGATGTATTTTCATATTTTAAGTACAAAAACTTGACTCAAATCATGATAAAACATTCTTAATTCACATCTTAACTTGGCTGGATTTTAGTTTTTGCAGTGCAGCCCTGTTGAATGGTCATTACGCTGAGATGGTGGCCCGGTCAGGACACTTTTATTTGCCCTTTGGAAGTTCATCAGGAGTCCAGTGGCATTGATCCACACCGCGATCATAGAGACAAGGAGACAGCTTTATTTGTATAGCACAATTCGTACACAAGGTAATTCAAAGTGCTTTACAGAATAAGAAATGCATTAAAATCACAATACAAACAAATCAAAACATAAATAATCATCATAAAATTTAAATAATTGTCACGCTTTAGAGCCAGAAAAGCAGGCGTCCTATCATTGTAGCTCTAATCTACAAGAGTGGACAGAGCCAGAGGTCAAAACCAGGGCCACTAGTCAAGAAACAGAAATCACAAAAGAACATTGTTTCCTGTTATACGCAACATTTTGAGGACTTTTTATTCATAACCTATTGTTTTGTTCATTGTAGGGATGTCAACAATTAATCGACTTACGATTAATTGTCGATCAAGACGTTGGTCGAACAAAATGCATTAATTCTAATTAATCGCTAATCGCGGACACGCGCACCCGCGTAGTCATGAAACAAGGCAACCGTGCACCGCGCTCTCTCAACGGCACTGCCCGGTGTACGCGCAGGCCACTGAGCACGAGATCGAACCGCGGCGCCCGGAATGCGTAGTCTCAGCCCTAGCCACAAACCAGCCGCACGAAACCAGCAGCGGCACGTGGTGGTTTAATCCTGGTTTAGTCCAGGTCTAGACCTGGTCCAGTCCTGGTTTAGTCCAGGCCCAGTCCAGGTTTAGACCTGGTCTAGACCTTTTTTAGTTCTGGTCTAGACCTGGTTTAGTCCACGTTTAGTCCTGGTCTAGTCTCTTAGCCAATCAGGATGCAGAACACAATGTTACACTATAAAAAAAAAATTGAAAAAAAAAAAAAGAACCGCGATAGAGCGAGGGATTACTGTATTTTGTTATTCAGCATCAATACATTTGTCTGCTTTTTACTAAGGAATAATTAATTGAGGAATATACAATATAATAATACTATGATATATTTTTGACTCAGTGTTATGTATACTATAGCTTATATTCTTAAAGACCCTATTGAAACACTAAAATTCAGGTGAAAAACACCGCTTATTAGTTAATCGTTAATCGATCGATAAGGTCAATCAACTATAGATTAATGAATTAATCGATCATTTGCATCCCTAGTTCATTGCTATGGTAACAGACGTAATTTTTCATCATTCTGAAATTAGTGAATAGGTATTGGAGGTAGAACTTTTGACCATGTTCTGTTGGTGTTCCCAGGCAGTTTAATCCTTTAATATTGAATCACAGAATAAGTAAATTTGTCAAAAAGCAATACCCAAACACGCTAAAAACAAAGACGAGATATAAGATTAGGTCAGTGAGAACGAGACAAGGCGAGATTTTGAAATAATTTGTAATAATAATATTTAATTGTACAATCCTGTTTGCAGTTTTGGTCTAATTTTTTTTTTTTTTTATATTATATTTTTGGTGTTGTAGTAGTAGACCTACTTTTTGGAACCACAGCTCCTCGAGAGATGTAATTTACCTTAACTTTTTGTGTCCAAATCTCATGATATCATCTTTCTCACAAGATCTTAGCCCAAACTAGGATCAAAACAAAATTCTAATTTGAGCAAGTATCGATACTGAAAAAAAAATCTAGCTTTCATCTATATCAGTGCACCACAATGTGACATTATAGAAACTACTACAACTATTATTACTACTGCTACTACTATTTTGTGTTGAAAATTACATTCTGTTGTCTAAAAAAGTGGTATCGAAATGAGTATTGAGGATCAGACTTTGACAAAAAACAAATGGAATAGATTAAAACACGTGTGTAATGGGGGCTGCACAATTTTGAAGAAAAAGTATATAATTGTGAGATTGTTTCATTCATTTTCAAATCATCTTTCAGTTTGTAGTACACATTATTTTATTTCTTAGGACAGTATATTACATAAATAATTGCAGCTCATTTTTTAATTCTCAATTTGATTTGGATAAACTTTATTGATAAGTGAAATGAATGTAGTCCTGTATATTCCCATGTATTCCTCATCATATCTGTGTTTGTACTTCATTATTTGTACTATATTTTACTAAGAATTACTTAGGGGGGTGCAAAATAATCGTCATGACAATGCATCGCAATACTAACTTTCACAATATACTGCATCGATTCTTGATGCCAAAAATCGATTATTATTAGTTCATAATTTATTAATTTTATATATATATATATATATATATATATATATATATATATGTATATAATATATATATATGTATATATATATATGTATATATATATATATATATATATATATATATATATATATATATATATATATATATATGTATATAATATATATATATATATATATGTATATAATATATATATATATATATATATATATATATATATATATATATATATATATATATATATATATATATATATATGTATATAATATATATATAAAATTATAAATCCTATGCACTATTTTTCTTTGTGAAAGGGTATTGTTTGTTATGATGGTAGCTACCTCCAAAATGGCAAATGTTTGAACATCATTTTTTGTTTTAGAAAAAATCCTATGCACTTTTTTGTTATTGGTTTGGTTTATTTGTTTTTGTTATTCAGTTAATTCAGTTATGAATTGAGTTGCTCAGAGGTATGTATCAATTGAAGACACTACCCAGATACACAGCCACTGATATTTAAGTTATCCTCTTTTTTTTTTTTGGTAAATTTTCACTGAAGTATGTTGAATATATTGCAATGCATCGCAATAATTCAAGTATCGTGATGCATCGTGATAGTATCGAATCGTGATTCGAATTGAATCGTGACTTCTTTGCCAATACCCACCCCTAGAATTACTGTATATGTTTGAGAGAGCCTCATATGTTCCCACTGTAAATAAAAGTGAACCAATTGTGAGTTAGTGAGTTGTGTAACTGGAGCCCCTCTGCCACGTCTGGGCCCGTTGGTTGGAAAGCAGCACTGACATCTGCATACTTACTGTAAACGCTTGCACCAAATGCTTTACACATTTGCACACACTGGGTTCTGCAGTCTCAAACTGTTTATCAGCTGTTCACTTGCTTTGTTGTGACTCCTAATCCATCACAATTACAGTAGTATTCACCAGTGGGCCCTAAATGAATATAACATTGTAGACTTTGCTTTCTGCCACTGTACTGTTGTGTAGTGTTCTGGGTAGTGTTTTCATTGTACACAAGATTACAATTACTTCATGATTATGTACACTAAAGTACAAGTGCTAGTAATCCTGTTCTCAAGTAGTGTAAAATTTTAAGTATTTGGGGAAAGTATCTGGAGAAGTGCAATTCCCGAAACTCTCCATACATTACCTCGGATTTATTCTTGATTTAAAATAATTTGAAGGACAAAAAGTCACTAAGTCTGGTAGCACAACATTGTACACAAGTAAGATTACCTTTACTTCAAAAATGATATACACTAAATTAGATGTAGTACTAATCCTGTGCTCAAGTAGTATAACATTAAAAGTATTTGCTAAAACCACTATTCAAGTAAGTTTAATTCCAAAAACTCTCTGGACATTACATCTGTTTTATAACTGATTTAAAATTATTTGAAGGACAAAATCTGGTATTTTCAAAAGATACATCACAAAAAGAGAAACGGTTATATCTAAAAGTGCAATGAAAGAAACACAAACATCAAATCAGCATATATATATATTGCTTAAATTGGAGTAAAAATATTTGAGTACATAAAACTGTGTACTCTTGAAAATGGCCTCCAGCCCCAGGCACCAAATGTGGCTCAGGTGTAAGAGCCACACCCAAAAGCTACTGTAAGAATATTTTAAAGGTGCATTGGGTAACTTTTCTGGTGGAGGGTCCGTCAAATGCTTTTTTCCCATGGAGATGTGATTGCTTTCACAGTATGGCATTAAACCTTTCTATCATCAAGGAGACCAAACCAGACCAAGTTGCAGGTCAGATCTGTGGAAAGGCAACTCTAGTCACTGTCAGAATTCCTGTTTTTTTTATTTTTTTGTTTGTTTTTTGATTCTGAACAAGGGAAATTTCTGACGCCACAAAAAAATGCAAATGCAGTTCCACCCCCCTTCTGGATGTCTACCCACTGTCTCTGTAAATCATGCCCAGAGAGTTTGGACCGCAAACGA
The DNA here is from genome assembly GCA_036785185.1 of Paratrypauchen microcephalus. NCBI lineage: Eukaryota > Metazoa > Chordata > Actinopteri > Gobiiformes > Gobiidae > Paratrypauchen > Paratrypauchen microcephalus. Next base: position 513,643 of record JAVJIX010000223.1, on the reverse strand, counting down.
GCTACGCAATGCGAGATGCGATTTTTTATTTGCCTGGAGGCACGTGAGAGTGTTTCCAGGCTCGGATGTCCTTTATCCGAGCCTCCGAACCTCTGAAACAGCAGTGGTTTAATTTTATTTTCTGTGGAAATGTGTTTATTTTTCAATCTTTCTCCGTGCTGAAACGCAGAAGTGGGGCCAGCGCACTGCTTAAGAGAAAAGAGCGGAGAGTTTGGCCACAACACCCCCACCCGCTGCACTGGCCTGTCTCTGTCCTCCTCATTGGCATTCAAGGAACAATGCCCAGAATAAAGTGTTGGAGAGAGAGATTTTTGACTCTGACTGTGTTCATGAGGCTCTCTCATGCACTCAGTCTTGATTTTGAAGAAGGATTCATTTACAGTATTAGGGAACCATTAAGGCGCCATATAAAAGCATCAAGAAGTACCATGTCATGGGATCTTTAAAGAAACAAATATATATTGACTGTGAACTTAAGATTCCATTATTGTCAAGACTTTAATAGACTTCCCTTGATGGCGATGTAAAATGACGACTGCTATTGAAAATTTCACCCAAAATTCTGAAACCCTGGTTAACACTGGCACATACTTTGTAGCTGTAATTATTCTGAGTATTTACTAGTATGTGTGCATTTGTGGTGGAACAAGACTAGTCCTGCTTTTCTGGTGTCTTCTCTTTGTTTGGGAGAGTTTCAGTGTGATGTGACACAGCTCCACGGGGGAGGGGCGCCCTTACCAGAGACCTGGCCTTTGTGACTCCACTGTTTCAGGAAATGCAGAAAACATCCCACAATGCATCTGGGTGACATTTCAGAAAATTGGCTTCAACTTGAGCGTCTGTGTGTATTGGCAAACTGTTTATTAATGTAATATGCCTAAGGGTGAATTTAAAATCACATGTTTATTTTAAAAGGGGTAAAACAAAACAAAAGGCTTTGAGGGTTTGGGTCTAGTGAGTGATATTTAAAATGAAATGTTTTGGGCTGGGTAGACTTATCTCATCTCCCATCTTTGAGTGAGATGAGATAAGTCAATTCAGTTAATTACAAGAGACATTGTGCGCAGTGAACTGGTCCCATATTATGCAAAACTGACTCTTGTCATGAAGCGGTAGTTTTCATCTTAAAGGTCTCATGGCATGAAATTTTCACTTTCTGAGGTTTTTGAACGTTAATGTGAGCTCCCCTCCCCTGTTTAGCCCCCCCCCCATCCCCATGGCTAAAAGTTGCGAATTGTCTAAACTGAGCATTTGCGGTCCTATTCTGCGTTAGAAAAAAACACAGCTCAAACGGGCGATTCTGAACAAGGAAACTTATTGACGTCACATCGAAAAATGCAGCTCCACCCCCCGTCTGTGTCTCTACTCAGCGTCTCTGTAAATCACGCCCAGAGAGTTTGGACTGCGAAGGAGCTACGCAATGCGAAATGCGTTTTTTTATTTGCCTGGAGGCACGTGCGAGTGTTTCTAGGCTCGGAAGTCCTTTATCTGAGCCTCTGGACCTCTGAAACAGCAGTGGTTTAATTTTATTTTCTGTGAAAATGTGTTTTTTTCATTGAAATGCTTCTCCTTTCTTCCTCCGCGCTTAAAACGCGGAAGTGGGGCCAGCACAAGGAAACAAGGAACCAGCGGCGCATGGAACCAGCCCCCCCACCCCACCCCCCACCCGCTCCTCTAACCTATCTGTGTCCTTCTCATTTGCATTCAAGCAACAAGGCCCAGAATGAGTTGTTCAGAGAGGGATTTTCTGACTCTGACTGTGTACATGTGTCTTTCTCATGCACTGAGTGTTGATTTTGAAGAAGGATTCATTTACAGTATTAGGGAACCATTAAGGCACCATATAAAAGCATCAAGAAGTACCATGTCATGGGACCTTTAACAGCTACCTTTTTACCTTTTGTTTCGTCGGGATATGAAAAAGTTTTAAAACACAGTGGAGCACTTACTGTATTACCGCAACTACAATTTGAATGGCTAAACTAACTGAAAATGGTTAGGAATTTTTTGAGTTACTTGTTTTTAGTGTCTCTCCCATATATATTTTTTTACATTCTGAGTATATCCAGATAAGAAGGGACCCCTGCAACTCTCTCTTGCGCTGTTCCGTCCCATCCCAGCTCCTCCGTCGTCAAGGTTAAAGCCAACATGGCTGACCCAATTTTGCGCCGGTCATCTTGGCCCACTCGGGATAAAAGGTGCTAAGGTCAAGGGTGACATATGGCGCCCCCACTGCCCTCCCCCCGTCCATCGCCGCGTGGGTTTGATTTGCTATTAGTATTGACAAGACAAGGGTATCCTTCTGAGCCCTGTCCGTATCCGAGGTAACGTTGAGACTGAAGACTGAAGATGGTTTTCTTTTATAATGTATAAGCGTTACATTTTTGTTAGTTAATAAATAAATCAGTGCATGAATACTAAGCAAGGTACTCACTGGAATAAGTATCAGCACTTTTTAAAGATTATATAGAGGACAAATTTGGGCTATTCCTGATTTTTATTTATTTTGTTTTTCAGATGTTTTTCAGAACTAGTGAAAAGACCACATTGTATAGAAAAGAAACTACTAATATCTGGTTTTGAAAATTGCATTTTGTTATCAGTGTGGTATTGGGATAGAAAAACACAAAAGTATTTGAATATTTTTTCCTCCTAATTAAATATAATTTTTTTTATTACATTTTATTTTGTCTTTCAATATTACGTCAACGTAAGCAAGACAAACTTTTACTGTTTCAAAAATTCATCCTCCAGTCTAAAAATGATTTAACTTAGAATTATAATGAACTGTTATCCTCTCGATTTGACCCAAGTATTGTATATCACTGACAAGCTCTACTTTCAGATGTAATGTACCTTACATACTGCAAATTTCATTTTTACCTACACCAGCTACCAAGAATCGTCTACCTCGAATTTTCCTTCTTTCCTTCTTGTTGGAAGCATACATGTTTACCTGTATGTTTGATGTCTGTTTATTGTTGATGTCTGCATACACTTCATATCCATGAGTGTAGCTGTTTGTTTGTGTGTTTTTAGTTTAAATTGCACATTTGGTGTCTAGTAAAACGCAATTTCAGTCCCCTGTGTAATGCCTGTTACATAGTGAATTGACAATAAAGTACACTTTTACTTTGATGATGGGACCAAATTTTGAGAACCATTCTGATCACTGTTTTCCTTTGCACATTTAGGAGTCCGAAATCTGAAATGTCCCACCTTCTTGCTTTATACAATGTCACCTGGTTGTAAAAGCTTGAAACTGTTCATTTTTATACGCCTTGGATGTTACACGAATACTCCAATCTATATGTAAAAGTGCATTGGTTAGCATTGCATCATCCTTCTCCTCCCTATAAGCTATGCCCTTCTCTTCTTTTTATGTGAGTCTTTGTATAGATGACTGCTTAAATGAGTATCTAGTTTGAATGCTAGTTTTAGTATCGATTAGTATCTGATTTTCAATCCTTTTGACAACCCTACTTAACAATTTTATATTACTCTTACTACCAAAACAATTAAATAGTACTTAATATTTTGGAGGATAGAGACTGCATTACATGGTTGTAAAAGCTCGAAAATGTTCTTGTTTTCATACGCCTTGGATGTTACTCTTAATTCTTCAATCTGTATGTAAAAGCGCATTGGTTAGCGTTGCCTCATCCTTCCTATAAGCCTTGCCTTTGACACAGTGACATATGGCAGCACGCTCTTATGTTATTAGTGCAAAGGTAGAGACGGCTAGACTCTTTGATCACCTCTTTTCCTATGCTTCCTACCTGCAAAGCTTACACCAAAACCATCTCCAATTACCACATTTCCATCCCATGCATTTTATATGGAGCCCTTATCGCCAGCCAGTCCTGCAAGTCTGGCCCCACCGGCTTCGTTTGCATTTCCTATAACAAGACAATCTCGCGTGTGCCTTGTGTTTGAATGTGAAAAGCTACTTATACATGACTTGGCGTGGCCGGGTCATTAGCATTGACAAGGTGTGTGGGGAAGAGAAGGGGGGTGGGGGACTCTCGGAAGTACTGCGCAGGATTGCCAGGTTTTCAGAGAGCAACAAGCGACTCGAACCTAACAAATAAGATGAAGTGTGCATAGTTTTTCACGGCATATTGGGTCTATTAAAGGTGCAATGTGTAACTTTTCTCCTGGATGCTTTTCTACGTGGAGATGTTATTACTTTGCCTGGAATGTTTCACAGTATGGCATTAAACCTTCCTATCTTAATTTAAAAAAAATAGGTATTTTTGAGCTATCAAACCATCTGTAATTGAATAAATGGTGATAAATAAAAGGCAGAGCTGGTTAATGTCATACTGTGGAACATTCCAGGCAGATCAATGACATCTTCACATAGAAAATCAATGTAACTCATCCATCAGAAGAGTTACACACTTTAAAGCAATACTGTGTAACTTTCTGGAGATGGCACATCACCTGATTCCATGGAAATAGAAAGTTAAAACCTCGCTGAAGGTGGATGGTAGGTAGGTTTGTGTCATACTGTGGATTATTACAGCCAAAGGAACTACACTCCATGGAGATAAGAAGGAGTCAGGTTTGTGGAGATGCAAGCGTGCGCTCAGTAAAGTTTTTTTTTTTTTTTTTTTCGCTTTTTTGTTTCCTTGTCACAAACATACCTGGGGTTGTGTTTTCTTTTATTCGCACATGTTTAACACACAAACCCTGCATATTGAGGCTGAGTTCTTCTCAGATTGAAAACACTGTTTTAACTTGTCATGTCGTGGTAATACGGGAAGTGCTCCAGTGTGTTTTTAAACTCCATACACCTTCAGTAGAATCATTTGGATAATTTCCATCCTGGAATTGCCAATCTCTACTGAACTACCGGTAAAGGAACTTTTACCTTGAAATCAACGGCTTGATGACATCACAAGGTGGAACTGATCATTTTGAGTTTTGAAGATGTAGACAACTGAATAATAAATGGTAACTCAACATGTCTGAATGATACAAAACACAGCTCCAGGTATGTTTTTTGAGGAGGTAACAACATTAAAGCTTACAAGTGTCAATTTTGTGTAATATAGAACCTTTAAAGGTTAACTTAAAGGTTAAACAAAGGTTACAAAAAAGCTAAAAAATTATTTTTAAAAATAAGTTCCTCTCAGGTTCGAAGTCCAAAAATAAAACACGTTAATGTTTTTAAACGACTTTACAAAAACGACTTTACAAAAAAACAAAAAAAAACAAAACAAATTCACGATATCCTCCTGAGACCCGGCGCATTCATTTGTGTCCTTTATAGTGGACATGGAGTTAACCTTTTAAGTGTTTTAAGATAGACTCTAGTTTGGGGCTGCACTATGATAAAAAAAATAAATAATAATAATAATAATAAAAATTAATAAAATAAAAATAATACATAAAAATACATAAATACTTAAATAAATGAATAAATATATAAATAAAAAAATAATAAACATGCATAAATACGTAAACAAATAAATAATACATAAAAATATAAATAAAAAATATAAATAAAATAAATAAATAAAAATACATAAATAAATACATAAGTAAATAAACAAATTAAATAAAGTAATAATAATAATAAAGTAAATAAATAAATTAAAAGGGAATCTAAACTTTTTGAGGTGTTTGTAGAAGCTTGTCAGAGATGCTTGATCAGTATGGTTGTTATCTTCACATGGATTTAACACTATTCCAGTCCATTACAGAGGACATGTTACAACATTATGAATAAAAATAAAATTAACAAAATGTAAATGTTAAGGTGTTCATTTACCTCCAATTGGAAAATTTAAATAATAATAATAATTTAGATACTTTTTTCTTCGGGTCCCAGGAGGATATAGAAGCAGACCTGGCAACTCTGCTCTGCTGCTGTGAAGGTATAGGTCAAGCGGTATTAGTGGGATGGGGTGGAGCTGAGGTGGCCGGGGGGGGGTTTGGATGGGGTCTGTGAGTGAGTCAGGTCAGGTAGGGTCCAGTACAATGTTAAGCCTTATTCAGGGTCAAGTCAGAAGCAGCTATAGTTACTCAAGAAGATTTTCGCATTTTCATCTTGTGGACGTACGCGTTTTTAACACTGGATACTTCGGATTATGGACCCCTAACCAGGCATCTTGAGGGGATGAAGGACGCGATTGTACTAGATGGTAAAATAATTCTTTACAATGAGTTTATGGGTTAGCTTTTGTAGGCTAATTCATGGTAGCCATCACTAGCATCTACAGTATACTGTGTTCAAATTGGTAAATCAAATCAAATTGGTGAAATAGTTTTGACATAAAAATCTAAAATTGGAAAGTATTTTTGAATTGTATACATAAATTAAAGTTGTCATTGTAAAGTTTTTCCATTCCCTTACGCCTCATGTCAATTTCAGTTTTAAAATTCAAAATTAAAATGAATTTTGCCTGACAATGATATACATTTTTATTTATCACAGACACAACATAATTTGGATATTTCCTACTTTTCCTTTGCCTCTACATCTTTGCTTTGCTAGGTTTGGGATTTGTTATGCAATAGGCTGTTTGACTCCATAATACTTGGGAACTGAGATAATCAAGCCGAATGATTTAAAATTCCAGGTTGTGTGTGTGTTTTTAAGAGTTTCAGATGTAGAATTGCTTGGTTAGTTTTAAGGTCAGAGCTGCATGGTTTGCTAATTAACCACCATCAGCCTTGAAAAGCAAAATCAATGTAAGAATGTGTGACTGCTCAAATTCTTTGGTGGTATTTAAAAATCAGGCAGTTGTATTTTTGAGAAAGCTATATAGTGTATACATGGCATTAAACTTTATTTTAATGGTCAAATCTAAATTCGTCTATTGATTTAAGAGCTTCTCACAAAAAGATAACTGCTTCTTTGCTTTAAGTTATTGGCTGAGTTGAAAGAAGCTGGTGTTTTTAGATGTATCTGGTTAAATTTCAGTCAGTTTTGGGAACTTTACATTAGCTACATTAGCTTACATTAGCTACATTAGCTACATTAGCTACATTAGCAACAATTTAAATCAAAGTTTGATTTAGTTGGATCTTATAACTAATTTACAGATACATCAGTATACTTTCTAGGCAAAAAAAATCTAAACCTTTTTATTATTAAAAATAATCTTGGACACAAAATTAAATTGAATAAAAAAAGTGTGATTGTGATTCATCTTTTTTTTTTTTCATTGTCCAGCCCTAGTTATTAGTTAAATAACTAATAATTAGTTAAATAACTATATTTAATGCATCAATTTAACCCTCTACCTACCTGCTAACTGTCACACTGCAAGTTAACATCCATGGCCATGTTAACCCTTAAGTGTTAGAAGGCCATTCTTGAAATCCAACCTTCCCCTTTTTGGCCTTAAGTGCATCAATTAGTTAATGTCCATGTGTTTTGTCAGCCATAGCCTGTGTTTTTGTGTTTTTGCTTGGACATGCACTTTGGTCATCTCAAACCGGCACTGCCCAGAGGCACAGTCAATGGAGATGCTGCTACTACTACTACTACTGTTGCTGTTGTGAATAGGAGGTGAGCTAATTTGGCTAAGAAGGGTGTTTGCGAGGGGTGGGGTTTGGGCATTGTTGAGCCAGCAGTGAAAATAGGACTATCAGTTCCACTCAGATAACCCCTGGCTGTCATTGGACCTCAAGCTGTAGGCACTGACCCTTGGGGGGGCTTGAACTCTGCTGATCACATGACCAAAGGCAGCCGAGTGACCAGCGGTGCTCTGCCTTGCTTTGGTCAGTCCAGAGCAGGCAGTCGAGGGAAGAGGTTGTGTGGAGGGGAGGGAGAGAGAGAGAGAGAGAACAGAAGCGGGCGGCAGTGAAAGAGGAAAAAAAAAAAAGGCGAGTCATCATGTGGGGAGCAGGCCCACTGGCTTTTCACTAACACAGTCCATGCATGAATGGGGCCAAACAGGCTGGGAGAAGCATGCAATGGACACATGGGAAGGTAAGATCACAGCAAATACCTTTTTAATAACATTTAATTTAACTGCAGTGTGCATCATGACATTTTTACTAACATTTCAATGTGCTATGATTGAAAGCCACCAATGCACCTTTAATGTTTTGCTAGTAGCATCTTCCATACATGAGCTTGCATGCACTAACCTGCTCCAGATGCGGCATTGTTTTCCTGCCATATTTATTAGGATCAAGTTGGCTTAGTGCTTAGGAGAAATTTTAATGATTTTCACAGCTAATGAGCAAGCCATGTATCCCACCTTGGTTTTTCCCAGCAATCAATGCCTTCAAGTGCTTTGTTTACGTGCGTGTTATGACGTATGTGGAAGATGGCGTGGCTTGGAATCGCGTTGCCCAGTAGCACAGCTTCATGTTTTCACGTATTGATCCATGTGGTATGTGGGTTTTAATGCATCAGCAGTGTAGATTTGATGGACAGCTGAAGGCCAGGAAGTAGCTTTAACGCTCCCTTAAAACACAGACTGTTTTTCAGGTTATCAAATTAACCTTTCTATTCCCAGTTCCTGAGTTTGGATAGTATAACCATCTCTTGGCAGTTTTACACCCCAAGCTAATCCTTCCTAACCACTGCCCACCCCCTACCCCCTTGCTGGAATTTGGAAAATGTCCCCCCATTTTGTTTTCTTCCTCTTAAGATCCACTCCAAAGGGGGCAAGTTGTTATTAACCCTGGCCTCTTTAGCAGTTCATATTGTCCTTTAATAAATTAGTTTGTTTGGGTTTATTAACGCTATAGTTCACGCCGAATTACTGGCTAATGCCCCAACCGCAAGGGGGCCCTAAGACAAAGCAATAGTCCTTGATTTGATATCTTCCTTCAAGGACTTTGGTGTTGGCTATGTGGAACCACCATGCTACTGTATGCGTCCCTTCCCCCTCAGGCTAATCCTTGCAAGCAGCCATGTTGATTGTGCTGCAGCTGAGAGACAAGAGGCCCTCCATTGAGCTTGGCTAGCTAGAACTGGAATTACCCAATGTACCTACCATCAATTTCAATTCAAAATGCTATGGTATGGTATGGAATCGGCGTTCTGCACATTAATTTGGCCATGAAGGTACATTAGCGAACGGGAGCGGTGTGCACGAATCAATACATCAGTGGGGGCAGGTCAGGGACTGCTATGACTACGAAATGCTTGGCTATAAATAGCTTTAGTGGTGAACAGCTAATTTCACTGAAGCATATCACTCACCTTTGGCTGCTACGCTGTTAAACTAAACCATCAAGTCCATCCGATATTTATTTGACAAGGGTGTGCTGTTACAACTGCCCCACCCCCCAAAACTGCCCCAGTGTGGGACTAGGTGAACTCATCTGATGGGAGGGCATAGGCTTTGTAAATAAAACATGCAAGCAATTTGGTATATCATTTTTCTCATAATTTTGGGGTTTGGAAGTGAAGACCCCTACTGTTATGACTCAGAGTGTGCGTTCATTAGAGCTGCCTATAATGTACATTTATAACATTTGCCTGTAAGCCACATGGATACAGAACAAACATGAGAGGAAGGAAGGGTTTTGCAAAAGTCTTGCCTCTAAACTCAAAAATAAAGGATTCATATTTGTTTCATTCGGTTTATTGGCATTTCAGTTTTGACTCCAATCTAAAACATACTTATTTTCTTTAGTGCATGGATGTGATGTCTACTTTGCGGCTTGTAATTTTGGATTTTAATAATTTTTCATTCTAGAATCTTTTGCTTAAAGAAACTGAATCTGTAGGCCTCAATTTTTACCAACAGTGGTTACATCTGTTTTTTAATTAAATGTTTTATGAAATTCATTCCACTCGTTTCTTTCTCATTTTCTGTTAGTGAAATATATCCCAAGTTGAAATATAGACAATCATCACTGGTCTTGTTGCATAGTTCACCTTTTTTCAATGTTAGCTAAAAACACCTGCTCATGTAAGTTCAAATGTAGATGACCCACATTTCCATATGGATTAAATAAACATTTCAATTAGCCTTTCAGATGCTAAAACAGTGGCAGACTCCTCCGGCCAAGGCCTTTCCCTTCATTATTTCACAAAGCGGCATCACATGTGGCTTCCATTACCATAGCATTAATATGTAACCTATCAGTGCCTGTAGGTTCCACTCCATGCTAATGCTTTATCCTTAGCTGTATATGTCAACAGGTCGCCATTGTCTCGTGAACCCTGCCCCATCCACAACTGCATGCACGTAACCTTGTGGATTACCATCACAGTGGAGCGCAGGAATGCTGGATTAAGCTATCCACAGGGCTTCCCCGTGGCTTTCAGGACACAAGGAAGAAAGTTGTATATTTTAGTTTCATGTTAAATTGTTGCATGTTTGGGCTCTGGTAGTTACTTAATCTTGACGTTCATACTGTACTTGCTTATAGGAAAATTCTTGTAGGAAAAATATGACTCAATTTGGAAGCAAACATGTGTAAGGAATATTGGTTGTACCCTTCAAAAACGCTACCTAAAATGCTATGTGCGTTTTGTGTTGCTTTTAGTGTCATATTAACTTTTTTTTTTTTTTTTATCACAATTAGGAAATGTCCTCTATTAGACTGAATTCGAAACAAGGATTTAACTTTTTGTTGTGTTTTCCATAATCACAAATTTCCCCCGAAATCTGGTTTCTTCTAAATCTTCTCACATTGATTGAAACACAAAAATCTTACTTGGCAACAACAGTCAGCCCTATCTTGAAGATGAAGTAGGTCACTGACTTCCAACAAACATTGACTTCTTGTTCTAAGGTCAAATCATTGCATAAGTAAATGAGAATAGTATACGAATGTGGTCTAAAAATACATTTTGGAAAAACTGTCCACAATTGGGGCTACACAACATTTTCAGATGATCTTAAAATCTTAGTTATTTGAATTATTTATTTGTACACACATTCCGATGTTAAGTGACTTCAAATCAAATAATAAAGCCACTGATTCCTAAGTCTAGTGACCAGTGAGTAGTAGTTTGAGTAGTTCGAAATGAAATGAAAGCTGTTAATTTGCCATTAGTATAATCACCAAACATCACAAAATGAATTCACTGATGCCATTTTAATCACACTATTTTCACCTTTTCCCCAAATCTGCATCTGTACATACACTCCAGGTACAATTGATGAGTATAAGCCAATAGATAAGAGGAGAGCGAGAGCAGGAAGGAGGAGCAGGAACGGAAAAGTACAACAGATTGGTCCCACCCCCGCTCCGTGGTCGTGCCCTGGACAAAACCTGTAGAGAGACCCTTTAGCTTCTGTCCTTGTTACTCTGTCAGCCAATCAAAAGAAAGCCTTATAAACTGGGCTTTGTATGGCTCAGCTTTAGACAATAGTGAGATTTGACCACGATACATCTCATTCCCAACATGCACCAGCCCAGAGAGGAAGAAAGACACCTACTCATATTTAACTGAATGGTATAAAGTAGCGTGACATGACTAGAAATGTCCAAATTAGTTACAATTTGTTGGATAAAGTTATGTTCAAAATCATCGCAAAATTTGGCTTTCTTGTAGGTTAATGTTACGATGCATTGATGAGGATAGATTTGTAAATGCAGTTGTGAGTTAAGATTTTTAAATTACCTAAAGCAGTTGGTTGAATAATTGCGTTTAATCTGTCCATAATGCACCTTGCATTGCATATCAAATTTAACAACATCTAAACATATTTTATATCTCTTTTGCAACATTGACTGTTATACATTTTTTAGTCTGTTTCAACTTGATTCCTGCTGAAGTATATTAGCAAAAATGGTACCACCCATAGCTGTTTATCTTTGCCTTTGACTGACCATTTAAACTGCCCAACTTGCATTTCCTGCTTTGCGTTAAAGTTTGGAATGAAACCCAGGCTGACCTCTGGCAAACAATGCAGTCTTTAATGGGCAGGGGAGGGGGGAGGTTGTGGTCATGGTGGTCATGGTGGTGGTGGTGGTGGTGGCGGTGGTGGTGTGGGGTGGGGGTCACTGCGTGTGTATGTTTGAATGGTCAGGGATGACTTGCCTAACTCTACCTATCATCGGGGGTTGCATAACAGCGCTTAAGGAGAGAGGGGGTGGAGGTCAAGATGAGAAAGACCTTCAGCAAGTTTTCATTCACGAGAACTTGTGCATTATGGGATGCGGCCAGTAAGGTTTTAGTTCACGGGTGTGGTCTTGATCGGGTTAAGGTTTGTTTAAGTCCTTATTTTATCTATATGCAACCAGCTTTTTGCATTGGTGAGGCATTTTGAACATCTTTTTATGCAATTTAGTTCAATGGTATAGTTTAAGGAGGATTAAGAAGATGCGTTGCTAATGTTGAAATAAATTCTCATGCAGTCATAGACTCCGTTGAATTTTAGGCCTGCTTGGTGGTTAGTTTCGTGGGTGTGACCACTCATCACTTACTACATTTCCCACAATGCAATGGGAAAGTTCCTGGAATGTGTCTTTTGAACTCTATTTTGTTTATTTAGTCCAACTTGCTTCCCGGTAATGCAATGCCCAAAGCAGTAGCTATAGCTAATATTATTGACGTCATTGAGTAAAGTCAACTGAAGTGGACCAGAAAATGCCTTTTAGAGTTAATAAGGTATTTAAATAAATGCATTTTTGTTTTATTATTTTGGATTACAGATGTGCTTTTTTTGGAGATTGCTTTATTTTTATTTTTTTTGCTTACAAATATGGTATTAACTGAAGCTAGTTATAATCGGAATAACCCCAAATACAACTAGTATTAAAACTTGACACTCACTCTTTGAAAAAAATACATAAATTGGACAAAGTTTTCTGAATAATTTTAGAATATTTGTAATTAGAACTAAAACCAGCTGGAACTGTTTGGTTTTTTTAAAATGGAAATTACAAAATGACATACTGTATGATAAGAGCGTTTTGTTTTTTGTTTTTTGTTTTTGATCTTTTCTGTATCAAATGGAAATTTCAAGTATGGAAGCGTCTATCCTTTAAAACACATCTCCTGCTTTAATTTCACAATCTCCTTTTACATCTACCCTTGAAGTTGCCTTTCTGTGACAAACCTTCCGACATTTGGCCAACAGACGCCATCGATGCCCAGATGTTACATCATTTGCTGTAGAGTCATATCCTCAGATAAATGCCGTGAATATTTAACAATCACATTCACAGGTGGAGATGAAGGAGGAGGTGGAGCACTGTCCTGGGACCTGCTGAGATCAAGTGTGCTGGCCAGGGTGTGACTTTTGGGGCTCCCTGATTATATGGTGGCCATGCACTTGAAAGAGAGGGGTGCGAAATTTGGCAAATAAGCCCCCAGTGAGGAAGGCTTGTTGGAAGGAAGTCAGGCATTTCACGTAACATTGTTTTGAGAAAAAAAGGACAAATGGTGGGTTGGGAAGATATGTATTTGATCTTCAGAGTCTGTTTGTTGGTTTGACCACGATGTCTCATTTCCAGCATGGACCAATTTAAACAACTTCTATTATATTATATTATTGGTATAAAGTGGAGGGCTAAGGTGATAAGTTAGAGTTTGGGTATTAAGTAGTTATTAAGTCTAGCTCAACTATTTGTCCATTATGATTTAAGTCTTTCTAGCTCATTCCCAGCATGAACCAGCTTCGTCTTTATAATATTTTTGGTATTAACTTAGAAGTTAGATAGAAGTAAGAAATGCATAGTTACCAAGTCTACCAAGTGTGATTTAAGCCTTCTTCATGCTTTTTTATGGCTAATTATCAAGGTGTAGTAATTATACATGTTACAGTGTTATTAATTGACATAGTGAAATTTGTTTGATAAAGTTATATTCAAATTGATAGCAATATTTGGCTTGTAATGAATGCTTTTGTTACTGTGGTGATGTTTTGGTAAGGACAGATTTCTGTCATAGAAGATGCAGCTACAACTTATTTTTAGTTTGCGTTGAAATCTATGACAGTTAGAAATATATAATTGCGATTCTTATGATTGCGATTAGATTTGCGATCTATGTTTTAATAATATGATTCTTCTCAAATGTCACATTTTAAACATCTAAAGAAGATTTGACAAAAAGACTTCAAGGAGCTCTTTGCATTTTGTCACCTGCTTGTCTCCATAGAGATAGGCCTCGTATACACAGTATAGTCATAAACAAAGAATCTCCATGGAGACTTGCAAGCCAAATTGTAGGTTGGATTTGTGGAGAGGCAACACCACTCACAGTAACAACTGATGTTTTTTTCAGATATTTCTGTAGTTGTAGCTAAATAAATGCAAGACATATTGTACAATACTGACAGTTTTAACAAAAGCATTAACACCTCCATGGAGACAAACAGGTTGTGGACCCTCTTCAGCAAAGTTACACAGTGCACCTTTAAATATGAACAGAAAAACTAAATAAGAATCTAATATAACAGTCACATTTCAGTACTAGTTCTAAACAAGATCTAAACTACAGTTACAGGTTAGTTGGTTTGTTAGTTTTTTTACACAGAATAAGACCAGAAATTTTGCTGTTTGTGGAGGAAAGTATGGTACTTAAAAAATGGCCGCCTTTCCTATTTAGTCATTTAAATTGCGATTCCACTTCCATTGCGATAAATCTTGCAATAAGGGAAGGAAGTCAGGCATTTCTCATAATATTGCTTCAAGAAAAAGCCAGTTGCAAGCATATTTACTTGATCTTAAGTATGTGTGTGTTGACGCATTAACTTTTCGCTAATCTCGGTTTGGCATTAGGTCGTAATAGTATCAGAGTTTCTCACCTCAGATGCGCTTTTGTACGAAGGGAAACTGAGATGGCCCAGTATTTTTCAGCGTGATTTAACCCGGGCTTGTGGCTTGCTTTCTTCTTCTCTTCTTTTCGAAAATCTCTCTTATAGGAGACTTGAACCGGGTTTGTGCTGAATGTGTTTGCTTCACTGGGCTTACTTTCAGAGCCAAAGCGCGCACACAAGACCCTAAAGAAATATATACTCCCATTGGGAAACACGGCGAGATGCACCATTAACTTAAGCTGAACTCGGGGTGAACTCTGCTTGTGCGAGGTTAAAACAATGGCTTCAGTGTGGGGCAGTTGCAAACAGTTGAAAGTATTTTTTGATCTATGCTTTCTTTGTTGTTTGCTTGCGATCAATTTCATCCCAGTAACTACTATTTGATTTTCACTTGAGATTAATTTTGTTTTGTTTTATTCCTCAGGGTTGTATTAACATAGTTCATCCTTGTATACACTTAGTTCCAAATTATAAATGGTTACAAATGGACCTCCTCACTGTCCAAATATAGCTTTAATATTGCTTTTATTTTACCTATATTTTGTTTAAATTACTCTTCTAATTGCTCTGTTTTAAATAATTCTTTTTTTTTTTTTTCATCTCATATTTCCAAGTAATTTCCCTCACCCATCAACAAAGTCTGAATCAGTTTATTTAAGTTTGAGTTGATTCATGCACCAAGCTACGATAGCAATTTCAATTAAACTAAAATGTAACCTGGACACATTTAGCGATTTAAAATGTTCTGTCATTTACACTATATTTGCCCTAACCGTCATAGCATTTTCTCCCATCTATAAATGTCAAATGCTTGACTTTTTGATCAGATTTGCCTCTTTCTCGGCTTTAGAGGAGGATATTTCTGAAGTCTTTAACCCTGGCTCCTCAGAGCTAATCGCTAAAACACTCCCCCCCCCCTCTTTGTCCCCCAGTACAGTACTGGCTTCAACCTTAGCCCCATTTAAATGTTAATGCCTTTCTTCCATTCATTATTTGACCCAGAGAGAGAGAGAGACAGAGAATGCTTTGGCTCTCACCCCCTGCCTCTTCTTTAATTATCTTTTAGTACAAGACCCCCACCAAAGGAAGTGCTCGGGTAAGCTTAGGCCTAGTCCCCACGACATCGTTCTTGTTTTGTTTTTTTTTACCCGGGGTGAAAAAAAGTGTCGTCCACACACGTGTTGGATCAGAAAACATTCGTGTCAAGATGAGCACGGAGCGCTGAGTGAAAACGATGTAGTACATATGTCACACCGATAAGTGGCGCTGTAAACCGGAAAGAGCCAGAGCCGCCGGAAACGCAAGACTACAAAGAGCACATGCGCAGAAAGTCCTTTCTCTTTCGTAAACAAGCAAACACGTGTACTTTAGGGACCGTCAACAAAAGCGAATTTATTTTGTCCCCCTGCTCCAGCAATGTAGCAGGGACTCACTCCGGTAATGTGAAAATGCTGACCGTCCCTAACATAAACAGATGCCACAGAACGAAGATTTGCGCTACGCGAGCAGAGTTTTTGCCTATAAATCGATAGTTGGTATTACTTGCTATCGTTTTATTAGATAGACATTAACAAGTAGAACTCTCGTTAACCTTGGTCGTGTTATTTACAGGGATGAAAGAGTTCCGTTTTTTAGCGGATCTCCGCTTTTTTTCCAGCTGCGGGGTAATTTTTTTTTTTTTTTTTTACATCTGTGCAAATTCGTTGAGAAAGATTTTGGGTGTATATATACTGTATGTATAGTTGTTTTTAGAATCGTCCCGTATTCAGAACAAAAGTACGTGTATCTCGTATTAAACTTCGTATTAAACACGGGCGCGAGCCCATGTCTGGAGCCGCGGACCGAGCGAGTGAGCACAGCTCTTTCGCAACAGCGTGTACCATTGTGTGTACACAGGTTAAACTTTATAAAACATCCTATACCTCATCCTACCTGCCCGTGCCTCACTTAACACGTCGCTCCTCGCTTTTTCACCTGCGCCTTTTAGCGCGCATAAGCTCCTCCTCATGCGCTCTGATTAGACGAAGTGCAAAGCAAAAACAAATCCAATATACTGTATATATATATATATATACTACTAGTAGGCCTACTTGTTAATAAAATGTGTTTTTTTGTACTTTTATGTACAGTTTTACTTTATTGCTAACATATAGCATATAGAAATCCAAATTTCAGAAATTTAAAATTTTACAGCGGGGGGGGTCACTTTCCGCTTTTTTCATGATTGGCCACTTTCATCCCTGTATTTAGGCAAAATGCTTGTTTGGATCTTAATACGGGAATGTTAAACATACTCGGACATTATGTTGGCTTTTCGGCGAGAATATACAACCGGGGACCATCACCAATGGGCAGCTATATATTTTTGTGTGTGATACTGCATGTGCCTGTTTGTAAAAGGTACATTTTCATTCAATAAAAAAGACAAGAAATGGTTGCTCTTTTTCTTTATTTATAGCACACAACACACTCAAATTGGTATGGGCTCCTCATTGTCCACTATCTGCCTTTTCAGCGATGGGATCTTTCCAGTTTTAAAATACGTGTTTAGCTTTGAATTGGCAAACATGGTTGTTGTTATCTGGTCATTACCTGCGGAAGGCGCAGGGTTACCTTCTGGTCACCGGTCACGTGATGATTACGTAATCATTTTCCCAACAGTCGCGTTTTTCGCCGCCCACACGGCAACACGACCCCCGGCGTTCTCCGACTTCTCCACTCTGGAACCCGTTTTTGAAAAACACCGTTCTCACCCCCAAAAACGCCGGCGCGGTCTGGACGACAGGCCCAAACGCACGCAAACTTCCCCGTTTCCTCCAAAAAACGTTGTCGTGGGGACAGGCCCTTAGACCGGAGCATGAGTCACACGTTTAATCCTTCTTATTTGAATATTAAAGATTATGCGGTGATGGTCTGTGTATTGTCAAAACATGCCGCTTTTAATCAGTCCTGCGTGGAATTGTTGTGGGCAGCAGGCTCGAGATCAGGTTACCTCCTCAACAGGTCCATCATTTACATTTGACCAAACATGTGCCCATTGTCATGCATAGGAAATCTACACCATCTGGTAAAGTCAGTGAGTGCGTGCACATGGTAGGATCAGATCAGGATTGGATTGTGCTTTTTCCGTTACTCAGCGGGTGGTCTGTCGTCCAATCCGTGTGCACATGAAGCTCACGCAATCGGATTCAGGTCAACGACCTGGCCCGCTCCGCAACGCTATGTGGCGCTGTAATCCAACTACTTCCGGGTAATGGCTACTCAATAAAAACACAACACGAGTATCTTACGTGTGAGGAGTTTGACAGAGCGGCATTGGTGTACGTTTGTACATTTTGCAGAATTTGGTTGTTCGTATGAACGAAAAAACAGCATTTTTGGTTTCGTTAATATGACACAAACTGTGTCGTCGGCGTTTGATATTACAAGCAATCGAGGACAACGAAAAACACGAGGATTGGGACCTTTCGGGCACCTATACCGCACACCATTGTTTTAATCATGTACTGCCTTTTTGTTTTTTGTTGCTTGCATCTTTTGTGCCACAGATAAAGGCATTAAATTTGTAGCTATGGGTTTATCGTTCATTTATGTAAGGTCTGGGGTAGTGAAATTACACAACCACACTTTCATATTGTATGTCTTTGTAATGCTTAGCTTAAATTCTGTAGTCTCTTCTACTCTCTGTTTTGTCCTGTCTGAGTGAACAACTTAAGTAAATTTCCACACAGATTTTTAATATTTACAAGTTATACAACAGTTTAAAAAAAACACACTCTCTTCTGATACTATAAGGTCACAATAGATAACTCAAAATGTTTGTAAAAGTGCCCTGTGCGTTATTTCAAAAGTTCAAAGCTCCATGCACAGCTTCCAGGTGCTGGTAACAACAGGAACATTGAATAATTCCAGAAAAGACGAAATTTACCGCACACTCTTATTCCTTTATTGGGCTTAGAGCAAACAACACGTTTCGATTCTACCTGATGACGCTGTGGAGGTGAAACGCGTTGTTTGCTCTAAGCCCAATAAAGGAATAAGAGTAAAGTGAAGCGAGTGTGCGGTAAATTTCTTCTTTTCTGGAATTGCCCTGTGCGTTATGTTCATAGTCCCGAAATGGTGGAAGATGGGACTTGTTGGTGCCGTGAAGGAAAGCTGTCCTTTTTATTATATATATATATATTATATGCATGACATCCATAATCTAGTGTTAGCTTGTCCATTCTTCATTTCTCCTGAAACCTGACCTGCTGGAGCTGCCTTACTGCACCACAATGTATATTAGTCTCCATTCTAGCCTCATGTTTGCTGTCCGGCTATTGGCATTCAAACCACAAAGCTCCTGGGAAGAGGGCAGGCCTGCGCTCAGTGTGCACAGGGCAGTTTTGCGCGTTACACAAGAGTAATACATACATGATTCAAAGTTAAGTCAAATTTTGTCTCTTATAGAAATTACCTAAAAAGCCTAATTGAAGCTTTTGTGAAAATTTTCACACCACAAATAAGGACTCTGTTTTTAATTTGTTTTCAAAAAATTAAGGCCCTGTCTGCACGACAACGTTTTTTGGTGGAAACGGGGAAGTTTGTGTTCGTTTGGGCCTGTCATCCACACGGCGCCGGCGTTTTTGGGGGGTGTAAACGGTGTTTTTTAAAAACGGGTTCCAGAGTGGAGAAGTCGGAGAACGCCGGGGGTCGCGTTGTCGTGTGGGCGGCAAAAAACGCGACTTTTGGGAAAATGATGACGTCGCAATGCCGTAATCATCACGTGATCAGTGACCAGAAGGTAACCCTGCGCACAGTACGCACGACACACGAGTGTTTGCCAATTCAAAGCTAAACACGTATTTTAAAACTGGAAAGATCCCATCCATGAAAAGGCAGATAGTGGACAATGAGGAGCCCATACCAATTTGAGGGTGTTGTGTGCTGTAAATAAAGAAATAGAGCAACCATTTCTTGTCTTTTTTATTGAATGAAAATGTACCTTTTACAAACAGGCACATGCAGTATCACACACAAAAATATATAAAAGCATTTCTGTTTTCTTTACACAAATTCACACAACTGTATAGCTGCCCGTTGGTGATGGTCCCCGGTTGTATATTCTCGCAGAAAAGCCAACATAATGTCCGAGTATGTTTAACATTCCCGTATTAAGATCCAAACAAGCATTTTGGGTAAATAACACGAGCAAGGTTAGCGAGAGTTCTACTTGTTGATGTCTATCTAATAAAACGATAGCAAGTAATACTAACTATCGATTTATAGGCAAAAACTCTCAGCTCAAACCTTCGTTCTGTGGTGTCTGTCTATGTTAGGGACCGTCAACATTTTCACATTACGGGAGTGAGTCCCTGCTACATTGGTGGAGCAGAGGGACAAAATAAATTTGCGTTTGTTGACGGTCCCTAAAGTACACGCGTTTGCTTGTTTACGAAAGAGAAAGGACTTTCTGCGCATGTGCTCTTTGTAGTCTTGCGTTTCCGGCAGCTCTGGCTCTTTCTGGTTTACAGCGCCACTTATCGGTGTGACATATGTACTACATCGTTTTCACTCAGCGCTCCGTGCTCATCTTGACACGAATATTTTCTGATCCAACACGTGTGTGGACGACACTTTTTTTCACCCCGCATAAAAAAACAAAACAGGAACGTTGTCGTGCAGACAGGGCCTAAGTGGTATCTTCCCTGAATTTTTTTCTTTCAGTTTGATTAATCATTTGTTTATATGGCTAGGTTCAAGTTAGTGCTTTATAATATCATCATATTTTGAAGTTGTTTTTTGAATAGCGATTTTTAACACCCTTCATAAGAGCACATCATCTGACTCATTCCAGTCAGCGACAGCTCCCTACGAAAATATCAGAATATTCTTGGCCAATTTTAGAAACTTGCTGACATCTTTGTTGCTTTGACCTTTGTCGGCTTTTGTTTCAGCCCATTAGACCTGCCTCAAATCCACTCAAATCAAAGCAAAATCTATTAAAAATATTTTCATAATTTGCACGTTTTTACCTTAAAATCTGTAAATAGTTTTGCATCAGAAATTCTGCATCTGTATTTAAAATATTCTAAATTCAAAGTGGGCGAAAATACATCAAAGTCTATTGTTTAAATTGTTTATTTAAAGGTGCATTCTGTATCTTTTCTGGTGTAAGGCCCATCAAACGCTTTTCTTCATGGAGATGTTATTGCTTTGTCTGGAATGTTTTTACAGTATAGCATTAAACTTTTCGATTGTCATGTAGATCAAACCAGACCAAGTCACAGGTCAGATCTGTGGAGAGGCAACACTGCTCACACTCAGAATCAGTTTTTCTATATATTTTTAAGCTATAAAGCCACTTGTAATTGAATAAATGTAATACAGATCAGTTTATTGTCACAATGTGGAACATTCCAGGCAGAGCAATGACATATCCATAGAAACAATCAGGTGACGGACCCCAACCAAAAAAATTGCATGGTGCACCTTTAAATCTCATGATTACATGTAATTACATGTAAAATGATCTCCACAGGGTTAGTTAAAAATAATAAAATAAACTTCAAATAAGCATGCAATAAGCATTTAAAAGCATGCACCTTTCTGTGTATTGTACAAAATAGAATTGTGTCACCATATTAATAGGGATGTAACAATATCTAAATCTCTCCATTTTCGATTACGATATGCATCTCACGGTACAATATTTATTGTGATATTTTGTAGGGAGGGGGATGAGACACAATTTCCAAAAGACGATATGAGATTGGGTCCCCAAGAATGAGAGGAGACGAGATTTTAACATAATTCCTGATATATAAATTTCACGGTTCAGTCTCCAATTTTGGCCTCTGTTTTTTATTTTTTTATTTTTATTTGATTTCATATTTTTGTTTCTATCTTAGTCCTGCTCTTTGGAACTGTTAAGAGATGTTAGAAATGGCATAGTGAGGGTCGGCACTTTATCTGATATGTATGCACATATGTATTTATTCTTATGCACTGGTCTATTACCCATTTACAATCTCTGTCATAGCATATTTAATTAACATCAACCTGTCCCGGGACTACCGGTGGGGTGGAAATTAGCATTTTTGCTATAACCTGGCACCATGCATCTTTCTTTTGTTTATTTCAAAGGTCAATGAAATGTTGTGCATTGTCCCTGTGCAAATAAACCATACCATGTAACTCACCAATAAGTAAAGCTTTTTTGTCCAATTCAAATATAAACACTTGGGGAAAAAACAAGATTTATTCTTTTGTGTGCACAATCTTGTGCAAGATCTTGTGGCACTAACAAGATCAAAATTTTGTGGAGGAACAAAATATATGTGAGAACGCCACTTTTTCCTTTTAAAATGCCTTGACAAGACTTAACGAAAGAACTAAGATTAAAAAGCGCTTATAACAGTTACTTCATCATGTAGTCTGCACTGAAATGGAGCAAAGGATCATAGTCGATGTAAATTCCTCTTGTTTTTTTTAAGCTGTTGCTGCACCATAACTATTGATTTATGTGAAGAAACTTGTAATTTGATATATTGTGATGGTCCGCGATATTATTGTGAGACCTTTGGCGATACAAGATCTCGATATTTCCGTTATTGTTACACCATAAACTTAAACCGTGCATAATTTAGTATCTGTATCTGTACCATATTTGTATGGACATTTTTGACACCTTATATAATTTATCATGTTGCTGTTCGTTGCCATAACCTTCACTAAGAGTCCTGAAAACCAACCTTGGAAAAAATTGCTTTCTGTGGTCCACATGTTTTTCACGTTAGTGAAGCTGGACATTTCCTTGGTTTACATCAGGCAGTGGCCGTAGTAGCGGCTTTGGTCAGTCTTCGTTCAGACCTGTAGGATCCTTTTATATTGATACGCTGCTCTGTCACAAAGCTCGTTTCTCAGAAGAATGAAGAGCTCAAGAGGAGCTGTTGTTGCTTAGTAACAGGAAGTTTAAGCAGCGGTGGCAGAGACGTGACAAAGGCCTGGAGATGGCTGAGGTGACATGTCTTCATAAATCCAAACTGGAGCTTTTTTTGTTTTTGTATTCAGCCCTTTGATAAGATGTCCACAAATCAAACACTTTCTACAGTGGGGGAAATGTATTACCACGTCAATATAATAAATCAACTGGAATTTAGAGTTTTGTTCTCCATTCAAATGCAGCACATTTCAGAGTTCACCATTGCAGCTATACAATCTAGTTCTTATAATTGTAATAACTACACTTTTAATAGTATTTATAGAAAGCATGAACAAAGAGAGAATAAATAACTTCATAATCAAGCAGATATTTTGTGGTACATTATGCAACAATGGCAACATAATACATAATGACACTAGATATTTCAATGCTCAGAATGAAACATTACAAAATTAGACATCAATACTACAAAGTTTGAAACTATTTGTAACTGTGCCTGATGTTATTTAATTGATGCAGTTTGATCTAGCATTATAAAAGAATTAAACGTTGCCATCACAAGAGCTTAGTAAGCAATAACTGCCAGTGAAACATTTTTTATGGCTCATTTTGAACCTAAAAAGCTTTAAAATAACTACACTTTAATCAGCCTAATTAGCCTGAAGACTTAATTCATAATGAACAAATACTTTAACAAATGGCATTAATTTTGTTGAATCTAACCAAAATCTGTCCATTATGAATTAAGTCTTTGTCAATATTAAGTAGGCTGATTGAAGGACTAGTAACGTTTTTTACAATTTGAATCTTATTACGTTAATAAAACAACGTGAGTAACTCACCCAGAGTACTTTGGTGTCATTTGGAGCATTTCCGAAGATTTTGTAGTTTAGCAATATCCGTAACGTGAGTGCTCGGGGCAGTGTTGCAGTCACCAAATGGCACAAACTTTAGCACTTTTCAGATGACACAAGCTCAATGTTAGCCTACAGTTTTGCTGGAGTCATAAGTGGCCTGTAATCCGATATCCATCCATGGTTTCATTGGATGACGAGAACAGTGCGCATGCACGCA
The DNA here is from genome assembly GCA_036785185.1 of Paratrypauchen microcephalus. Taxonomy (NCBI): domain Eukaryota; kingdom Metazoa; phylum Chordata; class Actinopteri; order Gobiiformes; family Gobiidae; genus Paratrypauchen; species Paratrypauchen microcephalus. The sequence goes on along the minus strand of JAVJIX010000223.1, from coordinate 489,946 downwards.
TTCACAGCTGATTTGAAGATAACACGACGCACTTTGCTCTCAGCTCTCGGTTACAGTCATAAACATCTCCGCATGAGAAAATCCAAAATGGTGCGAACATGCATTTATCTCGGTTGTGAAAACCAAATGACAGCTTTGACGAAGTTGAGTTTTCACAGGCTTCCTCGTCACAATCTGGAGTTATTGGAGCTGTGGCTAGTTACTTTGAGAATGGACCCAAACACAAAACCATGGATTGATATCAGATTACAGGCCACTTTGGACTCCAGTGAAACTGTAGACTAACATTGAGCTTTTGTCAGCTGAAAAGTGCTAAAGTTTGTGTCATTTGGTGACTGCAGTACCGTGCCCCGAGTACTCGCGTTACGTATATCGCTAAACTACAGAATCTCCAGAAATGCTCCAAATGACACCAAAGTACTCTGGGTGAGTAAATGATGTTGTTTTATCACCGAAATAAGGTTCAGATGGTAAAAAATGTTACTATTCCTTTAAAGTGTAGTTACTTTAAAGTTTTAAAGTTTTTTAGGTTCAAAATGAGCCATAAAAACTATTTTCACTAGCAGCTATTACTTACTAAGCTCTTATGATGGCCTTTGTAAATAAAAGCTAACATTTAAGATTATAATTTTAGACCAAATTTCATTAATTCAGTTACATCAGGTACAGTTGCAAATGGTTCCAAACCTTTTAGTTTTGAGGTCAAATTTTGTGACTTTTCATTTTTGGGTGATCTAGTGTTTCTCTCCATGTATTATGTCACCTCTCCTCCCGCTCTGCCCTTCACACGTTTGATCTCTGGGCTTGATACGATCAGCTCCTCACTGTATCCCTCTCACCGGTGCCAGCTAGATTTTTTAGCAAAGAGCGAGAGAGAGTAGAAAAAAAACTGAGCCTTTTTTTTTTGTCACCACTGAAAACCTGCCCATCTGGCCTTAGGAGGGGGCAGGAGCTGTGGAGAGGAGAGCGGGGGAGGAGAGAGAGAAACAGAGAGAGGGAGAAAGAGGAGTAGTGCTTCTTACAGAACGCTGGAGCTTAACAGACAGCAGAGAGGACAGCAAAGAGTGTGCACATCAACTTAAAATGTTAGTCCTTCTTGATTCAGTGGGTTTTGTGTCCCTCGAGGTAGAGGGGGATTATGGGAGATTTGGCAGAGCTTTCAAAGATCGCTTTCTGAACTGGAAAGTGTACCTCCATGATCGTGGAAGTGGGAAGAATAAGATATCGTATCATCAAAAGTCTCACAGTACCAGAGACCATCACACTGTATCGAATTAGAAGTGTCTTTGCTTAAATTAATAGTTATGGTGATTTGGATGTCTTTCTTTGTGATTTGAATGTCTTTCATATTCTGTAAAGCTCTTTGAATTACTTCTTGCATGAATTATGCTTTACAAATAAACTTGCCTTGCCATGGTGCACCGATCTGCCTGTCAATCTCGCGCTCCATCCTCCCCTCACTCGTGAACAAGACCCCGAGATACTAGAGATACTCCTCCACCTAAGGCAGGGACTCTCCGCCCTACCGGAGAGGGCAAGCCACCTTTTTCCGGTCGAGAATGTGATTAGTTTGTTGTTTATATTCAAAAACTGTAAAAAAAATAATAATAATAATGTAACATATTTAATAAACAAGCCAGCCTAAGGTGGTTTCCGGTACGAAAGAGGCAAAAATAACAGCGGTTTCAAACAATCCACCAGTGTTTTTAATGGCATGCTAAATCCCCCCCATGTCCAATTTGACTTTCTCTCCCCACGGTCCCACACCCCTAAACGCTCTCCCCGTACATGTGGTCCAAATTAGCAGTTCCGCGCTGGCTCCTTTTCAGTTTGGAGTGATCAGCAAAAAGTTGAAGGAAATAAGGTGAAGGTTAATGACTGTGAGGGCTCCGCTGGCTGGACAAAGGCGGAGCCAGGAGCAAAGCAAAGAATCCAATATTTATTTTATTTATTTATCCTCATTTATTGCTATTTTGTGTTTTTTGTATTTGATTTTTACTGGTTTTATGTTTTTATAACTGGTACGATCATATTTTTAGGCATTTACCTTTTGTTCTCTTAATTTTATGTTCTGTGTGCAGCACTTTGGACACTTCTTTGTTCATAAAATGTGCTATATAAATAAAGTGGAACATGGCCGCAAAGAAAGTGATCGGCCTCTAGCGTGTTTGAAAGAAGACACTGTAAGAAATCATTTCAGTTGACTGCCCCTCTGAATAAAACATACTCTTGTCTCAGCTCACTGTTACACCTCCACTTTCTCAAAATGAAGAGTCGGAGCTTAAGAATCACATGGATTAGCTGCGGAGGCTAGTTCTTAAGCCTTAACCGCCCCCATGATCTCAATTAAAAATATGTGCCTTCAGCAAGGTTTTCGCATCCACCATTTTTCTGTTTAGTCACAGTCGGGGATAGAAAGATTAATTGCAGTGAATCAATATCACAATTAGTAAATTGGCTCCACTTGTTTCAACTACACTCTTAAATGTCTCTGGTTTTATGAAAAAATAAAAAAGTTTACCCTATTCAAATTCACTGTCACATTTGTTCACTTAATATTTTTATGTTGGCCTAAACAAATCCTTAAGCCTATAAGATGATCTACACATGTGGTAACTGAACTTAAAATACCGAAATGGAAAAATGTGACAATATACTTAAATTGGCTCAACATTTTCATTTTTGTAAACACAGTAGGTTAGACATTAAAATTAATCATGATTTTCAAAACATAAAAAAAACGTGATAAAACTATTTTCAGAAAGTGGTTTTGATAAACAGTACAGTATATCCATCCATGGGTTTCAGAGAGATGAAGAATGACCGTTGTCATAGCAATCAATTTAAAACAAAATTGTATTGCATTATTTGAATGGGAAAAAGTCCTCAAAATGTCACTTATAACAGGAATCTGAATCCATGAATCGTTGCCTGGATAATCCAAAAGTGTTCATTTTGTCTACATTAACTTCTTTGTAAAGAAAATACTGTTGGAGGTATATTTACCGTGTTGACATGTTTGGGATGCAACCCATCTTCAGGACAATTCTGAAGATGGCTTCAGCTAGAAGCTGAAACATGTCAAGAAATGAATGTTATCTGTATAGTCTCGCCTCCAAAATTCAGGTTTTCCGTTTTTAATAAAACAACTAAAACACTCCTGGAAAAAAACACTTATCCTTACTAGTAATTGTGAACAAGTGAACTAACTAAAAGACTCATACTTAGTAGTTGTGAACATGTGAACTAACTACTTGGTGTGTTTTTGCTTTTGTGCAGATGATCCAGTTGACCAGCGTACTTGCCTTATCTGTGGGGACCGTGCCACAGGCCTGCACTATGGCATCATCTCCTGTGAGGGCTGCAAGGGCTTCTTCAAACGCAGCATCTGCAACAAGCGCGTGTACCGCTGCAGCAGGGACAAGAACTGTGAGATGTCCCGCAAACAACGCAATCGCTGCCAGTACTGCCGCCTGCTCAAGTGCCTGCAGATGGGAATGAACCGCAAGGGTAAGAGACTTGCCTGCCTGAGGGTTCTCCATAAGATCACTCACTGTACTGGGATGACTGAGGGATTACATAGATATAACACCACATGGTAATATAAAACAAAGTGTATTATGTAATATTGAAAATCACATTCTATTGTCTAAACAAAAAGTTTTTTTTTTATCATCATTGTGGTATCTGAATCAGTACTGAGCATCAAGTCTATTCCTTAGTATCGAAATCGATGTTTGAAATTGACTGTCATGACTGCATCACTATACAGTCAAAGCGGATATAAAAGGTCATCATGTTTTTCAAGTAGTGGGATAGTACTTGTGGTAAAGGTTTATCAAAGTTTTACATCAATTCAGTGGCAGTTTGTGGAAAAAAGTTCACAGTGCAATACAGGAAATGGTGTGAGTTCTAAAATGGATGACATCAACACCAAGAATATCTAAAATGTAGGGACAATTCACATGCAAGAAGGGTATATTTTTGCTGTTTAAAGCTTCATTTAACTAAATAAAGTTGTCATTTATTTTTTAGTAGTCAGCTTGTAACAGTTATGGAATTGCCCATATGTCAAATCTGCTGCATGTAGGTCTGTAAATTGGAAAACTAGAAAAAAACACTATGTTGTACTGAAATACCGTCATATCCTCCTGGGACCCGAAGAAAAAAAGTGTATCTAAATTATTATTATTTTTTTTCTATTTGGAGGTAAATGAACACCTTAGCATTTAGGTTTTGTTAATTTTATTTTTTTTCATAATGTCGTAACATGTCCTCTGTAATGGACTGTAATAACAAAAACATTTTTTCGGTCGGTTCTACAGTTGCCTCAAAATGTTTTTAGACTTCCTTTTAATTTCTTATTTATTTATTTTTATTTTTTATGTTTTATTTTTTTTATGTATTATTTATTTATTTACTTATTTATGTATTTTATTTATATATTTTTTATTATTATTAATAATGTATTTATTTATTTTAATTTATTTTTTTATGTTTTATTTTTATGTATTATTTATTTATTTACTTATGTGTTTTAGTTATATATTTTATTTATTTATTATTATTATTATGGATTTATGTATTTATATTTATTATATTTATGTATTATTTATGATTTACTTATTTATGTATTTAATTTATATATTTTTTTTATTCATTTATTATTGTTATTGTTATTATTTTTATTATTATTAATTGATTTGTTTTATTATTATTCTTTTTTTTTTTTTTTTATCATAGTGCAGCCACAAAGTAGAGTCTATCTCAAAACTTAAAAGATGTCCACTATAAAGGACACAAATGAATGGGCGGGTCTCAGGAGGATATGGATTAAGTCCCTTTAAATGAGTGCAAGGAAGTCAAATACTGCCCTCTAGTGGATACAGACCAAACACTGCAGCCATAGGTTGTCTTTAGTGGCTGATGGCAAAAACGGCAAGATTAACACACTCTTTGTTCCCTGCTCCTAAAAGTACAGTGGATTTCAAGGAGCTCTGCTGCCCCCTAGCAGTTATGTGGAAAAATGAAAGTTAACGTTTTGGTTGACATTTCTTTACAAAATGCAATAAATATTTTAACGCAGTTCTTTCCCTAAGTAATGCTAAGCTGATGTTTGAAATGTGATGACCACAAATATGATTTACAGCCACTACACAGAGCTATCAGTGTAATGTGACAGCTGTATTTTAGCCAAGTGAAATGAAATTGCATTGTATAATATTTTTCTTTTTTCTCTATTTTTCCAGCTATCAGGGAGGATGGCATGCCAGGAGGAAGGAACAAAAGCATCGGGCCTGTTCAGGTAATGGACAATTTTGCAGTTCTTTTTTTTATTATTCATTTATTTTCTTATTTTTGTAATATTTTGCTGACATTCTCTGCAAAATATTTTAACTCACATTTGTGTTACTTTCAAATGCATGCAGGGCCTGCTAGTGTTGTCACAATACTACAATTTCCAGCTCTGTTTTGACACTAAAGAATTGACCTCAAAACTTTTTAGACAATATTGCAACACAAAATAATCACATTTGTTCATTATACCATGTGGCCCTACACTGGTTTTGTTTTTCTTTTTTTTAATATCAATATTTAAATGAATATCTAGTTTTGATACTAGCTTTAGTATCTATTAGTATCTGATTTTCAATTCTTTTGACAACTCTAGGGCCCACGCAATTGACTCACCACTGCTGTAGTGCTAATTATAAACATTCATGGTTGCTAGAGTTGTATGTACATTAGGGATGCAAATTATCGATTAATTAATGAATCTATAGTTGATTGACCTTATCGATCGACTTACGATTAACTGATAAGCGGCGTGAATTTTAGTGTTTCAATAGGGTCTTTAAGAATATAAGCTATAGTATACGTAACACTGAGTCAAAAATATATCATAGTATTATTATATTGTATATTCCTCAATTAATTATTCCTTAGTAAAAAGCAGACAAATGTATTGATGCTGAATAACAAAATACATTCTTTATTGAAAATAAATTGAGGACTGGCTCAGTTGTTGCACTTGCAGCATGGAAATCTTGAAATTAAAAGGAACAGAAGAAATTAAATAACAGAATGTTATTTAGTCTACATATTATGATGAAACCAGTGAATCCAGGCCATTTTTAGGACATTCTCAACATTTATTTTGAACTAAGGCATCAACAATAAGTTGCCTGTAAGGCGCTTTGTGCTACAATTTTGTATGAAAAGCGCCTTATAAATGTTTGATTGATTGATTGATTGAACAATATTTCTCTCCCTTAATCTGTGAAGGGTTACAGTACAAAATATACATTTCACAGGGCCTCTGGACACAGCATAAAACATTACAGGGCCTCAAACCAGAACAATCATGAAATTATAAAAGCATGTAAGTTACATGCTTTTATAATTTCAAAAATATATGGTTCTAGGTCCAGCTCTACTGTGATTTGTATGGCAACATCCAGAGAGGAAAGGGTTACATGATGTAACGCTATGGTCTTCCTCTCGAGTGGGTTCGCATCTCGCATCTCGTGTTCACCAGAGTAGCGCCCTCTAGTGATTAGTTACAATTAATGCATTTTGTTCGGACAACGTCTTGATTGACAATTAATTGTAAGTCGATTCATTGTTGACATCCCTAGTATGTACATGTATAAACTATACACTTTTAAATGCAGTAAATGAACTGGAAAAAAATACTTGACCTTAGCTTAGCTGCCACATGTGTGGAGTTTCCATGTTCTCCCCGTGTCTGGGAGGGTTTCCTCCGGGCACTCCGGTTTCCCCCATCAACCCAAAACATGCACCATAGGTAAAATCCTCCAGCTTAGGTCCTGACCAAGCCGAAGCAAGAAGATCATGGAGATGGTCTCATATATATATATATATATACTGTGTGTGTATATATATATATATATATATATATATATATATATAAGTCACTTATTCTTCTTTTACATAGCTATTGTCAGCCATTTTGCGTGTTAGTATTTTTAAATGCCAGCTGCATCTTTGTGTCTCTTTGCCATTCACACTAGCTACCAACACATACCTGCCTGCTTTATTTTTCCTCCCTTTGTCTGCTGCTGCTGGTTCAGTGTGCGGTCCATGTCCTTGCTCCCATTGAAAAGCACGTTACTCCCTGCCTGTCAATTGAACTAGGGCACTCCGCTGGTCAGGAGAAAGTATTTCAACTTTGTGTGTGTATGTGTGTGTTTTCAGATCACAGAAGAGGAGATTGAGCGCATCATGTCTGGACAGGAGTTCAAGGAGGAGGCCCCCGACCACACTTGGGGCAACAATGGTGACAGTGACCACAGCTCTCCCAGTAACGGGGCATCTGAGGGGAATCAGCCGTCTCCTGCCTCTACCCTGTCATCCAAGTGAGTAGATTGTGCATTTCAATTTTTGGAACGAAAGCTAAAAGGTTGCAAATAGTCTGTTGTACTGTAAAGGTGTTGTTATTGGCAGTGGTGGAACGTAACAAAGGAAAAGTAGAAAAGAAAAGTACTGCGCTTAAGTAAAAATTGTAGGTATCTTTACTTAAAGGTGCACTATGTAACTTTTTTGTTGGGTCTGTCACCTGCTTGTTTTTATGACATTTATTAAATTTCAGTTGGTGTTATAGCTTAAAAAAAAAAACAGGCATTTTGATTGTGAGCGTGGTTGCCTCTCCACAGACCTAACCTGTAACTTGGTCTGCTTTAATGCCCTACTGTGCCAGACAAAGCAATAAGATCTTCAGGGAGAAAAACATTTGAAAGACCCTCCACCAGAAAAGTTGCACAATGCACCTTTAAGTACATGTTAAAGTGGATACTTTTTACTTTTACCTCACTACATTTAAGAGCAGGTATCTCTATTAAAGTATTTTTTTATTATAGTTTGAGACCTGGTGGAAATGCTCAGGGTTTATTTTTCACACGTTCATAATTTTAATACTATACAATTATATACAAATAAAAAAGCTAGAAAATAGGGATGTCAACAATTAATCGACTTACAATTAATTGTCGATCAAGACGTTGGCCGAACAAAATGCATCAATTGTAACTAATCGCTAGAGGGCGCTACTCTGGAATGTGAACACGAGATGCAAACCCACTCGCGAGAAAGACCATAGCGTTACATCATGTAACCCTTTCCTCTCTGGATGTTGCCATACAACTCACAGTAGAGCTGGACCTAGAACCATATATTTTTGAAATTGTAAAAGGGTTAGGGTTCTTGATCGTTCTGGTTTAAGGCCCTGTAATGTTTTATGCTGTGTCCAGAGGCCCTGTGAAATTTATATTTTGTACTGTAACCTTTCACAGATTAAGGGAGAGAAATATTGTTGATGCCTTAGTTCAAAACAAATGTTGAGGATGTCCTAAAAATAGCCTGGATTCACTGGTTTCATCATAATATGTAGACTAAATAACATTCTGTTATTTAATTTCTTCTGTTCCTTTCAATTTCAAGATTTCCATGCTGCAAGTGCAACAACTGAGCCAGTCCTCAATTTATTTTCAATAAAGAATGTATTTTGTTATTCAGCATCAATACATTTGTCTGCTTTTTACTAAGGAATAATTAGTTGAGGAATATACAATATAATAATACTATGATATATTTTTGACTCAGTGTTATGTATACTATAGCTTATATTCTTAAAGATCCTATTGAAACGCTAAAATTCAGGTGAAAAACACCGCTTATCAGTTAATCGTAAGTCGATCGATAAGGTCAATCAACTATAGATTAATGAATTAATCGATAATTTGCATCCCTACTAGAAAATAAGCTTTATAAGACCTCAAAATCTGCACAAAATATTTTAAACAAGTACATACTGAAGTAGATTTTTCACGTGATACTTTTACTTGAGTATTTTGATGCTTCAGTATTTGTACTTTTACTTAAGTAGCAAAATGTCGTGCTTCTTCCATCACTGGTTATTGGCCACAGGTTTCAGAGTGGTAGAAATTGTAGCGTAGCAAACCAAAATGGTGAATCTTTTGAATTGTCCTCAAAATGGTGCCTATAAACAGGAAACCGAAAGCCATGAATGAGAACAAACATTTTGACTGTATTTTTCTCTTCATTAAAGCCATATTACCTAATCTTATTTTTGGCAAAAAATAAACTGAACTGAAAAGCTTAGAAAAACATGCTTCCTTACACTGAGCAGACTTGTATCTCCACAAACCTGACTGTTATTTTGCCTCCTCCTGCTTGTTTCTGTGGAAATGCTGTTTCTTTGGCTACGTACCACCATTACCATGGAGAATGTTCCACAGTATGGTTTTAACTCTCTATTTCCATGGAATTTTGCAGCTGAATTTCCACCTTGAGAAAGTTGTGTATTCAGGGTATTAATTTACTTTATAAAATGTTGTCAACTGCACACCAATGTTTACATTTTGGATTGTGCTTTTTGCATAATTCATACATTTCAGCTCTATATAATTATAAGTTATAAAAGGTATTGGGAGTCTGTATAATTTAAAGCCAAACATACACCAACAATAGACAAAAAATAAGATGATTGCAGCGTTCAAGTCCTAAAATATCTTTATTCACAAGTAGAATTACACGCTTCTACAAAACAATAATTAATCAACAAAAAAATCACAAAATTTTGAAATCTTCCAGCTCTGCTCATTAGTAACACAATGATTCGGCCGTGACAGTCCTGCACCCGGCTTCTCTTTCGCCAAGTCCTTAGTTAAAGCATTCATCAGGCATTCAAAAGAGCTTGAATATGCAGCTCCCAACACTAGCAGCGATAGCACACAAATCACAATCTGGCCACATTATCTCCTGTTCTTGCGACGGAGACGTGCCTTTTGTCTATCTGCACTCGCGAAGGCCAAATACTGTCTAGGTGCTAGCATGACGGCATGTGTTTTAGTCTGTTTGTATAAACACAAGGTTTATCGAGGTAGCTGGCAGCTCAATAACTATTCAGAGAAATAGTTGTCTTATCTGATTAAATCTATGCCCAAATGAACAACAATAACAGCATGCCAGGCGTAATAAGGCGCTGGTATGTAATAGCAGGTACAGTGTGGGCGCTGTGTAGTCTACAACTCCGTGTACCGAAATATTTGGTGGTGAAAGAGATCAAGTCTTTGCTATTTCTCAATTGCAAAGGCTGTTTACGTTTTTGCTGAGCTGAGTTAAAAGATGGCAATGGATACAAATGTGCTTTTCAATAAGGAAGGTAGTATTATGTGTCGGAAATGTGAATATTTTATTACTTTAAAATTGAGCATTAAGGTAATTGTAATGATTCTGTTAAAAAAAAAAAAACACTTTTAAAAATAATTTTTAGTAATTTTACTTTAACAGTTGGGTCTGAATGAAAATAACAACACAAAAAGAAGTATTGATAAAACTGTTGACCAACAATTGCCCATATTTTAAAATCTACTCTTATGCACACTTGCCCAAAATTTGGAAGCTGAACTGCCTTCACATGACTAACCTTTGTGCATTAATTTATTATATTTATTATATCATTGGACTTAAATATGAGTTACCCAATAAATAAATGCATCAACCGAAAAATAGGGACCTAATATTTAATCTAAAAGAAGAATCACGGTTAACCCATTGGCCTTTTTCTCTTTCTCTGTGTCTTCTTTCTCTCCCTCTCCCTGCAGTCGCTCAGTGGAGATGAATGGCTACACAGCGGCTCTCAGGGACCAGTACATAAACACGTCCATGCCCACTCACTACCAGCTGCTGCCTCACCTCTTCAGCTACGCGGCTCAGTCAGGTCTGCTGGCCCCTCAGCCCCGCGGCGGAGGAGTCGGAGTCTACCCCCAGTCACATCCCCTGGTCCTCCAGCTGGTGGCAGCAGAGGACCTCAGCCCCTTAGCCACGCCCATGCTCATAGAGGACGGGTCTGTACTTGGCATTTACTGTTGTACAATATTTTATTATTTAATTATACATATTTATTAGAAACTAGAATACTATGGTACATTTTGCAAATGCATTGTACCTGGTTTATTAAAGGTACAATTATTAATGGTTTACTGTATTATGCAAAACCGATTTTTGTGAACTTTAAACCATGTTCTAATGCTGTTACCTTCTCAAAAATGTACCTGGAGTTATGTTGTTTCATTCACCCATGTTTGAGTAATCCTGCATTATTAGTCTGTCTACTGCTCTTTACACTTTGTGATGTCATGTAGTCCAAATTATTCTAGGGAAGGTGTATGGAGTTTAAAGGAGAATTAACGTTTTTTTACAATCTGAGCCTTATTTCGGTAATAAAACAAGTTGTTTTACTCACCCATAGCACTTTGGTGTCATATGGAGCACTTCCAGAGATATTTTAGATTTGCGATCTCCGTAATGTGAGTTCTCGGGGCACATGTTTGCAGTCTCCAAATAACACATTATCAATAGTTTTGAGTAGATGAGGACGCCAGTGCGCATGTGTGGAGTCACAGCTTATTTTGCTCTCAGCTCCCGGGACTCAAACATGAAACGCAAAGTTGTAATTTATGGATAAATCTTGGATTACAGGCCACTTTTGACTCATACGAAAGTGTAGACTAAGACATTGAGCTTCTGTGATTTGAAAAGTGCTAAAGTTTGTGTTATTTGGAGACCGCACGGGGCATATATTATATGCTTGGGGCATATATTATATGCCCCGAGAACTCGCGTTACGGATATAAACATCTCTGGAAGTGCTCCATATGACACCAAAGTGCTATGGGTGAGCAAAACAACTTGTTTTATTACCGATATAAGGCTCAGATTGTAAAAAAAACGTTAATTCTCCTTTAAAAACACTGTGGCGCACTTTCTGTACTACCACATGACATCACGAGGTGGAACAGAGTTTTCTGTTTGAGAGAAGACCTCTAAATATCTAAATATGCTAGGTTTGTGAAACAAAACCTCCAGGTAAGTTTGTGATGAGGAAACAACTTTATAAGGTATAGGTCAGCATTATATGGGCTCTTTAATCCTGCCTTAAAAGTACACTATGTAACATTTCGGGTGAGGGTTCTGAGATATTTTGCAAGCAATATCCCCCAGTAAGGCTTTAAACACATACAATTGTATGTATTCATTTTCATTGTCTTGCTAAAAAATACCTTGAAAAAGTGTGGTTGGGGTTGCCTCTCCACAGATCTGAGCTGTATAACGTGGCCTGGTGGCATCAACTGCTTGGCTTGATGTAGATCAGGGGTGTCAAACATGCGGCCCGGGGGCCAGATCCGGCCCTCCAAGATCTTTAATTTGGCCCTCGTCTGATTTTCTATTAAAATATTTTAATTTGATTTTAATTTTCTATTAAAATATGGATAATTTTCTGCGCCTCTTTTCTGCGCAGTTTAGCGTAGCAGCGTCTCCAGCGCCTCTCTGCGCCTCTCTGCGCCTCTCTGCGCCTCTCTGCGCCTCTCTGCGCCTCTCCCACCAGAGCAGCACAAATGAAGACTCGCCTCTTTCCAAACGCTCTTAAAGGACGATCATTTTGACTGTTGACCGTGAAACCCTCATCAGCAAAATGTCAAAAATGAGAAAAGTGTATGCCGAGTGCAGGATTTTCAAAGAAAAATTTACTAATTCCTATTTGTTCATGGAGGTAAATGGGCAGCCTGTATCCTTGTGTTGAAATTGCATTTTTCTTAAAGTTTCAGGTTGTTCATAATATTATAATAATTTGTAAAAGAAAGAGTTCATCAAATAAAAAAAGACTTCTGTAAGAGAATTGCGTTTCTTTGCACAAATATTTGGACTTATTGCTATTTTTGGGGTATATATTCCATGAGTTTTCTGATCCGGCCCCTTTCAGATCAAAGTAAGTTGGATATGGCCCCCGGACCAAAATGAGTTTGACACCTCTGATGTAGATGGTTACGTTTAATGCCATTTGGCAGAGCATTACAAGCAATATCTCCATGGAGACCAGCAGATGGCAAACCATCCACCATAAAATTTACATAGTGCACCTTTAATTGATCATGATCTATTGCCAGTCCCAAACCCATACAAACTAAAGAGGCAGGGTGTTTTCTTGTGTTGTATATAAAGTTATAATATATTTTTTAAGCACAGATATTTCGATCATGATTGATTTTATATAAGTTTTTATTAGTAATGAATCTGGTTGAAATCTCGTTCATATTTACCAATCTACTGTAGATTAGATGAGTGTCTTTGTTCTATGTTGTGTGGGCAGAACAAATGTCCTTAACATTTGTAAGTTTGTTTTTATTTATCCATTTTATCAGTTCATCCATCTACCTATCCATCTAACCATCTGTCTTTCCATCTATCTATCAATCAATTTATTTATTTATTTTATATCTATTAATTACTCATGTTTTAAATTGATTAGAGTAAGAACTGTAATCATAATTTAACTTGTCACAATTCTACATTTTTTTCCCCCAGGTACAAGGTGACCCAGGTGGAGCTGTTTGCCCTGCTGTGCCGTCTGGCCGATGAGCTCCTGTTCCGTCAGATCTCGTGGATAAAGAAACTGCCATTCTTCTGCGAGCTCTCCATCGAGGACTACACCTGTCTGCTGAGCTCCACCTGGCAGGAGCTCATCCTGCTCTCCTGCCTGACCATCTACAGCGCTCAGATCTTTGGAGACCTGGCCGACATCACAGCCAAGTACACGCCGTCTGACGAGGAGCTGCAGGGGTGAGAGCTGTTGGAGGAAAACTATTCTACTTTAACTACTCTATTTCAATATTAAGGACTAGACATGATACTCAATACTAGGGATGCAAATTATCGATTAATTCATTAATCTATAGTTGATTGACCTTATCGATCGACTTACGATTAACTGATAAGCGGCGTTTTTCACCTGAATTTTAGTGTTTCAATAGGGTCTTTAAGAATATAAGCTATAGTATACATAACACTGAGTCAAAAATATATCATAGTATTATTATATTGTATACTGTATTCCTCAATTAATTATTCCTTAGTAAAAAGCAGACAAATGTATTGATGCTGAATAACAAAATACATTCTTTATTGAAAATAAATTGAGGACTGGCTCAGTTGTTGCACTTGCAGCATGGAAATCTTGAAATTAAAAGGAACAGAAGAAATTAAATAACAGAATGTTATTTAGTCTACATATTATGATGAAACCAGTGAATCCAGGCTATTTTTAGGACATTCTCAACTATTATTTTGAACTAAGACGTCAACAATATTTCTCTCCCTTAATCTGTGAAGGGTTACAGTACAAAATATAAATTTCACAGGGCCCCTGGACACAGCATAAAACATTACAGGGCCTCAAACCAGAACAATCAAGAAATTATAAAAGCATGTAAGTTACATGCTTTTATAATTTCAAAAATATATGGTTCTAGGTCCAGCTCTACTGTGAGTTGTATGACAACATCCAGAGAGGAAAGGGTTACATGATGTAACGCTATGGTCTTTCTCTTGAGTGGGTTCGCATCTCGTGTTCACATTCCAGAGTAGCGCCCTCTAGTGATTAGTGACAATTAATGCATTTTGTTCGGCCAACGTCTTGATCGACAATTAATTGTAAGTCGATTCATTGTTGACATCCCTACTCGATACTGATTCCAGTACCACAATAATAATAAAAAAAGACTCTTTATTTAGACAAGATTAATATGTAGATTAATATATAGATACAAAATTTGATACCATGATGGTAAATAAGATACTATTTTGATACTAAGAAATATACACAATACTGATTTCAATACCATAATAATACTAAAAGACAATAGAATGTCATTTTCACCATTAAATCATAGTATTTTTTCCCATGTGGTCTTATATCTGTGTAATCCCTCAGTGGTCCTGTAGGTTCCACAGTGGTCCACGGGCGTATACTACTGTGCTCTTATACTTGTTCTGATGCAGCTCAAGATGATTCTAAAACTATACAGGAACGGTTCATTTCTGTCCTGTAAATGCTACCCTTTTAGTATCGATACTTCTTTACTTAGTTTCAATACTAGTTTTAGTAAATTTTATTATGCAAGTAATTTTGGATACTTTTGACAACCCTAATAAGAGTTAAAAGTAATTGTTTGTGGTGGTAGTAGGATTATGTTGTGTATTTGTAGTAACAGTAGTAGGGGGTGGTGGTACACAAGACAAGACACAAGATTTTGTTCCTTTAGAATTTTAAGGTCAAATTCTAATTTCAAATTTCAGAACATATTTGAAATACTTAGGTTTAAGGTTAGTAAAAGTTATAGAAGGTATTGGTTGTAGTAATAGTATTAGGTAGTAATTGTTGTAGAGGTACTAGGTAATAATAGTAGTATTAGCAGGTAGTAGTAAGTATTTAAAAAAACATAATTAAAGTAAAGATAAGACATCCGAGAGTCAAATGAGTTAAAACGTTGTTTAATAAGAGACTATGATATATTACTGTCTGTTTTATTCAATCTGTCCATTTTGTTACATGGTTAGCAATGACATGTTTAGAGCTGCAACGATTACTGGATTAACTCGGGTAATCCGAGTACAAAAAATAATCGAGACAAATTATTTGCCTCGAGGCTCCGTTTAATTATCATTATATTTTTCAATTCATGCATCATCGCGACTTTGTCAGACTCCTGCGCTGTTCGGATAGACTGCATCACTGTTTCCACTAACATATAAACTATTTAAACATTTATAAAATCAGGGAACAATGGAAATATACCATGGCCGTGATTTTCAGCTTTTTTCATGAGTGGGCACTTTCATCCCTGTAACATATGTATTGCAAAATCTGTCGCCTATGGTATGTCTGTACACTACAGTATGACTAGGTTTCACCCGGACTGTTGTTACTGATGGACATTTCAAAGCAGCCGCGAGCGGTTTGCTTTTGTCCTTGCTTTGGTTCACTATGGCAGAGATTGAAGAAGAGGGGAGGAAAAGGATGAAAACGTCCCAAGTGTGGGACTATTTCACCCTCAAAAAAACAGAGAACGCAGTGCAGTGTGTGTACTGTAAAGCAGACCTCGTATACAATCACAGCACATCATCAATGCTGCAGCACTTAAAGCGAAAACACCCCACTTCACCGCTCAAAGCGGAGCTTCTGCAAGGTATGCGATATTTAAGATTTCCGATTGATCTCTTGATCATTGACCACTTGAGTCTGTTAAAATATAAGGTATGTAAAGCCTGTAAAATTAGTCAGCACTGACGAGGCATGGCAAGTCCCTCATCTGTCTCTACGGTAACACGCAAAGCTCAAGCGCATTTTAGGCAACGTTTGACCGACAGTGATGGCCCCTGTCTCTGCTCAGCAAACGTATATTACGTATTAAACAGACTGCTGTATTTTTTTCCATCAGAGACATTTCATACATTTCATCTACTGCACTAAAGGCTTGCTGCTGAATAGCATTTCAGTTTTTATTTACACTCCAAAGATTTGGTTTTATTCTTCTATTGTTTTATTGGCTTAGTTCCTAAGCCAGTAATGGTTTAAACTTTGAAAGTTGTGAAATAAAATAGTTTGTTTTCTGAGGAAAAACAACAGTTCTTTGCTAATTTTTAATAGACCCTTCATGTTGCATTGCACACAATTGATTTAATTGTAAAAAAAAAAAAAAAAAAAAAAAGTATGATTTGTTAGAGTACCCGATTCCAAAAATACTCGATAGTTGCAGCTCTAGACATGTTTGATATTTAAGCTACTTGAGATACGCATTTGAGTGATCTTCAAAAACTCCTGAAGGTACTGCTTTATCTGGCTGCCTTTTAGCACATCAAATAGCAAGTTTCTTTGCTTAAAGGTCCCATGACATGGTACTTCTTGATGCTTTTATATGGCTCCTTAATGGTTCCCTAATACTGTAAATGAATCCTTCTTCAAAATCAACACTCAGTGCATGAGAAAGAGAGATAAGATGAGAAAGAGTCATAAATGTCACTCTGGAACAGTCCATTATGGGCGTTGTTGCTTGAATGCAAATGAGGAGGACAGAGATGGCCTATAGTAGCGGGTGGGGGCGTGGCCAAACTCTCCACTCTTTCCTTTTCAGCTGTGCCCTGTGCGCTCTGACCCACTTCCGTGTTTTTGCGCGGAGGGAGAGATGAGAAGCGTTCCATTGAAAAATAAACACATTTTCACAGAAAATAAAATTAAACCACTGCTGTTTCAGATATCCCCAGGCTCAGATTAAGGACTTCCGAGCCTAGAAACACTTGCAAGTTCCTCCAGGCAAATAAAAAAACGCATTTCGCATTGCGTAGCTCCTCCGCAGTCCAAACTCTTTGGGCGTGATTTACAGAGACGCCGAGTAGAGACAGATGGGGGTGGAACTGCAGTTGCATTTCTTTTTTCAAGCTGATGTCAATAAGTTTCCTTGTTCAAAATTGCCCGTTTGAGCTCTGATTTTTTCTAACGCAGAAAAAGATCGCAAATGCTCAGTTTAGACATTTCACAACTTTTAACCATGGGGGGGGGGGGCTATACAGGGTAGGGGAGCTCACATTAACGTTCAAAAACCTCAAAGTGAAAATTTCATGCCATAGGACCTTTAAATGCCTTGTTTTATAGTAGCAACAGCTAATAAGCATATGGAACTACATATCCCATGATTCAGTTCAGTGCCGACAACATGAAGAAATAAGTTTTCATTCTTGGGATTATGACAGGAATGATTCACACCAAAGTCTTGTCAAGGTATTTTAAAAGCAATTCTCCAAATTGTAGATGCCTCCAAAATATTGCAATGAATATTGTGATATCGTATCGTGAGATTTGGATATCGTTACATTCCTATATGAGTCTAGGTAAAGTGAAGTATTCAAAATCTCTGAATACTGGCCCATTTAATAGCTTCATAACATAACAAATTAAACAATATATTAAGTTTTAAATTTAGCCAATGGACCTGATGACCCCAATGAAGCCAGTGATCCTCGTCACTATTCTCACCCTTCACAGGGATTTCATCACCTCTGTTAGGGACACTTGTACTATCTAGTCCTTTTTTCACAGATAACATATTATATTGAACATTATATTACATCGTAAATTTAGCCTCTGGATCTCTGCCAACAAAATCTTTCATTCAAAAATGTAAAAATACTTCTATCCTATCTAAATCGCCACTCCAACAATCTACAAAGGCGATACATTCCACTTTGCATGTTAGGATCCTGATATGAGTCTAGGTAAAGTATTTTGGTTGGAGCTGAGCCAACGAAGTGGTCCGTGAATGGGAGGACTCCGCAGGACAGTGCAGTGGCTAGCACCGTCTAGCTAGCTCAGACAGTGGGGGCTTATCTCATCCTAAATCACTCCAAAATTATCTGCTCTGTGACACATTTTGGACTAATATACGGTTCTGTTGTTTTTACAGTACGGTAGGAGTGCGAATTCTGATTTACAGTGGCAAAGTTTGTTGATACTGCCGGACATAAAGATTATGGAGTTGTGAAGCTAATTATAAGTTGATGAGGGGTATTAGACATACATCTTTCAAAATCGGTGTGTTCGCAGAGAAGTTTCCCTGGCATTTTGACAGACACCCTCCCTACATTTCATCTTGGTCAGTGGACCGTAGCATCTTTGGGGGATTTCTGACGAGTCTCGTTGATTTCCATGTGAAATGGTGGAGGATTAACCCGACTTGGTTTTTAATTTTCAAAGCATTGATTTATTTGTCCATAACATTGTTCATGTGCAGTATTTTAACTGCTCTCCTTAGCTTCAGCGAGGACGGCATGGAGGTAATGGAGCGCCTGATCTATCTGTACCGCAAGTTCCACCAGCTGAAGATCAGTAATGAGGAGTACGCCTGCATGAAAGCCATCAACTTCCTCAACCAAGGTAAGAAGGATGGGCGCAGACGTTCTCACGGCCGCTCAAATAGCCTTTTCATATTTTTGTAATTTAAAGATCCCATGACATGGTACTTCTTGATGCTTTTATATGGCGCCTTAATGGTTCCCTAATACTGTAAATGAATCCTCCAAAATCAAGACTCAGTGCATGAGAAAGCCTTGTGAACACGGTAAGAGTCATAAATATGTCTCTCAAACACTTTATTATGGGCGTTGTTGCTTGAATGCAAATGAGGAGGACAGAGACAGGCCAGTGCAGCGGGTGGGGTGTGGCCAAACCCCACTCGCTCTTTCCTCTTTAGCGGTGCGATGTGCGCTGGCCCCACTTCCACGTTTTAGCAGGAGGAAGATGAGACGATTTCCACTGAAAAATAAACACATTTCCACAGAAAATAAAATTAAACCACTGCTGTTTCAGAGGTTCGGAGGCTCGGATAAAGGACATCCGAGCCTGGAAACACTCTCACGTGCCTCCAGGCAAATAAAAAAACGCATCTCGCATTGCGTAGCTCGTTTGCGGTTCAAACTCTATGGGCCTGATTTACAGAAACATCCAGATGGGCGGTGGAACTGCATTTGTATTTTTTCTTGAGTGTGACGTCAGAAACTTTCCTTGTTCAGAATCGCACGTTTGGGCTGTCTTTTTTTCAAATGCGGAAAAGGATCTCAAATGCTCAGTTATACACATTTCGCAACTTTTAGCCATGGGGGGGGGGCTAAACAGGGTAGGGGAGCTCACATTAACGTTCAAAAACCTCAGAAAGTGAAAACGTCATGCCATGGAACCTTTAAAGGTGCACCGTGTAACTTTTTGTTTGGTCACCTTCTTGTTTCTATGGAGATGTCATTGCTCTCCTTGTTCCACAGTATGACATTAAACAGATCTAACTTACATTTATTCAATTACAGATGGTTTTATAGATCAAAAATACCCAGAAGAACATGCATCCTGACTGAGCGGGGTAACCTCTCCACAGATCTGACCTTTAACTTGGTCTGGATTGGTCTACATGATGATAGAAAGGTTTATGGTTCACCATACTGACAGACCCCCAGAAAAGTTACACAATGCACCTTTAAGTGACCTATACCAAATTTCTAGTGGCCAGTAGGAATCCATGTGTAAAATTAAACATATATTCAAGTTATTATGATTATTTGAAAAGTGTTGATTGAATATGCATTGACTAAAAAGTAATATTTATGAGAATTACACTTCAGAAATGATCTAAATCAAATTAATTTCTACAGAATTGTGGATTTTCAACACTCTACATGTGTGTATTTTTTGCATGGTTGCAGATATCCGGGGATTGTCCAATGTGTCCCAGCTCGAGCAGTTGAACAAGCGCTACTGGTACGTGTGCCAGGACTACACAGAGTACAAGTACCCACACCAGCCAAAACGCTTCCCCGAAATCATGATGTGTCTGCCTGAGATCCGCTGCATCGCTGGTAAGCTACTGTACTACTACTACTACTACTACCATTACTACTACCACCACCACCACCACTACTACTACTACTACTACTACTACTACTACTACTACTACTACTACTACTACTACTACCGCTACTACTACTACTACTTCTACTACTACTACTACTACTACTACTACTACTACTACTACTACCGCTACTACTACAGGATGTCCTCGGGTTACGACGTTGATCCGTTCTTAAGACGCGTCGTAACCCGAATTTCGTCGTAAGCCGAATTTTGCCTTTGATCTTCCAACCAAAGCACCAATAATCTTTCCATCTCAATAATTAGACCACTACGCTGCTTGGTTATCACTGCCGCTTTCATAGGAGCAGATGAGAGCCCACATCAGGTACTTCTGCCCACATTGGGCACGCACACGAGGCCGTCTTCTTCTCCCTACAACCACAACAGAGCGTATTTTTCCGCCGTGCGCCGCGCGCCGTTCACGTTTGTTTACGTCGCTTACCACGCTAAACCGCGTAAGAGGAATGACGTGTAATATCTATATATTTTTTTTAATGGGGGCGCGTTCATAACCACGAAACGTCGTAACCCGAGACCGTCGTAACCCGAGGACCCCCTGTACTGCTACTACTACTACTACTACTACTACTACTACTACTACTACTACTACTACTACTACTACTACTACTGCCATTACCACTGCTACTACTACTGCTACTACTACTACTACTACCATTACCACTACTACTACTACTACTACCATTACCACTACTACTACTACTACTACTACTACTATCACTACTACTACCATTACCACTACTACTACTACCATTACCACTACTACCACTACTTCTTCTACTACTACTACCATTACCATTACCACTACTACTGCTGCTGCTGCTACTGCTACTACTACTACTACTACTACTACTATTGCCACCACCACTACTACTACTGCTACTACTACTACTGCTACTACTACTACTGCTACTACTACTACTACTACTACATTACCACTACTACTACTGCTACCATTACCACTACTACTACCATTACCACTACTACTACTACTACTTCTACTTCTACTATCACTACTACTACTACCATTACCACTACTACTACTACTACTATCACTACTACTACTACCATTACCACTACTACTACTACTACTACTTCTACTACTACTACTACTACTACCGCTACTACTACTACTACTTCTACTACTACTACTACTACTACTACCGCTACTACTACTACTACTTCTACTACTACTACTACTACTACTACTACTACTACCGCTACTACTACAGGGGGTCCTCGGGTTACGACGTTGATCCGTTCTTAAGATGCGTCGAAACCCGAATTTCGTCGTAAGCCGGATTTTGCCTTTGATCTTCCAACCAAAGCACCAATAACCTTTCCATCTCAATAATTAGACCACTACGCTACTTGGTTATCACTGCCGCTTTCATAGGAGCAGATCAGAGCCCACATCAGGTACTTCCGCCCACATTGGGCACGCACACGAGGCCGTCTTCTTCTCCCTACAACCACAACAGAGCGTATTTTTCCGCCGCGCGCCGTTCGCGTTTGTTTACGTCGCTTACCACGCTAAACCGCGTAAGAGGAATGACGCGTAATATATATATATATTTTTTTTAATGGGGGCGCGTTCATAACCACGAAACATCGTAACCCGAGACCGTCGTAACCCGAGGACCCCCTGTACTGCTACTGCTACTACTACTACTACTACTACTACTACTACTACTACTACTACTACTACTACTGCCATTACCACTGCTACTACTACTACTACTACTACTACTACTACTACTACTACTACTACTACTACCACCACTACTACTACTACCATTACCACTACTACTACTACTACTACTACTACTACTATCACTACTACTACTACCATTACCACTACTACTACTACCATTACCACTACTACCACTACTTCTTCTACTACTACCATTGCCATTACCACTACTACTGCTGCTACTGCTACTACTACTACTACTACTACCATTACCACAACTACTACTACTACTACTGCTAGTACTACTACTACTACCATTACCACTACTACTACTACTACTACTACTACTACTACTACTACCATTACCACTACTACTACTACTACTGCTACTACTACTACTACTACCATTACCACTACTACTACTACCATTACCACTACTGCTACTACTACTACTACTACCATTACCACTACTACTACTACCATTACCACTACTACTACTACTACTACTACTATAACTACAAGCCAATAAATGTCTTGTTCTAATGTGTTTGTCAGTGAAGGTTTTTGAAATGACTTTTTCATTAGTACTGAAGTATTACATCTGTATTTAGTGTATGTGTTTGGTGATATTGATCCGCCTCCTCGACTGTCTGTCCTCTACCCTCTCTCCCTGCTGCAAGCTACAACTGTCCAGTCAAATAAAACCTTGAAATGATACCGACAGCAGATTTAGCTTAAAAACTGACCATGAGGACTTAAAAATCTTTGCTAACGAAATTGGAAAGTAAAAAAAAAAAAAAAAAATAGTTGGTTGAATATGTTTTGAAGTAGTTCCATTGTCAAGCCTTAACCTTCTTTCTGCCTTATGCTAATATCAACCTGACCGCATCAAAATATTTCTCTTAAACAGGAGCAACTCTGAGACTCTGAGAAACTTTGTAGTCTAAGGAGATCAAGAAATGTAACGGAGCAATTTGTGTTCATTTTCAGGCAAGTTGGTGAATGTCCCCTTGGAACAGCTCCCCCTGTTGTTCAAAGCAGTATTGCACTCCTGCAAAACCAGCGTGAACAACTACAGGAGCGGCCAGTCGCCCTGCGTGACCTCTGCCCCTGGAAACTAACCCCCAACCCCTCACCCCCCACCCCCCCTACACCCCCTTCCCACCCCACCACAGACCGAACAAGTGGAGGGCCTGGTCTCCCCTCTTTGTGAATGTGACAAGCAGCTAGAGTTTGTTTTTTGTAACTTTTTTCTTTATATATTTATTACACGACAGAGCTGAATGTATGCTGATTTACACTGTGCACATGCTTCTGTACAAAAGAATTGCTCGTAGATGCATTGGAGTTTACAAGTGTCCACCCGGTTGGTTCAATGCGTCGCTGTGTTGCCATAGTTAGAGCTAGATGAATTTATCTGATCCCTTTGGGGAGGGCCACATGTGACGAGTGTTTTGAGACTACCTCAGGAAGTTGTTGCTATTTTTGGGTACCTTTTCTTTAGTTTAAACGAAGAGCTGCCCAGTATGAAACCGAACCTGTGGATGCGTCTGCACCCTAATCACTGAACGACTGAATGTTAAACGGAGCTGCGAAATCAAATCTGTCCCGACAGCATTTGGTAAAAGCGTGGTTCAGGTGACCACACTGCCCATAGAGTATACTAGAATATACTAGAGTCTACATAGGCGCATTTATCATTGAACATTCCAGAGTGTGACAGCTGGATCTGTGGGATCTTCAATAGAAAAGAAACTTGGAGCTACGGGTATTTTTTACAATCATAGATTGGGGTTTTATGGCTAAATGGATGCCTCAGTTTTCCATGCATTTCTATGAGCGACTTAATGTGACCTATGTGCATTAACTATGGCATTCAAGCTCTACCTTGGAGACATGTGCATATACTGTAGGTTCATCATTAACTTGTAAAAGAAGCTCATCCAAAACTGAGCCATCCCTTTACTACAGGGGAAGGGAGGATAGCTAGGTTTGCTGTTAGTTTTATTTGACCAAAGTGTTATGCAAATGCTTTTCCAATGCCCAGATGGGCTGGAGCTGACAGCTCCACAAAGAGTTCTCTTCCACGAAGGATCAGGACGAGAAATGAATCAATCTGCGTAAGGGGAGCGCCTCTGCTGGACAGACATAGAGTATGTGGCCACATGTTATTGGAAATGCTGCTAAAGCTGCACACACTCCTCGTGCACAAGTCTATATGAATAGTAAATATGCATAGGCCAGTAGGAGCTAGTCCACTCTGCAGCTGCCTTTGGGGCCAGATCTTAGTGCACTAACTGCTGCGTGTGAAGGGCCCAAAAGCAGTATATTGCACAGCATTCAAATTTATAGCTTTTTAAAATGTAGAGATTTAGAAAGTATCAACAAGTAAATCGTCTAACTCATGTTGCTGGTCAGTCTGTAGGCCTCATGGTTTACAGCCACTCGCTTATCCTCTGACAGATATGCACATGTTTAAAAGATAAAGCCATATGAAATTGGGCTTTTTTAATTATTTTTGAAGATCATGAATCCCGCCGTCGTCATAATAATAACCCAGTGTAAATGCAGACAGAATGCAGTGGTTTGCACACGTGGCTGCAGCTGTCGCCCGGCGTGCTCCTCGGCTCCGCGTGGCCTGGGTCTAAACAGGGTAATGTGAGTGATTCAGGAGTACTTCGGCGCGCATGCTGGGTACTTGTAGTATTAGTAGTAGTAGGTGCCAGGACATCGTAGGTCCTTTATAGATTAGTGATTTTTTTTTTTTTTTTCATCCCTCTTGGAGAGCCCTCACCCACCCTCTCCCACATCGCCCCCCACAGGTCACATGGGTGTATCGTTTGAAGGCGTAGATCTCCGGGCAGTACGTGTCCTAGTACGCCGTCTCAAACAGCACCAGTCCGAAGCAGTGTTCCTCTTAACATCTCCTTTCATCTTTACTTTTTATACATTGTCATTGTACTTTTGTAGTTATTGTGAATGTTTTGTTGTTTTTCACATATTCATTGTCTTATTTTTCTTTTTGTGGAGTGAAAACAAAAATGATATCATGTTCAACTGTTTTACACTATTTTAAGGACTCTTGTTAACAACGGGAAACGTTTTACTCATGAGATGCCAGCCTAACTTACAGACAGTACTAACTTATGGATGCCTTTGTTGCGTATCGTTAACTGCAAAAGATGCTTTATTCATCGCTCGTTGAAGAATCAACTCAACAAATTTCTCATTTCAGTCAGACTTTTTAAATTCTCAGTTATGTTAAAGGTACAAAAGTGTAGCTTTTCTGGTGAAGGGTCCTTTACCTCCTCGTCCCCATGGAGATGACGTTGCTTTATCCAGAATACTCCACAGTATTGCATTAAAGGAGAATTAACGTTTTTTACAATCTGAGCCTTATTTCGGTAATAAAACAAGTTGTTTTACTCACCCATAGCACTTTGGTGTCATATGGAGCACTTCCAGAGATGTTTTAGATTTGCGATAGCCGTAGCACGAGTTTATATGCCCCGAGCATGTAATATATGCCCCGTGCGGTCTCCAAATAACACAATCTTTAGCACTTTTCAAATCATAGAAGCTCGATGTCCGAGATTTATCCATAATTTACAGCTTTGCGTTTCATGTTTGGGTCCCTGGAGCTGAGAGTGAAATAAACTGTGACTCCGCACATGTGCACTGGCGTCCTCATCTACTCGAAACTATAGATAAATCTCGGATTACAGGCCACTTTTGACCAAACGAAATCGTAGACTAAGACATCGAGCTTCTTTGATTTGAAAAGTGCTCAAGTTTGTGTTATTTGGAGACCGTACGTGGCATATATTATATGCCCCGAGCTACGGCTAGAACTCGTGCTACGGCTATCGCTAATCTAAAACATCTCCGGAAGTGCTCCATATGACACCAAAGTGCTATGGGCGAGTAAAACAACTTGTTTTATTACAGAAATAAGGCTCAGATTGTAAAAAAAAAAAAAAAAAAGTTAATTCTCCTTTAAACATATTTATCCACAGAGACAAAAAAAAGTGACACCAAGCCAAGTTACACATCAGATCTGTGGAAAGGCGACCCTGCTTGTGTTTTTTAAGCAATAAAAACACCTGTAATTGAATAAATGCAAGATAAATAAGTTTGATGCCACCAAAGCAGTCAAATTTCCATGGGAAGAAATCAGACGGCAGGCAGTCTATCAGAAAAGTTACACAATGCACCTTTAACTGTCAAAATAATTTGTTGAGGTGAATCTGTGATCTCAGGGATATTGTAAGTAATGTAAAAACTAAAAGTGATGTTTGTGTGTATCTTTTTAAAGGAAAAAAATCATCAGATCCCCAGCCAAAATGTTATGATTTTACAATTTACAACGTGATTTAAAATCACATTTGCTCCTTGCACCCCCTACTGTTCAGCGTGCGCATTACCCAGGCCACCAGCGCTGTATCAAAGAAGTTAAAGGAATGCACGGAAAGCTTGTATCTCCATGGCTCGGGATCTGACGCTTTTTTCCCCTTATTTTCTTTTCAAATCCTCAAACATTTTTAACCAAAGCAAAAAGACTGAACCGCCTCTACCTTACACTGCCACCTCCCACTCTCCTGTTTTTGATACTGACAAAAAAGTGTTCTTGATTTCTTGTGTATTTTATGTTCTTGTTTTTTTGTTTTTTTTTGGTTTTTTTTGCAGACAAGGGATATGTCAATTTCTGTACTGAAACTACCTCTTTATTTGTTCATCATGTTGCTAATTTTTCAAATAGATTTTTTTTGTCCTACTTATTGGTTTCATTGCTCCTTATTTTTTATGATTTAATTTCACTCTTTTACATTTGGTTCACGCATCTCCACCCCTCCTCCGTGACCTTCACATCCGTATACTTGAGGAATCCTCTCTATCCTTCCCTTTATTTAATTTGAGTTTTAAGTGATTCTTTGGGGTTTTTTGAAGTAAGGTTTTAAGTGCTTCTTATAAATCATTGGTGTTGTAGCTCAGTGATGACCCACCCGTCTTGAGATCAGTGATCAGTCCAATAGTTGAGGAATACAGACATTTCAAACATTTTAAAAGTATAATTCTTCCTGTAATGGTAGAAAGGTTATGACTTCTGTAGTGAAAATAAATATCTCTTAATGTACTCCTACAAGTGTAATACAGTAAAATTGTGTAACAACTTTGTAAAGTAAATTAAAGGTTCACTAAGTAACTTCTGGCATGGGGTCAGTTACATGCTCGTCTCCAGGGGAATGCTGGGAATGTTCCACAGTATGACATTTACTTTTACATTTCAATGGAAATTACAATGGAATTTTACACTAACAGGCCAAGTTACAAGTCAGATCTGTGGAGAGGTGTGTGTTTTTAAAGGAGTTTTTTTACACGTTTTTTAAAACGTTTTTTACAATCTGGGCCTTATTTCGGTAATAAAACAAGTTGTTTTACTCACCCATAGCACTTTGGTGTCATATGGAGCACTTCCAGAGATGTTTTAGATTTGCGATATCCGTAACGCGAGTTCTCGGGGCATATAAGCGGTCTCCAAATGACACAAACTTTAGCACTTTTCAAATCATAGAAGCTCGATGTCTTAGTCTACGCTTTCGTTTGAGTCAAAAGTGGCCTGTAATCTGAGATTTAGCCATAGTTTACAGCTTTGCGTTTCATGTTTGGGTCCCGGGAGCTGAGAGCGAAATAAGCTGTGACTCCACACATGCGCACTGGCGTCCTCATCTACTCAAAACTATGGATAAATCTCGGATTACAGGCCACTTTTGACTTAAACGAAAGCGTGGACTAAGACATCAAGCTTCTATGATTTGAAAAGTGCTAAAGTTTGTGTTATTTGGAGACTGCAAACATTTGCCCCGAGAACTCACATTACGGAGATCGCAAATCTAAAACATCTCTGGAAGTGCTCCATATGACACCAAAGTGCTATGGGTGAGTAAAACAACTTGTTTTATTACCGAAATAAGGCTCAGATTGTAAAAAACTTTAATTCTCCTTTAAGGTATGATATGGTATTGAACAAATACATGCGTGACTGGATAAGTACAAAATAGGAATGTTTAATGTCATACTTCGGAACATTCCAGATGAAGCAATTTCCACGGAGACGAGCAGGCTGCAGATCGTTCAGAAAAGTTTCACAGTGCACTGTAGTACTCTAAACCAAACAAAGAATTAAATCATGTACGAGTGTTGCTAAATATGGTCACTATATTTTTACGGTAGAATTCTTCCAGTCTGAAGATTATCACTGCAATAAAACAAATTACAATTATTACGAAATAATTTTAAGGCGTACCATGTAACTTTTGTGGTTAGAGGATCTGTCACTGCTTGTTTCCATGGAGATGTCATTGCCGCGCTTATAATATTCCACAGTACGGCTTTAAACCTATCTATCTCCGTGGAGACAAACAGGTGACACCACTAGGTCAAGAACCGGGTCAGGTCTACGAACCAACGTTCACTAAGAATCTAAGAATGGATTGTTTCAAGGCATTTTTCTTGATTAAATGCAACAGAGATACATTTAATGCCATAGTGAGGAACTTTCCAGGCAAAGCAGTAACATTCAAGTTTGATTCAATGTTCTAGTTTTGGCCAACCCCAGACTGTCGAACTCTTAAAGGAGAATTAACGTTTTTTACAATCTGAGCCTTATTTCAGTAATAAAACAAGTTGTTTTACTCACCCATAGCACTTGGTGTCATATGGAGCATTTCCAGAGATGTTTTAGATTAGCGATTAGCGTTTACCGTTCTCAGGGCCTAGAGCATATAATATATGCCTCGAGCAGTCTCCAAATAACAAACTTCAGCACTTTTCAAATCATAGAAGCTCAATGTCTTAGTCTATGATTTTGTTTGAGTCAAAAGTGGCCTGTAAACTGAGATTTATCCATAGTTTCGAGTAGATGAGGACGCCAGTGCGCATGTGCGGAGTCACAGTTTATTTCACTCTCAGCTCCCAGGACCCAAACATGAAACGCAAAGCTGTAAATTATGGATAAATCTCGGATTACAGGCCACTTTTGACTCAAACTAAAGTGTAGACTAAGACATTGAGCTTCTATGATTTGAAAAGTGCTAAAGTTTGTTATTTGGAGACCGCTCGGGGCATATATTATATGCCCCGAGAACTCGCGCTACGGCTATCGCTAATCTAAAACATCTCTGGAAGTGCTCCATATGACACCAAAGTGCTATGGGTGAGTAAAACAACTTGTTTTATTACCGAAATAAGGCTCAGATTGTTAAAAAAAAAACGTTAATTCTCCTTTAAAGATGCATTGTATAACTTTTCTGGTGGAGAGTCCGTCAAATGCTTTTATCCATGGAGATGTTATTGCTTGGTCTGGAATGTTTCACAGTATGGCATTAAAACTTTCTATCTTTATGGAGACCAAACCAGACCAAGTTACACTGTAGGTCAGATCTGTGGAGAGGCAGCCCTGCTCAGAATCAGAATCTCTGTTTTTCTAGGTATGTTTGAGCAATAAAACCACCTGTAATTGAATATATGTAAGGTTGAGCTGTTTAATGTCATACAGTGGAACATCCATAGAAGCTGACGGACCCCCCAACCGAAAAATTACATAGTGCACCTTTAAGTCATCATTTGAGTCTACACCCTACTTCAAAATACTCCCAAATACGTATTCTTCTGAGTTATCGTCACTCCTGCCCTGTTTTCATATCCAACACCAAAGGTACTTCACACAACAATGATGCAGCTTCACATGGTGCTTTCTACTGTATATTACTGTAAACTTGTCACGGGTATTTTCCCTTTTCAGTGGTGGAAGGTAACGAAGTACAAAAGTAAAAGTACTGTACTACAAATTTAGGTATCTATTTTCAGTATCTGGTTTTCTCAAGTCAGTTTTACAGTGGATACTTTACTCTTTACTCACTTAATTACATTTGAGAGCAGGTTTTTTTCTCCACTACTTTCTCCTTTAACGGGATTAAGAAGTGAAAGTATCTGCTGAAAAGGCTGAAGGGTTATTTTTAGCACATTCACAGTATATTAAAATCACTACATTAGACGCTTTAATAGGTCTCATGTCTGTCCAAAATACTGCAGTACTTTTACTTACTGTTACTTTTGCTCCTGTACCTGTACTTTTACTTAAAGGCCCTGTACCTGATTTTTACCATCTTAAAAACATGAAAAACAAAACTACTTGAATTTAAACTTCAGTGTTCCAAAGTTATTCCTCACTTACCTTATGCATTCTGAGCATCTTCACTCACCACGATGAGTTTATATGTTTTATTTTTCACCACTCTGACTTTTGCAGTGATGGAAAAGTTAAAAACAACGTATTGACTTCTAGAGCTGCTTATACAATGAACAAGAAGAAGAAGTGACTTTATTGATCTCACACAGGAGAAATTCTTCTCTGCATTTAACCCATCCTGTTATTAGGAGCAGTGGGCAGCACATTACTGCGCCCGGGGACCATCTCCATGAGCTTCTTGCTAAAGCTGGAGGATTTTACCTATGGTGCATGTTTTGGGTTGGTGGGGGAAGCTGGAGAAAACCCACCCAGACACAGGGAGAACATGCAAAGGCTCAGGCGACACAGGGATCGAACCCAGACCATGCATGCAAACTCCACACAGAACACACAGAAAGGCCTGGGCGACCCGGGGATCGAACCCGGAACCTTCTTGCAGTGAAGCATGAGCGCTACCCACTCAGCCACAGTGCCGCCAAACAACAACAACAAAAAACATGAGATAAAAATCAGGTACATAGCCTTTAAAGGTTCATTGTGTAACTTTTCTGATGGTGCTTTTCTAGATTAGTTATTGCTTTGTCTAGAATGTTTCACAGTATGGCATTAAGCCTTCCTACCGTTATGGAGACCAAACCAGACCAAATTACAGGTTTTGGTTTTGTTTTTCATTTTGTTGTATTTTTGAGCTCTAAAACCACCTGTAATTGAATCAATGTAATGTAGAGCTGTTTATTGTCACACTGTGGAATATTCCAGGCAGAGGATTGACATATCCATAGAAACAAGCAGGTGACAGACCCCCAACCAAAATGTTACACAGTGCACCTTTAGGTAAGAAAACTTCTTCCACCACTGTTGTTTTTCTATTGTGCTGTGTGGCCATGTTTTTTGGCATTATCAGTGTTCTTCACGATCAATTCTCAATCGCCTGCTCGTCTCCGTCATGGTCAGAGTGACACGGGGGTGGCCTGTACGAGCTTTGTGCAGTCTCGTGTGACCCTGAGGATGTGGCACGCGACAGTGGACCATCCCGGCCCTTATCGCTGGACTCTAGCAAGATTAAAGCGCCTTTTCAAGACGTATTTACTGATGGGGAAAGTCATGACACCCGAGCGTACACAGGAGCAGGCGTAAGGAGCTGCTCTGATTAGCTGTGTGTGGGACAGCAGTGGAACACGAGGGTGATAAAGATAATGTTACTTATGGGAGATGCAGACAGGTGGAATGTGAACTTAATGTGGATATTTAATCTGTTAAATCAAATCTATTGTTTATTATTGGGACTTTGAAGGCACTGTCTTAAAACGTGGAAAACAAAGTGGTGGAACATAAAGTAGAAGTGACTTAAGTAAAACAAATTAGGTATCGTTTTAAAGTGGATAATTTTTACTTTATTTAAGAGCAGGTATCTGTACGTTCTACTCCACTACATTTTTGAAGTGAACTGAAAACTAGCATGTTCATGGTTTTGAGCAAACAAAAACATACAAATAAAAAGATTCAGTTCACAAATCTTCATTCAAATCACTACATTTGAAGTTTATTAAATTTCAAAATCTATCCTAAATACTTTTACTTTTTACTCTTCTAAAGGTACTTAAATACTTTTACTTAAGTACATTTTTTCATGTGATACTTTTGAGTGTTTTTTTATTTTATTTTTTTCCCCCTCCCTTTTTCTAACAAAACAGTACTTCTTCCTCCTCTGCCTATTAGAGATGCAGACAGGAGTTTCTGAAGTGGAATGTGACATTAATCCCGATATTTCATCTGTTATAATGTCAAATTTATTGTTTATTTTTGGGGCTTTAAACCTGATTTTATTCTTAAAATGGGAAAAGCAGTGGTCATTTCAGTTATTCCTCACTTACCTTATGCATTCTGAGCGTCCTAATTATTCTACGCAGTGTAAAGTTTTGCCGTGACAGTAGAGCTAATAACATCTAGCATGCTAACCCACACTTCCTGATGATCAGATACAGACAGAATGCAGCAGACTTATTTTGAGCTGCTTATACACTATATATGCTCAAATACATGGGAAGAAATCAGTTACAAGGCCTTTAAAGGAGACCTATTAGGCTTGTGCTTAACATTTTATCTAGAACTATAATCGAGATCATGATTTAACATTGGTTCATTGTTAACACACTTTTATATTAGAAACAGGTCCATTGCTTTCACGTTTAAAACTCAAAAATGTTTACGTGAGAGATTAATTTATTTCTGGATAATTGCAGGGAAGTACAGAGCTGGGGGCGGAGATAGGGGGTAGGTGAAAACAGTAATATTCTGAGCCCTCACATCTCAAATGGAGAACAATATACTCAAAATCCGTTTTTTAGCAAATAAATGATGAGGATGTGGTTACAAGCTCATTAAAGTTAAACATGTACCTTAGGTTATGCGATTTAGATTTGACACTACGAAATTCTGAACATTTTCGAAACGTGTTCTTAAAATTTAAAAGCCTATAACAATGGAACAATTTTGCAATGGTTTTATATTTATTAACAGCAATATGTCTACTATGTCTTGCTAAATTTCACTTTTCACCACAACCATTGCAAATTTACATGTTAAAATTCTGTGTTTTGCTATGAAATACAAGGATTTTTAATAGTCCTAACAGTGTAATTTCTTAAAAGGAAATTATTTTTTATTTTTTGCTCTCCTGTCTGCCTCTCTGAAAGTTGACATATTACCAACTAAAACTCAAAACTCCTCCACATTTTCAGTTCTTTGTATGGCCCGGTGTCGAGAGGCGTCATTCTGTGGTTGTCCTGGCAGAGCACTGATAATGTTAGGTGGAATTTATTTTTATATTTTTATTTATTTTTAAAATCAACTAAAATCTAAATATTTGCAATTTATCTCAGGGAATAAAGCTGTTTACACTGCATTTGCCAACTGAACCCACCAGTCGCCTTCTGTGTCTCTTGTCTGTGAACTACCTGTGAAGATGTGACCCGTGATCCAAAGCATGTTTATGTATTAGGACTGATACCAAATAAATGTGAACGTTATGCAAGTGGATGTGCTTTTGTCCTCGTTTGTCACTTCTCTTTTTTAAGGCAATTTAAAACAAACATGGAAAGAGACGGATTTAAATCTTTTTGTTGACATATCCTCCTGGGGCCCGAAGAATAAAAGTGTATCTAAATTATTATTATTATTATTATTTAAATTTTCTTTTTGGGCGTAAATAAACACCTTAGCATTTACATTTTGTTAATTTTATTTTATTTTTTTCATAATGTCGTAACATGTCCTCTGTAATGGACAGTAATAGTGTTAAATCCATGTGAAGTTAACAACCTAACAACATTTTTTCCATCAGTTCTACAGTCGCCTTAAAATGTTTTTAGACTCCCTTTTAATTTCTTATTTATTTATTTTTATTTTTTATGTATTATTTATGTATTTACTTATTTATGTATTTTATTTATATTTTTTATGTATTATTAGTATTATTATTATTTATGTATTATGAATGAATGAATGAATTTATATTATTATTATTATTATTATTTATCATAGTGCAGCCACAAACTAGAGTCCATCTCAAAACTTAAAAGATGTCCACTATAAAGGACACAAATGAATGGGCGGGTCTCAGGAGGATATTAGAGAGAGAGAGATATTTTATCATTCATGTTTGCAGTTGATGTGTGTACTCTAGCACTCTAGCCAGAACTCTAGCCAGAACTGAAGAAGCAGCTTGGGTGAGCTGCAAAACTTTTGTCCAGTTGAAAAATTGAATTTCTCCTTTTACCTTTGCATTTGATGTTGCTGCAATATTTCTACTGTGTCTCAGTGGCCTTTGTGTCTCAGTCAAAAGTCTCAGTGCAGTTTAACAGGATTGGTCATGGAGGCTCACGAGATCCTGTGGCAGAGCCAAAAGTGTCCCTCTTTTGTATCCTGCAGCATCACAGCAGTGTCCAGGAGGGGACACAAGAGGACAGGCCTCAGTCTTACTACACACTGGGGTTTTGGTTGGTGGCGAAATTGTCCATTCCCTCAAAGGTCTTCTGCCACGTTTGCTGCCAGATATGGTGCAAAAAGCATCTCAAATGTCCATAGCTCTAGCTGGAGCCAAGCCTGGAGATCCAGGGGCATCCAATGACCTCCAGGGCACCACCCTGCCTTCAGCACCCCAGCCCAGGTTCACTAGCTTGGGTATAGGTTTGATTTCTTGATTTGAACATGTTTACTTAATATCTGGGGACACAGCTAGCTCATGTTTGTGAATTCACCGTGAGACAATTACCTACAGTTGCTTTAAAGTTTGTCGTGAGTAACGGGAGGGCGGGTGGAGGTGTGGAGAGGAGAGGTATGAGATGATGGTCTGTTGAGTGGGCGACACAGATCTGATGAAGAACTCGGGGCCCAGGCTAAAGAGCTGAAAGCACATTGGGAACGTGTGGCCCTGACCCCTCTGCACACCACTCTACAATGTTTTTCACCGACAGATACCAGCATTCAAAGGCTACGTGAAAAGTGTATTTGAGCCGCCAGTGTGTTTTAAACAGCCACAATCCACTCATTAATTTGAATTTATAGCAGTGAGAGAGCCAAGGAGCCAATTCATGCAACTGGAGCTGTCTGCCCATTCAGAAGTTATATAAACCTTTTCACTGAGAGTCCATGCAGAACAATGCCTCTCAGAGGAACATGACTTTAAACGTCAGCTACAAATTTATATGAAAAGTATTTGCTGTAATTCTAAAGGTTTGGTGCAAATATGGAATGAATTTCATGTTCCAGGGCAATATGGGTCTAAAATTTGTGTTTCATAATTAATGGAGCACCATGTAGCTTTGCTGGGGGACGGTCTGCCTACATTTTGTGTCTCCGTGACGATGTAATTGCTTTGCTTGGAATGTTTCTCAGTATATTAAACTTTACTGTTTTAGTGAAAACAAATAGGAAAGGCCACCAGACTAAGATACAGGTCAGATCTGCGTAGAGGACGGCCCACTGACTCTAGCTGTGCAAACAATAAAATAATAATAATAATAAAGCATAAATTATTGAATGGATGTTGATGTTTAATGTCACATTGTGAAACATTTCAGACAAAGTAATACCTTCTCCAAGGACACAAGCAGGTGGCGGACCCTCTATTCGAAGTTACACAATGCATCTTTAAGCACATGCTGGAAATTTCAGCTTATATATTTATTTATTTTGATGTCATTGCACTTTACTTATATCAAAAGGTATCCACTATTTTAAAATACTAGAGGTCATATCAAAATCACAATCCGTTTTTGGTAACACTATAATTCACCTTTATTCTGGCCTCTGCTGATTTTCTATTAAAATATTGGTCATTTTCTGTGCCGCTTTTGTGCACCTCTTTTCTGCACAGCTTAGCATAGCAGCATGTTCAGTGCCTCTGTGTGTGGCCTCCCACCAGAGCAGCACAAATGGAGGCACAAATGAAGACTTGCCTAACACACAAGCAGTTGAATGACATTCTGAAGTTGGCAGCTCCTCAGGACATGGGGCCTGATATTGATGCACTTTCAGGAGCAAAATGAAAGCATGACTAAATTCTGTGAAATGCATACAAGTCTTGCATTGTGACCACATATGTTGCCTAAATTTAAAGGGATATTCCAGGATTTTTGACATGGGGGCTCATTTCTGAGTTAGCCAGAGTGCTGCAGAGATGTGGAGACACTTTTTAGCGAATTTCATGCAGTCCTTCCAGCTGCAGACTTGTCAGATGCTAGGCTAGCGCAAGTCAATGGTAAATGGTAGCCGGATTTAAATCAGAGTTACCCACTCCATAGTGCACCCAAAACAAGTCAATTATAATGGCAGACTGTCGATGTAAATATATGTTGATTGAGTAATTTTTGAAATCAAACTGACTGCGAATAGCATGAATCATTCCATATCTGAGGGACTAGCTTCGCAGCAGCAGCGGAATTTTACTTTACTCTAGTTGGTTGTGAAGTGACCAATCACGTAAACGGAGAAGTGAGAAAAGTCGTAGTAGGGAAGACCACAGAGTGAAGAGGTGAATTTTAAAGGAACTACCGGGCAAAATGGTGTTTCAGTGTGCATTTCGAAAATGTACAAATAAAGCCCGCAGGTGGGCACCACAAAGTTTTCACAGCTTTCCAGTGCACGATCGAGAAAGGACTCGACTGTGGCTTGTAGCTGCTGGTTTAGACATCAACACACCGGTGGAGACGCTACATAAACAGAAGATTTGCAGTGATCATTTCGGACCAGACTACTACACCAAATCCCTTGGAAAGCCTAGTCTGACAACCACTGCAGTGCCATCTGTCTTTCCAAGTGCAAGATCCTGTGATGAAGAACAGGTTTGTACCTTTTTTTACCAAGCTTGCTCCTGTCGTTATGTTAGCCTGCTGGTCGATTGATGAAGACTGTGCTAGAGCTTTTGCTTCACTCTTGTAGTCTACCCGGCTGACAGAAAAGGCATGCACGCTCATAAAGTTGTTGCTAGCCCGTGAACATTCATGTAAAGGTAACGCTATGTGTTATAGCTTGGCAGAGTGGAATAATAGGCTCAAGCTCACATGCGCATGCAATGCAATGCAAATTTATATGTCGTTTCACAGTGACGCGATTTACAGAAGAGATGTTTACACTGTTGAGCACGGAACTGAAAAGACAGCCCCGCATTGATCGTTCATTCCAACGAACAATGCAACAACCTGGTTTTCTGTAGCTGTAGCGGGGGCTAACTCACCGACACTCTCTCGCGTTCTGCCCTTTCAACATCCATCTCTCTCAACTCTTCATCTGTATATTCCAAGCATCGGGGAGACCTCCAAACGTGGCCATGTCTGGATTGTAGAACAGGGCAGGCTACTGTACTCTACGGCTAACGATGACAGCTGAAGGTAAACAAATATCAGCTGGAAACCTAACTGCAAGGTGATATCACTCCACCCATGCCTAGCTAGATCGTGAAAAAACGCGCTGTTGCATAAGGACATAAATCCTTTAAAGTACAAGGTTGATTATATTTCTAAAATTGTTCCATCAACAGACATTTGCATCGACAGTCTGGCGTTATAGTTGACTTGTTTTAGGTGCACTATGGAGTGGGTAAGCCTGATTAAAATCAGGCTACCATTTACCATTGACTTGCGCTAGCCTAGCAACTGAAACCTCTGCAGCTGGAAGGACTGCATGAAATTCACTAAAAAGTGTCTCCACATCTCTGCAGCACTCTGGCTAACTCGGAAATGACCCCCCCATGTCAAAAATCCTGGAATATCCCTTTAAGTGGGTCAACTGGAGGGAAAACAGACATTTTCACCCCTAAAAAGCATGCTGGACACATACAGTACGTGCAGCCCTGTAGTTGCATTCTATTGCTGCTAGATGGCTCTGTGATATCCTGTTGCAGAATCAAGATGGCAGCCCCCAGTGGAAGCATGTGAGTTTGACTTTCCCACCTGTCAAGTGCAATAATTCCTCCATGGAGAGGAAAATGAAGGGAAAATCTATAATAGTTTAGTAAAATATTTGTTTTAGAACATGTAGAAGTAGTATTTGGTGATTTTCAAAGAAAAATAAACAAACCAGGAGGTATTTTATCGACTGATCACATATGTGGCCACTATGCATGTAAGTTTTTGTGTACTGTATTAAAGTAGTGATATAGTAATAATCTTTCACACCATACATACAGTGATGAAGCAGCTATAGTACGAAAGTTTAGGGGTACATTTTATTGCAATATATTGCAATATATATATATATATATATATATATATATATATATATATATATATATATATATATATATTATATGCACTAAATATTATATGCACTAAATATTATACCCGTATATAATATAATAATAATCTATTTGAATTGGCTAAACAACCAAACACTGCTGAAAGTTGACAAAATTGTTGGTGAAGTTCACAGATTGTCAATGTTACTTCAGGGAATAATAAATATTTTGCTTTTTTTTTGTTTGTTTTTTTACATTTTTGACATTGTGACACCATGCATTAGCTGCATGGTGACAACATATGTGACACCCCTAAAACCCCCAATTTATTTGAAAAAAAGTATGGGGTATGTCTAATAATGTAAAAATTATGTCTGATTGGAATTTGCTAGCGCTGGTACATGGTTTCTATGCAAGAAAGAAAGAAATGTTAAAACATTATCTTGAAAATGCATTTTTCTTAAAGGGACAGTGTGTAAGATTTTTACCTGTTAATTACTGAAATTGAAGATACCCATTCAAAAATACATTGTTTTCCAAGCCTTTTCACTTCCATCATGAAATCAAAGTATTCTTTTGGACTTAGATATAGTCACATAAAAGGGGGATCTTCCCCATATAGAGACAGCCATTTTGAATACGAGAGCCGCAGAAGGACATTTGGGCTCATCCTTCGCCGAGGCTCCTGCTAGCAGCTGCTCAGCCGCGCTGCCTGAGGGAGCGGAGGAGCGAAGGAGAGAAGGGGAAGGGGAGGGGGGAAGGGGGGAGCCTCGTGTAAACAACAATGCTGCTGTATCACACTCGTAATGGATCTAAGACGTATTTTGGACTAAATTGTTTTACTGGATTTTATTCGCTGGATCCTTATGGACAGATTGAGGCCAAGTTTATGGTGAAATACAGAGTTTGACCTGTGCAGAGCCTTCAAAGGTAAGCTAAGTAACAAACCTCGTTTTGTGCTTTTCTGTATAAAAGCCCCATGTGCTCGGGGAGTGATTGTTTTGCAGGGAAATGAATTGCATAGTCAAAAAGAGGAGACTGTAAGATTTCATTTGATGTGTAGATTGTCATGAATCATGATCGGGATTGTGTGTTTTCATGCGAAAAGAAAAAAAAGTGAACGGGGAACCGCGTTTTATGTATACAGCGGCGCACGGTTCGTGCGCGGGTACGCGAGCTGTCGGCGCTACGGCGCGCCCGGGTGACCCTCGAGGTCTGTCGTAGCCAAAAGAGGAAGTGCATGGTACCTACACCACCTATGCGCCACGAATCCTACACACTGTACCTTTAAAGTTTCAGGTTGTTCATAATATTATAATATTTTGTAAAAGAAAGAGTTCATCAAATAAAAAAGACTTCTGTAATAGATTTGCGTTCCTCTGCACAAATATTTTGACTTTTTGGATATTTTTGGGGTATATATGCCATGAGTTTTCTGATCCGGCCCGTTTGGGATCAAAATTGGTTGGATACGGCCCTCGATCCAAAATGAGTTTGACACCTCTAATATAATTACTTCATGTTCCCGAAGTAGCTACTTACTGTAATTAATATTCAAATCCTAACTCCTAACACTAATCCCTTTTCTTAAATTGCTAAGCCTGAATCATTCTTAATAAATTCTTTGTACATTATGAATTAAGTCTTTCTTCATGCTATATTCAGGCTAATTAAGATGTAGTGGTTGTATGGATTCTATATTGTTTTGTTTCTGTTACTGTATAAAGACGTGGGCTAAAAGAGTGTGATAGCAAGCATAGCATTCGGCTATGCTTGAGAACTGTTAAAATATTAAAGGTAATGAAGAATTTTGTGCAGGATACAAATACACTGACTGGACTGATACTTTCGATACTAGGTAATTCCCCTTTATTTTATTTACAGTATGAACTACTGTATGACTAGTTATAGTAGTACAGTACACATTTTCCTATGTGTATTTACACTTTTCATCCTTCATATTACTGTCTCAATGAGCCATTTCCTGATTCAGAATCCAACCTGAATCCTACTAAAATAAATCAAGAATAGATTCAATGAAAAATACACTGGATGCTGTTTGCACACCTCTCTTTAGGATTAGTTTAATATTACATTTATTACTGGACATTATATACTGAGGTACCACTCTAGTGTCTATTGCATAATTGAATTTGGATCTTTTTGTCCTTTTTGGAGACCCGTAGCTCATTCCAGAGGTCTGCGGGGCTAACAGACGGCGTCCTCCCTCATGGGAACACTGTGTGGCCATTTCAGCGGCTCTACTCGAAACTTACTATGTCCTTCACCAATCACCCAACGCAAGAGAAAGTAAAAGGGACTAGAGTTACACAGTGGTGCTTTTTTGGGGTATTCTGTATTAAACTATAACATATGGAGGTTGTATTTTTTAAATTTTGTTCATTGTTAACTGTAATATTGATCTAGAACTGCTCATAGGGCTCATATATACTGGTGTTTTCTGACAAAAAACAAAAAACATACACGGAGTTGTTGTGTTTCAAGTTTAGCACACAAACCCTGCATATTTAGGCTGCGTTTTCTCTCAAACTGAAAAACATCTCCCCCCTTCATGTCATGTGGTAATACGAGAAGTGCTCCACTGTGTTTTTGAACTTCATACACCTTCACAAGAATTCATTTCATCTCTGGAATTTCTAATCTCTACTGAACAAAAGGTAAGGACATCACAAGGTGGAACAGAGCATTTTGCGCTTTGGAGATGTAGACTGACTGAGTAAATGAAACAAAACAAATATCAAAAAGAGGTAACAGGGCTTAAAGCTCACAGGAGTCAATTTTCCGTAATATCCTCCTGGGACCCGAAGAAAAAAAGTGAATCCAAATTATTATTATTATTTTAATTTTCTATTTGGAAGTAAATGAACACTTTAGCATTTACATTTTGTTAATTTTATTTGTATTCATAATGTTGTAACATGTCCTCTGTAATGGACTGGAATAGTGTCAAGTTAACAACCTAACAAAAACATTTTTTTGGTCGGTTCTACAGTCATCTCAAAAAGTTTTTAGACTCCCTTTTAATTTCTTATTCATTTATTTATGTATGTATTATTATTTATAATTTTTATGTTTTATTTTTATATTTTATATATATATTATTTACTTATTTATGTATTCTATTTATATATTTTTTATTTTTATGCCTCATTATTATTAGTAGTATTATTATTATTATTAGTAGTATTAGTATTATTAGTATAATAATTATTAATTTGTTTATATATTTTATTATTATTTTTTTTAATCATAGTGCAGCCACAAACTAGAGTCTATCTCCAAACTTAAAAGATGTCCACTATAAAGGACACAAATGAATGGGCGGGTCTCAGGAGGATATAGCACCTTTAATGTTTAGTCCTTTAAATTACTTTAACTTCAAAATCCCGACAGTTACTCTTTAAATGACTCTTACTTTAGCCATTTCTTGGACGACTGCTTTGTACTTCTGTTGGAGTATCATAACGTTACTCTTTCTTGAGTAGGATTTCTGCCTTCTCTACCCACCTCTGCATAAACTGTCCGTAAAACTTTATTGCTCTTATCAAAACATCCTTTTTCCACATGGCTCCTGTCCTCTCCATCCTGTGCTCTGTGACGAATGAGATTTCTTTTTGCTATCTCTCCATCTACCCAAGGCTGACGCAGCACCCCCCCCCTCCCCAAATAAAAATAAAAACCTCACGGCGCCCCCTTCCCACCCGTCCCCCTCCTCTTCGCCCCCCCCGTCCAAACTCTAATCAGATATGTGGAGTCAAGGCTGCCCGGTGCCTGCATGCGTACAGTTATATAAGAGGACGCCGTGGGGAACATTAGCATCTGCCCTTCACCAGAGTTATCGCCTCAGACCCATCCCAACCGCAAGTTAAAGTTGCTCTGTGTAGCTTTTCTGGACGGGGGTCACTCATGAGGATGTTACTTCTTTAACCTGGAATGTTTCACAATATAATGAATCTTCTTTGTGTTTATTCAAGGTGTTTGTAGTCGGAAAAAACATTGAAAAACACACATTTCTATTATTACATTACTTACTGTGAGTGGGCTCGCCTCTCTGGAGATCAGACGTGTAATTTGGCCTTTATTTCTTTAACCTGGAATTTTTCCACAATGTAATTAATCTTCTTTGTGTTTATTCAAGGTGTTTGTAGTCGGAAAAAAATTGAAAAACATGGATTTCTACTATTACATTACTTATTGTGAGGGGGTTTGCCTTTCCGGAAATCTCACCTGTAATTTGGCCTAGTGGTTTCATGTTCTTGTCTCCATGGATAGGTTTAATAGCATACTACAGAACGTTCCAGGTTCTATGGACAAAAGTAAGTCAGAAAAGTTGCATTAAAGGAAAAGTTTTTTACAATCTGAGCCTTATTTCGGTAATAAAACAAGTTGTTTTACTCACCCACAGCACTTTGGTGTCATTTGGAGCAATTTCGTAGAAGTTGTGTTGTAGCGGGATCCGTGAACGTGAGTGCTAGGGGCATAGCTTTGCGGTCTCCAAATAACACAAACTTTAGCACTTTTCAAATCACAGAAGATCGCTGTGTCAGTGTAGACTTTAAGTGGATTCCAAAGCGGCCTGAAACCCGACAGCTATAGTTTCATTTGATGACGTCATCATAGAGGACAGTGCGCACGCGTGAACTCAGCTGTTTAGCAGGTAAACACCGCTAGTCCGAAAGAAGCTGACACCGCTCTGAACTTTACTTTTCTGTTGCGAGACATGGCTGAAGATTCCGACTTTGAGACTGAAGAGGACTTATTTGAGTATGATGGCCGTCCCTACCTTTTTGAGCTTGAGTTTACAGAGGAAGAGATATTAGAAAGAAGGAAGCGAAGAGAGCTTGAGGAGCAGCGCACAAGAGAACAGCAAGAGACGGCCCGTCTACGAAAAGACAGTACCTTGTGGTGTTTATGTGACACGAGTGGGATTTGCGGCCAGGAGATGAACGTCTGGGTGATGATAACAGAAATCTGTGTTTGTGTTTGTGTTATTTGGAGACCGCAAAGCTATGCCCCGAAGCCCTCACGTTCACAGATCCCGCTACAACACAACTTCTACAAAACTGCTCCAAATGACACCAAAGTGCTATGGGTGAGTAAAACAACTTGTTTTATTACCGAAATAAGGCTCAGATTGTAAAAAAAAAACACGTTACTTTTCCTTTAAAGTCCCTCCGTGTAATTTTTTAACCAGAAAAATTTACTAAAATAAAAAGACATGTTTGTTTTTTTATGTCATTGAAAGACTTTACTCCTCCCTCTTGTCTCCATGGAAACGTTGTTCCTTTGGCTTGAATATTCCACAGTATGGCTTAAAACAGGGGTGTCAAACATGCGGCCTGGGGGCCAGATCCGGCCCTCCAAAACCTTTAATCTGGCCCTTGGCTGATTTTTTTAAATATTGGTAATTTTCTGCACCTCTTTTCTGCGTAGTTTAGCGTAGTGTCTCCAGCGCCTCTGTGCGTGGCCCCTCCCACCAGAGCAGGACAAATGAGTCTTTCCAAACGCTCTTAAAGGACCATCGTTTTGACTGTCGACCGTGACGCCCTCATCAGCAGAATGTCAAAAAATGAGAAAAGTGGACGCCGAGTGCAGGATTTTCCAAGAAAAATTGACTAATTTCGATTTGTTCATGGAGGTGAATGGGAAACCTGTATGCTTGTGTTGAAATTGCATTTTTCTTAAAGTTTCAGCTTGTTCATAATATAATATTTTGTAAAAGAAAGAGTTCATCAAATAAAAAAGACTTTTATAATAGATTTGCATTTCTCTGCACAAATATTTGGACTTATTGTTATTTTTGGGGTATATATGACATGAATTTTCTGATCCGGCCCCTTTGGGATCAAAGTCGGTTGGATACGGCCCCCAGACCAAAATGAGTTTGACACCCCTGGCTTAAAATCTACATCCATGGAGAATTTTCAGAAGGATAATTTGAACTTAACAGATTCAAATAGTTGCCATGATGTTCTGCATTTTCCAAACGCTTTCAGTCAGAGCTACTACAGACCACTGATAATGTGTAGACGTCAATTCAGAGTGACACACACATCAATCTGGAGTGAGCCAGTTTAGTTCTGTTTCCATGGAAACAGACAAAAAGTTCCACAGTGTCTCTTTAAACTCTGCACACATTATCTCCGCATTACAACTGCTGACATACATAGCCTGTCGGGATGTGATGACTTACCGTATAAAACCGCGAGTTGTGCAAGTCATTTCTGGACAATGTGTTTGGCGTAATGGGGGCATAAGGGGGTACGATAAACGCATTTGAATTCACTGCATAGTTTGAAAACGCACCCATAGAAAGAACACTATTTCAGTGCAAAAGGTGAGAGGAAAGGTTTACTTATTCTATAGAC
Source organism: Paratrypauchen microcephalus (assembly GCA_036785185.1). Classification (NCBI taxonomy): domain Eukaryota; kingdom Metazoa; phylum Chordata; class Actinopteri; order Gobiiformes; family Gobiidae; genus Paratrypauchen; species Paratrypauchen microcephalus. The sequence continues at coordinate 445,531 of JAVJIX010000223.1, read as the reverse complement.
AGTAAATGGGTTTAGCAGGAGAATATTTAGAGCATTTCGTATTCAAGTTCAAAGTTTGGAATGAGACCAAAGAGTGGAGCTATTAAGAACTGCTAATGGCATTTACATTTAGACATTTCTTTAGCGGTGGATTTTAGCTCTACAATAGTGATACCGCGACATGCACAATACATGCTCAATCTTCTCATAGTTTTTTTCACTTTTGAATTTATTTTTTATAAAATGTGCCAAGTTATAGAAGGTCAAAATGCAAATACTACAATTCTTCCAAAACTTCTTATATACTAGCATCAGATTTGTGAAGGTGTAAGCTAATTATTCTACTGACAGCAAAAGGTTTTCAGTGCAGTATAACATATACAGTATAACCATATAGGGAAAAAAAAAAAAAAAATTTGGCTAAAATGTTGCAAACTTGGGCTTTGAAGGACTTATAATAATAATAATAATAATAATAATAATAATAATAATAATAATAATAATAACAATAATAATAATAATAATAATAATAATAAATTTTATTTCAAGGCGCCTTTCTAGACACTCAAGGACACCGCACAAAACAGTTAAAAACAGTTAAAAACAGGCAGTATATACAAAATAAAACAAAGAGAATGGACAATGCAATACAAGTAAAATGAAACAGGGATCAGCAGGGAGAAAATGATTAAGTGGGGTAAGCTATTTTGAAAAGATGGGTCTTGAGTCTGGATTTAAAAATTGCAAAACTGGCTTTTTTTTTTCACTTTTATGATCAAGTTTCCTCATCCAAAACTAGAGCTTGGACTTGTATTTAGCTTCACTGATGCTTGTTTGATGAATCTTGTGGAATAAGTTAACTTTCCTCAAACTCAGTTTGTATTTTCCCAGGATTGGAATGTCACAGGTAAACACCATGTACAGTCCAGCGTTTGTTCTGTAAAATCTGCATGCTTATATTAACATTTGAGGTATTGTGGTGAGGTATTGTGGTTATTAGCTACATTAATTGTTTTTCTCTATCTCGATGCCTGTAGACTGAGCCCTACACAAGATTCTAGTATGGGGAGTGCCTGGAGAGTTGGGAAATAATGTCTAGTTTGATATATCGTCAGTATTTTAAGTTATTAAACATGTGATGCAAAAGCTAAGGGAGCATGTTTAGAAGAAGAAGAAGCAACTTTATTGATCTCACACTGGAGAAATTCTTCTCTGCATTGAACCCATCCTGTTATTAGGAGCAGTGGGCAGCACACTACTGCGCCCGGGGACCATCTCCATGATCTTCTTGCTTCGGCTTGGTCAGGACCTAAACTGGAGGATTTTACCTATGGTGCATGGTTTGGGTTGATGGGAGAAACCGGAGTGCCAGGAGGAAACCCACCCAGACACGGGGAGAAACATGCAAACTCCACACAGATATACAGATATATTACACATTTAGTTCAGAAGTGAGTTTGTGTGTTAATGTTTAAATGAAACAAAACACAACTCCAGGTCTTAAACAACATTATAACATCGATTAGAAAATAACGGCCCTTTAAAGTCCAATAATTATATTTTGTAAAGATAATCAAGCTTAAAACACTTTATGTTCCATCTATGTACGTACTATGAATTAGCTTATCTCCTCCATGTTTTTCCATTACATTGTTTTTTTAAATGATTGCATGTTCAAGGCTGGGGGACATATTGACGGAGTTTACCCAGGAACAGTGAGCCATAGACGGAATCAAAAAAACGACTGTCCTCCCGAGCACCAGCGTCATATCCTCCTCCACTCACGTTCACTCATTTCAGTGACACATTTAACAACAACAACACGGTGATAACATTGTTGTAGATTCAAGATGTGGCTTTTGTGTGTGGCTGATTGGAAATTTAAACAATAAGTTATTTCAGCTATTTCAGGATTTCAAGGGGCTGTAGGCTACTTTATTTTGTCAAGTAAAATTTGTTTTGTTTTATGTTTTTTTAGGTATTGCTTTATGTTTAATGTTATATTCTATTGTCCTTAATCAAAAATAGTTAAATAAATAGTTTTGCCATATGTAAGGTATATGGTAAACGTGTAATGTGCTGGTTGCAGATAACTAAAAGCATAAAAAGGATTGACTGGATTGGTACCTAGTGAATTTGAAAAAAAAAAAAAAAAGTTTTAGCTATACAAGCAAGGCCAGTAATAACATTAGAAAAAAGTACATCCCCTTATCTTATATTTTTTGTCTATTTTATCGTATAATATTTAAAAATGTCACTTATTTTAATGATCCATTGTCCTAATTGGCTCTGTATTTTCATCGTAAAATACAGGAACATACTATAGTGTTAAAAAAAATCAACAACAACAATAAAATACATTTTATTTTATTTATTTATTGTTTATTTACCTCACAATTCCCCCGGGGTCTGTGTGGTACCTCACAGTTCCCCCGGGCCATGGCTCTAGTTCCCATCCCACTGACAGTTTTGTTTTAATAAAATTCTGTAATGGAAAAAAGAAAAGATATAGAGCATTTTCCTTTTAGACCAGTTTTTGGGCCCTGGACACTTGTGCCAAAGGGAGCTAGGAACAAGTTAGATTTTAATACCTGCCTCCTCCTTTCACTTTTGAAAATTGGTATATTCTATAAGCAGCTCCTGAGGCCAAGTTAAAGGAGAATTAACGTTTTTTACAATCTGAGCCTTATTTCGGTAATAAAACAAGTTGATTTACTCACCCATAGCACTTTGGTGTCTTATGGAGCACTTCCGGAGATGTTTTAGATTTGCGATCTCCGTAATGTTGAGTTCTCGGGGCACATGTTTGCGGTCTCCAAATAACACAAACTTTAGCACTTTTCAAATCATAGAAGCTCGATGTCTTAGTCTATACTTGCGTTTGAGTCAAAAGTGGCCTCTAATCCGAGATTTAGCCATAGTTTCGAGTAGATGAGGACGCCAGTGCGCATGTGCGGAGTCACAGTTTATTTCACTCTCAGCTCCCGGGACCCAAACATGAAACGCAAAGCTGTAAATTATGGATAAATCTCGGATTACAGGCCACTTTTGACTCAAACGAAAGCGTAGACTAAGACATTGAGCTTCTATGATTTGAAAAGTGCTAAAGTTTGTGTTATATGGAGACCGCTTGGGGCATATATTATATGCCCCGAGAACTAGAGGTAAGATCTTAAGCCCGAGCCCGACCTCGGGTCGGGTCGGGCCTAAAATGTCAATCATTGCTTCGGGTCGGGTCGGGCTTCTCTCTCGCTGACTTTTTAAAAATAAATATATGTTTATAAAAATGTATACTAAAACGATGTGTGGATACTAAACTAAGGAATACTTAAAATAAATAATTTGGATAAAACAGAGAAGGCGCTGTAATGTAATTGCTATTTAACTACTAAACAGGAGCCGCAGAGCCAGAGCATGCTCTGCGCACGTGAACGCCGCTCTCTTAATAATCTTCCCCTCCGCTCCGCTCTCTCTGCTTCTCTCTCTTAAAGTGCCGCGCTAGATTCTTAAGGACGTACTGCTGCTGTGGTTTATGGCCCAATTTTCAACCAGTCAAAATGACGGACGGCCTTAAATTTTTCCCATCAACTCTTAAAAAATCCGTCAATGATGGAAAATTGTCGGTTAATGTACCCTCTGCAGAAACAAATATAAAATATGTAAATGTTTATACAGTCTTGTTTAACTTAGATTTCGTTACAAAAGACAGGCTTTAATTTGTTATCATAAATCACCCCTCCTCCTCACAAATAAAATATGAAATTTCGGGTTTGCTTCGGGCTCGGGCCTGCAAATCAAGTTAATTGGTCGGGTTCGGGCCGGGTCGGGCTTTAATACCCGCGGGCCGGGTCGGGTCAGGCTGGATATTTTAGGCCCGATCTTACCTCTACCGAGAACTCGCTCTACGGATATCGCTAATCTAAAACATCTCAGGAAGTGCTCCATATGACACCAAAGTGCTATGGGTGAGTAAAACAACTTGTTTTATTACCGAAATAAGGCTCAGATTGTAAAAAACGTTAATTCTCCTTTAAGTCGCATCAAAACTCTGCACTGGTCTCAGAGAGTTGTAAAAAGTGCTAATACTACTAATAATACTAATGCTAATAAACTCATGGCGACTACTGTAATTAGAAATGCATAAGGTAAGTGAGGAATAAATTCGGACCATTGCAAACTAATGAACTAGTTTTGTGTTTATTTGTGTGTTTTTAAGAATCAGATACAGTGCCTTTAAACCAGGAAAGGCAGTCCATGTTGGGTGGGGTGACATGGGGACAGTACTGATTGTTATGCGAGTTAATGGAAAGAAGACATTTTGTGTCAGTGGAGGTACATTGGTGGTAGTGCATGCGTATCTTTGGCCCGGTTTATATTTTCTCTGTCTGGCCTTGTTCAGGGGAGGCTGCAGCTGCGTCACATGAACTCTTCTGACATCAAACCAAACTCCTCTGAAAACTATACTACTATCACCACATTCACACATTTTGGGTCTTCATATTTTTGTCATGTCACTACAGGACATATTGTTAGATTCAATGTTTCCCTGTGTTCAGAAAATATTTACTTAAAAGCCCTGTGACTCATGATGGAGCTAAATTTATCTTGTCCCAGTACACATAATATATAATATAAACAGCTTTTAAAGGGATAGTTCGGGTTTTTTGATGTGAATCTGTATGGCATCCCCTTCAGCAGTGTCGTGCATTAAAGGAGAATTAACGTTTTTTACAATCTGAGCCTTATTTCGGTAATAAAACAAGTTGTTTTACTCGCCCATAGCACTTTGGTGTCATATGGAGCACTTCCAGAGATGTTTTAGATTTACTATATCCGTAACGCGAGTTCTCAGGGCACATAATATATGCCCCGAGCGGTCTCCAAATAACACAAACTTTAGCACTTTTCAAATTTTCGTTTGAGTCAAAAGTGGCCTGTAATCCGAGATTTATCCATAATTTACAGCTTTGCGTTTCATGTTTGGGTCCCGGGAGCTGAGAGTAAAATAAGCTGTGACTCTGCACATGCGCACTGGCGTCCTCATCTACTCGAAACTATGGATAAATCTCGGATTACAGGCCACTTTTGACTCAAACAAAAGCGTAGACTAAGACATCGAGCTTCTATGATTTGAAAAGTGCTAAAGTTTGTGTTATTTGGAGACCGCAAACATGTGCCCTGAGAACTCACATTACGGAGATCGCAAATCTAAAACATCTCTGGAAGTGCTCCATATGAGTAAAACAACTTGTTTTATTACCGAAATAAGGCTCAGATTGTAAAAAACGTTAATTCTCCTTTAACACTGACTTACCCCTGACAGTGTCCTCTGAGCCGAGTTCTGCCCCGGTTCTATAGCTCACGAAAGTAGATCCGGCAAGTTAGCCGGGACAGTTAAGAAAGCTTGTTTTTCTTCTCAAAACAATATTTGTCCAAAAAGTGATATATTTGCATCACAAAACAAAAAAAGTCAGAAGTCGTAATCGCTTGGTGTTATTTTCTCTCGAGTCCTATCACTGCACGTCTATTATTATTATTATTAGCCTGTTCACTTGTAAACATCGCCACTTACAAGTGAACAGGCTAATAATAATAATAGACGCACAGTGATAGGAATCAACAGGGGAAAAATCAGAAAATGCTGTTATAAAGGCCCTTTAATGCCAAACTGTGGAATATCAGAAATGGCAGCATGGTGGCTGAGTGGCCTTTCTGTGTGGAGTTTGCATGCTCTTCCCGTGTCTGAGTGGGTTTCCTCCGGGCACTCCGGTTTCCCCATCAACTCAAAAACATGCTCCATAGGTAAAAATCCTCCAGCTGAGCTCCTGACGAAGACAAGCAATAAGATCATGGAGATGGGTCCCCGGGCGCCTGAAAGATGAGCTGCCCACTGCTCCTGAAGGATGGGCCAACTACAGTACGTACAGAGGATAATTTCCCTACAGGGATAAATAAAGGATAATTTTTAAAATAATAATAAATTAATGAATAAAATAACACACCGTTGGAAATCTGTAGAACTTTCCACTAAAAAAGTTACACATGTTACACTGACTAAGATCTAAAACTGACTTTATTGATGAAAATGTAATAAAAGACATCAAACTGGTGTCAACATCTGCTTGGGGTATCCCTCTTTTTGTGACATCCTTTCATTTTCCTCAGAAGGAATGTGTCATTAGATCTTGTCACTGATGTTTTGTTATCTATCTACTTGTGAGCATATTCATTTCAGTTTTTAAATTTCTGATTTTGAATACCTCTTTTACCTTGAGAACTTCATTAATCATTAAAGCTAAGGATTTGTTATAAAGGCTATTGATTCACACATTTCTAAGCAATAAATAATTTTCACACATATTTGGAGCTGACTGTTCTGAAAAAAAATACATTTTCTAAAGTGATTCTGTGAATCTGAAGCTGAAAATTGTCCTGGTATTTGCAGAACTTCTGTTTATTGAATGGGGCAGTTGTGGACAGTTAGAGAGCATTAGGTCCTTTAAGTAACAAAGTGTGTATTATTTTGTATGGTGTTTTATCACATGTTCAAATTTAGTAGTCCATTGTCTGGAATGGTTCACTAGATTCGGAATGCTAAAATATTAGGAGATTTGGGATACAAGTACATTTTCCAGACGTGAAATGAAGTTAAAGGGATATGCCACCCCCAGGTCAAATTTGGGCATCTCCCCACAGTCCAGAGACTAAAATAAGTGGTGGAAAGCGTTTTCCTGCTCACCCAGCCATTGTCCGAGTCTGTCGCTACTGACCGCCGCGGTATCTGCAGCTCCTCCGCCTTAGACTGGAGTCTAACGTCGCCAGAGAAAGATTTCGGCCAAAAGGAATTAATTTGCTCGATGCATTTCCCAATTACTTTATGTGTAGTGCACATTCATATCGAGTGCAAATAAATGTGCAAATCAACACGGAGAGCTTGCCTTGGTCATTTTGGGTGGGAACTATTTTCCAGTGCGGAAGAATACAGTCGAATCACGCACCACGTTGTGCAACAGGGGAACTCCCTTCCCGGTGCGTAACAGGGATTCCCCTGGCAGCGTGCTGCGTGATTCGACTGTATTCTTCCGCACTGGAAAATAGTTCCCACCCAAAATGACCAAGGCAAGCTCTCCGTGTTGATTTGCACATTTATTTGCACTCGATATGAATGCGCACTACACATAAAGTAATTGGGAAACGCATCAAGCAAATTAATTCCTTTTGGCCGAAATCTTTCTCTGGCGACGTTAGACTCCAGTCTAAGGCGGAGGAGCTGCAGATACCGCGGCGGTCAGTGGCGACAGACTCGGACAATGGCTGGGTGAGCAGGAAAACGCTTTCCACCACTTATTTTAGTCTCTGGACTGTGGGGAGATGCCCAAATTTGCCCTGGGGGTGGCATATCCCTTTAAAGGTGATAAAAGAAGATTTGGTAATAGCCATGTTATAATCTTGTTTCTTCCTCAAAAACTTACCTGTGCTTTTCATTCACACGTTTGAATAATCCTTTATTATTCGTCTGTCTACATCAATGTTTCCCAACCAGGGGTACTCGTACCCCTAGGGGTACGCAAGCACACTCCAGGCGCAGGGGGAGATTTTTTTTTATGTGTGCGCACGAGGAGACCGAGTTTAGCCTATGTGTGCTTCCATTTTGTGAAGAAGTCCATCTCAAATATTGAGAAACATGTGACAGTCACAGTAATCAGTAGGTTGATCTCTGCGAGAATATAAGTTTTATTGTGACGGAGCGCCCGTAGCTGCCCCATCATTCCCCGACCAGCGCCTCTGTCTCTCTGCCCCGAGAGCACGCCTTAGCCGACAGAGCGCACGGAGCGCTCCCCCCTGGTTTGCGGAGCCAGGCTCCAATACAAACTGTTCCCGTGCAGGACTGCTCACAAACTGTTTCCCCACTACCTGGACTCTGTTCCTTCCCCAGTGCGTTTGTGTGCACCCTGCACACTCGTGTGCCTACGGGTTCACACGCTCTCTTTACCGTCCACTGTCTCCACGCTGCTCTTTGTGTCAGGGGCCAAACCGGGGCACTTCCTGGTCATGTGATAAACAGCGCATAGTGGCGCTAGTCAATGAAATCGTACCATATGGAGGGTTATTTAAGAAATTTCGTTATTATGTTGACTTACAGCTGTTTTATTATAATGGGTACAGTTTGGCATTGGTTTCAACCTTAAAACCCCACTGTCTTAATTGGTTAGACCAAGTTAACCCGTATATTTATATACTTTTGGAGAATTATCAACATGTATGAGTGAGGGGGTACTCGAGGTATGACAAAAAAGACTCAGGGGGTATACAAGACAAAAAAAGGTTGGGAAACACTGTTCTACATCACCAATAGAACGTCTCAAAATGCTTTGTTCTAAAGTATCATGTCATGAATCTGTAGTTTCTCCTTTTACCTTTAGTTCAGTAGAGATCGATGATTCCAGGGCTGAAATCATCCAAATGAGTCTTAGTGAAGGTGTATGGAGTTTAAAAACACAGTGGATCACTTCATGTATTACCACATGACATCATAAGGTGGAAGAACTCTAAAAAGGATTTAGTGTTGAACGTGTGCACTCCAGGTCTGTTTGTGATGAGGAAACAACATTATAACATAGATCAAAAAATAGTGTAATATGTAAAAAAAAGATTTGCAGGATTCCATGGAAATAAGTAAAAACATACTGTGGAACTTTCTCCATGGTGACAGGTTTATGTGGAATATTAAAGCCAAAAAAAAATAATAAAAAGGCTAGGTAAATATCGGGTTTGTGGAGATGTAAGCTCGATCAGGACATATGTTTTCTGTGTTTTTTGTTGTAATAAAAACATCTAAAGTGAAAAACATGCTATTTTTTCAATTAAATGTTACACGGTGGTGCTTAAATTTTTTATTAATTGTGTTTTGTTATTTTTATTTATATTTCCATGGCAATAACAGTGAATTGAAGCAGTTGCATTGTTATAGCAAATTATCAACACATACATGTCTATAGGGGGATTTGAAAAAGTTTTAGTCTGGAAAAAACATTAAAAGTTCTACACAAAAATGCAAAATAATTAAAAATGAGACAGATACTTTGCAGAGCCTTTTTCATGACTTGTATTTTCCTCCACACTGACAGCAGTCCTACTGTATATTTACGTCAGTTGGAGCAGGAGTCAAGGCTGGGACTGGCTGCGAGCTGGCCCCCGCCCGCCCAGGCTCGTGGTCAGGGGGGGGGGGGTCTGTCCACACTCCGGGAGCGTGCCTCTCAGTGTGGTCCTACCCCCCCTCCCCCTCCTCTCACCCCGCACGCCTCTCATCTCGTTCCCCTTGACCCTGACACGCTGGAGACGGGGCTGATAACAAGGCCTCCCCCTTCCTTCTCCGTCCCCTCTCCTCACCCCCCCTACCCTCCTGGTTCATTCCTCACCTCTGTCCAACTGACACACTTCCAGAAGGGATAACCTTGTGCGGGTAGACACTCTGATGCTGCTGCTGCTGCCATTGGCTCCACGCTTTCTCTGCTGTCTCTTGTTCAGGGGCCCTCTTTCCTTATAAGACTTCATATTCAACCTACAATGCAAAAACTGAAATTCAATTCAATCTTGATACATTACTTGTTACTACTTTCTACATTTTATAAACATATAGAACCAAGATGTGGGTCCCCCATGTAAACCTGACACCCCGGATGTCCCATTTCCAGTTGAAAGCCTATAGATATGGTCAAGTCACATTCATTTTAATTACAATAACTGTACAATAACACTATATTTGTCACTATGGAGATGGCTTTGCATGGAATGTTCCATAGTATAGTATATACTGTATATTAAACATATTCATTATGTCTACCTTGCATTTATTCAATTACATGTCATTTATAAAAAAAAGACAGAAAAAAAACATTCTTATTGTGAGTAGGGTCACCTCTTCAAATCCTGAAGACTGTAACTTGGCCTGGTGTGTCACCTTCTTGTCTCCATGAAGATAAATACATTTACTGTTTTACACTGGGGCCTTCTAGTTAGAGCAATATCATCTCCATGGAGACAAGCAGGGGTCAGACCCTCCACCTGAAAAGTTACACTGCAAATTTAATTTTAATTTTCTTTTATCTCTTAGGGGCGGCAGTAGCTCAGTTGGTAGAGCATATGTCTCGTGATCTAGGGGTTAGCGGTTCGAATCCCGCTCTTGACGGTTGACCGCATATGATCCCAGCTCCCACAGATGAGCGCTGCCGTTGTGTCCTTGGGCAAGACACTTAACCCCACCTCGCCCCCAGTGTCTGTGGACACTGGTAGCCTCCATGGCAGAAGATACATCAAGGCCCGTTGTGACGCGAGCCGTCCTCCTGTGGACCCACCACCCGCGGGAGGATTCATGGGGGCTGGTGCATTGTGTTCTGGGCAGCAGAACACTGCTTGGACTGCTGCCCCCACGACCCGGAAAATGGAAAAGCGGAAGAAAATGAATGAATGAATTTTATCTCTTGTCTTTGTTTTTTGCCATGTTGTTACTTAAACTTGACATAAATAATCTGTGATGACTTTGATCCTTTTCACGATATCATCTCAATATTGTCCTCTTTTGGACTTTATTCATTGGAAAAAAATATTAATGAATCCATGAAAGTCTTTATTTTAAGATGAGAAAGTCTAGCATCTATATTATTCTGCTGGTAATAACTACATGGTCCTTGTATTGTTCATATTTGACATTTTGTTTTGAACATTCTCTCTGCACAAGGACCTTGCTCCACATTCCTGTTTCTGTATCAGTTAGTCAATGGTAAATATTTGCACTGGTCTATTAAAATCACTTAAATTCATTGTGACTAATTTTGCCCTTTTAGTTAATAGTTAGTAGTAATAGTTAATAGATAGGTGTAATTCTGCCATTATGAAGTTTGCTTATTATGTGCCCATGTGAGGATAAAGGCAGCTTTTAGATCTGGTATAATGTTTGTTTTTAGTTTGTTTGTTGTTTTTCAAGGAGTTTAAGAAGTTTGCTCTATAGAGACCTATTTGCTCTGCTTATTTCATGACTTAAACTGTATTCACTCTGAAAAATATTTTGGTAGCCTCATGTTGCTAATAGCGGTATTTTTCTGTCTTTAACACCCAAGCAAAGATAAACACAGAAAAATGCAATGGCCAGGTTATGTTGATGTCTGGGTATTTGATAGCAGAAAGTTGACAAGAAAAATATGTAGAGCCAAGAGATTATTTCTAATGCTCCTATAGAAAGGGCAAAAAAAAAAAAAAAAAAAGATCGATTAATTAAATTTTAAGTTCAAAACTATTAAGTGGAAGAAAATTCTATTTTATCTCCCCAACTTTCTTAGAAATGCTAGAAAGCCTGCTCAGTGCAGTCGCAGGGAGCTGAGTGTTAGAAGAAGAAGAAGAAGTGACTTTATTGATCTTACACTGGAGAAATTCTTCTCTGCATTTAACCCATCCTGTTATTAGGAGCAGTGGGCAGCACATTACTGCGCCCGGGGACCATCTCCATGATCTTCTTTGCTTCGGTTTGGTCAGGACCTCAGCTAAGCCTGTGCATGTTTTTGGGTTGGTGGGGGAAACCCACCCAGACACAGGAAGAACATGCAAACTCTACACAGAACGGCTCAGGCGACCCGGGGATCGAACCCAGACCATGCATGCAAACTCCACACAGAACACACACAGAAAGGCCTGGGCGACCCAGGGATTGAACCCAGAACCTTCTTGCTGTGAAGCATGAGCGTTAGCCACTCAGCCACCAAGCTCTTTTTTGAATGTTCCTCCATCCATCCATCCATCCATCCATTTTCTTCCGCTTATCCGGGGCCACAGTTTAAGCAGGGAGTCCCAGACCTCCTTCACCCCAGACACTTCCTCCAGCTCCTCCAGGGGGACCCCAAGGCGTTCCCAGGCCAGCTGGGAGACATAGTCCCTCCAGCGTGTCCTGGGTCTTCCCCGGGGCCTCCTCCCGAGGGAGGCGTCCAGGAGGCATCTGGAACAGCCACCTCAGCTGGCTCCTCTCGATGTGGAGGAGCAGCGGCTCTACTCCAAGCTCCTCCCGTGTGACTGAGCTCCTCACCCAATCTCTAAGGGTGCGCCCAGCCACTCTGCTGAGGAAACTCATTTCGGCCGCTTGTATCCACAATCTTGTCCTTTCGGTCATTACCCAGAGCTCATGACCATAGGTGAGGGGAGGAATGTAGACTGACCGGTAAATCTTCACCACAACAACTGCATCACTGCCGACGCTGCACCGATCCACCTGTCAATCTTATGCTCCATCCTCCCTCACTCATGAACAAGATACTTGAACTCCTCCACTTGAGGCAAGGACACTCTACCCACCTGGAGAGGGCAAGCCACTTTTTTTCACCTTGGAAGAGCTGATCCTCATCCCAGCCGCTTCACACTCGGCTGCAAACCGCCCCAGTGCATGCTGGAGGTCCCGGTTCGATGAAGTCATCAGGACAACAGAGATGAGATCCTGTGGCTCCCAAACCGAACCCCCTCCGGCCCCTGACTGCGCCTAGAAATTCTGTCCATAAATATAATAATCAGAACCGGTAACAAAGGGCAGCCCTGGCGGAGTCCAACATGCGCTGGAAACAGGTCTGACTTACTGCCGGCAATGCGAACACAGCTCCTGCTCCGGTCATACAGGGACCGAACAGCCCTTAGCAAAGAGCCCCAAACTCCATACTCCCAGAGCACCCTCCACAGGACCCCACGAGGGACACAGTCAAATGCCTTCTCCAGATCCACAAAGGACATGTGGACTGGTCGGGCAAACTCCCATGAACCCTCGATCACCCAATGGAGAGTATAGAGCTGGTCCAGTGTTCTCCGGCCAGAACGAAAACCACACAGCTCCTCCTGAATCCGAGATTCGACTATAGGTCGAATTCTCCTCTCCAGCACCCTGGAATAGACCTTACCAGGAAGGCTGAGGAGTGTGATTCCCTGATAGTTGGAACACACCCTCCGGTCCCCCTTCTTAAACAGAGGGACCACCATCCCAGTCTGCCAGTCCAGAGGTACTGTCCCCGACCGCCACGCGATGTTGCAGAGACGTGTGACCGGTGTCCACCACCGAGTTCGGGGACTGCCGCGGCGTCAGACACCACAGACCTTACGACCACCAGCTACGGGCGGCCACACTGACAATAGAGGCCGAGAACAAAGCCCACTTGGCTGTCAGTTTAACGCGTTAATTAGATTAATTAATTACACTGCTAATTAACGCGTTATAAAAATTAACGCAATTAATTATGAGCAGCAATTCAATATGCACGCATTTTAAATTTGGCGTGTGGGGCCTTTGAACGGCGAGTTTATTTATAAAAACGTGACGGAGCAGGTCCCTCTTGTCCCTGGACAGCGATGACGCGATGAGAAATGCTGTGCTACCATTGGCCTGCGTACAGAGACGAATGCACTTCTAATAGGGGAGAGCATGTGAAGACACACGAGCCCGTTTCCCTATCTGCTGCGCTCCGCGCTGAACCATTTTCAATTCCCATAACCTCTCCAGCGTGTTCTGCCGCGACTAAGGGTGCACAGTTTTGTCTTAGTCAGTTTTGCCCATCACGCTAAATCACGCTAAACCCGATCATTTACTCCCCCCGCGCTGCTGCCTCCTCCCTCCTCCCGTGGTGCGATGGTCCGGACACATCCACACCGGGAGTTTAAATCCTCCTCACGGGTTCCGGGGCTCATGTGAGCCATGAGTAATTTTCACGGGCAATTATTTGTATTCTCTGTATATTTGAAGCCTTGTATATTGTAATGACTCCAGGCTTCTCTTATTCTCCAATGAACTTTATTAAACAGAACTTCGGACTCACTCAACATTAACACCCACACCTGTCCCACGCATGCGCCCAACAGCCAACCCCTTAAAGGCACAGACACCATTAACCCAGGTCATTACAATATTATTTATTGACGTTACATGAAAGCTGCTGTACGTGCTCACCTTTTGGCACCAGAAATATTCGCCATGTATTAGTGGAATGGTGTAAATGAGCTTTCCAATGAATGTTAAGTAATGTGGGAGGGGGAATGGGGGTCTGCCAGCAGTCTTGTCATGTTTACAGTGGAGACAAAGAGTGAGTGAAAAACTCTTTTCACTGTACCACTATAAATCACACGTTTGACACCTTTTTTGCACTGTGGGAGAGCACAATAAACCACCTAAAAAAAATAATTTAAAAAATACAATTAATTAGATTAATTAATTACAAATCCTGTAATATATATATATATACATACTGTATGTGTGTGTGTGTGTGTGTTACTGAAAATACTGTGCTGAACAATTTGGCATTAACGTATCTGTTTCATCTGTTTTTACATTTATTCATTCGTACTGTGAGCACCTGTGCCTCTCTATGGAACTGACCTTGGCCTATACTTTTAATTTAAAGAAATAAATCTATAAAGTTATGCATGACAACTTTCAAGGCAAAACAATAACAACTCCATGGAAACAAGTACTTGGTGGACCATCTACTAAAATATTATCCCGTGCATCTACCATACTACCCATGAACTACCTGCAAGTATTCAAAACACAGTATATATGAAATATTAAATCCTATCACAACCATAAAACAAACTTTCTTTCTGTATACTTCAGTGTCTCTGTGCTCTTGGTTTGTATACCTGCATATGTAGCAAATGCCACTTTCAACACCAGTATTCAAAACTCCTGCATTATCAGTTTGGAGCCTCCATTTCTGAAAGCAAACCACAACCTGACCACACTGACTCTTACATCACCTTTCCATTCCCCTCTACAGAGCCACAAATTTTGGTCTTGTCTTGTCCGCTTCTGTTTTGAAAAGCTATCTTCACCATTGTCTGAACAACATATACACATACTCAACAGATCTTCGTTCATTGCTTAGTACGAAGTCTCTGACACTAGCACTCGATTTAACTTTATTTTCCATCGCCAACATTGTGAATAGACTTGGGTTCTTGACTTCAGCCCCACGCCTTGCTATTTAATTACACGACAATGAACTTTGACCCCTCACCAGCCAATCAGATGGCTCCATTCACTCTGCGTTGACGAGTTCTATACCAGGACATACGTGTGACCTTTGCGGTATTAGCGTAGCTTTAAGAGGGTTTTAGGCATTGAGCGAAACAATCTTTTATGAGCATCTGAATACTTAGCCAATACTTTAATGGGGTCAACTGGACCCACATGCGCCCCCTGACTCTTTTCACTTTTCTGTGCGGAATGAGCTTGATTAGAAAATGTACAAAAGATTCTCAATTGGTTTAATTGAGTTCACATTTTGCTACTGTGTTTTGAAAGTAAATGTATTCAACACAGTGAGGCACGATGGTTTAGTAAAAAGCATCTTTTATGACAGCTAATTACCAACTAGTCTGCTGTAGCCTTGAGCGTCAATGGGTTTCTGGCATAAATCTACACTTGAACATCTGGTGTCCGCATAATAAAAAATTTCACCAGTGCATTGCAGTGAATTCACGCTAAATTCAGAATATGCGATAACGTTGACAATTATCGGGCGAGCGAAGGAGGTTTTGGTAAGCAGAGCCACCTCCTGTTGTTGTGAAATGTATGATCGGGCTTTTAAGAAGTCGATCCAGGAGGCGTTGGGGGAGTAGGGGTCAAGGAGGATGTAAGCAGGCTAGTTGGAACACTCCAGGCCTATCTGCATGGAAGGCTCAACAGGGCTGGCTGTGGCTCACACTGTATATGTGGTATTTTGTACAGGAAGCATTAGTAAGAGGAATGAGAGGAAGAGGTAGGTTTGAACACCTTGTGAACGCAGGGGTTCAGATGATGTCTGTATAGTTCAGGATGGATCCATTTATAGAAATATTATATTGTGTAAACTTGTCTAATTACACTGATTACATTGCATTTTTATTTGGCTATGGTTTGATTTACCTCTCATGTTGATCTGCCCAGGGGCTTTTAGCATTTGCTAATCCAGAAACAAAAGTCAGGTCCAGAAGGAAGATCAGATCTGATTGGTCACTAAAAAGAATGAAGTTTAGACAGAAAGAATTTTTTGGTTAATGGTCCTACGTTAAGGAGAATTAACGTTTTTTACAATCTGAGCCTTATTTCGGTAATAAAACAAGTTGTTTTACTCACCCATAGCACTTTGGTGTCATATGGAGCACTTCCGGAGATGTTTTAGATTAGCGATATCCGTAACATGAGTTATCAGGGCATATAATATATGCCCCGAGCATGTAATATATGTCCCGAGCGGTCTCCAAATAACACAAACTTTAGCACTTTTCAAATCATAGAAGCTCAATGTCTTAGTCTACACTTTCGTTTGAGTCAAAAGTGGCCTGTAATCCGAGATTTATCCATAATTTACAGCTTTGCGTTTCAGGTTTGGGTCCCGGGAGCTGAGAGCGAAATAAGCTGTGACTCCGCACATGCGCACTGGCGTCCTCATCTACTCAAAACTATGGCTAAATCTCGGATTACAGGCCACTTTTGACTCAAACGAAAGTGTAGACTAAGACATCAAGCTTCTATCATTTGAAAAGTGCTAAAGTTTGTGTTATTTGGAGACCGCAAACATGTGCCCCGAGAACTCACATTACGGAGATCGCAAATCTAAAACATCTCTGGAAGTGCTCCATATGACACCAAAGTGCTATGGGTGAGTAAAACAACTTGTTTTATTACCGAAATAAGGCTCAGATTGTAAAAAAAAACATTAATTCTCCTTTAATCAAAACTGACTGTTTGAGCTTTAAGCCATGTTATAATGTTGTTACCTCCTCAAAAACAGACCTGGAGTTGTGTTTTGTTTCATTCACACATAAAGTAATCCTTTATTATTAGTTTGTCTACATTTCCAAAGCTCAAAATGCTCTGTTCCACCTTGTGATGTCATGAAGTGGTAATTTTACCTTTAGCTCAGTAGAGATCAGCAATTCCAGGGCTGAAATCATCCAAATGATTTTACTGAAGGTGTGTGGAGTTTAAAAACACAGTAGAGCACTTCCTGTATTACCACATGACATCACAAGGTGGAGTTTTTCTGTTTGAGAGAAGAACTCAAAACAAAACAACAAAACACAACCCCAGGTCTGTTTGTGAAGAAACATTATAATACAGAACAGAAAACAAGGTCATATGGGCCCTTTAAGGTGCTCTGTCCCTCCATATCCAACGAGCACTGACCTTGAATTACACAATACTTAAGTGTGTATACAACACTGTGATGTGGTAATATTACATTAAACTACTAAATATGGTCATACGTATGATATAAAAATGTCAAATGTTGAATAAATTCAGATAAATGCAGGTAACTCACCAGCTGATGTAGTGGGGCAATGGCTCAGTGGCTCAGTGCATACCTCCACTGTGTCCTCGGGCAAGACACCCATCTCCGTGTACTGTATTTGTGAGAGCTAATGGGGAACAGTGGATGATATTTAGCCCATGGCACCATTACATGACATTACGCTGCACCGTCTCCTGTAAATGATTTATGTTAATGTTTATGCATGCTGTCGGAACCAAGTAATAATCCTAATCCCCACAAGGAGACCGGTGTCAGCTGGTGTGGCCTTGACCATGACACACATTTGCATGCATACTAAAAACTGATTTAGCAATTTACTGACAAAATCTGAGATAAACTGATTTCTTGTGTATTGTTTTCACCTGTCCATATGCAGACAAACAGTCTCGCTGCTTTGGGTGATAAGCTTTCTGATGTGACCTCATGCCCATGATCAGATCTTATTACGTTTTATCAGATTACTCAGATTAATGATTGTTCTCATGGTACCTAATCATATCAGTAAACCAAACCAACAATGATTTAGGAAGCTTTTTTTTAGGTGTTTTGGAGCCTCTTTGGTTTCCTACATTTCTTTTTGGTGGGCCCTGGATAAGCGGAAGAAAAATGGTTTAACATTTTTATTCCAAATGAATAATTTTCAAGTCGTTTGTCGTGTCTCTCTCTCATCATCTTTGCAATGAACTTCGATACCACCAGGTTTCAAATTCATAACACACACATTTTGTGATTAAAATCTATTAATCCATTAGACAGCATCACTTTCTTGAACTAATGGCAGCTATAACCTTCTGAACGTCATGTGCTTACTCTGAGTAGAAGTCATATATTTGATTAAATCGCTCATTTGTTTTATCAAACATTTAATTGTTTTATTATGCCTTGACATTTTGGCTTCCGATTTCTTTACAACTGATCACCTGACTCGTAAGGACAAGTCTCACAAAATTATTTCTTTATTCGCCTCACATTATTTTTCACCTTGCTTTTGTGAACTCAGCTGAATTAACATGATAATTTGTGGTGATAAATAGTGAAGCTGGAGACAGAGTGCGCAGTGTGCATGAGTGTACAATAGGTTTGGCCTTATCTAACTTCTTCGTCCCATTGTCAGAGAACACAAAGGCAGTGGAGCTGTGCAAAAGGGAACTTTTATCAAGGACATGAGGGGCTGATTGGTCCTCTCATACAGCTACAGAGCCCACTGCAGTCAGAGCCATGTCCAGCACATCGCTGGATTGAACACACAGTAAGACAAAGCACTGACAAGGAGACATAATGCACCTTTAAATTAAAAGTAGGATTTTAGTTACACTATGAGGAACTGACAGGGCTACAAGGGTTTCAAGGGAGGGTGTGACAGGGGTGTTTATTGCCGCTTGCGTCTTTAATTCATTCTATGTTTGATTTTCTGCACCTTTAATTTGCGCGCGATTTAAATACTGAATCACTTTTGTAATTACAGCTTTTCTATCAAATTATCCTCATGTTTTATGGCATTGTAAACATAATTTGAAATATCCTCCTGAGACCTGGCCCATTCATTTGTGTCCTTTATAGTGGACATCAAGTTCGTGGCTGAACTATAATAAAAAAAAAATTAAAAATAAAAAAAAATAAATAAAATAAAATAAAATAAAAATCAAAAAAAATAAAAATAAAATAATAAATGAATAAATTATACATAAAAAAATAAATACTCAAATAAAAAAATAAATAATACATAATATATAAAAAATAAATAAATAAGAAGTTAAAAGGGAGTCTAAGAACTTTTTGAGGCAACTGTAGAAGCTTGTCAGAGATGTTGATCATCAAAAAAAAAAAAAAAGTTTTTGTTAGGTTGTTAACTTCACGTGGATTTAACACCTAAATGTCCCCGACGTCCATTACAGAGGACATGTTACAACATTATGAATAAAAATAAAATTAACAAAATGTAAATGCTAAGGTGTTCATTTACCTCCAAATAGAAAATTAAAATAATAATAACAATAGTTTAGAGGATATGACATATAGATTGTAGTTCTAATATTACTCTAATATTAATATTATTAATTATTATTTTTAACAGGGGAGTTAGTGACCAGTGATGGAACCAGCAACCTTTGTATTATGTGAAAACTATAATGCACAAACGTTATTATTTAACCAAATGCACTTCTGTAGTCTTGTATTTGAATAGTCTGTATTACACTTCAGGCTCATTTGAATTAATCAGCATAGTGTACTGTGGCCTTGGTAAGTAAATGCTGACTTATTTTAAAGAAGTAGAAGAAGAAGAGAGAACCTTTGTCATTTTGATTTTTTTTTTTTTTTTTTTTTTTTTTTTTACAAAGTACAAGGCCAAAGTGCTATTCTGCTGTTAATTAAATTTACTAGGTTTTGTTATGCAAATTGCATTCAATCGCATATTTCCCACATGGCCAATGTAAGGAGCTGGAGCTACATCTGAATCTCTGCTTTCCTCTCTCACAAAGAATAAAGACAGTACAAAGTCAAAACTCTATGTGAAGTTTATCTGAAGATTATTTTCCAGCTGTTTTTATTTTCTGATCTATGTTATAATGTTGGTTCCTCATTAAAAACATATCTGGAGCAGTGTTTCTTTTAATTCACACAAACCAGAAAACGTCTGTCTACATCTCGTAAGCTCAAAATGCTCTGTTCCAGGTTGCGATTTCATCTGGTAATATGGGAAGTGCTCCGCTGTGTTTTTTGAGCTCCATACACCTTTGCTAGAATCATTTGGATAATTTAATACGACGAACCGCCAAGCTGTGAATTTGAAAACTATCACTACTCACACTATTATCACAAAATTGAAGAGAGTATTTTGAGTTTTGGAGACAGACTAAGAATGCAGGATGACTCAAACATGCGTGAATGAAACAAAACACAACTCTGGGTGTGTTTGTGATGAAGTAACAACATTCTACGCTTTGACCAACTTGACGAAGAAGTGTGGGTCTGGAGCCATATCCTGTCTCCACTAAATAGGCTACACTTTTCTGAAAACTGTCCATGAATTGTTCACATTATTCACCTTCACTATGAATAAAGTTATAGAAAATATTTTACCAGAAAGACAACAGCACAAATTTGACAAAAAATACAGCATGAATCACTTCTATGGACAATGTAATACAGCCTAATATCTACATAAAAAGAAAAGAATGATAAGTTAAACAAATAGATGGATATAGTGAATAGACTGTATATAAATGGGCGTAGTTAACCTGTTAGCTGCTGCATTCCAAATAGCAAATGAGCATGGGCGTGCTTTCAGCTCCATCGATTCCAATTTACTTGAAAAACTCCCGTAACTACATTAAACGAGAATTAACGTTTTTTTTGTTTTGTTTTTTTTTTTACAATCTGAGCCTTATTTTGGTAATAAAACAAGTTGTTTTACTCACCCATAGCATTTGGTGTCATATGGAGCACTTCCAGAGATGTTTTAGATTAGCGATAGCCGTAGCGCTAATATATGCCCCGAGTCTCCAAATAACACAAACTTTAGCACTTTTCAAATCATAGACGCTTGATGTCTTAGTCTACGCTTTCGTTTATGTCAGAAGTGGCCTGTAATCTGAGATTTAATCATAATTTACAGCTTTGTGTTTCATGTTTGGGTCCCGGGAGCTGAGAGCAAAATAAACTGTGACTCTGCACATGCGCACTGGCGTCCTCATCTACTTGAAACTATGGCTAAATCTCGGATTACAGGCCACTTTTGACACAAACGAAAGCGTAGACTAAGGTCGTTTTCACACCTGTCTTGTTTTGTTCGTTATAAACGAACCAGAGTTTGTTTGCTCCTTTGATTCGGATCTTTTGGGCTGGTGTGAATAAAAAACAAAAATCTCGATCCGGAGCAAACAAGCGGAGCGAGACCACCTAAAAAGGTCGGTCTCGGTCCGGTTCCATACGAACTCTGGTGTGGTTCAGACTCGATCCGACACAAGTTGGCTTTTTGTACTTATGGAGCTCCCGTCGTATGTCGAGGATTATGGGAAACCGAGGCTGACGAAACGAAACAAAACGAAACTTACGAGGCTTACTTACGTTTTGCGCGAAGAGCAAGAGTCAGAACTTGATACGCGCACGAGCGCTGTCCTCCGTAGCCGTCTTGCCCTGTGTCTTCGTCGTTTGGACATTGATTGTACAATAGTGTAAACCTCACGATGCTGCTCAAACATTTGTGCAAACTGTAAAAACTGAGCAAACCATATCGTTAACAAACAGCACGTAACACTGTTATTCTCCTCCTTCCGGGTTTGGACACGGCGTTTGGACAGGGCTCATTTTTGTCCAATGGCTGAGCGACCTCAGCACACGTGGTTTTGTTTATAGATGATAGTTCACTTGGGGAAAAATTGCAGTGTGAACCGCACCAAAATAAAAAAAATAAAAAAACATTTGGTCCGGATCAAAGCAAGTGAACTATCGGACTTTCCTGGTGTGAAAACGACCTAAAACATCGAGCTTCTATGATTTGAAAAGTGCTAAAGTTTGTGTTATTTGGAGACCGCTCGGGGCATATATTAGCGCTACGGATATCGCTAATCTAAAACATCTCTGGAAGTGCTCCATATGACACCAAAGTGCTATGGGTGAGTAAAACAACTTGTTTTATTACCGAAATAAGGCTCAGATTGTAAAAAACGTTAATTCTCCTTTAACATTTTGGTCTTAAAATGTTCTTATTAACCTGCTTTACATGATTCCAGTGTTTTTATTTTGCTATTTTGTCCATAAATTATCCTGTTCCTAATATGGATCTCGGCTCCAAATTCACCTCTATAACCGCCAACCTCGCTGAGCTTCACTTGACTGGAGCTGGACACTATAGGTGATGCCCAGTTAGTCCAATTCTTTATACAGTCTGTGACGTTAATTGCATTTTAAATAACTACTAACTTATTCATCCTCTCTCCAAGATGTCAAGCTACTGTCGCCACCGCTGGCCTGGGACTGACTGACGGAAATGTGGCTGTTTGTCGGTGCTCACAACCTCTCTCACACTACTGTATATTCACAGTGGTGGAGAGACATACCACTTAAGGCCGGATACTGCTGAAAAAGGCTAATTATTAATAACACTTGTGCATAGTATTTTTACATAATATAAATGAAATTATGAAGTATGCAATGTTCTTGTAGAGATCACTGAGCCGTGCTAGAATAGAAGCCTGGATGCCATATTAGCAAGGTAAACTCTTAATATATGAAATAATGTACTTTTTATTATGTTGTGTTATGTTATGTTAATGTTTAGTGATAACATTTTCATTTTATTCCTTGTAAACCGCAATATTCAAATAAAAAAAAATATAAACAACAGAATTTATTTCCATTTATTTCAAATTGGTAGAACTGATTCAGAGTAGATTTGTCTTTTATGGTGTTTACATTATTTATAATTTTCAAATTTTTAACCCTTTTTCAGTGTAAATCGTCAAGTAGTTAATTGTGTCAAATTTTGCGGGAAAAAAAAGTATGGACAAATGTCTTCTTGATTGCTATTTAAAGTAATAAAATAAGAATAAAAATTATTATTGTTTTACTCTTACAGTGTTTCACAATTAATTATATCTAAAACGGCCATTCCATGCATAAAGAAGCAGGCCTAAAAAATTCAGTTTCATTTCTTTTGGGTGTTATGATGTGGCCAGCAGGGGGCACAAGTCAGTCACGTGTCATTCATCACCGTATTGAAGATCGTATTTGACGTTCTTGTTTTTAATATTCTGACTCCATCCACGTACCCACCAAAAAAAAAGAAAAAAAAAGTAAGATCTTTATTCTGTATTGACCTTGCTTGACGACACTGAGGAAATCCCCAGCCATGTCCACTCTCTGTCCACACCATTGTTGCTGCCTCTTAAATTTCCCTTTTCTAAGTGCTTTGTTGTTTTGTTCTCATTTTGGTCATGGCCATATTCACGAAAATTTGTAATGGTCGATTTAAATACATTTTTCATCCAATACCGATCCGATGTGTGTTTTGCTGGCAACTGTTATTGCAGATTATGATACACTAATTGAAAGTTACAGTGGTCCCTCGCTCTATCGCAGTTCACTGTTCGCGGCCTCGCTGTTTCGCGGATTTATTTATTTATTTTTATTTTATTTTTTATAGTGTAACATTTTTTTTTAAAAATAGTGTAACATTGTGTTCTGCGTCCTGATTGGCTAAGAGACTGTAGACCTTTGCCGATTGATAGATAGGGGATGCAGGGGGGACTGGGACTAGACCAGGACTAGACCAGGACTAAACGTGGACTAAACCAGGTCTAGACCAGAACTAAACCAGGTCTAGACCAGGTCTAAACCAGGTCTAAACCTGGACTGGACCTGGACTAAACCAGGACTGGACCAGGTCTAAACCAGGATTAAATCACCACCTCTTTGCTGGTTTCGTGCGGCTCTTGCGTTCGTTTGTGCGTGTTCGCTTTGTGGCTCGGGCTGCGAGGACGCGGTCCGAGTGCCGCAGTTCGATCTCTTGCTCGCAGCCCCGATGTACGCGCGGCCTCGCGCAGGTCATGCTGCTCTGTCATGGATTTGACCACGATGACCGGGTGCACGTGTTGTGCACTTCTCCAAGGGGTTGGTGCGCGTCGTGTCCTGGGACGCGGCAGTGCCGTTGGATGAGCGCGGTGCTTCCTGCGGCTCCAGTGACTCATGTCTCCGCTCCCCTTGCGCGTCCGGCGGGGCTCCCGGTGGAGCCCCCATGCTTCACTATTAATACATTTTGTTGAAAATCTACGAAAGTTTGAGTGTTTAAACGAGAGAGAAATGTGAGAAAACGTTAATTCCAGTGTTTTAAGGCGTTTACAGCCTTAAAACATGTATAATAATTGTAAAATATAAAGTTATCCTACTTCGCGGATTTCACTCATTACGGGTTATTTCTGGAACCTAACCCCGCGATAAACGAGGGACCACTGTACACTATGACTATTTTAACATCTACAGTAACTCCCATAAATTATGTTAAAGGGCCCATATTAAATGATTTTCTGATCTGTTATAATGCGTGAAAAGTCCCTCAGTCGTCCAGGTAGAATCCATGATCAAAGGAGAAGTTCAATTTGTCAACTGGACAAAGTTTGTTTGGTTGAAAACGTTTCGCCGCTCATCCGAGAGGCTTCGTCAGCTCTGGTTATTGTACTGGTTAGACCCTGCTTATATCTAGCTGCCGGGAGGCGCGTCCTACAATGACAAAAGCTCTGAAAACGATCCCCCCTAATCTGTCTCTTTGTTTTTCAAATTACTCTGACGGCTGGTTTCGACCCCCTATTCAACGTCTAACGACCCTCTCCACCCCTCTGCCCTGGCTCTGTTTGACTGGTCTAAGAATCGCATTATAAATGGGAGACAAGTTATGTCTCACTCCCCCATTTCTGTTTAATGACGGATTCTCTTTTTTGACAAAAATAGCCTCTTTAACTCCCCTCTCAAACCAGTTCTTTTCCCTGGCTAAGATCTGAACCTCACTGTCCTCAAAAGAATGGCCCGTGGCTTCTAGGTGAAGATGTACCGCAGAAGCCACTTTAAGACAAAAACTGGTCCACCCAAAGGACAGAACACCGAGCCACAAACAAAGCAATGTGGTCTACTCCATTCAGTGTAGTGAGGATTGCAGTGAGCGCTACATTGGGGAAACAAAACAGCCACTTCACAAGAGGATGTACCAACACAGGCGGGCGTGCCAGAGTGGACCGGCTTCTGCGGTACATCTTCACCTAGAAGCCACGGGCCATTCTTTTGAGGACAGTGAGGTTCAGATCTTAGCCAGGGAAAAGAACTGGTTTGAGAGGGGAGTTAAAGAGGCTATTTTTGTCAAAAAAGAGAATCCGTCATTAAACAGAAATGGGGGAGTGAGACATAACTTGTCTCCCATTTATAATGCGATTCTTAGACCAGTCAAACAGAGCCAGGGCAGAGGGGTGGAGAGGGTCGTTAGACGTTGAATAGGGGGTCGAAACCAGCCGTCAGAGTAATTTGAAAAACAAAGAGACATAATATTGCATCTATGTATCTCTTTTTCAAAGTTCAAAGTCAGCTTTATTGTCAAAAAATATATTAAGTTGCACACACAGGATTTGAAATTGCAGCTCTGCCTAGGCCCGCAGTGAACGTAAAACATCTGATAAACAAGACCATAAACACCATGACTAAAAAAACATCACATATATCCATAGCAAAAGTACAAGACAAACACAATGACTAAAACATCACATAAAACATCATTTTTTATTATGTATTATTGTTTCCTTTTAATCATATCCTCCTGAGACCCGCCCATTCATTCCTTTATAGTGGACATCTTTTAAGTTTTGAGATAGACCCTAGTTTGTGGCTGCACTGTGATTTAAAAAATATATATATATATAATAAAATAAATAAATAATACATAAAAAATTAAAATAAAACATAAAAAATAATACATATAAATAAATAAATAAATAAATAAATAAATAAATAAATAAATAAATAAATAAATAAATAAATAAATAAATAAATAAATAAATAAATAAAAAGGAGTCTAAAAACTTTTTGAACCTAACAAAAAATGTTTTTGTTCGGTTTAGGTTAGGTTAACTTGACATGGATTTAACACTATTCCAGTCCATTACAGAGGACATGTTACAAAAATATGAATACAAATAAAATGAACAAAATGTAAACGCTAAGGTGTTCATTTACCTCCAAATAGAAAATTAAAATAATAATAATAATAATTTAGATACACTTTTTTTCTTCGGGTCCCGGGAGGATATATTAACATATTCATAATAATTGAAGCCATTTACAATTAAAGCCAATTGGAGCCAGAGTCAATGGAACCTTAAGCACCAATGAACACTTGGAAAAACAGCGGCTCGCGGGTTAACTATGCCCATTTTTATATACAGCCTACGGTCATTTATACTTATAGGAACGAGGCGGCATTCATGTGACTGTGTATGGAATCAATATGTCAATGAACACAGGTATTTATAAATTCTTAAGGGTTTGAAAATCATCTTTATTGTGGGACTTGCATCAGTTACATTTTTCATTTTTTATGCTTTAACTTATATCCACGTACAGATTCTTACCTTGACATTTAATGGGAGCAAGCACTCACTGAAATTCTTCATACCATGATCCAAATCTATATCAGTGGACAACATTACAGTTTTATACTATATAACAGAAAAATAATTTGTGAAAATCCTTGAGTTGAGTACGGTATATGTCTGTATCATATTATCTGTATTATATTATCAATCTCTATATTAACAATCTCTATATTAACTGCTTCTCTCTCGTTCCACATATTTGATCATGACAAAAATATATGTTACTAAAAAGATTCTTGTGCACGTAATTCCGTTTTCATTTCTGTTTTTTCAGTTCACTTCTGTTGGTAGCTCACATGTGTCCCTATAATTGAGGTAAACTTGTTCAAATTAAATACAGGAAATACTTCAACTACTTTTACCAATAACAGTTCCTAATGCTGATTTATTCTTAAAGGTAAAAAAAATTGGCTTTATGCTTTAAGTCATGTCATAATGTTGTTACCTCAACAAAATTATACCTGGAGTTGTTTTGTTTCATTCACACATGTTTGAGTAACCCTTTATTATGAGTCAGTCGACATAATATCCAAAGCTCAAAATACTCCACCTTGTGATGTCATGTAGTGGTAGTTTTCATGTTAACAGCTCCTTTTGTTCAGTAGAGATTGGAAATTCCAAGTGTGACGTTATCTAAAAGCAGAGTTTAAAAACACAATGGAGCATGGAGTGTTTCACATGCAGGATTTGTATGTTAAACGTGAGTGAATAAAACAAAATACAACTTTGTTTATGTTTTTTGATGAGGAACAACATTAAAATATAGATGAGAAAATAGTGTAGTAGAAAAAGCATTTGGTGTTTTGGTTCAAGACGTTTCTCCAAAAGTCTAGTCTCCATTTAATGACTAGTTTCAATGCTGAAATCCAGTTGGTTTAAACCCAAAAGGACAAAACCTCAGCCAGGTGTAAAAGTGTAAGTGTTGCTTAATCAGTCCAAATTAAAAGGACTATTTCTATTTGTTAAATCAGACCTATTGTGTAAAATTGACTTTTCAGAGCTTTTTAACATGTTATAGTTGTTTCCCCTCATCATTTACTCTCCCGGAGTTGTATTTGGACTAGGGATGTCCCGATCAGGTTTTTTGGCCCTCCGATCCGATTCCGATCATTTGATTTTGAGTATCTGCCGATACCGAGTCCCGATGTGATACTTACATAATACATAAAAAAGTACACTTATATTTATTATTATTATTATTATTAGTAAGTACACTTACTTATTATTTATCTTTTTGGGTGTCACAGATGAACTCCAGATGTCTGTGGTGAACGAAACATGGGGTACATCTGATAACAGGACATGTAGTTTGTCAGAGATCTTCTTATAATGAGCTGCAGAGCTTTCTCGGTGAAATAGTGGCGAGATGGCACTTCAAATCGAGGTTTGACGTGCTCCATAAGCATAAGAAATCCAGGGTTCTCTACAAAGGCGAATGGTAGGTCACTCATTGCGATCATTTGTGCCATCTTGGCTGTGGTCTCCTGTGCCTTCGCACTGTCAAGGGGCATTTTTTCTCTCCTTTTCAAACTCTCCTGCAGCGTGAGCTGACTCGTCTTTGGCTGGGTTGTGTCGGGTGTTTGTTTTTGAGATGCCGTATCGGTTTGTTGTGTTAAAGCCCTTTCCTTTCCACCCCTTGCAATCCCAACTTTACATATCCCACAGTTTGCTATGGCAATATTGTTGTCATCAACTTTATAGTATTTCCAGACCGCAGACATACTCGCCAAACATTATAGCATTCTTATAGCGCTCATTATAGCGCTCTTCTTATCTCCTCTCTGTACTCTTGCGTTGTGCTTCGAGCTGTCTGCTTCCGTGTATTTAACCAATAGCGTGTCATACCGCACGTGTTGATGTTTCTGTGTGAAGTCTCACTCTGTGCCACCGCATAACCATAGATCTCATCTAGGGTATGTTAAAAAATAATAAGAATATATATACATACATATTCGATCCTGATCGGGAAGTAACGTCCGATTCCAATCCGATCCGAAACCACGTAATCGGGGCCGATTTCCGATCACGTGATCGGATCGAATTTGGACCCCGCACTACATGCGGTCTAATGAAAATGCATATTACATACTTTTCAGGGGTCCCTCCTTTCACTAGGGCCCCGGGTAAACAATACTCTTTACCCCCCCCAGGTCAGCACCCCTGCCAGTACACACCGACTGCTCTGTTCTCTAATTTTATTTCCCTATTCTGTGATACATGTAGGATTTGGCAGCATCAAATAGTAGTTTTAGATAGAAGATAGAAATCTGCAACTCGCTAGTGTTATTTGCAGCTATCCATTGGAGGTGCTGACAACTTCATGGCTCTTTGTTGTGATGATATGGCGACGTCAGCTACCCGATTTGAGATAACATGGAAATTAGCAAACTTGTTTCTTTTATTAAGTTGTTTTAGATGAATATTACAATTTGAAATGTCCAAATGATAACAAAAGGTTCAACATTATGTCATAGATTGTAAGTGCAGACTCAAGCACAATCGTCCTTCTTTAACTTGATCCATTCTCACTTCAACTTTACATCTTCAAAAAGCTCAAAGAAACATAACTCTGATACACATAGTAAACAAGTCTATCTAATCAATAATATACATTTAGTGGTTGATAATAAATAATTATTTTATATGGAAAAATAACAACAGATTTTGGATCTATACAAGTGAACAAGAAATGTTAAGAGTAATTAAGATATTAAATACTATATAGTTTTATCATTTCAACCTATAACTTATCAAACTGATTTGATTTGAAGCACCACACCACTGCGGTGTTTCTAAATGATGATTAAAAAGCCAAACTGGGATGGGACGTTTGGCTTTTTTATGGCTTTTGGAACAGCCGTTCGAAGGACTGGCTCTTTTACTGTTTATTTATGGGAGAAGTGATTTTTAACTCCTAATGAATCACAGACAGTAATGACCAAGGCTAAGATGTGGGAGTGTGTTTACCCTTTGAAATTACACATAATACAAATAAAACACTGCATTACTATAATAATACATGAAGAAACAAATTGAAAACGTTCTTTATTTAGTGTTAAAGGTCCTATATTACACAAAATTGTCTCTTGGGAGCTTTAAGCCATGTTATAATGCTGTTGCCTCCTCAAAAACAAACCTGGAATTGTATTTTGTTGTGTTTTTTTGTTTTCATATGTTTGAGTAACCCTTTATTATTAGTCTATCTACATCGCCAAAACTCAAAATGCTCTGTTCCACCTTAAGTGGTATTTTTCAAGCTAACAGCTACCTTTTACATTTAGTTGAGTGTAGACTGGCACTTTCATCTCTGAAATTATCCAAATGATTCTGGTGAAGGTGTATGGAGTGTAAAAACATAATGCACCCTAAACATGCAAACTAAACAAAAGTCCAGATCTGTTTGTGATGAGGAAACAACATTATAACATAAATCAGAAAATAGCATAATATGGACCCTTTAACCAGTTTTATATTTATGCATGCAAATCCCAAAGCAAAAGATCTGATTCTTAAAAAAAAAAAAAATCATCAAAAGAGACAATTCTGTACTCCGTAATCTTACTTAACAATATCTGTGTCTGTGTCTGTATATCTCGTATCAAACACATGTATCAATGATTTTCCCTACACCAAGCATCCTGCTATAGCGTTCGCCCACGCAGATTACGACTACAACGGCGGAGAAAAGTTAGTCTAAACATAATGAGATCCTTAGCCCTTCCTCTTTATTTTTTCTACAAATATATCTGGGAGACAGAGACAGAGCTTCCCCGTAGTCACAGCACGCACACTAAACAAAATGGTGGCACAGACAAACAAGAGATAGGCCATCCTTCTCTTATTCTGACAAAGGGACTACAGGCTGATATATATATGAGCTGATAGGGGCTAATCCAAGACCTTGTAGTGAGGAGGGAGGTCAGAGGTCACGCAGATAGATAAATACAAGTTATCAACTGGATGTGCTCTGTGCTGAACAAATATACTGCTTTGTCACATTTGCTGCGCAGGCTTTTCCACACGGGGGTGGGGGGGGCTGTTTTGACCATTTCTAATTGTCATGGGCAGCCAAATATTGTACTTCAGTAACAGCAATGTTACTTCAAAATAGTAGAAGTACAAAGTAGTGCCTCGTGGGAAAACTACTAAAGTAAGATTACATTTAAAGGAGAATTAACTTTTTTTTTTTTTTTTTTTTTACAATCTAAGCCTTATTTTGGTAATAAAACAAGTTGTTTTACTCACCCATAGCACTTTGGTGTCATATGGAGCACTTCCAGAGATGTTTTAGATTAGCGATAGCCGTAGCGCGACTTCTCGGGGCATATAATATATGCTTTTTTCGCTTTTTTTTTTCAGCCGCGGGGTCATCTGAATACGGGGGAATCGTCCAGTATTCAGAAACAAAAGTATGTGTCTCGTATTAAACTTCTACCGGTGTAAGCCACGAGCACGCGCAAGCCGCGAGCACGCGCAAGCCGCGAGCACGCGCAGCTCTTTCCGCGTGTAGCGGGGGTGCATGTCGGATGTCGCGCACAGGGTTCCAAGGAGCGCTCAGGGAGTTAGTGTGTTTGCTCAGACACATAAAACATTAGGGGGAACATTGACCTCGACGCTGAGCAGGCATTTAAACAGCTGTACTAGCAAAATTGATGATCGTCAAACATCTATATTATCATTTGTTTCAAAAAAACGCCCCTCACAAATAAAATATGAAATTTCGGGTTTGCTTCGGGCTCGGGCCTGCAAATCAAGTTAATTGGTCGGGCTCGGGCCGGGTCGGGCTTTAATACCTGCGGGCCGAGTCGGGTCGGGCTGGATTTTTAGGCCCGATCTTACCTCTAGCTCCCGGGACCCAAACATGAAACGCAAAGCTGTAAATTATGGATAAATCTCGGATTACAGGCCACTTTTGACTCAAACGAAAGTGTAGACTAAGACATTGAGCTTCTATGATTTGAAAAGTGCTAAAGTTTGTGTTATTTGGAGACCGCTCAGGGCATATATTACATGATGCCCCGAGAACTCGCGCTACGGCTATCGCTAATCTAAAACATCTCTGGAAGTGCTCCATATGACACCAAAGTGCTATGGGTGAGTAAAAGAACTTGTTTTATTACTGAAATAAGTCTTAGATTGTAAAAAATGTTAATTCTCCTTTAAGGGCCCACATTATGCTATTTTCTGATCTCTGTTTCCTCATCACAAACATACCTGGAGTTGTGTTTTGTTTCATTCCATTCACACATGTTTACCACACGTTTAGTTCTTCTCTCAAAAAAACAACAACAAAACACTTGTGATGTCATGTGGTGATACAGGAAGTGCTCCAGTGTCTTTTTACACTCCCCACACATTCACTAGAATCATTTGGATGATTTCTGCTCTGGAATTGCCTATCTCTACTGAACTAAAGATAAAAGGTAGCAGTTAACTTGAAAACTGCTACTACATGACATCACAAGGTGGAACAGAGCATGTAGACAGACTCATAATAAAGGATTACTCAAAAATATGTGAATGAAACAACACGACTCCAGGTCAGTTGGCAATTCCGGAGTTAAAGTTGTCCAAATGATTCTAGTGAAGGTGTATGGAGTTTAAAAACACAGTGGAGCACTTCCCTTATTGCCACATGACATGACAAGTGTTGAAACAATAAATGAAAATAAACACAACTCCAGGTATGTTTGTGATGAAGAAACAAAATGATAACGTAGCTCAGAATATAGCGTAATATGGGCCCTTTAAAGTCATATAACATAAGGAGGCAGTATAAACTCGTAAATAAAACCAAAACCCCTGCCTCCTAGTGGACAGGGAAAGCTATACAACAAAAGAAACAAAACACAACTCCTGGTATGCTTGTGGTGAGGAAACAACATTATAATATAGATCAGAAAACAGCATAATATGGGCCTTCAATTAAGAAAAGTGAGAGAAAATGTTGTAAAATGAAACGATAAAAGCTTTGTTCATTAGTTTAAAGTGGACCATTCCAGGTTATGAATGCCCAGTTTTAATTAACCTCTCTGAGCTGCGGACCTGTGGAAGAATGGAAGCCCAAAGCAAGAAAGAAAATCATTAGCAGTGAATTTTTGGTTTTACTACGTCCGTGTGTGTGCGTTTGTGTGTGTGTCTTTTCAGACCAAATGTCACAATAATACATTTCATGGACTCCTTAAAGCTACTTTGACCTTTTGAATATTGTTATCAGTTAGAGGGCTTATTTCAAACGTGGACAATGGTGAGAGCATACAATTCAAGATAATTAATATGTCCTTTACTTTCAAAAATATGGAATAGTTTTGTAGGTTGTATTTTGAATTTGTACACTGAATTTAAATTCTTATCTGTGATTTGTGTCGTCAGTGAAGAGTACAGGTGAAAATAAAGTTGTTGCTTTTGCAAGGTCATTTACATATATTAAGAACAACAAGGGACCTAATATGGACCCTTGAGGAGCCCCACATCCAAGCTCAGCTAACTGTGAACAAGTACCATTAAAAACAACAAATTGTTCTGTTGCTTAGGTAATTTTCGAACCATTTTAGAACCTGTTTTTTAAAACCATAATGAGTATAAAATGAGTATACAATGAGTATAATATGCATCAGTTGCTAACAAGGGCCAAAACACAATAAAAAGAAAATGCAATTTCAGGTATGTCTCTCAAAGTTAAAAACAAGACAATGAAACTAAAACTCAGCTAAAACTCTTTCTAATGAAAAAAAACAAAAAAAACAAAACTTTACTTATATGTAACCTATCACTTGTTTTGTTGTCACCATTCTATTCTAACTACATATTTTAGTTTCAGGGCCAAGACTTACAAATGTTCTAGTTTCTGTTCTCATTGTTGTTAGTGCATAGTTGCACTGTACTTTTGCTATCTTAAAGCCAATGTTTTGTTTTTTGTTTTTTTTTTGGTTGTGTTTATTGCACTGAAAAACTTGCATCCTCACTCTGAATGGGCTTGCATCTCCACAATCCAGACCTTTATTTGATCTGCTTGTTTCCATGGAAATGTTGTTCCTTCTGCTATTATCTATATTCCACAGTATGGCACAAAACGTCTGTCTCATGTATGATCCAAAGTATGGTTTTAGCTTTCTATTTCCATGGAATCATACAAGTGTCATGCCACCTCCAGAGAGTTACTGCACCTTTAAATAGGCCTATAGTATGCTGCTTCAGAAAGTTACAGAGGGACACCCCAAAACAGCCCCTGCCAGATCCGTATCAATGAATCAGAGAAAGAGAGAAATTGCGTTTACTTCCTGGTTTAAAAGCATGATCTAACTTTGAGAGCTTTGTTCATATTTCCGTACAGTGACCCCAGCAGCCACCCACACTTCCTGCCTCCGCTAACAATAGTCCCGGAGCCCTTACCCAGCAAAAAACCCTGTCACTCTCAATTATTATAAATGCCACTTCACACAAATATACGCGTGCTGGAATTACCAAACTCGTAAATATAGAAACAGGTCCAGGTGGGCGATTGGCGTCAGTGTTTTCTGGAGTCGATTTCGATATGGTTGATTCTGTGAGATAATTAAAGGCCTCCTGCTTGGACTTATAGGCCTGTTCATGATATACTGCTCCAGCTACTGCATAGGCCTAACTGGCTGTGTTATGCATGGCGCGTTCACGTGAGAAGTTACAGTGAACTTTTATGAGGTGGCGCCATTACGCACAGCTACAACGCAGTGAGGAAACTATATGCATATTAAATTGCATCAATGAAATGATCATAAAGCTGTATTTAAAGGAGGATTAACATTTTTTTTTACAATCTGAGCCTTATTTCGGTAGGCTAATAAAACAAGCTGTTTTACTCACCCATAGCACTTTGGTGTCATATGGAGCACTTCCGGAGATGTTTTAGATTAGCGATATTCGTAACGTGAGTTCTCGGGGCACATGTTTGCAGTCTCCAAATAACACAAACTTTAGCACTTTTCAAATGATAGAAGCTCGATGTCTTAGTCTACGCTTTCGTTTGTGTCAAAAGTGGCCTGTAATCTGAGATTTATCCATAGTTTCGAGTAGATGAGGACGCCAGTGCGCATGTGTGGAGTCACAGCTTATTTCACTCTCAGCTCCCGGGACCCAAACATGAAACTCAAAGCTGTAAATTATGGATAAATCTCGGATTACAGGCCACTTTTGACTCAAACGAAAGCGTAGACTAAGACATCGAGCTTCTATGATTTGAAAAGTGCTAAAGTTTGTGTTATTTGGAGACCGCTCGGGGCATATATTACATGCCCCGAGAACTTGCATTACAGCTATCGCTAATCTAAAACATCTCTCGAAGTGCTCCATATGACACCAAAGTGCTATGGGTGAGTAAAACAACTTGTTTTATTACCAAAATAAGGCTCAGATTGTAAAAAAACGTTAATTCTCCTTTAATTTGTCACCTAATGTAAAAAAATAATAATCATATTAATCATAATAATCATAATAATCGTAATAATCATAATAATAAATAACAATAAGAATAATGTTTTGGTTTATTGTGGCAGCTGTATTGTTTTTGACATGTACAACTGAATGATAGGCCTGTAGCTGCTAGTCTCAAAAAACAGATAACACAGTGAAGCACGCAGATACGCACGCATCTCACTCATTTTCTGACTCAGGCGTGACGCAAAATCAACAGGACAGGCAGAGTATTCTTTAGGCACTGCATTTAATATTTGCGTATAATAAAATAAATATAGTTTGCATCTGTACCGAAATGTGTTTAATTTAATTCTTTTGAGATTCTACCTAAACCCACACATGGACTTCATTAAAATGAACACAGTAGGCTTCACATTGTTTATTTTCTCTCATAAAAATAGAGTCAAATTACGCATTTACAACCAAAAAAATTCATTTTTTGACAAGAGAGGGCCTATGTTTTGTATATAGAATGCCTAAAATTGCCACTTTTGTGCGTTTCAGTTGCTCGTAAGTGGTCAAGTGAAGGAGCTGTAATCAGTGAAAAGTGAAAATATCTCAATTTAAGAGCCAGTCGGTCTGGTACCTATGGCCTAAAACTAGTTCTCCTATTTTTGCAACAGTTGAAGACAATGGCGCACACGCAAGTCGGACAGAGGCCTCGTTTTGCATCGATTTTCTTAGTTTGTCCACAAATTGAAAGTGAGGGGCTCGTAAACGTATATTTATACAGTAAAATTATATAAAGTTGCGATTGAATCAATACTGTATCGGGCTAAAAAAATCCTAAAACCGTTATGAGGCTACAGTATTTAAGGCCTGCATGGTTCTCCAAACTTGTTTTATCCAAAGACAAATTTGGGAGTGATAAACCTGCTCTTCTCTTCTCGCGTCTCTCCGGTTCACATCTGCCTGTCTGCTGGTATTTCCACCGGGAGGCAACGGGCATCCCAGCGTCACGTGATCCACCGTCCACCAATCGCAACGTGAGGAGCCAAAGTTGGCGACCAGCAGCGAGCAGTAAAGAGCGAGCGGGCGGTAGGACGCGCACTCCGAGCTGTCGTGTGGTCATCATCAGGTGCGTGCCATAGACGCTATCCACGAACAGGACAAACTAACTGACCGTACACTCCACCGTACACTCCACCGTACACTCCCCTTACACTCCCCGGACTTGTAACTATCCGCTTCCCGAAGCCCGAGGCCCGCTGCCCATGAGAGGCTGAGTGGGTCCACCTCCTCCAGGTTTACGACTATCCCTACCACTGCCACTGCTCAATGCTGGGAGACAAGACACACGGTAAGAACAACTTATTTACTGAAAATGAACGCGGTTTGGAAACGAGACAGTGCGAGTTTAAACGCGCGTAAAATGTTTGGCGTTAAGGAGATTTTACAGTCAATGAAATAAACCCTTTAAAGGTGTGTAAAATCTTCCTAAACAAAAATATAGGCCATTTGCAATGTACTATATAAAAGACAGAGTAGGCTGATTTACGCACGATCGGGCTGTTAAAATAAAAACTGATATAAGGCTATACCTTCCGTGAATGAATACTTTTTGAATCAGCCTTTAATAAAAAAAAAAAAAAAATCTAAAGGAAATAAATAGAATAAACTATAGGTTGAATACAATAACTATAGAAATAATACAATATATATCCTTCAATCTTCAAAGGAGACGTACACAAATATTATAGGCATATAGATGTATATAATTAAATGGCAACAATTGTATTATTTTTTCTTTAGGACGTATTGTAATGTAAAATACCATCCATCCATCCATCCATTTTCTTCCGCTTATCCGAGGCCGGACAGTCCAAGCAGGGACTCCCAGACCAAAAATACCGTTCCAAATAATGTTCAGCACTATGTCATGTTTTCACTTAAAATAACATAATAATAAACCAGTTAAAAATGTAGACTAAATAAACCTGAACACTGCCAGATGATCTGAAGTGAGAATCTTGAGTGACTGCGCCCGTGCACCTGCGTGACGCACCTTTTACGCACGGCTTTTACGCACGTAGCTAAACGATTTCCTCACGTTTTTAAAACCCTAAAACTAGACTAATGTTATTCTTATTTTACGTATAAACAATAGTCTTTCAGTAGCTTTCTGTTATCGCGCTTATACAGCCTAAAATACGAGGTTTAATAATAACATTTTTAAAACCGCACACGAATAAACACGTTATTGTTTGGTAATACTGTAATATATAAAACAACCATAGCTCATCTGCGCAGTCATTTTAATGTCACTCTAGTTAGTCACAGTAATAAAAAATAAAATGCTTGCTTTTTCTCAAAGCGTCCTAAAAAGGAAGAAGAAAAAATAAAAACTTAATTAAATAATAGGCCTAATTTAATAAAGGTGATTAATGGATCGGTTTAAGAAATATTGTTTCAAATATTTGTAAAAAAAATATATATATAAAAATCAACAATAACTGCATAGTCTTATATTATTTTGTGCATGAAGCGATTATGAGATTGTAGACCCTTAGCTTTGTTACCATGCTTCGGTATTACTTAGCTTTTGGCAAAAATACCTCTCACCACTTAATTGCAGACTCATTATTGGCTAATAAAATGAAGTGACCAAGAGCCTTTCACGCAAATAGAAATTAGGCCCATTTAGAGCTCTTTTGTTGAGTGGTAAACGCTCCGTATCAGGGTCTGTGCGCATTGCAACATAATTATAGCTGTGTGTTGTCAAACGAATCACTCTATTACGCGCCACAGTATATAGGCTATAGGGGCCTTTAGGTGTTTTTGTTTAGCGTAAAAGAGTAGTAGGCCTATATGCATATTTATTACTTAACTAGATGGTAAATATTTTGTCAATATTTTGTTTTTTTTTCTTTATAAAATTGCTTTTAAAACGTGGCAGCCAGGTTGACTCCGTCTTTATTGTGTACCCTGCGCACTGCTTTGGTTGCTGATGTGTGTTTGCGTGCGTGCGTTGTGCGTGCCCCATGGCAGGTGTGACTCTGAAGGTTATGGAGTACACGTACGACGACGACCTGGAGGAGCTCTGTCCCGTGTGCGGAGACAAAGTGTCCGGCTACCACTACGGCCTGCTCACCTGCGAGAGCTGCAAGGTATCTGCGCTTTAGATGCACTTTATCATTATTTTTCCTTTCTTTCCTCTTTTATTTTTATTGGGATGTCAAAATTATTAGGTTAACTGATAATCGTCACAATGTAATCGTAATAGATAAAAAAAAACTATACTCCAAAAATACAATTAATTTAAAATGCTAAAAATAAAAAAAATAAATCTGTTTGTTTATGTCATCTCAGCATTACATAGGCCTAATAATTCAGAAAGATGTCATAAAGCTAGCCACATACTGTAACATGTAAATGCAAATGAAAGAAAATTAAGGATTTCACAAATGTTTTCTCACTATAATCGTCACACTAAAATGTACACCGCGTTTGGCACTGTCTCCAACTCATCCGCTTCGTCGCTCCTCTTCTTTACGCGCAGGGTTTCTTCAAGAGGACAGTACAAAACAACAAGCGATACACGTGTGCGGAGAACCAGGAGTGTAAAATAGACAAGACCCAGCGGAAGAGGTGTCCATTCTGTCGGTTCCAGAAATGTCTCAACGTCGGGATGCGCCTGGAAGGTACGCTCCAGTGGTCAGACCGTGACCTACGGCTCTGGCTACGACCTGGCACAGATAAGAGCTAGAGAGTCTGTCTGTTCACAGCTTTTAATCAAAAACAACATAACATCCTTATTTATAAATGCAACTTATGTCTTATTTTCATGCGCAACATCATTTAAGCACGTAAGGTTATTTTTGTCTGCTTTAGTTCGTATGCGTAATTTAAGACGCGCGTATTTGTTCCTGTTTTGGTGCAAATTTAACATGTGCGCTTTTAATTGTTGCACCATTCACAACGTTAGGTGGTGATTTGTGGCCTCTTTGCCTCTCGTGCACTCCGGACGGGCCATATTCCCAGACAGCAGTGCAAGAAAGCACCTGCTTCCGTAGCACAAAAACGACACATTCTTGACTTACTGATAAAGCCCCGGAGACTCCCCTGTTTTAAATCAAGCGCTATTTAGGCTACAAGCGAGCAAGGAGTGCAGAGGGAATGGGACTTCTCTCAGCCGTAAAAGGGAAGCACGAATGTCCAAGAAACAGCTCGAATAGTAGTGAGTTTTACACTTTTTAATAACTACAGCTTAATAAGCATGTGACTCTGCTTTGCACAGGTTATTTTTTTTAATTTCATATCTCCAAAAATGTGATTTTTTTGAGTGTGTATGTAAGCGTAACTACAGGGTGCAGTAATAATCAGATAACTCAATAATTAGATCAGATTTCTAGTGTGTGTTTACATGCACATAATACATTTGATCATTAAAAATACCTTCTAACATGCGCCAATCTCTTTCATTTTTGTATTTTTGCCACGTTAGTTTGCTATTTTCTTGCATCATTTTAAATCAGATGCACTCATTTAGGCCTACATGACATTTCCATAATCAGTTTACTGCAGAAATCAGATTATGACGAGATTTTGTGCGTACATGTAAACATAGCCACTGTTTTGCATTTTGACTTTACGAGTTACTTATTTGAGGTAATAGTTTGTAATGTTGGAGAGTCATACGAGTTTTTCCAGCAGGTTTATTATTCAAACTTCTGTTATCATCATTATTTTTGTGCGTTTCTCTTTGAGCTCCTTGGAAAAAAACAAAACATAATTCTGTGCCTTTCAAAAAGTTTATTAGACCACCTAGAGTTAGAATTTATTGATATACGTATAAGAAAAATAATTTCTCTTGTGGATCAATGTGTACAAGTAATTATTACTTGGACACATTGATCCACACATCACAATATAATAAGAGGAAAATAAATGTTAATATTAAAATGTCAAATTTCATCACATCATTGCCAACCTTTAATATGTTTAATATGCACCTTTAATATGTTTTTATGTGACAGTATTTATCAAGTATAATTGTGCGTTTTCTCCTCTGTGTGACTGTGTGTGCGTTCCTTGTGTCGTAGCGGTGCGTGCAGACCGCATGCGTGGGGGGAGGAACAAATTTGGCCCCATGTACAAGCGAGACAGGGCCTTGAAGCAGCAGAAGAAAGCCTTGATACGATCCAACGGCTTTAAACTGGAGAGCAGCGCCACCGCAGCAGCCCCCCCTCCTGCCTCGCCGCTGCAGACCGAGTACACCTTCAGCGCGCCCCTCCACGCCCTCCCCACCATCTCCAAGTCACTGCTGCCCCCCTCTGCCACCACCACCCCCAGCTCCCTGCCCCCCACAGACTACGACGCCAACCTGTACGGGCCCTCGCTGGGTATGGCCATGCAGTCCCACGTGTCCCTCAGCGCCCAGTACCAGTACACGGCGTTCCCCAGCAGGGTGATCAAAGCCGAGTGCCCAGACTACACCAGCTCGCCGGATTCGCTGACGGGATACCCCTACCCGGAGATGTACCCCTCCTCGTCTCCGCAGCCCCCCAGCCTGCCTCCTCTGGTGCTGGAGCTGCTGCGCTGTGACCCGGACGAGCTGGTGGTCCAAAACAAGATCATGACCCACCTGCAGCAGGAGCAGGGGGGGAGGGGCCGGCTGGACAAGCCCAGCACCTTCAGCCTCATGTGCCGCATGGCGGACCAGACGCTCTTCTCCATCGTGGAGTGGGCGCGCAGCTGCGTCTTCTTCAAGGAGCTCAGGGTGAGTGCCGGGTGGACACACACAGACACAACTGCACTACACAACACAACACACACAGACACAACTGCACTACACAACACAACACAACACACACAGACACAACTGCACTACAACACACAACACAACACACACAGACACAACCACACAACACAACACAGCACAACACACACAGACACAACAGCACTAAACAACACCACACAACACACACAGCCACAACTGCACTACACAACACAACACACACAGACTCAACAGCACTACACAACACAACACACACAGACACAACTGCACTACACAACACAACACAACACACACAGACACAACTGCACTACACAACACAACACACACACAGACACAACTGCACTACACAACACAACACACACAGACACAACTGCACTACACAACACAACACAACACACACAGACACAACTGCACTACACAACACAACACACACACAGACACAACTGCACTACACAACACAACACACACACAGACACAACTGCACTACACAACACAACACACACAGACACAACTGCACTACACAACACAACACAGCACAGCACAGCACACACACAGACAGATCTGCACACTACACACATACTTGTTGTTGTGTGTAATGCGTGTGCACAAATGTCTGACGTTACAATAGCGCTGGCATTAAAAACATTAACACTGAAGACAGACATAGAGAGTGAAAAAACTAATTTTAGATGAACCAACCACAGACGCTAATTTGTATCCCTCAAATGTGGAAGACATCTCCTCTTGAAAATTCTTCTAACATTCAGAACAAAATATAAAACTTCTTTTACGTGAAATAAGTAATAGTTTGGTGCTTGGCTTATTGATTCTGTGATGTTGTTGTTGATTCCCTGTACAAGTGTAATAGCCCGTCTTTAAATACACGTAACCAGAGATCACTTGATGACTGTTTTGTGACATTCAATATGTTGTGTGGGACTTGTCGTTGCAAAAGTACGAACAACTGGTCTTCATTTAAATACTATAAAGTTAAATAGTATTTCTATGTTGTATGTTTGTTTTGGGATCGTGTGCTCTTGATAACAGTAGTGACCTCTCTGTCCCTCTCTTTCTCTCTCTTCCTCTCTTTCCCTTTCTCTCTGTCTCTTCCTCTCTCCTCTCCTTGTCTCTTTCTCTCTCTCTATCCCTCTTTCTCTTCCCCCCTTCCCCTTTCTCTCTGTCTCTTCCTCTCTCCCCTCCTTGTCCCTTTCTCTCTCTCTCTCCCCCTCTCTTGCCCCTCCCTGTCTCTCTATCTCTTTTTCTCTTCCCCCTTCCCCTTTCTCTCTGTCTCTTCCTCTCTCCCCTCCTTGTCCCTTTCTCTCTCTCTATCCCCCTCTCTTGCCCCTCCCTGTCTCTCTATCTCTTTTTCTCTTCCTCCCTCCCCAGTCTCACTGTCGCTACCTCTCTCCCCTCCTTGTCTCTCTCTCTTTCTCTCTCTTTCTCTGTCATTCCCTCTTCTCCCTTCCCCTCTCTCCCTGTCTCTACCTCTCTCTCTTTCTCTCTTCCTCCCTTCCCCTCTTTCCCTGTCTCTACCTCTCTCTCTTCCCCCCTTCCCCTCTCTCCTTGTCTCTACCTCTCTCTCTCTTTCTCTCTTCCTCCCTTCCCCTCTCTCCCTGTCTCTACCTCTCTCTCTTTCTCTCTTCCCCCTTCCCCTCTCTCCCTGTCTCTACCCCTCTCTCTCTCTCTCTTTCTCCCTTCCTCCCTTCCCCTCTCTCCCTGTCTCTGACTCTCTCTCTTTCTCTCTTCCTCCCTTCCCCTCTCTCCCTGTCTCTACCTCTCTCTCTTTCTCTCTTCCCCCCTTCCCCTCTCTCCCTGTCTCTACCCCTCTCTCTCGCTCTTTCTCTCCTCCTCCCTTCCCCTCTCTCCCTGTCTCTGTCTCTCTCTCTTTGTCTCTTCCTCCCTTCCCCTCTCTCCCCTTCTCTACCTCCCTCTCTTTCTCTGTTCGTCGCTGCCCGTCACTCCCTCTCTCCGTCTTTTTCTCTCTTGCTCCCTTCCCCTCTCTCCCTGTCTCTACCTCTCTCTTTCTCTCTTCTTCCCTTCCCCTCTCTCCCTCTCTCCCTCTCTTTCTCTCTTCCTCCCTTCCCCTCTCTCCCTGTCTCTACCTCTCTCTCTCTTTCTCTCTTCTTCCCTTCCCCTCTCTCCCTCTCTACCTCTCTTTCTCTCTTCCTCCCTTCCCCTCTCTCCCTGTCTCTACCTCTCTCTCTTTCTCTCTTCCTCCCTTCCCCTTTCTCCCTTTCTCTACCTCTCTCTTTCTGTCTTCTTCCCTTCCCCTCTCTTCCTGTCTCCACCTCTCTCTCTCTCTCTTTTCTCTCTTCCTCCCTGTTATAATGTCTCCTGCAAACAAGAAAATATTGCGTCTCCATTTTATCATCTTATTTCAGCTCGCTAAACCTCGTACCGTACACCTCTACGAATGTGTTCTGAAACTAGATCTTTGGGCTATCTGTGTAATTGTGTTTTTGTTTTGTTTTTTCTGACAAGCAATGCGATTGTGATAAGATTTCTGATTTATTATTAAAATTTGAAATGTGTTCAGAAGAATTAGACTACTTGGATACAGTCGCTCACACATCACATTACAGTACCAGAGAAAAATATATAAAAAATGTGATAAACTTTTAAATAAGTAGCAATAAACATAGCAAGAGTTTGATATAAATAAGACATACATTTTATATATGTATGTACAGTAAGTAAAACACAAATAATATCAAAATATAAATAGACTATATCAGTTATATATAAGAGGTTGTGCGGAAACAGTGCAAAGATGATATGATGATTGACAGAAACACAGGCTATTCTGTTACATAAGGGTGAGTTGTTGTACAGTTGTAGGGAGTATTATAGTATGAATGTAGTCCTGTATCTCTCACAGTTTGAGCTGTAGGAGCCTGTTGGAGAATGAGCTCCTCCGTCCCTCTACAGCAGGGATGTTAAACTCATTTTGGTCCGCGGGCCGTATCTAAACTACTCTGATCCCAAAGGGGCCGGATCAGAAAACTTATGGCAAATATACCCCAAAAATATCAATGAGTCCAAATATTTGTGCAGAGAAACGCAAATCTATTACAGAAGTCTTTTTTATTTGATGAACTCTTTCTTTTACAAAATATTATAATATTATGAACAACCTGAAACTTTGAGGAAAAATGCAATTTCAACACAATGTTTTAACAGTAACTTGTTTGCATTTCACAGAATTTAGTCATGGTTTACACTACAAATTTCTCTGATCTGGCCAAGATTTTAAAACTTATATCAGGTTATTCATCTTGTTTGCAGACTTAATTATTTACTACACCAGAGACTGCTTCATTCTTGTCTAGAGGGAGTTTATTTTAAGATACCTTGTCAAGTAAAATGATCTTGCTGCATGGACAGATAATTTCACAACTTTTAAGTCATTTTCCGATAGATTTAAGTGTTTATATCTTAAATTTTTGCCAAGCTTTTTTGCAGTGTAGTCTTCATTTGTGCTGCTCTGGTGGGAGGGGCCATGCACAGAGGTGCTGGAGACGCGCAGAAAATTACCAATA
Organism: Paratrypauchen microcephalus; assembly: GCA_036785185.1. NCBI lineage: Eukaryota > Metazoa > Chordata > Actinopteri > Gobiiformes > Gobiidae > Paratrypauchen > Paratrypauchen microcephalus. Next base: position 401,376 of record JAVJIX010000223.1, on the reverse strand, counting down.
TTTTAATAGAAAATTAAAATATAATTAAAATATTTTAATAGAAAATCAGCCGAGGGCCAGATTAAAGGTCTTGGAGGGCCGGATCTGGCCCCCGGGCCGCATGTTTGACACCCCTGCTCTACAGTCTGGTGCAGTCAAAGAATTGTCAAAAAAAATAAATAAAACTGAAACATGACACACTAATACTACACTAACACATTTCAGAACATATTCTTACAGATTTCCACTTTTTTTTTTTGCAGAATAAGTTCTGAAAGTTGTAATTGAAAGACCCTGTATTACACATAATTGATTATAATGCTGTTACCTCATCAAAAACATACCCAGAGTTGTGTTTTGTTTCATTCACACATATTTGAGTAATCCTTTATTATTAGTCTGTTTACATCCCCCAAAGCTCAGAATGCTCTGTCCCACCTTGTGATGTCATGAAGCGGTAGTTTTCAAGTAAACAGCTCCAGTAGAAATTGGAAATTCTAGGGCTGAAATGATCCAAATGATTCTAGTGAAGGTGTATGGAGTTTAAAAACACAGTGGAACGCAGTTTTATGTTTGAGAAAATAAATATGCAGGATTTGCGTGGAAACGTGTGAATGAAACAAAACACAACTCTGGGTATGTTTTTGATGAGGAAACATTATAGCATAGATCAGAAAATAGCGTAATACTGCATGGGCCCTTTAATTCTTTAACTCATAAAATTCTACAGAAAATATTTGGATTTTTTTTTCTTTGTGATTTGCTCAAGTTAAAGGGATATGCCACCCCCAGGTCAAATTTGGGCATCTCCCCACAGTCCAGAGACTAAAATAAGTGGTGGAAAGCGTTTTCCTGCTCACCCAGCCATTGTCCGAGTCTGTCGCCACTGACCGCCGCGGTATCTGCAGCTCCTCCGCCTTAGACTGGAGTCTAACGTCGCCAGAGAAAGATTTCGGCCAAAAGGAATTAATTTGCTCGATGCGTTTCCCAATTACTTTCTGTGTAGTGCGCATTGCCCCCCGGGCGCCGAAAAAAGATGGCTGCTCACTGCTCCTGAAAAAGGATGGGTCAAATGCAGAAGTCAAATTTCTCCCGTGTGTCACTGTGTGTCATTGTGTGTGAGACCAATAAAGGCTTAAGCCTAAGATTAATTAATTAATTCATATCGAGTGCAAATAAATGTACAAATCAACACGGAGAGCTTGCCTTGGTCATTTTGGGTGGGAACTATTTTCCAGTGCGTAAGAATACAGCCGAATCACGCACCACGTTGTGCAACAGGGGAACTCCCTTCCCGGTGCGTAACTGGGATTCCCCTGGCAGCGTGCTGCGTGATTCGGCTGTATTCTTCCGCACTGGAAAATAGTTCCCACCCAAAATGACCAAGGCAAGCTCTCCGTGTTGATTTGCACATTTATTTGCACTCGATATGAATGCGCACTACACAGAAAGTAATTGGGAAACGCATCGAGCAAATTAATTCCTTTTGGCCGAAATCTTTCTCTGGCGACGTTAGACTCCAGTCTAAGGCGGAGGAGCTGCAGATACCGCGGCGGTCAGTGGCGACAGACTCGGACAATGGCTGGGTGAGCAGGAAAACACTTTCCACCACTTATTTTAGTCTCTGGACTGTGGGGAGATGCCCAAATTTGACCTGGGGGTGGCATATCCCTTTAAGTCTGCCATTCCAACATGTTATAGTGCAGTGCTTGGGAGGTTCATTGGTGTCAAACTTGTGTGTGGGCCCCTGGGGGAATAATGATTAGACATCCGTCAGAGTCCCATTCATCATGTTCCTCACTGGGGACATCCTTTTTACAGGACAGGCTCACTTGTGGGCAAGACAGTTACAGTGATTAACTGGGACAAATTGAACAAGTCCCATGTGACAAGAATCAATACTGGAGTTGTAGTTTACTGGGAAACCAATGTACAACCAGGCGTAACAAAAGATCCTGGAAAATAACTAAATGAATGTCTTTTTACGATGACGAGCCATGGTCACAGAGTTAAAGGAGAATTAACGTTTTTTTACAATCTGAGCCTTATTTCGATAATAAAACAAGTTGTTTTACTCACCCATAGCACTTTGGTGTCATATGGAGCACTTCCGGAGATGTTTTAGATTAGCGATAGCCGTAACGCGAGTTCTCGGGGCATATAATATATGCCCCGAGCATGTAATATATGCCCCGTGCGGTCTCCAAATAACACAAACTTTAGCACTTTTCAAATAATAGAAGCTCAATGTCTTAGTCTACACTTTCGTTTGAGTCAAAAGTGGCCTGTAATCTGAGATTTATCCATAATTTACAGCTTTGCGTTTCATGTTTGGGTCCCGAGAGCTGAGAGCAAAATAAGATGTGACTCTGCACATGCGCATTGGCGTCCTCATCTACTCGAAACTATGGCTCAATCTCGGATTACAGGCCACTTTTGACTCAAACGAAAGCGTAGACTAAGACATTGAGCTTATATGATTTGAAAAGTGCTCAAATTTGTGTTATTTGGAGACCGCAAACATGTGCCCCGAGAACTCACATTACGGAGATCGCAAATCTAAAACATCTCTGGAAGTGCTCCATATGACACCAAAGTGCTATAGGTGAGTAAAACAACTTGTTTTATTACCGAAATAAGGCTCAGATTGTAAAAAACGTTAATTCTCCTTTAAACAGTGGGACCTGGTGAGTCTGGCCTTGGGAGAGATCCTTGTATGTGATCAGAGTTTCTGAATATGAGTATTATAAGTGTTGTCACAATATTGCCATTCAAAGTTGATTTCGATACAAAGGAATATAAAATAATTAGGGCTGTCAAACGATTAATTTTCTTGATCGCAACTAATCTCAGAAATTTCATAGTTAATCGCGATTAATCGTGATTTATTTTGCATGTTTAAAATTGATATCTTGCAGTAAGACCGTTCGAATCTAAAGTTAAACTCACAATGCAAAGTATTTCTCACCATTTTTTTTATTTCAAAAAAGTGCAGAGAAAGGAAAAAGTAACAATGAACCAGTAATAGTGCTTACTTTGAGAAATTGTAAATAAATGATTGAAGCCCGCTCGAACTGCCTACGGATGCGTAGAAGGAACAAAATACTAGCAAACTCAAAATAGCGCGTTTAACCGACAATGAGTTTAATTAATACAACCAAATAAGCTGCATATGGATGGTAGAATTGCGGAAAATGCTGGCAAACTCTGATCGCGATTAAAAAAATTGTTCGCGATCAATCGCGATTTGCGATTAATCGCGATTAACGTGTTAATATTCCCAGCCCTAAAAATAATAAAAGCATTCTTTATGTAAACAATAGACTGATTGGCGTATACTGGTCTATGTGCTCTTATACTTCTGATACAGCTCGAGATCATTCTAAAGACATTCAGGAAAGCTTCATTTCTGTCCTGTGGATGCAACTTTTAAGTATCGAAATGAGTATCTAGTGTCGATACCAGTTTTATTATTGATTGATCTGATTTGCACTGTAGTACAGTAGTGCGCAGCTTGTTGCCCAGTTATGGTAAAATTAACAATCAAGGTTCTTTGAATCATAACTGAAATCATAATTATGTACAAACAATAATTTGTAAGAGAGCATGGTGCTTCGAAGTATTAGTAAAAGCGTTGCAATAGAAAGCTCAGTGCCTGTATTTGTTACTCGTAGTAGTAGAGGTAGTAGTAGTAGTAGTAGTAGTCCAGTAGTACAAAGATGGCCTAAATTAGCTAAATTATTTTATAGTTTTTATACTTTCTGATACAAAACCCTCTAATACAAATATCCATTATTGTAGTTGTAGTAGTAGTACTAGCAGTAGCAGTAACAGCAGCAGCAGCAGCAGCAGCAGCAGCAGCAGCAGCAGCAGCAGCAGTAGTAGTAGTAGTAGTAGTAGTAGTAGTAATCTAGTAGTACAAAGATGGCATAAATTAGCAAAATTATTTTCTAGTTCTTATATTTTCTGATATGAAAACATCTGATACAAACATCCCTGATTGTAGTAGTAGTAGTAATAGTAGTAGTAGTAGTAGTAATAGCAGTAGCAGTTTGACATGTGGTTAAGTGCATCTGTCTACCTTTTACTGCTAGATACTTTGTACTGCTGTCCACTTTTAGCTGAATACTGAAAGTTAATAACTACACCAAATTTCAACATCAAAAACAAGATAAGACCACTGGCATAGAGACAGTATTTTGACTCACATACGGAATACTTAGGGGAAAAAAAAAAAAAATATATATATATATATATAAATATATTAAAAAAAAAAAATATATATATATATATATATATATATATATATATATATATATATATATATATATATATATATATATATATATATATATATATATATATATATATATATATATTTTCCCTAAGTATTCCGTGTGCAGATCTGAGTGTACACATTGTGAACTGTTACACAGAACACAGTGACCAGAGGAGAAGTTCTAATGTGTAACGTTGACTGAAACAAAAGGCACATTGTGAGGTGAAGCCTTTTTGTTTATCTTCCCTGAGCTGAACAAAAACAAAAACAAGGTAACTTTGCAAAGGCGTCGCTCAGACACTCCTCCATACCAGCGGGTTAAACCACACACTAGATAGAAATGTGTGCGTATTGTTAAATGATATCAAAGTTAGATTTAAAGGTGCATTGTGTAACTTTTCTGGTGGAGGATCCGTCAGACGCTCACTCACAGTCAGATCACTTGTTTTCTAGGTATTTTGAGCCACAAAACCACCTGTAATTGAATAAATGTAAGGGAGAGCTGTGGAACACTCCAGAAAAGGCAATAACATCTCCATGGAGAAAAGCATTGGACGGAAAAGCTACACAATGTACCTTTAAGTTTACTGTCTACTAAAATGCGATGCAATACAAACCCATCTTCAACCCTGTCTTCAATATTAGTATTGGTATAAGCATTTTGAGATGTATTAGTCTGATATTTTTCTTTAGTTTTTTCAGTTTCTAATTTAGATCTTTAGATTTTTTCAAATTTCAAGGACAATATGGGAGTTAACAGCTTAAAAAATGAAATGCATGTTAATTACATTTATAAACATTGTGTATTATAACTGGTGGCTCTATGTTTGCATAAAAGTACAGCAATTTCTACAATCTCCAAGAAAATTGTGTCATATTTTTCACAGAGGGGAAGAATTAATTTGAACTATAACTGTACTATAATATGATATGAATGTGGGCAAATATCGGTTAAAATATCAGCCAAAACTATCCATAACAATCCATCCCCTACATTTTACAGTCTCATCAAAAGACTTCACGTTTGAATCTTTTTACAATTGCTTTAAATACACTTAATAGTTTGAACTAGTTTTGAACATAACATATATCAGCTGCTAGATTGTAGAGGACAATACTTTGTTTATCACTGCTATGTTTTTCTCTATATTATTAGCCACTGTCTTAAATGTGTCCTTGGCTAATCTGTATTGTTGTCTTTGTAGAGAACAAAAAACAAAACAAAAACAATTATAAGGAGTAAATAACTGGCAAAATAATGATAAATAAGGTAACAATTGCTTTATTTTATGGTTTAGAGACAATCAAATCAATCACTCAAATTGACTTACCTAAAGATCCAATGTCAGATGCTACTTCTACAATTCTTATGACGCACAATTTGTTATTAAAAGATCTGTAACTACAGTATGTCAATGGCGTTTCGGTGTCCCAAGCCTGGATAAATGGAGTCACACCATCATGCAGTCTTACATGGTGGGTAAAGGACGTCACTCACTACGTTAACATGCACAGGGAAATCCGAGTGCGCTAAGAAAAAGTGACTTTATTGATCTCACACAGGAGAAATTCTTCTCTGCATTTAACCCTGTTATTAAGAGCAGTGCGCCCGGGGACCATCTCCATGATCTTCTTGCTTCGGTTTGGCCATATTCAAATCGTTTTTGCCTCAAAATATGTCAGACCACTCACAACGAGGGGCTATGAGACATTCAGGAGCATCTGGTAATTTAGCATTAGCACTAAAACTCTGCAGATATAATTACTGATAAAAATTATTATTATACATAAAACTACACTTTTGGCGCTTACTTGCAGTAGGTATCTGAGTATGTATTTTGAGATTCCATTCACCTAATCCTAATTCCCGTGTTTACATGCAAGGAGATGAATGGGCTTGAATTGGACTAGGCCAGTTTTCTGGTTTTCCTAGTGTGCATGTAAATGTAGTGAGTAGGGATGTCAACAATGAATCGACTTACAATTAATTGTCGATCAAGACGTTGGCCGAACAAAATGCATTAATTGTAACTAATCGCTAGAGGGCGCTATTCTGGAATGTGAACACGAGATGCGAACCCACTCGCGAGAAAGACCATAGCGTTACATCATGTAACCCTTTCCTCTCTGGATGTTGCCATACAACTCACAGTAGAGCTGGACCTAGAACCATATATTTGTGAAATTATAAAAGCATGTAACTTACATGCTTTTATAATTTCTTGATTGTTCTGGTTTGAGGCCCTGTAATGTTTTATGCTGTGTCCAGGGGCCCTGTGAAATTTATATTTTGTACTGTAACCCTTCACAGATTAAGGGAGAGAAATATTGTTGATGCCTTAGTTCAAAATAAATGTTGAGGATGTCCTAAAAATAGCCTGGATTCACTAGTTTCATCATAATATGTAGACTAAATAACATTCTGTTATTTAATTTCTTCTGTTCCTTTTAATTTCAAGATTTCCATGCTGCAAGTGCAACAACTGAGCCAGTCCTCAATTTATTTTCAATAAAGAATGTATTTTGTTATTCAGCATCAACACATTTGTCTGCTTTTTACTAAGGAATAATTAATTGAGGAATATACAATATAATAATACTATGATATATTTTTGACTCAGTGTTCTGTATACTATAGCTTATATTCTTAAAGACCCTATTGAAACACTAAAATTCAGGTGAAAAACGTCACTTATCAGTTAATCGTAAGTCGATCGATAAGGTCAATCAACTATAGATTAATGAATTAATCGATAATTTGCATCCCTAGTATTGAGTGCTCACGGTTGGGGTCAAACCATTCACTTTTGGGTTTATCTACCGCTGAGCCACCTCACATGCAATTAGTGTTGTCACAATACTAAAACTATTTCAGAACTAAGAAATACCTGATACTCAATACAGTTTACGATGCCACATTAAAAAATGTATTTATTTAAAAATTTCAACATGAAATCGTACTACTTTTTTTATATTACCACATGGTCCATGGCTCAAGATCCTTCTAAAGCTGTTCAGGAAAGGTTCTTTTCTGTCCTCTGAATGTGACTTTTTTAGTATCGATACCTGTACAAATGAGTGTCTAGTTTCAATAATAGTTTTAGTATTGCTTAGTATTTGATTTTTCGATACATTTCACAACCCTGATTATTATAGTAAAGCTTTGCAATGCTATGTTTTGCCATTTGACTTATTTCCTACCTCACAGTGACTGTGGTTGAGCGGTCAGATCCACTGACCCACAGGTTGGTTGGTACGATTCCAGCTCCCACAGATGAATGCTGCCGTTGTGTCCTTGGGCGAAACACTTAACCCTCCTCGCCCCCAGTGTCTGCGTACACTGGTGTGTGAATGCGTGTGTGAATGTGTGATTGGTTCCTTGTTGTAAAGCGCTTTGGGTGCCTTGAAGGTGGAAAAGCGCTATATAAAGATGTGACCATTTACCCACGATGCATTTCTTCCACGTTTAAAGCATTTTTCCGTACAAGCGCTGGCAGTGTGGACAGTGAGAACAAAGCTGCACTTTTTTTTCCTTTTTATTTTTTTTTGCCAATGAAAACCTCCTGCGGTCCGTAAAAGCTGTTTGCCTGGCCCGGATAATTACATTCTTCGTCGATGATAAGAAGGGAATGTCAGCTCGGAGCTAGCCCTGTTTCTGCACCGTATTATTGCGAGCAGGAGGCTATTGATCGCCATCATGTGTACTGATAAGTGTCCCCCTCATTCAACGTCAGCCCAAACAGTAGAGTTAAATTGTTTTATTGTATTTATCTTGTTGCAAATTTAGTATGCTATCAAAAAAAGTGCAGACAATTCTTTGCAGCTTTAACTGTTGCAAAATGGTGATGATTGTGGAATATTTTCACTCGCTACTTGCTGTCTGCGGACTCCCTATTGGTTGGTTTTTGGGTCACCGTTTTGCTCAGATGGTAGAGTCTTTGTTCACGGATCCGAAGATTGGCGGTTTGAATCCCGCCCTCAACAAAAATGTCACCGGTAGAGTGGCCAGATCCACAGTTTGGTGGTGCGTTCCAGCTTCCACACATGAATGATGTTGTTGTGTCCCTGGGCAACACACGTAACCCACCTTGTCTGCGTACACTGGTGTATGAATGTGTGTCTGTATGGGTGAGTGGTTTCTTTGAGTGCCTTGATGGTGGAAAAACGCTATACAGTAATCCCTCGCTCTGTCGTGGTTCACTGTTCGCGCCCTCACTGTTTCGCGGATTTTTAATTTTTTTAAAATAGTGTAACATTTTTTTTTATAGTGTAACATTGTGTTCTGTGTCCTGATTGGCTAAGAGACTAGACCAGGACTAAACGTGGACTAAACCCGGTCTAGACCAGAACTAAACCAGGTCTAGACCAGGTCTAAACCAGGTCTAAACCTAGACTGGTCCTGGACTAAACTAGGACTGGACCAGGTCTAGACCTGGACTAAACCGGGACTAGACCAGGTCTAAACTTGCCTGGTTTACACCTGACCATATCACAAGTGAGATATGGTCTGGAAGCCACCTTTGAAATATCTCGTACCGGAGGTGTGGTTTACGATCGCCAACGGCCGTTTATTGGGCGTTACGAATGTCTATTATTTGGCGTATACGTAGCCCATAGCCAATCATGTCAGTTGTCAGTTCAAACTACAAGCTTCCGTTTGTCGCGTAGTACGCGTCACCGTCTTGCCACCCCTCCCCGCTCTCTGATTGGCTCCCAGAATCGGGAGAGCTCGCTTTCCATAATACTGGGATTTCCCAGGTTAGGTCTAAACCAGGATTAAACCACTCTTTGCTGGTTTCGTGCGGCTGGTTTGTGCCTCGGGCTGCGAGGACGCGGTCCGGGCTGTGGTTCGATCTCATGCTCGCAGCCCCAGTGTACGCGCGGCCTCACGCCGGTCACGCTGCTCTGTCACTGATTTGTCCACGATGAGGGGTGCACGTGTCGCGCACTTCTCCAAGGGGTTGGTGCGCGTCGCGTCCCGGAACGTGGCAGTGCTCCTCGCGCGTCCGGCGGGGCTTCCGGAGCCGTGTCTCCCCCCACGCGTCACTATTAATACATTTTGTTGAAAATCTATGAAAGTTTGAGTGTTTAAACGAGAGAGAAATGTGAGAAAAGGTTAATTCCAGTCTGAGAAAAGCGTATAATGTGTGTGGTGAGGCATTTACAGCCTTAAAACATGTATAATAATTGCAAAATATAAAATTGTCCTACTTCGCGGATTTCTCTTATTGCGGGTTATTTCTGGAACCTAACCCCCGCGATAAATGAGGGATTACTGTATAAAAATGTGGCCATCTACCGTCAACATTCCCTGATGCTGACTGGAGGCATTAGTCAAGTTAGACTTTAATCTGAGCCCTGTTTTTTAACACAATCCGGTGAGAAAGAACAGACTTAGCTGGAACTGAGACTATTAAAACCTTTTCGACATGTTTACTAATGTGTGCACTGTGCCACCATAGTAACTGCTGAACATTCTGCGATAGAACAGCACTAGCATGATCTTTACAGTACAGATATTAAAAGTTGCACTGTGTGTCACATGCTGGTCTCCATGGAGATGTCATTGCTTTGCATACAGTACAATGTTTGGCCATAAATTAATATAGCCCCACAGAATGAAGCAGTTGACACCTCCGGGCCAATTTACAGGTCCGATCTGTGGAGAGGCAAACCCACTCGTGATAATGGAGCGTTTACTGGGTTTCAGATGACATCACAACATTCTATACTCCAATAATATTTAATACAGATAGGGGACAGGTGAAATTTATTTGTTTCAGATTTTGCACAGATTTTGTATACCCTCCTGGGACCTGAAGAAAAAAAGTGTATCTAAATAATTATTGTTATTATTTTAATTTTCTATTTGGAGGTAAATGAACACCTTAGCGTTTACATTTTGTTAATTTTATTTTTATTCATATTTTTGTAACATGTCCTCTGTAATGGACTGTAATAGTGTTAAATCCATGTCAAGTTAACCCAGTGCTTCTCAATTATTTTCTATGACGCCCCCCCTAGGAAGAAGAAAAAATTTCACGCCCCCCTCCCTGCGCACGACTATTAATAGTATTATTTGTCTCGAAAATTATTAGTACACCTCTACATAACAATGTATCCTTTTATTAACATTAAAAACAAAAAAAGAAATAAACTTCCAACAAACACTGCACTCTTTTTTTGCACTGAGGACTCAAATATTAATGTGCTTTTAATGCAGATTTGTGCACATTTGTTTACATTTTACAGAAACGAAACTTAAAAACCACATGGTCCATTTGCATAAACTCAAAGCTCAGTGGAATATAACGTGTTTTTTCTGTGACAGAGGATGTTCTGCTGATGGCAAGTCACGTATTTAAGGTCGCCGAACCCTGCCCCAGAGCGACAACGAGAGCGCTACTGCCAACTACTGTTGTTGATGTGCAATTACACTTTCGTTCTAGTACAGTGTGGCAAAAAAACATGTTTCCCAGGGTCACACGCGCCCCCCCTGGCATCACACCGTGCCCCCCCAGGGGGGCCCGCCCCACTATTTGAGAAGCACTGAGTTAACCTAACCTAAACCGAACAAAAACATTTTTTCTGTCGTTTTTTTTCGGTCTCCTTTTTAATTTATTTATTTATTTATTAATTAATTTATTTATTTATTTATTTATTTATTTTTATGTTTTATTAAAATTTTTTATGTATTATTTATTTATTTACTTATTTATTTTATTATTATTCTTTCTTTTTTTTTTTTTTTTAATCATAGTGCAGCCACAAACTAGAGTCTATCTCAAAACTTAAAAGATGTCCACTATAAAGGACACAAATGAATGGGCGGGTCTCAGGAGGATAAGGCAAGTGGTGTACTCATTAACAGAAAAGATCAGGTTCAACATTTGTGAATTTACTTTTTGGATATTTCATGGCAAAGTACAGTGGAATTAAATGGGGAAATCTGTCTCTCGTCCCCTAGGGTGGTATGGCATCGTCACATTCTGCTATCTGAAAACCACCAATAATGTTACCAACCCCAAGGGGGAAAAAAGTGCATTTTTTGTAGTTAGTTAGCCATTAGTCAAAGTAAGGGAGCTTTCTGTAAGTCCTTTGTGCTGCTCCCAAGCTTTGATAAATATAGGATTACGCGTGGAAGGGCATCTAAAACATACAATTCATACACTTTAGTTACACTGACCTGATTGTCTCATGATCGTGTTTGAACATGAGATGGACGATTCTGCATAGTTGTTGTATACACAGTGACCTAATGCATGTCTGCTATTTTTGGTCTTTTTTGGGAAGGAAATGCATGTTCACATCTGTTTTCAAGTGAAATACCAAAGCGGGCTTCTCTCACAGTCCAGTTCTTGTCTTTTTGGCTTTCATTTTTGTGAGATAGAGTAGCACAATATATCACAAAATTAGCTTTATAATAATATTGGGTAACACAATAATCTACATTGCAGGAGACTAATTACACTATTGCAATTACACCAAGGTTCTCAGAAGTTTATTGTAGTAAATATGTAAATATGTGAAAATGCAGAAATGTTAAAGCCTCTCAAATGGCTACACTGCAATATTCATTCACTCCACACACCTGTAGCCACAGCTGTCCTGGGGCAGACTGACAGACCACTGACTACCACCTATCACTCATACACACACCACATTCATACTAGGCAAGGTGGGTCAAGTGTCTTGCCTAAGGACACAACGACAATGACAAAAGCTTAATCCACTGCTCTAATCTCTAGTCGCCCCAAGTAGTCAGTTTAGTTGCTGTTAAAGCCACAGTATGTTACTTTTTAGCCAAAAAATAGACTATGTAAAGGCTTCTTTTTTAATTTTAGTTGTTTTTTATTGGTCTTGAGGACGGCTCGCTTCCATGGAAATGTTCCTGTGGCTAGAATATTTCACAGTATGGCATAAAACATTATCTAAGAGAATGCTTTGAAGTATGGGTTTAACTTTCTGTTTCCATGCAATCATGCAGATGACTTGCCACCTCCATAAAATTACACACTGTACCTTTGAAGTTTGCATTTTGACAGTTTGAGTAGTAAATTAAGGCATGCACACCTCAGTATTAAAAGAATAGAATGTATTGCATCAAAAAGTTTTCTTTCTTATGCCCCAGTATAAGGACGTGTATATTTTCTGCCGTTCTCTGTCGGATATCCCCTTTAAAATATTGTACAAAAATGTTATTTACAGGTTCTCCCAGCTTTAGAATAAAGATATTTCAATGCCTTCCATCGTAACAAATGTTGTCAAATGTTGCCAGAGGTTACCATATGTAGGTTACAGATCATCATATGTAAAATCATGTACATTTGAAAGCCTAATCCCTGGTCTACTGCGTACAGTGGCAGACAGACTGTGGGAGAGAGAGGAGCCTTTCCGATTAATGTGAGGTTTTTTTTTTCTCTGTGTGGTTTTTTGGCCGCTGCAGCTCCTTTTGGAGAGGAAGTCTCGGAGGTCACCGAGACCTCCAGCTTCCTTCACCCGTTTCTTTGTGGCTGCGAGCCCAGACCCCCTCCTCTGCGGCAGGCGAGAGGAGAGAGAGGACCCCGAGAGCACCTTTTAGCCCCACCGCAGCTCCACAGATCTGCAGCACCAAAATACTTACAAGAGAGAAGAGCGGCGAGCGTCTGGCAACCATTTCAGTCCAGTGTGTTCACTCAAATACCTCTCTTGAATTCAGGAACACACGAGCCATTAAAGGGGCTGTACCCAATGTTTATTAGTTAATTAAAGGTGCATTGTGTAACTTTTCTGGTGGACGTTCCGTCAAATGTTTTTCTCCATGGAGATGTCTGAAATGTTTCACAATATGTCACCTTTCTATCATCATGGAGACCCAACCAGACCAAGTTACAGGTCAGATCTGTGGAGAGGCAACCCCACTCACAGTCAGAATGCCTGTTTGTCTAGGTATTTTTGAGCTATAAAACTATAAAATATAATAAATGTAAGGTAGAGCTATTTATTGTCATACTGTGGAACATTCTAAGCAACAAGAAGGTGACAGACCCTCCACCAGAAAAGTTACACAATGCACATAGATACATCTGAGAACCAGGAAGTATGCTATTAGCCCACCAGTTGTTGTTAGCATTACTGTGATGCTCTGGCCTCTGAAAATTGTGAAAAGCTTTTAGACAGTAAAATCAGTTGAATTATTGATAGATTTTTGTCTGAGTCGTGCATAAATAGTACATACTTTGGACTGTAAGAAGACATTTTATTTCATTAGTGGTCAAAAGTACACTATGTAGCATTAGTTCCTCCACCTGCTTGTTGAATAGAGATGACATTGATTAGTAAGGAATTAAATCTATATATTTGTTTGATTGCATGTAGTTTTTTTTATTGCCATAAATACCTTACAAACGCATTAAAAAAAACAGTGAGTGGCTTCTTCACTGATTTCACCTCTAACTAGGCCTGGAGGTGTTATCTTGCTTGTCTCGATAGGATAGTTAAGTTTAATGCTATACTGAGGACCATTCCAGACAAAACAATAACATCCTCATGGCGACAAACAGGTTGCGTACCCTTGCCAACCTCAATTTTTTAAAGTACTGTTTAAAGTAATGTTTTAAATACTATGAAGATTGCAACAGTATTTGTATGTGCGCTTAAATGTTACCAACATATCATAAAAACATGATTCAAAACCAGGCCCAAACTCACAGAATCGCATCATGGTGGGGCATCTGGCGCAAAATCAATCTGCCAAAGAAGTCATCTGTCACCCATACCCCCTCGTAAATAACTGCGGAGTGGGCCCATATTGCACAGCGGACAACCAGAATGACTGTGCCGTGATCTGGTCTCATTGAGCTCCACATTGGCCCTGTCCGTTCCCTGTCACGCACCTGTCAGATGGATGGTTGTGTGGGGCCGATAGCAGCTGGGGCCAGGGGAATTATCAACAGCAGTGTCCTTCAGGATGAGGGAGGGTCCCCATCCGAAAACCAACCCCCCACCTCTCACTCCGTCCCCTCCCAGACTAGAGCAAATGGACTCTTCTTCTCCTTTAAGACCACGATGTGTTTTTATCGTCTCCTTTAACATCTCGTACTGTCACAAATGTGGGGTCTAAGATGGATGGACTTTGCTATTGTTATGACAGTGCTGAATGTGATTTACAGTAAGCAGAATTTGAAGTAATCCAATTCTGTAAGTGGCAGCAGGAAATAATTAGGGATGCACTGATCCAGCCTTTTCTTTTTCAATACCAATGTCGATATTTTGGCCTTAAGGACCCGCTGATACTCAACTGACACCAGTGCAGAGACTGAACAAACTGCGAGTAGCCAAAAAAAAAAAATATATATATATAGCAATATGGGGCCAAGCAGTGACCCCTAATTTGATGACATGCGTTGGATCAGTCTTCGCCCAGGGATCCCAGGGATACCAAGTTTTTGAAAATCGGACTTACGGTTCAAAAGTTACAAGCAGAAATGAGGGAGGAGAAGCATTTTGAGTGTCTTTCATAAAATCCAAAATGGCGGACATTCTATTCCGGCGGACATGACGTCATAGGATGCGTTGGATTCATCTTGGCCCAAGGATTCTAGGGATTCCAAGTTTTTGCGAATCGGGCGTACGGAAGGAATTTTCAGGTACATTTCTGCATGTAACTTTTGAACCGTATGTCCAATTTTCAAAAACTTGGCATCCCTGGACTCCTTGGGCCAAACCAAATCCGTCACCCTATGACGTCATTTTCCCGCCATTTTGAATTTTATGAAAAACACTCGAAATGCTTCTCCCTCAATTTTGGACCAATTTTGCTCAAATTTGGCACATAGCATCTTTGGACTGAGCCTCATCAGAAATATGCCTGGATTTTTTTGATATGTCATCATTTAGTTGTGACAGCCAATCAAACGGCGCAAAATCAATCTGTTACTTTGACCTGCTGGTGGCCCTAGAGGGCAACTTTGACCTGCTGGTGGCGCTAGATGGTTGGGGGTGGGGGCCTATAAATTGCTGTGGGTAATGAGGAGACTGGCTGGAATGTGCCTGCAAAATTTGACAACTTTTTACCAGACGGTTCTAGGGGTTGCCATAGACTCCCAGAGGCGGAAGAATATACAGTATAATAATAATAGGAATCAGTAGAAACACTATGGGGGCCTCGCAGCTTTGCTGCTTGGCCCCAATAACAAAGATTACAAGGTGTTTTTGGCTGTCCAGTAAATCATCTTACACCAGTTTACAGACCGAAATGATAATGATTGAACCGAAAATCTAAATGTTCAATATTGGCATCACATTCCTATTACTCAACCTTTTGTCACCACTACTGTTACCGGCATCCTTTAATATTGAGTGTACATTATTTACTAATAATGTATACTCAATATTACTAATTAATACTAATAATTGCAAGAAATATTACTGTTACTTATAGTACTGTAATGGTATTATTTATGGAGAACTGCTACTACTACTACTACTACTTCAACTGTTTTAAATTGTGCCTCTAAACACTACTAGTGCATACACTGCATGACTTTTCTTGTGATGAGTCCATCACCTGCTGGTTATGCTCAAATATATGTGGGAAAACATGCATTTCTTCTGTGAGCAGGGTCCCCTTTCCACAGATTTGGCCTGTAACTTGGCCTGATGGTGTTATCTGCTTGTTTCCATAGGTTGTATCCGTAGAAGTTAGTCTATCTGTTATAACTTTTGTCTTTTGTGTTTGCAGGTGGGAGATCAAATGAAACTACTCCACAACTGTTGGTCTGAGCTCCTAGTTTTGGATCACATTTTCCGACAAGTGCAACATGCAAAGGAGGACAGTATCCTGCTAGTCACGGGCCAGGAGGTAACTGATGCACTCCCCCACACACCCCTCCGATAGGCACAATGCACAGTGGGGCCCATTTATCTGAGTGCCATTTAAAACCTCTGTGTGCAAATATTATTAAAAGGCCTCTGGAATATGTTTTAGAATGAACAGCCCAACCCACTCAGTTCTGATGTTGAAGCATGACAGAGAAACAACTGTCTGGGATTATTACTGCAGTATTTCATCCAAAAATGTCTGTTTTTGGATAACATTATATAGGCCTATCTAGTTGCTTCAGGTTGGGACCATAAACAATGATATTGTTTATCACGATGAAAGGAGTATACGGATTTTGTATAATTGTGATACTTACCAAATAACAAAGACAATCGCCATTATACCACCAGACAAGAAACTCTACTTATCCCTGATGTACTCTTCATTGTAGCTTTGTTATAACCAAGTATAGTACTATAATAGTTACTTAAACATGGAACTTATACACAATATTAAATGTATGTAACTCTTTTATTTATTTATTTATTTATTTATTTATTTACAAAAAATAGACTGTAAACAGAGAAGAATTCTGCCCACCATGAATTTTATTAGGACATCAATGATGTTTTGGCCCTAGGCTTTCATCTGGCAAAAAATAGACAACAATAAAAGCATGTTTTTTTCATGATGGATGTGTTTATTGCACTGAAAAACATGCATGCTTACTCTGAGTGGGCTTGCAAACACAAACATGACTCTTATTTGGTCTGAAGGACCTTGTTTCCACAGTAATGTTGATCCTTTGGATATAATATTCCACGGCAGGCTTAAAACTTGTCTCCATAGGGAATGTATGGTTATGTAAGTATGCTTTTAACTATCTATTTCCATGGAATCATACAGGTGATGCTTTACCCCCAGAACGTACTACGCATACATACTATCACTTGAAAGTATTGATTATTAATATCCATGACATTTTAAAAGCATCAGCAATTTAATAATTATGAAATGACCGTACAGTTTTTCTATGATAAATGTTACATGATATTTCATCCTATATGCTTCCTAACTGTCTCATTATTCTTATTAAAATGTATGGGCAATATCTTCAGTGTTTTTTCACAAACACCTGCTTTTACAATATGTTTGGAGTAAAATTAAAATGTGATTTCCTGAACTAGAAGAAATAAAAAGGCTTATGTTGTCAAAATGCCAAAAATGTTCATTGGAATACTTTATGTGGTAAAAGTACTACTTACTAATGTGGGTAAAAAGACACATCCACGATAGGACATACATGCTAATTTATTCTATGTATTATATTGTGATTGAATGTACATTATTAGCTGTCAGTATCTTGTATGACCTTTGCATATCAATCAAAAATCAATCAAAACATTTATAAGGCGCTTTTCATACAAAATTGTAGCACAAAGCGCCCTACAGTGGTCAAGGATTAGAAGATTGACCTTTATTGATCTCGCACAGGAGAAGTTGTTTCTAAATTTGACCCGGGGACCATGATTTTGTTTTGTTATTTATGCTTTGGTCAGGCCCTAAGCTGGAGGATTTTACCTATGGCGCATGTTTAGGTTGGTGGGGGAAACCGGAGTACCCGGAGGAAACCCACCCAAACACGGGGAGAACATGCAGTCTCCACACAGAAAGGCCCGGGCAACCCGAACCTTCTTGCTGTGAAGCATGAGTGCTAGCCACTCAGCCACCGTGCCGCCAGGGAGAAAAAAATAAAAAAATAAAAATAATAATATATATATATATATATATATATATATACACATATACATATATACATATATATACACATATATATATACACATATACATACATATTGACCTTTACTCTTGTTTAAATGGTAATTAAATGGTCATACTTCTATAATTACAATTGCCAAGCTGCTTATATGAGGTCAAATTCATACTTACTCACAAACCCTGCAGATTTAGGCCAAGTTCTTCTCTTAAACACTCCACCTTGTGATGTAATGTGATAATTCAGGTAGTGCTCCACTGTGTTTTTAAACTCCATACACTTTCACTAGAATCATTTGGACAATTTCCATCCTGGAATTACCCATCTGTGCTAAACCAAACGTAAAAGGTAGTTTTTAACTTGAAAATGACCGCTTCATGACATCACAAGGTGGAACAGAGCATTTTGAGCTTTAGAGATATAGACAGACTAATAAATAAAGGATTAGTCATGCAACTTACATGTGTGAATGAAACAAACACAACACTTGGTATGTTTTTGATGAAGTAACAACATTCTAACATGGCTGATAGCTCCTGAGAGTCAATGTTGTGTCATATATTTATTCATTTTTACCCCATATTTTACCCCATATACCCCCAATACCTGACTCGTGACTGGTGTGTGTGGTTCCAGGTGGAGCTGTCGTCCCTCTTATCCCAGGCAGAGGCCACTCTGAGCAGTCTGGTGCAGAGGGGGCAGGAGCTGGCCGCGAGACTCAGGGCTCTGCAAGTGGACCGCAGGGAGATCGCTTGTCTCAAGTTCATGCTGCTCTTCAACCCCAGTGAGTCTGCACTATAGCTGCTATGGACTGGTTTTAAAGGGGAATTAACGTTTTTTACAATCTGAGTTGTTTTACTCACCCATAGCACTTTGGTGTCATATGGAGCACTTCCAGAGATGTTTTAGATTAGCGATATCCGTAGCGCAAGTAATATATGCCTCGAGCAGTCTCCAAATAACACAAACTTTAGCACTTTTCAAATCATAGAAGCTCAATGTCTTAGTCTACACTTTCATTTGAGTCAAAAGTGGCCTGTAATCCGAGATTTATCCATAGTTTACAGCTTTGCGTTTCATGTTTGGCTCCCGGGAGCTGAGAGCGAAATAAGCTGTGACTCCGCACATGCGCACTGACCTCCTCATCTACTCGAAACTATGGATAAATCTTGGATTACAGGCCACTTTTGACTCAAACGAAAGCGTAGACTAAGACATCGAGCTTCTATGATTTGAAAAGTGCTAAAGTTTGTGTTATTTGGAGACCGCAAACATGTGCCCCGAGAACTCACATTACGGAGATCGCAAATCTAAAACATCTCCGGAAGTGCTCCATATGACACCAAAGTGCTATGGGTGAGTAAAACAACTTGTTTTATTACCGAAATAAGGCTCAGATTGTAAAAGACGTTAATTCTCCTTTAAGGCTATAACATTAATCATATTTTAATCGAGATCAAGATAGAGTCATTTCTAATCGTCAATGATCAGTTTGTGTTTTATAACTGTTCTCGACTGGATTTAAAGGTGCATTGTGTAACTTTTTTGGTTCAGGGTCCGTTAAATGCTTGTCTCTACGGAGTTATTGCTTTGTCTCGAATTTTTCACAGTATGGCATTAATACAGCTTTCTATCTTCGTAGAGACCAAACCAGAAAAAGTTACTTGTCAGATCTGTGGAGAGGCAAGCTCACTCACAGTCAGAATGTCTGTTTTTCTAGGTATTTTTGAGCTGCCTGTAATTTAATACATGTAATGTAACTGTTTAATGTCATAGTGTGGAACATTTCAGGCAGAGCAATGGCATATTCATGGAAACGCAGGTGACGGAGGTGACCCAAACAAAAACAAATGGACCCCCCAGACTGTTATTATACTGTTAAATGGTATCTTCTGTATTGTTTCCGTACAAGAAATTCAAATTGAAAAAAGTACGGATGGGATAAAATCTCAAAAGACAAAATTTCCACAAGATTATGCACACAAGCGAAAAATTATCCCATGACATTTTTTGTTTATGTTTTTAAGTTTGGATTAGATGAAAAAAGGGGTTAAGTGCTGATGGGTTACATGTCTTAAGAAGCTGTATAGTCCCAAAAAACAGCACTACCATGACAACAAAAATAGAAAATGAAATTTAAAAAAAATCTGAGGCCAATAAATAATTACCAAAATCTTATTTTGTCTCATTCGCGTTGACCTAATCTCGTATTTAGTCTGTTTGGTGGAAATTGTGTCTCGTCCCACCCCTAACTGAAAGCCATTTTTAATCTGACAAGAATAAAATAAAAAAAAGTATGATTTTTTCATATGATTTCAAAATCAGAAGTCAATTTAATTTGAGATCATGTACAAAACATACATTTTCACATCCATATTCGGTCAGCCATTTAATATAGTCTAGTATTTGGTCTCTACAATGAATTTAATTTATAAGCGATTTCTTAAAGTGATTATTGAACTGAATAACAAACCTGCTGGTATCACTCTTAATGATAGTAAAATAGGGCAGACTGAAGCAAATGTGACATTCTCCTACCAATCACACACTCAATTAGAGACAAGGTGAGATTGCTCAGCGACACAATAACAGAATATGTGAACCTCTACCTCTCAGGTCAAATTGCTATTCTTAATTTTTACTATGACAATATGACAATACTATCACAAATAATAATAATAAAAGCAACAATGGCTAACTGTTTTATTCCCGATGCTCTCCTTGCTCATTGGATAATAGCCGTAGCGGGGCAAATGTTACTCTTAAACAAGGCGGAACTGCTGTGTTGAAGTCAGAAATGAGCTCTTCTTTTCTGTCATACTGATGCTACCTCCCGCCCGTGAATAGCTACAGACATTTCCGCGTCCATTTATCTATAAGGTTACAAGTGTTTTCAAACGGTCCCTCTTTCTCTTCTCCAATAAATCCACTTAATTAAATTTCTAAGGTTGACAAAAGCCAACCATAACAAAGCCCTCCTTCGCCCTTTGTCCACTAATGGCATTCAAAGGAGTCGTAATGGAGGGCTGGACGCACATTCAGGCAGTGGGTCGTACAGATGGAGCAGACAGCAGACTTTGCACATGTATTTCTCACAAGTGTTTGCTGTTTAGCGGTGCAAGGAGAGGAACAAAGCGCTTCTGAATGGGGAGGGCACTTGTGGAGGTAGAAAATATTTGTGTCTGTCTGCTGCCTGGGCGCACGCATCCTCACAGTCAGGTCTGTGGCAGGGGTAATTTAATTGCCCTTGCAAAGCCTGGAAAAATGTTTCAGAACACCGATTCAGAGCAGTTAATTACTGTGCGTGAATGAATAGAAGCTCCAACATGGCTCTGCTGCACCGGAGTTGAATGTGAGGCTCTTTATATTGTCTCACCTGGAAATATACACAGATACACAAAGTAGTAGAAATACATAGATAGAATAGTGTGTAATACTTCGAGCGACAAATTCTTGTATATTTGTTTTCTATAGAATGAGATCAGAGGAAATGTGCCCACTCATGTCCATCGCTTTGAGTTGTTGCCTGCTTTTTCAATAGGCTGATATGGACATTGCTTTTCCTTTGTGAATTGGTTTCGCAATTCTTGTCATTGCACAAAGCACATGGCAACACGGATGGGACTCTTTCTATATGAGATGTTTTTTATTTAAGTAAATTTAAAGGAGAATTAACGTTTTTTTACAATCTGAGCCTTATTTCGGTAATAAAACAAGTTGTTTTACTCACCCATAGCACTTTGGTGTCATATGGAGCACTTCCAGAGATGTTTTAGATTAGCGATAGCCGTAGCGCGAGTTCTCCGAGCATGTAATATATGCCCCGAGCGGTCTCCAAATAACACAAACTTTAGCACTTTTCAAATCATAGAAGCTCGATGTCTTAGTCTACGCTTTTGTTTGAGTCAAAAGTGGCCTGTAATCTGAGATTTAGCCATAGTTTCGAGTAGATGAGGATGCCAGTGCGCATGTGCGGAGTCACAGTTTATTTCACTCTCAGCTCCCGGGACCCAAACATGAAACGGAAAGCTGTAAATTATGGATAAATCTCGGATTACAGGCCACTTTTGGCTCAAACAAAAGTGTAGACTAAGACATCGAGCTTCTATGATTTGAAAAGTGCTAAAGTTTGTGTTATTTGGAGACCGCTCGGGGCATATATTTCATGAGAACTTGCGCTACGGCTATCGCTAATCTAAAACATCTCCGGAAGTGCTCCATATGACACCAAAGTGCTATGGGTGAGTAAAACAACTTGTTTTATTACCGAAATAAGGCTCAGATTGTAAAAAAAAAACGTTCATTCTCCTTTAAGTAAAAATACTGTGCATCCTCAGATACTAAAACATTAAAACCTAAAGTGACACATCTTTAGCTTCCAAATCCAAGGCTGCATTCTAGGCGTGTGAGAACGTGTATGCTCCATCATTACGGTTCATGGTCTTTGGTGCATGGTTCCGGATCTCACTGGCCTTATCTTATCTAGCGGTGGTACTTGTTGCCAAATAAATTATAGTTCTCTCTTTATGTGTAGGCCTAATATTCTTTAAATTACCGGTACTATTATCCAAAGGAAATCCTAAAGAAATCAGTCATTGAGAGTGAGTTGATTTTTTTGATTACCGATACTTTGCATCTGATGTCGTCAACATTCCCTGGAGTGTGATTCTAACTATAGGCACTGCTCTGTCTGTGGTTTTGCTAGACTTTAAGTTAGAAATGCAACAGATGAGCTGATTTGTGCTTTTCCTCTTCTGCTCGTCTCCATGGAAATGTTACTGCTTTGTCTAGAATGTTCCACAGTATAGATTCAATCTGTTTATCACGAGGGAGACAAGCAGGTTACAGTTCAAATCTGTGGAGAATCGCCCCTATTCACAAAAGGAATTATTGTATTTTTGCCCGACAGAAAGACTTGTAATGAATAAATGCTAGATAAAAATATTTTATGTCACACCATGGAACATTCCAGGCAAAGCAATAACATCTCCATGGAGACAAGTCGATAGCGGAGCCTCCACCAGATAAGTTGCTTGGCGCACCTTTAACACCACTGTTTCTCTCTCTGCAGACGTAAAGTTGTTGGAAAACCAGGCATTTGTGGAGGGCGTCCAGGAACAGGTGAACGGGGCTCTGCTGGAGTACACGGTGTCTTCGTACCCTCAGTTCCAGGAGAAGTTCAGTCAGTTGCTGCTGCGGCTGCCAGAGCTGCGGGCCCTCAGCACCCAGGCGGAGGACTACCTGTGTTATATGCACCTGAACGGAGAGGTGCCCTGTAACAACCTGCTGATCGAGATGCTGCACGCTAAGAGGGCGTGTGTGTGAGGGACCTGAGAGGGACCGGTGTGTGCAAGCGCCTGTTCCCCCTATTCCAGAAGTTGTCCTGGGCGCCGCCATCATCATCCGAGTTGTATTATTTTGCATGGGGCTGCCGATGTTGAGCAAATACGTTCCATACGGACTGCAAAGCCATTTACACTGGGACTAAACACCTAAAATCCGCCCACATTTCAAATAAAGCTGCTAAACCGGGCAGTACCTGGAGGACTAAGAGCGAGAAGAGGGTGAGGGAGGAGGAGAGGCGGGGTCTGGACAAATGAGGAACAGTGTGATTGGTCGAACAGGTATCCACATTTGAAACTCCACCCTCTGTAGTCAGGTGTTTATAATCAGAAACACCTAGCTGTAATCAGAGCAGTACTGTGTGATGTCACCAACTGCTTAAAGGAAAATTAATGTTTTTTACAATCTGAGCCTTATTTCGATAATAAAACAAGTTGTTTTACTCACCCATAGCACTTTGGTGTCATATGGAGCACTTCCAGAGATGTTTTAGATTTGCGATCTCCGTAATGTGAGTTCTCGGGGCAAATGTTTGCGGTCTCCAAATAACACAAACTTTAGCACTTTTCAAATCATAGAAGCTCGATGTCTTAGTCTACACTTTTGTTTGAGTCAAAAGTGGCCTGTAATCCGAGATTTATCCATAGTTTCGAGTGGATGAGGACGCCAGTGCGCATGTGCGGAGTCACAGTTTATTTCACTCTCAGCTCCCGGGACCCAAACATGAAACATAAAGCTGTAAATTATGGATAAATCTCAGATTACAGGCCACTTTTGACTCAAACGAAAGTGTAGACTAAGACATTGAGCTTCTATAATTTGAAAAGTGCTAAAGTTTGTGTTATTTGGAGACCGCACGGGGCATATATTATATGCTTGGGGCATATATTACATGCTCAGAGCATATATTATATGCCCTGAGAACTCGCGTTACAGATATCGCTAATCTAAAACATCTCTGGAAGTGCTCCATATGACACCAAAGTGCTATGGGTGAGTAAAACAACTTGTTTTATTACCAAAATAAGGCTCAGATTGTAAAGAACGTTAATTCTCCTTTAAAATTGCAATGGCCACTGGAGCCAGGACACACCCATTTTTATACATTTGTAACCACAAAGCTGCAAATTTACCTAGTTTGCACAAAAAATCCAAGAAAGACTAGGCGATGCTTTTCAAACACCATATATCCAGAGTTTATTAGCATCACAGAATTGGTGCAGTGTTGACTGGTGCAAATGAACATTGAAATTTTACAGAAATCAACCTACCTTATCATATTTAAGCAGCGAACGTCTTCTCAAATTCTCCATTGAAATTGTTTAGTAGCATTTAAAGGTGGGCGGGGCGGAATAAGGCCAATACAATCGCACTCATCTGTGAGGTCTGTGCTCACTAAAGGAATTTCACTTTGGAATTATAAAGCTCCATCCGTAATCATCGCAATGCCTTTGATCGATCACCTGTCAAGCTACAAAAGCATGAACCGTGAACTGGATTTTATACGAAAATGCTCCAAATACCTGTACAGTTACATGATATGTTTTTAGAGGTCAATTTCATGTGAATTTCGTCGTCCGAGACCACGCAGAACTTTGTATACAGTGCCACATTACAGATGCTTATGTCGCTAAGAGAGGCCCACTCATTTTACACCAAAGCCTGTAGGTTTAGCTTGTTAAAAAGCAACTCATGTTTGATTTTTTTTTCCTGTTTTAGTCATGAGTTAGTTTGCAGGAGGACATTGAGTATTTCAGTTATATAAAAGCTTACACAGTCTACAATCTTTTAAAAATGTATTTATTTTGTGGATATGTCAAATCAAGCTCTTAAAACTCAACTAAAAGTAGAATATCCAGCTGTCTGTACTGTAATTTACA
Source organism: Paratrypauchen microcephalus (assembly GCA_036785185.1). Classification (NCBI taxonomy): domain Eukaryota; kingdom Metazoa; phylum Chordata; class Actinopteri; order Gobiiformes; family Gobiidae; genus Paratrypauchen; species Paratrypauchen microcephalus. Next base: position 376,315 of record JAVJIX010000223.1, on the reverse strand, counting down.
ATTTTGTTGTAAGCCACAATATCGTTTCCTTTATTTTAATTTCCCAAGATGTCGAAAAGTTCAAAATTGTACCTGGACAATCTTAGAATATAGAAGCACTATAAAATATTATAGAGAAAATGATTATTATTTATGACTTAAGTTAGCTTCCTGAAGATGCTTGTTGGGTGAGCACTTTGTTAAATGTCTTTTGAGCTTCATATTTTTGGAAAACTGATGCAACTTTATGATTCCAAGGTTACTTTTGTTTATTGTTTATTCTGACTATCCTCAAAACAGAAGTGTCCGGCACTGCTTTAACCTCTGCACTTGTTTTGAACTTCAGATTTGGATTATTAAGTATTATTACGAGTGACTGGTGGTGTCAGTATTACCAGATTGTAATTTATTACAATTTTTTATAAATAAAGATGGAGGCCAGACCTGCGCACTTCTCGTCCAAGACAGTGTAACTTCTATAATAATTTGCGACTGGTGACTGCATTGTGATACAAATGGATGAGGCTGGGCCATTTCCCACTATTATAGACTGTTTTACATATTTTTAAAAATCTTTTTTTAAGGTTATATTTTAGTTATGTACAAAGATCCAAACCAGCTTAAATGACATTTTAGGTGATATACAAATACACATGTGCAAATAGGCCCTCAAATTGTTACTTAAAACAGGCATTCTCACTTAATTTTTTTTTTTTTTTTAATTAAGTGTTGCTTAGGTTACATGAAAATTTATCTATTTCATGGTATTTATTCTTAGAAAGAGAAAGAAAAATGATTGCATTTGTACCTGATCATCATAGTTCGCAGTTTTACCCATCTCCATATTATTGCTAGGCTTTGGTCAGGACCTCAGCTGTTTTTTTTGTTTTTTGTTTTTACCTATGGAGCATGTTTTTGGGTTGGGTTTGGGTTTTCATCAGCTCTGCTCTGTTTTCTCACATTAAAAAACTAAACAAAACAAAATGAGGCACTTTTTCAGCAAAACAGACTGAATAAATCTCAATTATAATATGGTATTTTGGTTTGCCAAAATCTGTCAGGATTCCAAATTGGGCAATGCCAGTTATAATTCTCGTCGAGTTTTGAGATTGGATTATCACCATTTATAAAGCATTAAAGGTGCATTATGCAACTTTTCGGTTGTCATTGCTCTGCTTCAAATGTTCCACAATATGGCAATATTCAATTGCGGGTGGCTTTATTGGTCAAAAATATCTAGAAAAACAGGCATTCTGATTGTGAGCGGGGTTACCTCTCCACAGATCTGACCACTAACTTGGTCTGGTTTGGTTTCCATAATGATCTAAAGGTTTAAAGCCACATTGTGAAACATTTCTGACAATGCAGTAACATCTCCATGGAGGAAAAACAGGCTCCACCAGAAAAATTACACAATGAACCATTAAATAAATCAACATAACAGTTAAAATGATTGGAGAGAGACATTTCATATAGTACACACATGACACACTACTAAACCCTAAGTCCATTTTTGCTGGTTTGGGTCTTTTAAAAATATTTACTTTTATTTAAAGGCAGTTCTCGCTACTAAAAGCATAGAAAATGTAATAGACATTAGCCAGTCTCCAGGACAGCACTGACAATGTAAGGAGGAGGCGTTGTACTGTATGTAATATTCTGAACTTTCTCACTGTGTACAAATCTTACTTTTAAAGACCCTGCCCATTCCACTGTATCGCAGACAATCGCTCCACCTGCCTTAACTTCTTACCGTGTTTTCAAATCCAACTCCTCACACTGTTTCTAATGGGCATCCCTGTACAGTATATTATTTATGTTGTGAAGTCTGTCTACAGCGCTATTACTTCAACACAAATTTTTGTTTCTCTTCCGAAAGCTACTGTGGAAAAAAAAAATCCTTAATATTGCATTTTTTTGTTGGTTTATTTTCCCCTATGACTAAGTATTAAATTGAATGTCTTCTTCTTATACATACAAAAGAGAAAGCGAACAACTTATTTTCTTTTTGTTATATATATTTTATTGTAATAGCATCAAAACAATAAAACAAGAAAAAATGAACTTGTGTCATGCACTTATATGCACATATAGGTTGGGTTCACGTTGTTAAATTGTATTATAATTTTAGATGGAGGGCAGACGTCTATTTTTAGCAAATTGTTTTTGTTAGAAACTTACTCACTAGTGCAATCTGCTAGCTTAAAGTCCTTAAAGGTAGCATATACAACTTTTTGGAAGTGGCATATCACCTGTGAGATCCCATGGAAAAAGAAAAAAAACCTTACTTAGGAACATTTTCAGAGGCAGGTTTGTGGAGATGCAAGTCCGCCCAGAGTAAGGATGAATGTATTTCAGTGCAATAAACCCAGCCAATATGAAAAAAACTAAAAAATAGCTTTTGTTTTTGTTTATTTTTTGGCTAAAAAGTTATATGCGGTGGCCTTCAAACAATGTTTATATTTGTTGTTATTTAATTTGTATTAATTATAAAATATTATCATTATTAAACCTTTTTTTGCATTTTGTTTTGTTTCATATGGATAGTACCAGTAATTATAAACCATACATTAACTGAACATCTGCAAAATGACACTAAAACAGAATATTCCGTCACAGAATTCTTAGACCTGCTCTCCTACACAGTTTGAAACTATAGTTTGATTATAGTGAACACAACCTATTTACAATACATAGACATAAAACATTAGTCTTAAGATAGGCTGTTAAACCCTGTCAACACAAGGTGAAGTTTATTAAAAATGGTATTGTCAAAGTACATACACGGAGCCAGAGAGTGACCTTGCAGATAAAAGTCCTGTTCTATTGTCATGGGAGTAAACACAAATGCATTGTTTCTCAGTTGTTTCTCAGCTACTACGTATTTTTACAGTGTCCTGGTTAGGTGGGTGTGTAAAGGACTGTTAGGAGACCATTGATAATCTGCAGAAAATACACAAAAGCATGCCCATATCTCATATAAATACAGAAAGATGAACCAGAGCTACAAAAATGTTATTATAATTCATGCTAAGAACAGTTCAAATGTGCAGAATCGTGTGCCAGCCTGGCCAGCCAGACCCACGCCTACAAAATCAAAAAGCTTTGCAATCGGTTTTCTTATACTGTTTGCTACCTTATGGTTTTCAAAATAAAAGCATAAAATCAGCTATAATTGAACACATGCAAAAATACTGGCGAGAAGTGCAGTTTCTCCATTATGACTTAAAGTTGCACTATGTAACTTTTCCCGTGGAGGGTACGCCACTTGCTTATCGTTATTACCCGGAAAGTTCCACAGCATGGCATTAAATTTATAGGTCCATAAACACCAGCAAGAGCGCGAGTTTTTCAAGGTATTTCTGACCTGCAATCTAATAAATACAAGATAGATTTGTTTTTATGTGATACTATGGCACATACTAGGTAAAGCAATAATATCTCCATGGAAACAAGACAATGGCAGACCCCCCCCCTCCCCATCAGAAAAGTTTCATAGATTAAATAACAAAAGTACTGATGTTGAAATGACAATCTGTATAATTAAGTACAGTGGAAAATGCACTGCCTGTCAAATAAATATGGTACATTAACTTTAAATGTCCACATGTAAAAACACAGTAAGTTTAATGTACTTCTACTAAATTGTGAATTGTTGCAGTATCTTGAAGGTGTACTGTGTAACTTTGGCTGAGGGTTCGTCACGTTCTTGTTTCTATGGATATTTCATTGCCCTGCTTTGAATGCTTTACATTTATTCATTAAAAGGTGTTTTTTTTTTTTTTAATCTGAAAATTACCTAGAAAAACAGGCATTCTGACTCTCCACAGATCTGACCTGTAGCTTGGCCTGGTTTGGTCTTCAGGATGTTAGAAAGGTTTGATGTCATACTGTGAAGGACTTCAGACAAAGCAATAACATGTTCATGGAGAAAAGCAGATGATGGACTCTTCACCAGAAAAGTGCACCTTTAAAGGACAGCATTCTAAATGAGAGCATCTGGGCACACCTCAAACTGTTTTTTTTTATTTTATTTTATTTACCACAGTAGTAGCTAGAACAGAGACGAATCCCTGCAAAGCTTCTCAAGGACAAATAAAAGCAATGACATGTCTGATGTAACCAGCTTCTCCAATGAGTCAACAAAAGTTAAAAAATCATTCATTTCTGGCAATTGTAAAGGCTTACAATTTTACAATACTGCACAATATGGGACTGCACAATACAAAGAAAAGGGATATATATTTTTTTTACACCAGATTTGAGATTTACAGGAAATAGAATGCAAAATTATTCTAATAAAGTTATAATTCAGGGGTGTCAAACATGCGGCCCGGGGGCCAGATCCGGCCCTCCAAGACCTTTAATCTGGCCCTCGGCTGATTTTCTATTAAAATATTTTAATTATATTTAATTTTTTTATTAAAATTGGTATTTTTTTAATTGGTAATTTTCTGCAGCACCTTTCTGCTTTTCTCACCAGAGCAGCACAAATGAAGACTCGCCTCTTTCCAAACGCTCTTAAAGGACCATCGTTTTGATTGTTGACCGTGACACCGTCATCAGCAAAATGTCAAAAATGAGAAAAGTAAACGCAGAGTGCAGGATTTTCCAAGAAAAATGGACTCATTCCTATTTGTTCAGGAGGTGTATGGGAAACCTGTACGCTCTGTGTGTTTGCAACAAGTGGTGGTGCTCAAGGAATATAACGCCACTACGAGACACGGCATGTCGAACAATCCAAAAACTTGAACGGAGAATTGAGACAGAAGATAAACGAATTATTGCTGGGAATGAAAAAACAGCAGTCTGTAATAGATTCGTGTTTCTCTGCACAAATATTTGGACTTATTATTTTTGGGGTATATTTGCCATGAGTTTTCTGATCTGGCCCCTTTGGGATCAAAGTAGGTTGGATACGGCCCCTGGACCAAAATGAGTTTGACACCCCTGTTATAATTGATAGGATTTCCTTAAAGGTTACATTCAAAATTATGCAACAGTAACATTTAACTTTGTCAATCATGCACACTCACACACACACACACACACACACACGCACACGCACACGCACACGCACGCACGCACTCACACACGCACGCACACACTTTGTTTATATCAGTACAGATAATTATTTTGTGGCAATGTTTGACAAAACGTATGAGATCCCTCTGCTTTAAAGATGCACTATGTAACTTTTCTAGTACAGCTTGTCTCCGTGGAGATGTTTTCACTTTGCCGATAAGTTCCACAGAATGGCATTATGTAGGCTATCTTCATGGAAACAAGCGAGTAATGCCAAGTTACAGATCCGATCTATGGAGAGGTGATCCTGCTCACTGTAAGAATGCATGTTTTTCAAGGTGTTTTACAATAAACATGACAAATTCAAGACTAGTGTGTGTTAAAGATCCTATATTCCTGGAGGTGTGTCTTGTTTTATTTACACATTTGAGTAAACCTATATTTCCAAACCTCAAAAATGCTCTTTTCCACCTTGTGATGTCACATAAAGGTAGTTTTCAACAGCTACCTTTTACCTTTATTTCAGTAGAGATAGACAATTCCAGAGCTAAAGTCATCCAAATACTAGGGAAAGTGTATGTAAGTTTAAAAACACAGTGGATCACTTCCTTTAAACGCTTATATAACATTGTGCAGCCCTATTCTACTGTACACAACCGAACAATGATGCAGGATTGCTTCGTCCACTACTTCCTTGTCTTTCCGTGGCACAAATATTTACAATACTAGACTTCTTCTTGTTTGTGGCTCAACAACCTACAATGACAAAAAAAGGGGAAGAAATGATAAAAAGGCATTAGCTCCGATTTGACGTTTCATGTATGATTCGGCTGTGTCCGCGTACAAAAGCGATGGCGCGGTGAAAGGCCCGGTGAGAGAGAGAGCAGGTGTTGAAGTACATAATGGCCCAGCGTTTTGAATGGACTCCCCGATCTGTTTTCCGATTAAGGGAATGAACCTCTCCTTTGTCCCCCGCAACCGACAATACCAATCCCGGCGACCACTTGAACGCGCCGTCACCCCTCGGCACATACGGACGCGCACTTAAGCTAGTAGCCACTACGGTAACTTCTCACTTGCGGGCGCTCGTTAGCCGGGACCGATTTAGACGCAATTACTGGCAGTGACTTAACCTCCATGTGTCGAAGCGGGGAGACCATCTGTTGTGTTCACGAACGCATTCAAGCTAACAAAAGGTGGGCTAATGCAGGTAACATGGCTGACAATGGAAGTCTATGGCAATCCTCTAATTCAAACCTTGTTCCATTTCTGTTTTCTTGTAGCAAATACCGAAGTAGCCTAAACATCAATATTGGCGCTCTTTATATAAAACTTGTCAACAGCTACATCAAAATATTATTAAAAAAGAATAAATACAGCATGTACGTGTGATGGCTTCGTTTTGGGCTCAAGGTCGTTAGTGAAATAAATTGTAAATACAGTCTTTAAATGGTGTTTGTATAAAGAGAAGAACATATGGGAAGCAGTGTTTGCCCGGGTTTGTGATTGCCAGACCTGATATCAAGCAAATAAGTAGGCTACATTTTGACAAATACAGTATATTGATCTTGAATTAGGTTTCAAATGATTAGAAAACAATAGGGCTTGTGAGGAGGTAGTAGTGAATCTGAGTATGAGATGGTGGGGTTAACCAGATAGAAGACCTAAAAGAATGCTGAAGACATAGACATGCTACGAAATCAATTTCGATAATCAAATAATCAAAATATGAGTTTAAAAAAAAACCTTTAAATGAGAATTAACGTTTTTTTTACAATCTGAGCCTTATTTCGGTAATAAAACAAGTTGTTTTACATATAATATATGCCCTCCAATATATATACAGGGGGTCCTCGGGTTACGACGGTCTCGGGTTACGACGTTTCGTGGTTACGAACGCGCCCCCATTAAAAAAAAAATATATATATTACGCGTCATTCCGTCTTACGCGGTTTAGCGTGGTAAGAGATGTAAACAAACGCGAACGGCGCGCGGCGCACGGCGCAAGAATACGCTCTGTTGTCGTTGTAGGGAGAAGAAGACAGCCTCATGTGCGTGCCCAATGTGGGCGGAAGTACCTGATGTGGGCTCTGATCTGCTCCTATGAAAGCGGCAGTGATAACCAAGCAGCGTAGTGGTCTAATTATTGAGATGGAAAGGTTATTGGTGCTTTGGTTGGAAGATCAAAGGCAAAATCCGGTTTACGACGAAATTCGGGTTACGACGCGTCTTAAGAACGGATCAACGTCGTAACCCGAGGACCCCCTGTATGCCCTATAATATATGGTCTCCAAATAACACAAACTTTAGCACTTTTCAAATCATAGAAGCTCAATGTCTTAGTCTACACTTTCGTTTGAGTCAAAAGTGGCCTGTAATCCGAGATTTATCCATAAGTTACAGCTTTGCGTTTCATGTTTGGGTCCAAGAGCTGAAAGCAAAATAAGCTGTGACTCCGCACATGCGCACTGGCGTCCTCATCTACTCGAAATTATGGATAAATCTCGGATTACAGGCCACTTTTGACTCAAACGAAAGCGTAGACTAAGACATTGAGCTTCTATGATTTGAAAAGTGCTAAAGTTTGTGTTATTTGGAGACCACAAACATGTGCCATGTGCCCTCACATTACGGAGATCGCAAATCTAAAACATCTCTGGAAGTGCTCCATATGACACCAAAGTGCTATGGGTGAGTAAAACAACTTGTTTTATTACCGAAATAAGGCTCAGATTGTAAAAAAATGCAAATTCTCTTTTAAAGATGAATTATATAACCTTTCTGGTAGAGGGTCTGTCACATTTTCTTTTCTTCATAGAGACGTTATTGTTTTGTCTGGAATGTTTCATAGTATGGTGTTAAACCTTTCTATCTTCATGGAGACCTGACCAGAATCAGAGAAAGTTACGGGTCAGATCTGTGGAGAGGTGACCCAATCACAAGCAATAGCTTTAAGCAATAGAAATACCAGTAATTGAGAGAATGTTATGTAGAGCTGTTTAATGTCATACTGTGGAACATTCCAAGCAGAGCAGTGACATCCATAGAAACAACCAGTTGACTGACCCCCAACCACAAAGTTACGTAGTGCAACATTAATTGGAAAATGGGTAATGGGTAAAAAGCTTGCAGAGTCAGTTTTGAGTAATATAAGAGCTTTAAAAAGTTTAAATGATACATATTTGGATGGAACACATTACATTTATTTTTTCAGATTTATTTAGTAACACTACAGCTGCTGTGTATTTGAACGTCTTGATCTCTGTGCCCTGTTTTTCCTTCTGTGATTGTGATCTAGATCCAAAGTACTTGATTGTTTTACCAAATAAAGGTCAGAGGGTCATGAGAGGAGCATGACTCAGCCTGGCTCTGCTGCCTATCTGTCTGTTTGGAGGTGCTTTCACACAATGGGATGAACCAAAGCGACGTCTGCATCTTGGATACACATGTCTACAGTACATGTACCTCCGGGTTGGAGCGCCAGTGTGGGATATCAAAATCCTTATTTTGATCCCAAAAATAAAAAGGTATGTTTTGTCACATTGCAAAAATAAAGTGAAATTGCAAGATTTTAAACTTGGTATAGCTGATTATATTTTTTGCTATATTATCACATTGTATGTCAGTGCTCCTCTGTTTAATGCAGCAATAGACACTTTTCCATGTCCATTCCTCTTATAGAGAAAATAAATAACTTGCAAATTTCACAAATATCATGTGTTTTTTGGACATTAGTTACTACACTGGTTAGTCATGCCTTCAAACAAATGTTCAAAAAGTGTCTAAAAGAATGAATGTGAAATTTTACTCCTGGAACGCAGTGGGTTTAATGTGGATGGGACATTTGATTGAGTAGCAGATGGCTCTAATCAATCACAATGTAGTGTGCATTGTACATATTATCAAAGTTATATTTTGTTATTATAATTGCATCTAAACATGATGAAATACTGTTGTATACCTGATGGTTTGAATCCTGTGAGCTGAACCACCTGTAAAAACACAAATGTAAGTCATGTGATTATTCAGTGCTGTTTCAGAATATGAATGCTCTAATAATTACACTGTGATAAACTACTGTGTCTGCTCACTTGATTTCCTGATGACGCTCTTATGGAGAAACTGACAAAGCTCTCATTTCTGAAACTTTCTGCAAAACAACAATGGCAAATATTTATCAGTTTTTCAGGGATACAAGGCCAAAAGCAACAATGCACTGGCTCAGACAAAACCCTCAGAGATGCCTAAATCAAATACAAAATTCGAGTGAGTGACAGACCTTTTTTTTTGTTTTTTTAATACATTTTGTGAATCTTTGCATACCATTCTTGATGACCAGAGATGTGGATGCAGAGCTGGGGGGGCCAGAGGCCTCACTGGTTTCTGGGCTGGAGGGAATGGGAGGATAGCGCCCCCATGAGGTCACAGGGGCACGCTGAGAGGGCAAGAAGCTGCTAGGCTGGGAACAGTTCTGTAAAATGCATTGGATAGCATTTCTTTATGTTTTCATTTGATTCAACAAACATTGGTTTTCACATTCCACAATTTGAAACTGAAATCTCAAAAGGAGGGCAATGAAATCAATGGATTTTGAAATAATAATTAATAATACCTTTATATACATTTATAATGCTTTTCCGAGACACAAAGACGCTGCACAATACAATAGTGCAATTAAAAAAAACAAAAATCATCTATGAAAAGAATCTCTGAAATGAAAATCCACAAATCTTTAACTAATCTTTATCATTTTATTGTTCAAACTTAATGTCCATTCAGTGTTGCTGCTGCCTCATTTAGGTTCAACAGTGAAACAATAATTTCACCTTAGTTAATTTAAAGCCATAGTATGTAGCTTTTTTATTTTCCTCCAAAAAATTACTAAAATAAAATAAGTTTTTGGTTATTTATTATGGTTGTGTTCATTGCACTGAAAAAAGTAGTGTGCCTTGGGTTTGTGGGCTTGCATCTCCACAAACCTGACTCTTTGACCTGAAGGACGGCCTCCTCCTGCCTTTAATCTGTAAAATGCAGATTCTTACTTCCTCTCAGCTTTTAATGGCCACTTTTGAATTTTGTAATGCCACATAAACCCAACCAGTTTTGATTACAGTGGTACCTCACCTTACGAATGACCCAACAAACGAAAATTTCAAGTTACGAAACGCCTTCACGTCAAATTTTGGTCTCTAGATACGAATGAAATTTCAAGTTACGAAACGCGAAATCTCCAATCCAATCCAACTTTATTTATAAAGCACTTTAAAAACAACAAATCTCAATCTCACCACACACATTATACGCTTGTCTCAGACTGGAGTTTCTCTCGCATTTCTCTCTCGTTTGAACACTCGAACTTTCATAGATTTTCAATGGAATGTGTTGATAGTGAAGCGTGGGGGTAGACACGGCTCAATATAGTGCTGAACGCGCGAGGGGAGACACAACAACACATCATCAGTATGGTAAAACTCACCTGTCTCACGACGGTCTAAACCCAGCTCACGTTCCCTATTAGTGAGTGAACAATCCAACGCTTGGTGAATTCTGCTTCACAATGATAGGAAGAGCCGACATCGAAGGATCAAAAAGCGACGTCCATACGGCGCAAGGCCGCGCTACACCGGGGCTGCGGGATGGAACCGCGTCGCCCGGGCCGTGCCTCCTCTTCGGGGCCGAGCACGCGCGGGCGGAGCACAGGGTGATTTAATCCTGGTCCGGTCCTGGTTTAGTCCAGGTCCAGTTCAGGTTTAGACCTGGTTTAGTTTTGGCCACACCTGGTTTAGTTCTGGTCTAGACCTGGAAGTCACATAGAAGCAGAGCCCGCCCCGAGCAAGACCCCGCGGTCTTGCCCGCCGATAGAGCACCTTTCTCGGCCTGTTAGCTCACAGTGTCGGCGCCCCGGCTCTGGAGGTCAGATAGAAGCAGAGCCCGCCCCGCCCCGCTCTTATTCCCGCTGAAAGAGCGTCTTTCTCGGCCTCTTAGCCCTAGCGCGGAACGCGCAAGGTGCGCAGACATGAGCAACGAGCAATGCGCTCATCCAACGGCACTGCCATGTTATAATAATAACAGGTCCAATCAAGGTTTAGTTCTGGCCAGACCTGGTTTATTCCACGTTCTTTTAGTCCTGGTCTAGTCTCTTAGCCCGTCAGGAACACAACGTTACACTATAAAAAAAAGTTACACTATAAAAAAAAAACCTTGGAACGGAACATCATTTGCTGTTGTCCAAGAGTACTCAATATAAAGAGATACTAAGTCTAAGTCTAAGTCTATACTAGAATATACTGTACAGTATATTCTACCAAAACAGAATGCTTGTCATTAGTGCTGTCAGGCGATACAATTTTTTTAAATCTAATTAATTACAGGATTTGTAATTAATTAATCTAATTAATCACATTTTTGTAAATACATTTTTAGGTGGTTTTATTGTGCTCTCCCACAGTGCAAAAGTGTGATTTATCGTGGTTCAGTGAAAAGACTGCAGACTTCCCCTTTAAGTCTTTCACTCACTCTCTTTCTCTCCGTGCACGTTACCTCCACTGTAACCAAGTAACCAGACCTGCAGAGTGCACCTATACAGACATGGGACCAAGTCACACATGTGCAAGTCTCAAGTAAGTCTCAAGTATTTTTTTTCTTGAGCAAGTCAAGTCAAGTCAAGTCACAGGCTATGTCAAGTCAAGTCCTGTAATAGGTCAAGTCAAGTCCAATTCAAGTCACCTTTGGCGTATTGTTGTAATTTTAGCTGCAGAATCTGATCTTAATAAAGTGAAAGGCAATATATAAGAAAGTGTAAGTACATGAAGAATCCCTCTGTCGTCCAGGTAGAATCCATGATAAAAGGAGAAATTCAATTTGTCAACTGGACAAAGTTTGTTTGGTCGAAAACGTTTCGCCGCTCATCCGAGAGGCTTCGTCAGTTCTGGTTCGAGTGCTGGTTAGACACTGCTTATATCTAGATGCAGGGAGGAGCTAACTACCCTGAATTCTTCTGAAACTATCTCAACTAATTTGTATTGCGATTCTCCCTTTTGTATTTCAAATTTCTCTGGCGTCTAGTTTAGCATACCTATTCAACCCTAACGACCGTCTCCACACCTCAGGCCCTGACCTGTCTGCCCTATTGTTTTTTTTGTCTGTTTTGACTTGGTTTGAGAATGGAATTATAAATGGGAGACAAGTTATGTCTGACTCCACCACTTTTGTTTAAAGAAGGATTCTCTTTTTTGACAAAAATTGCCTCTTTAAAGGGATATGCCACCCCCAGGTCAAACTTGGGCATCTCCCCACAGTCCAGAGATTAAAATAAGTGGTGGAAAGCGTTTTTCTGGTGACGCAGCCATTGTCCAGGTCTGTCAGCACTGACCGCCGCGGTATCTGCAGCTACTCCGCGTTAGACTGGAGTCTAACGTCGCCAGATAAAGATTTCGGCCAAAAGGAATTAATTTGCTCGATGCGTTTCCCAATTACTTTCTGTGTAGTGCGCATTCATATCGAGTGCAAATAAATGTGCAAATCAACACGGAGAGCTTGACTTGGTCATTTTGGATGGGAACTATTTTTCAGTGCGGAAAAAGACAGACGAAGCACACACCACGCTGACAGGGGAATCCCTGTTACGCACCAGGAAGGGAGTTCCCCTGTTACGCAGCGTGGTGTGTGCTTCGTCTGTCTTTTTCCGCACTGAAAAATAGTTCCCACCCAAAATGACCAAGGCAAGCTCTCCGTGTTGATTTGCACATTTATTTGCACTCGATATGAATGCGCACTACACAGAAAGTAATTGGGAAACGCATCGAGCAAATTAATTCCTTTTGGCCGAAATCTTTCGTTGGCGACGTTAGACTCCAGTCTAACGCGGAGTAGCTGCAGCTGCGCGCGGCGGTCAGTGCTGACAGACCTGGACAATGGCTGGGTGACCAGGAAAACGCTTTCCACCACTTATTTTAGTCTCTGGACTGTGGGGAGATGCCCAAGTTTGACCTGGGGGTGGCATATCCCTTTAACTCCCCTCTCAAACCAGTTCTTTTCCCTGGCTAAGATCTGAACCTCACTGTCCTCAAAAGAATGGCCCATGGCTTCTAGGTGAAGATGTACGGCAGATGACGGTCCACTCTGGCACGCCCGCCTGTGTTGGTACATCCTCTTGTGTTTGCAGCACAAACTGGGTGTTATTCGGACATTACAACACAGGGCCCAAGTGGTTCCCACAAGCACAGAGGGTAACTTGTCTCACAAGCACAGAGGGTAAGGAGAAAGAAAAACTACATGTGCAGGAAGCCCTCTCTGTTTGTGGATATCCTAAATGGGCTGTCAACAAAACCAAGAGAGACAAGGGCAAGAAACAAGACAACAGAGAATCCGAACCCAGGAGGAAAGGGGTAGCGATTCCTTACCTGGCCGGCGTTTCGGAAAAACTACAGAGGATTTTCAGACAATATGAAATCCCAGTTTATTTCAAACCCACAAACACTTTAAAGATCCCATGACATGGTACTTCTTGATGCTTTTATATGGCTCCTTAATGGTTCCCTAATACTGTAAATGAATCCTTCTTCAAAATCAACACTCAGTGCATGAGAAACAGAGATAAGATGAGAAAGAGTCATAAATATCTCTCTCAAACTCTTTATTCTGGGCGTTGTTGCTTGAATGCAAATGAGGAGAAAAGAGCTGGCCAATAGTAGAGGGTGGGGGCATGGCCAAACTCCCCGCTCAGAGCTCAGAGCCCTCAGCTGATCCATTTCTTTGTTTTTGCACGGGGGAGAGATTTGAAGCGTTCCATTGAAAAATAAACACATTTCCACATAAAATAAAATTAAACCACTGCTGTTCAAAGGTCCAGAGGCTCAGATAAAGAACTTCCGAGCCTAGAAACACTCGGACGTGCCTCCAGGCAAATTAAAAAACACATTTTGCATTGCCTAGCGCATTCGCAGTCCAAACTCTCTGGGCGTGATTTACAGAGACGCTGAGTACAGACAGACGGGGGTGGAACTGCATTTGCATTTCTTTTTTCGATCTGACGTCAATAAGGTGCATTGTTCAAACTCGCCCGTTTGAGCTCCGATTTTTTGTAACTCAGAAAAGGATCGCAAATGCTCAGTTTAGACATTTCACAACTTTTAACCATGAGGGGGGGCCTAAACAGGGTAGGGGAGCTCACATTAACGTTCAAAAACCTCAGAAAGTGAAAATTTCATGCCATGGGACCTTTAAGACAAAAACTGGTCCACCCAAAGGACAAAACACCGAGCCACAAACAAAGCAATGTGAGCTACTCCATTCAGTGTAGTGAAGACTGCAGTGAGCGCTACATTGGAGAAACAAAACAGCCACTTCACAAGAGGATGTACCAACACAGACGGGCGTGCCAGAGTGGACCTTCATCTGCCGTACATCTTCACCTAGAAGCCACGGGCCATTCATTTGAGGACAGTGAGGTTCAGATCTTGGCCAGGAAAAAGAACTGGTTTGAGAGGGGAGTTAAAGAGGCTATTTTTGCCAAAAAATAGAATCCTTCTTTAAACAGAAATGGGGGAGTCAGACATAACTTGTCTCCCATTTATAATTCCATTCTCAAACCAAGTCAAAACAGACAAAAGAAACAATAGGGCAGACAGGTCATGGCCAGAGGTGTGGAGACAGTCGTTTGGGTTGAATAGGTATGCTAAACTAGACGCCAGAGAAATTTGAAATACAAAAGGGAGAATCGCAATACAAATTAGTTGAGATAGTTTCAGAAGAATTTCAGTATAGTGAGCTCCTCCCTGCAGCTAGATATAAGCAGTGTCTAACCAGCACTCAAACCAGAACTGACGAAGCCTCTCGGATGAGCAGCGAAACGTTTTCGACCAAACAAACTTTGTCCAGTTGACAAATTGAATTTCTCCTTTTATCAAAGTGTGTAATCATCACTGGCTAATGTGCCCAACCTGTTTGTACCTATTTGTATTGTAAATACTCATGTTCAGTAAAATACATCATAGACTCAAACAAAACAGTGATAATGTAATTATTGGTTATTTATTGGCAAAAGTGATCTGTACATCGAAAACCAAACTGTTTCACATGTTTTCAACATTGTTTCAGCATTGAGTTGAAACCAGTAACAGCTAAAACAAACTTGTATTAAACTTTGTTACACTCCCTAACTCACTCTGTCCCACACACACTTTCTAACACACACACACACACACGCACACACACACACACACACACACACGCACACACACACACACACACACACACACACACACACACACACACACACACACACACACAATTCATTAATCTATAGTTGATTGACCTTATCGATCGACTTACGATTAACTCATTGGCTGCCGGAGACGTCTATAGACATTCGGGCGAACCCAACCGTTGATTGCCAGAACGTCTACAGACGTTCAACGCGTTTTTCAGCGGGAGTTGCTAGGATACGTCCGGGAGAAACTTTTAAGGTGTAATTCACACCTCTCAACCTGTAGGTAGCGATCTTGTATCATTATTTGCCAATCAGAGACACAGAAGAGAGGAAGAGTGCAGTGTGTGTATGGTGTATTGGCCAGAGGAGCAAGATGGCGAGGCCAAAGAACCCGGAAAAGCAGATAACTGTTGATCAGTGCCTATGGAGCGATCTGATCGCTCTTGGGCCAGCTCAAGCCAGATCAAGCAGCAAGGTCGGTGCCGAGATCTGCTGTGCCCGAGGCAGGGGGCCTGTCATGTGTGCGCTGCGCGGAGCAGGAACTCTGATCAGAATTATGACAGCGCCAAAGAAGACGTTTACTGACTTGGAGCAGTGATGCTGCTGTGTGGTAATTGTAATGAATGAAGTTATATGTGTGTGTACGTGCGTGCGTGCGTGTATGCGCGCGCGTGTGTTCGTGTGCGCGCGCGCGTGTGTGTGTAGCTGTGTGTGTGTAAAGGTTTATGCATGGGCTTGTGTGTATGTACACTCAACAAAAATATAAACGCAACACTTTTGTTTTTGCTCCTATTTTTCCTGAGATGGACCCAAAGATCCAAAATTCACTCCAGATACACAACACTACCATTTCTCTCAAACATTGTTCAAAAATCTGTCCAAATGTGTGACAGCGAGCACCTCTGCCCCGCCGAGACAATCCACCCCACCTCACAGGTGCGCCACATCAAGATGCCGATCCAACATCATGACCAGTGCAGGTGTGCCTTAGACTGCCCACAATAAAAGGCCACCCCGAAATGTGCATTTTTTTTTTTTTTGCTTTATTGGGGGTCTGGGGACTCAGAACCAGTCAGTATCTGGTGTGACCACCATTTGCCTCATGCAGTGCAACACATCTTCGCATAGAGTTTATCAGATTGTCAATTGTGGCCTGTGGAATGTTGGTCCACTCCTCTTCAATGGCTGTGCGAAGTTGCTGGATATTAGTGGGAGCTGGTACACGCTGTCGTATACGCCGGTCAAGCACATCCCAAGCATGCTCAATGGGTGACATGTCCGGTGAGTATGCTGGCCATGCAAGAACTGGGACATTTTCAGCTTTCAAGAATTGTGTACAGATCCTTGCAACATGGGGCCGTGCATTATCTTGCTGAAACATGAGGTGATGTTCATGGATGTATGGCACAACAATGGGCCTCAGGATCTCATCACGGTATCTCTGTGCATTCAAAATGCCATCAATAAAATGCACCTGTGTTCTTCGTCTATAACAGCCATTGAAAAGGAGTGGACCAACATTCCACAGGCCACAATTGACAATCTGATAAACTCTATGCGAAGAAGATGTGTTGCACTGCATGAGGCAAATGGTGGTCACACCAGATACTGACTGGTTCTGAGTCCCCAGACCCCCAATAAAGCAAAAAAAAAAAAAAAATGCACATTTCGGGGTGGCCTTTTATTGTGGGCAGTCTGGGGCGCACCTGTGCACTGGTCATGATGTCGGATCGGCATCTTGATGTGGCGCACCTGTGAGGTGGGGTGGATTGTCTCGGCGAGGCAGAGGTGCTCGCTGTCACACATTTGGACAGATTTGTGAACAATGTTTGAGAGAAATGGTAGTGTTGTGTATCTGGAGTGAATTTTGGATCTTTGGGTCCATCTCAGGAAAAATGGGAGCAAAAACAAAAGTGTTGCGTTTATATTTTTGTTGAGTGTACATATATGTGTGTGTGTGTGTGTGTGTGTATCAGTTTATATTATGGGTCTGTACTCTGGGCCTCACACAAAGCCTCAACAAAGTTCTATTTTATATGAAAAGATATTATTATATCCTGTAAACATCTCTTGCCAGTATTGATTTGAACGAATTTTCAATTCACAGAGCCTTATATTCTTATATTTGGAAATAAAAAATGTACTTTGTCATCAAAAATCTCTTTCTCTGTTATTTTAGATGTTTGAGGTGTCACTAAATCGATAAATATTGATGTCAAAGTCACTGATCTGCTCGAAATCCTTCTTTGAACAAAATGCTTGTTTTCTCAATTTTTTGGTCAAAAACCAGTGTTTTTGCTGAAACTTCCCTATGTTCTACTATCAGTTATTTGAGAACCGAAAAGGTTAGAAACATAATTTTTTCCAGGTGAAAGAAGAGAGTCTACGCTTTATTTTGATGTGTGCCATGTTTATATAGTCAAAGAACTCAGTATTCTGTGAGTCTTGTAAAATAAGTGAAAATCCACTGAAACCTCCGGCAGTCTGAGGGATACAATTCTGAAAACAGGCCGGCAGTGAATGAGTTAATTGATAAGCGGCATTTTTCACCTGAATTTTAGTGTTTCAATAGGGTCTTTAAGAATATAAGCTATAGTATACATAACACTGAGTCATAAATATATCATAGTATTATTATATTGTATATTCCTCAATTAATTATTCCTTAGTAAAAAGCAGACAAATGTATTGATGCTGAATAACACAATACAGTAATCCCTCGCTCTATCGCGGTTTGCGGATTTATTATTATAATTCTTTTTTTTCAATTTTCTTTTTATAGTGTAACTTTTTTTATAGTGTGACATTGTGTTCTGCATCCTGATTGGCTAAGAGACTAGACCAGGACTAAACGTGGACTAAACCAGGCCTAGACCAGAACTAAACCAGGTCTAGACCAGAACTAAACCTGGACTGGACCTGGACTAAACCTGGACTGGACCAGGTCTAGACCTGGACTAAACCGGGATTAAGGTCGTTTTCACACCAGGAAAGTCCGATAGTTCACTTGCTTTGGTCCGGACCAAACATTTTTTTTATTTTTTTATTTTGGTGCGGTTCGCTTTCACACTGCAGTTTTTCCCCAAGCGAACTAAAGTCTATAAACAAAAGCACATGTGCTGAGGTCGCTCAGCCGTTGGACAGAATGAGCCCTGTCGGTGTCCAAACCCGGAAGGAGGAGAATAACGGTGTTACGTGCTGTTTTCAATCTAGCCTTAGCGATATGGTTTACTCAGTTTATTCAGTTTGCACAAATGTTTGAGCAGCATCGTGAGGTTTACACTATTTTACAATCAATTTCCAAATGACGAAGTCACAGGGCAAGACGACTACGGAGGACAGCGCTCACGTGCGCATCAAGTTCTGACTCTTGCTCTTCACGCAAAACGTAAGTAAACCTCGTAAGTTTCGTTTTGTTTCGTTTCGTTTAGTTTCATAAGCCTCGGTTTCCCATAATGCTCGACATACGACGGGAGCTCGTTAAGTACAAAAAGCCAACTTGTGTCGGATCGAGTCCGGTCTGCATTCTCACCTCAAGCGAACCGCACCAGAGTTCGTATGGAACCGGACCGAGACCGACCTTTTTAGGTGGTCTCGGTCCGCTTGTTTGCTCCGGATCGAGACTTTTGGTTTTTATTCACACCAGCCCAAAAGGTCCGAATCAAAGGAGCAAACGAACTCTGGTTCGTTTTAAACGAACCAAACAAGGCAGGTGTGAAAACGACCTAAACCACCACGGGCCACTCTTTGCTGATTTCGTGTGGCTGGTTTGTGGCTGGGGCTGAGAGTAGGCGGTCCGGGCGCCGCGGATCATTTTTGTGCTCGCAGTGTACGTGCGGCCTCGTGCCGGTGGTGGTGCACGCGTTGCGTCCCAGGACATGGCAGTGCCGTTGAATGAGCACGAAAACATTATGTGAAAACGCAAGTCATTCAAGTCATCATGTCTCAAGTCAAGTCAAGTCCCGAGTCCTAGACTTCCAAGTCCGAGTCAAGTCTCAAGTATTTCATTTTTTGTCGAGTCAAGTCACAAGTCATAAAAACAGCGACTCGAGTCGACTCAAGTCCAAGTCACTAAGTCTCAAGTCCCCATGTCTGCACCTATATATACCCACATTCATCCTCCCACATTACATAACATTCATTTGAAAGCTCATTTACACCATTCCACTATTAAATGGTGAATATTTCTGGTGCCAAAAGGTGAGCACAGACAGTAGCTTTCGTGCAACGTCAATAAATAATATACAAGGCTTCAAATATACAGAGAATACAAATAATTGCCCGTGTAAATTACTCATGGCTCACATGACCCCTGGACACCGGACCATCGCACCACGGGAGGAGGAAGGAGGCGGCGGCACCGCGGGGGTGAGTAATGATCGGGTTTAGTGTGATTCGGATGGGCAAAACTAACGCTTCTTAAGTGTGCACCTTTAGTCGTGGCAGAACACGCTGGAGAGGTTATGGGAATTAGTTGATAATGAAAAGGGCGCGCGGAGTGCAGCAGATACGGAAACGGGTGCACGCGTCTTCACGTGCTCTCCCCGGGGACACGGAACGGACCTGCTCCGTCACATTTTTATAAATAAACTTGCCATTCAAAGGCCCTGCACGCCAAATTAAAAATGCATGTGCATTGAATTGACGCTCATAATTAATTGCATTAATTTTTATAACGCATTAATTAGCAGTGTAATTAATTTATCTAATTAACGCGTTAAACTGACAGCCCTACATGTCACACAAAGTGCTGTTGTGGTAGTGCTTTTACAAGAAAATTGTACCTAGTTTTATAGGTTGCATTTGAGAATTTGATGATTTCATAATTTCAGATGGAGATACAGAGATATTAAGCCGAAAACCAGGTCAACAAATCTGCAATCAGTAGTTAATTATCAAATTCCAAAAGAATTCTGATCAGTTTTAAACTACATCAATTCTATAATGTTGTTGATGGTATGAATGCAACCTGCCTTTCATTGGGAATACAGTTTGACAGAGAGAGATTCCGGTGATGGCCTACGGGCTTAAAAATTGCATAGGAGAATTTTTGGATTTTTCTGAGTGCAGAAGACATTTTTGAATTAATAGCTTCATGAAACAAGCATGAATGAAGCCAAATACAACTCCATGTATGTATTTGATGAGGGGACTGCAGTATAACATGACTAAAAGCTCTTAAAAGTAAATTTTGCATAATATGTGTGCTTTAAATGCTTATAGACTCACGGTGAAAGATAAGGCCTTCCTCTTTTCTTTGATCCTCTTGATGGCATTCCTCACCTAGAGAAGAAAAAGCAGTGACTGTTGTGTCCCAAATAGCACACACACACACACGCACACACGCGCACACACACACACACACACACACACACACCTACACACACACACACACACACACACACACACACACACACACACACACACACACACACACACACACACACACACACAAATACAACCCAGACAATGAACTGAATGCTTTCTTACCTCACTGTTGTATACGGCATAGACCAGAAAAATATACAGTCCCTATGGAGAGAGACAGATCAGAGGTACATTAGGGAACAGACAGGAACGCACACAACAAAAAGCATTCATTCATGGCTTCCATTTAGTGCGCTGGGCTTTTCTTTCTTCTGCTAAATATCTCTTTATGCTCTTATCTGTGTGGCTTTCTACTCCCTCTGGCTGGGCTATGGCTCGGTACACACAGCCCTGGTTCACTCTGGTTCACCTCAGCACCAAATTGAAAAAGTTAACTGTGGAAATACTGTATGTCGAGTTTTGAATGCAAAATGTGTTTAAAGGTCCTATATTACGCAAAATTGACTCTTGTGAGCTTTTAGTCATGTTATAATGTTGTTACCTCCTCAAAATCATACCCGAGTTGTGTTCTGTTTTGTTTCATTCACACATGTTTGAGTAATCCTTTATTATTACTCGGTCTATATCTCCAAAGCTCAAAATGCTCTGTTCCACCTAGTGATTTCATCAAGCAATAGTTTTCAAATGAACAGCTACTTGTTCAATAGAGATCAGCAGTTCTAAGGCTGAAATCATCCAAATGATTCAAGTTAGGGAAGCAAATTATTGATTAATTCATTAATCTATAGTTGATTGACCTTATCGATCGACTTACGATTAACTGATAAGCGGCGTTTTTCACCTGAATTTTAGTGTTTCAATAGGGTCTTTAAGAATATAAGCTATAGTATACATAACACTGAGTCAAAAATATATCATAGTATTATTATATTGTATATTCCTCAATTATTCCTTAGTAAAAAGCAGACAAATGTATTGATGCTGAATAACAAAATACATATTGAAAATAAATTGAGGACTGGCTCAGTTGTTGCACTTGCAGCATGGAAATCTTGAAATTAAAAGGAACAGAAGAAATTAAATAAAGTTATAAAAGTAATATTTAGTCTACATATTATGATGAAACCAGTGAATCCAGGCTATGTTTAGGACATTCTCAACATTTATTTTGAACTAAGGCATCAACAATATTTCTCTCCCTTAATCTGTGAAGAGTTACAGTACAAAATATACATTTCACAGGGCCCCTGGACACAGCATAAAACATTACAGGGCCTCAAACCAGAACAATCAAGAAATTATAAAAGCATGTAAGTTACATGCTTTTATAATTTCAAAAATATATGGTTCTAAGTCCAGCTCTACTGTGAGTTGTATGGCAACATCCAGAGAGGAAAGGGTTACATGATGTAACGCTATGGTCTTTCTCGCGAGTGGGTTCGCATCTCAAAGTTCAAAGTCAGCTTTATTGTCAATTCTGCCATATGTGTTCAACATACAGTGAATCGAAATTTTGTTTCTCTCTGGCCAGGTAGTGCAAAAAGACAGTGTACAAAATACAATATGAAGACAAAACACAACAAAAAACTATCTAAGACAGAGATCTCGTGTTCACATTCCAGAGTAGCGCCCTCTAGCGATTAGTTACAATTAATGCATTTTGTTCTGCCAACGTCTTGATCGACAATTAATTGTAAGTCAATTAATTGTTGACATCCCTACTTCTAGTGAATTTGTAAGGAGTTTAATACAGTGGAGCACTTCTTGTATTATTACATCATCACAAGGTACAGAGTGTTTTCTGTTTGAGAGGAGAACTCAGCCTGAATATACAGGTTTGTATTAAACAAAATTCCATGTTTTGGAAATGTTATAACATACATCTGAAAATAGCATAATATGGGCCATTTAATAACTTAAAAGATTTGACAAATTAAATGATTCAGGATCGGCTCTTGCAATTCCATGGAAACAATAACACTAACTTTCATTTAAATTACACTACTTTACTTTACACATGCCTACAGCTTTGGCTCTTGTTTGGAGCAACAGACAGTAGAAAGTGAACCGTCCCGCTCTCAGCCTCCTACCTCCAGAGGAAGAACTCCTCCAGCAGCCTTATCTGGCCTCAGCTGGACACTGGCTGTAAATCTAAATTAACTAGCAGCTCTGGGGTCATGCAGGGGCCAGCTCATTCTGATTAATTAAAGACCAGGGGGAGTGCTGAGAGGGCCACAACCACAGACAAGAACAGAGTGAGGAGCTAAAGTTTCATGTTTTATGAGCAAATCATGTTCAAATGCGGGAAAAGTGTGTCAGTACTAATTTTACACAGGAGTAGTAATAGTTTTTACTTTACTGCAAGTTGAAGAGGCCAAGATTTGCAATTACTACTGCTACTGTTACTTCAAAATAGTCCCTCAATTTCAATACTACATAGACTTGATGTTCAATACCAATTCAGATACCACAGGTGAAAAACATTATTTATTTAGACAATAGAATATGATTTTCAACATTAAAGGAGAATTAACGTTTTTTTACAATCTAAGCCTTATTTCGTTAATAAAAGTTGTTTTACTCACCCATAGCACTTTGATGTCATATGGAGCACTTCCAGAGATGTTTTAGATTTGCGATAGCCGTAGCGCGAGTTCTAGTCGTAGCTCGGGGCATATAATATATGCCCAGAGCATGTAATATATGCCCCGCGCGGTCTCCAAATAGCACAAGCTTTAGCACTTTTCAAATCATAGAAGCTCGATGTCTTAGTCTACGCTTTCGTTTGAGTCAAAAGTGGCCTGTAATCCGAGATTTATCCATAATTTACAGCTTTGCGTTTCATGTTTGGGTCCCAGGAGCTGAGAGTGAAATAAACTGTGACTCCGCACATGCGCACTGGCGTCCTCATCTACTCGAAACTATTGATAAATCTCAGATCACAGGCCACTTTTGACTCAAACGAAATCGTAGACTAAGACATCGAGCTTCTATGATTTGAAAACTGCTAAAGTTTGTGTTATTTGGAGACCGCACGGGGCATATATTACATGCTCGGGGCATATATTATATGCCCCGAGCTACGGCTAGAACTCGCGCTACGGCTATCGCAAATCTAAAACATCTCTGGAAGTGCTCCATATGACACCAAAGTGCTATGGGTGAGTAAAACAACTTGTTTTATTACCGAAATAAGGCTCAGATTGTAAAAAAAACGTTAATTCTCCTTTAAATAATACTATAGTACAAGATAGCCTACATACTACTGTTGTGTGTTTGGTAACAAAACATTGTAATAGTAATGTTCTTCAAATTAATACTCAAGTGAAAGTAAAGGTATGGCATGTAAATAAATGAGTATTTATTCAAAATATTATTTAAATCACTAGTTCCAAGCCCAGATTTTAAACATTTCTTTATTCTTGAATATGGTTTGAGAGGGGAGTTAAAGAGGCTATTTTTGTCAAGAAAGAGAATCCTTCCTTGAATAGAAATGGACATCATCTGTCTCCCATTTATAACTTTATCCTCCAACCTAAATCAAAACAAACAAAGAAAACAATAGGGCAGCCAGGTCAGGTCCAGAGGTGTGAAAACACCCATTATGGCCCTGAATGGTTCTGCTAACAAGACCCCCCACTCCAAATGGAATTTCTCCTTTTGCCTTTATCCATGATGCAAATGGTCTTTAATGTAGTTCTTTAATATTACGTGACATTAAACAAATACCTGGAAAGCATTGAGAGCGATGAAGACATAAGCCACCACCACAGACAGATGCACCAGGACCCCACAGAGCCAGGTGAGCCCGAGGACAGGGAGCAGGATCAGGACGGGGCGGGTCACTGCCCTGGAAATACACACAAACATGCAACATTTATGCATGTGCCATAAATAATTAAAACAGACAAAGTTACAGATAAATACACAAAACATGCACAATAGGTAGTCCTCCAGCTAAGGTAATACTGACAAAGCCGAGCTCGAGATCTGGAGATGAGTCCACAGGTGAGAATGAATTTTGCTCACAATGGATATGTACCTTAACCTCAGTGGACTGTCATCTAAAAAACTTAAAAGGTTTTGAATAGATATGGTCAGTAGGTAGTCTTGTTACACCAAATGTGCTATTTTATATGCCTGATTATAAAAACAATTAAAAAAAAAAAATCTAATCTTTTCAAAGACATTAATATTTTACGCCAACATCGTGTTGTGACATTTTCAATTGATCTGTACTTTCATAATATAATTGCTTTACATATGAATCACTGAATAGCTTTCGCCTGCACCTCTGCAATGACCTCTGCTCCAAACACTTGAAAACATTCTTTTATTTTTTTTAAGATGAAGGACTGAAGGAATACGGACTTTTCAAGGTATTCTGATACTGCTCCTGTCTGACCCCAGCGCACTGTGAGGTATAGATTTGGCGCCGAACCGCTGTGCCCCTTCTTTTATTTTGGCAATCACATTTGGAGAGACCTGGGTGCTTATGTGACCAATGAGCTTTTCGTGGGTCAAGGCAGCCGAGGTTGTTGTTGTTCATAGGACCATTGTCGTGTAGCACCTGGGCAGAGCGATGCGTTTTAAGACTGTACTGTAGAGTATCGGCAAGGAAAAAAGCTGCCTCTCAATTCACTTTCTTGCCTCTGTATTTCAGTTCAGAGTTGGTTTTCTGTTCATCTAATCTTCTCAAATTGTCACAGAATGTTTGGATGCCATTCATGTCATGGTAAGGAAAAGATGAGGAAAGCAGAAAATGTAGTGTGGGAACTGATCGATTCTACTATGACTCGATATGACTCCATATCTGACATATGGTGGTGTAATAACCATTCATAGTAGAGTTGTCAAAAGTATAGAAAATCAGATAAAAATCAATACATAAACTAGTATCCAAACTAGATACTCATTTGAGTAGGTAATGCTAAATAGTCACATTCAGAAATGAACCTTTCCTCTAAAATCCAGCATATTTACAAGTACATGTTTTTTCATTTCCATTATCTTGTCTTTTAATATGCATCATGACTTTAATAAATAAATACAAATACATAGACTAGTACAAGGCCATGGACAAATGGAACCTACCGGGAAGACTGAGGGAATAAATGGAATACAGAAATAAAACATGGTAATAGAAAAGAAGAGTTAGACTACTGTAAAGGCCTGCTTAATGTTAGACAGCTGCAGTACATCCACAACTCACCTGACTCGATCCAGGAAGTCCAAGCACATGCATCCTGTGCTCAGGTCTCTACACTGCCCCCTGTGGCTCCAAAAATAGACTTTAAAGCAACTCTGCTTGTGCACAAGTATCTACATAGCTGAGGACCAAAGTACATCTCTGACATGTTAGTGCCATATGAACCGTCTGCACTCTGAGGACCACAGGGACCGGCTTCCTGCTGGTGTCCAGAGTCAGGATTAAACACGGGGAGTCAGCGTTTCAGATTCATGCAGCTAAAACCTGAAAAGTCTTCTGAACATGTGAGACAAGCCTCTACTTTGACTCTGGGTGTTTTCACATATAGTCCCCTTTAAGCGATCCAAACTCAGTCCCCTAAAAGTGGACCAACAAGGGGACCAAGAGAACACAAACTCAGTTCTGTTTGTGTTCACATTGTGAAAGAGGACCGTGTTGATCTGGTCCACTTAAGCTCTGATGGAGCCTCAGTCCTCTTTCTGTTCACACTGTAGCTTCTCTAGAGCTCTGAGACCTTCACTCCTTGGCATTCTCTGTGACGGCCATCCCTCTTAATCATGGCCCCAGTTCAGAGAAAACCCACAAAATAGAACCGGGGTCCTATTCCATTATTCCTAGCTGCAGTATTCAGGCGACCGTGCCTGCCTTGAACACTCTAATTTTTTCAAAGTAAACGCTTCGGACCCTGCGGGACACTCAGCCAAGAGCATCGAGGGGGCGCCAAGAGCAAGGGGCTGGGACAGATGATGGCCCGTCTCGCGGCGGACCGTCAGCTCGGACCCGAGATCCAACTACGAGCTTTTTAACTGCAGCAACTTTAATATACGCTATTGGAGCTGGAATTACCGCGGCTGCTGGCACCAGACTTGCCCTCCAATGGATCCTCGTTAAAGGATTTAAAGTGTACTCATTCCAATTACAGGGCCTCAAAAGAGTCCTGTATTGTTATTTTCCCACAGCCTCAAAGAAATTCTGACAAACCGTTCGGCGCCTCAGGAGGGGAAAGCAGTTTATCACCAACACTGTTTACGGTGCGGGTGGGGAGCTGTTGACCTCAACTGGGGATGTTATCGGACGGTGGGAGGAATACTTTGAGGATCTCCTCAATCCCGCCGTCACGTCTTCCGAGAAGGAAGCAGAGGCTGGGGACTCGGAGTCGGACTCACTCATCACCCTGGCTGAAGTTACTGAGGTGGTTGGAAAGCTCCTCGGTGGCAAGGCCCCGGGGTGGATGAGATCCGTCCTGAGTATCTTAAGTCTCTGGATGTTGTGAGGCTGTCTTGGCTGACACGTCTCTGCAACATCGCGTGGCGGTCAGGGACAGTACCTCTGGACTGGCAGACCAGGGTGGTGGTCCCTCTGTTTAAGAAGGGGGACTGGAGGGTGTGTTCCAACTATCAGGGAATCACACTATACAAATAAACTTGCCTTGTCTTGATTTTGCTATTTAGAGGTCATTTTAATCTTTAAGCTCCTAAAATTGGATATTATACTGAGTGGAAAAATATTTTCTCTAAAAGAGTAAGTTGAATGTTTAATAGGAAAGAAAAATAAAAGAAAATAGTAAGCGGTCATTAAAAGTTGAGAAAAAAAAAATCGAAATCAAAATGCAATGACCACTTACGCACAAGGAACACAATTTAAACATTCAGTTTAAACATTCATATAAATAAAAAATAAAGGTGTTGCCATCCATTTTGACGAGTCTAATTATAATTATTGCACAGTTTATACACATTTTGATCCTAGTTAACATGTTATAATGGTGTTTCCTCATCAAAAACATATATTTGTGTTGTGTTTTCGTTCATTCACACATTGTGATGTCATGTGGTAATACCAGAAATGCTCCACTGTGTTTTTAAACTCCATACATCTTGACTAAATTCAGGCCTGGAATTCCCAATGTCTCCAGAACAAAAGGTAGCTGTTAACTTAAAAACTACCTCTACATGACATCACAAGGTGGAACAGAGCATTTTGAGCTTTAGAAGTGTAGACAGACTCATAAACCAAACACAACTCCGCACAACTTTTTGGAAGGTAACAACATAATAACATGACTTAAAGCACACAAGAATCAATTTTGTGTAATATACGACCTACAATAATTTGTTGACAGTAGTTCAGGCATCTAAAATTGGCAATACTTGTTTTAAATGCTAAAGGAGCAGTAATATAGTTCACTTCAAGATGATATTCAATTACTACTGCTACGTACAGACAGTTAAAGTTACTGAAGTAAATGCTGTGTACAGCAGTGGGCCTAACAGTCCACTCCAAATAGTTCATAGAGACATCAAGGGGGTATAGTAAACTCCAGAGTACTGCACTGCCATCCGTAACCATGGCAACTTAAACTTAGCACGGGAGGAAGAATTGTGTTTCAACCTTGCATTATGTGTATGTATGCAGAGAGCTTATCTTCTTCAGTATTGAGTAACAGATTGGAACATATCTAACCTGATTACAAACCTGATTTTTACTTAGATAAGAATCATAAAAAAAAAAAAAAAAGGTGTGTGTGTGCGTGTTACTGTTTGGGTTGTTTGGCTATGTAGTGTTGGGCAGCTGTGGGGGTCTGGTTGGGTGGGTGGAAGGAAATGTGAGTTGTTTTTAATCACTGTAAATCACTTTTGTATGATTAGCGCTTTATAAATAAAGTTTTGATTGATTGATTGATCGATTTTAGGTATATTGTACCATTACTATCAATAGTATGCAGTTCTAGTGTGGTAGTAATTATCATTATTAGTGGTGGTAAGGTAGAAATTATACTACTTGTTAGCAGTATTAGCACATAGCAGTATATAGCAGTCATACTTGCGATGCAGTGATAGTATTACATTTAGGGATAGCTGTAGTGATGGTGGTGGTGGTAGTATCAGCAGTAGTAGTAGTAGTAGTAGTAGTATTGGTAGTAGTAGTAGTAGTAGTAGCATGTATCTTATTATTTTAGCATGTGTGTGTGTGCATGTTACTGCTTGGGTTGCTTGGTTGTGTGGTGTCGGGCAGCTGTGGGGCTGGTTGGGTGGGTGGAAGGAAATGTGGGATTGTTTTTAATCACTGTAAGGTGCTTTGTGTTACTTTTTTTTGTATAAAAAGCGCTTTATAAATAATGAGAAAATGCGTTGGTGTTTTGCTGGGTGTCATAGAAATGGAGTAGCTTTTGAATGGTCTTGACGTATTTTGCAACTAGAATGCAAATAAAACTACTAATAATAAAAAACTAATAATAAAAATAATAAAAAACTTCTACTACACGACATCACAAGGCGGAACAGAGCATTTTGGGCTTTGAAGATGTAGACAGACTAATAATAAAGGGTTACTCAAACATGTGTGAATGTGACAAAAACACAACTCCATATTTTTGGTGAGGTAACAATGTTCTAACAGGCTCACAAGAGTTGATTTCGCATAATATAGAACCTTTAAGTCCTTTCTATAGTATAAAAATCAAGTTTGAAATTCTGTTCAACATTTATGTTCAACTCAAGGTCATAATTTATGCATTTTAAAATGTACTTGTCAACACTTCTGCTTAGCTTTGTATTGCATCTAGAATAACTTAAGGCAAAGCCATTTCAAATCTTTTTAAACATGGTTGTTTCCCCTCACCATTTACCCACTCAAAGTTGTATTTGTGATTCGTGCCTGTTTGGTGAATCTTTAATCACTTATTTTCAAGATGCCATTTTGCTGATCAGATGAATAGATCAATATTGTGATTTAAAATATCCAAACGATAATGATGATATAATAATCCACGGGTGTCATAGATATAATAGATTATATAACTATATAACACACACAAGCATAATAAGAAAGAACTGCAGAGGTAAATTTACCAATCATACTAGATTTCCTAACTAAATATAAAACTAGTTTTGATGAAGGAACAAAATCATAACAGTAAATAGTCTGTCACAATATTAAGTCACAAGGTCAAAAGTCCAAATTACCAAACATGCTACTGGTTTCCTTGGGCCTAAAAAAAATAAATCTAAGTTTCCGGTTGCCGACCGACCCTGTTGACTTGCATGCGACCCAAATTATTTTATTGGACTTAATAAAATAAAATAAATAGCCTACTGTATTTTTCGATTTCCGCGAGGCTACAATCGACATCATTCACCACGCCTGCGCTGCAATGTGTACGGGGGTCCTCCGGTTACGACGGTAAAAAAAAAAGAAAATTACGCGTCATTCCGTCTTACGCGGTTTAGCGTGGTAAGCGACGTAAACAAACGCGAACGGCGGAAGAATACGCTTTGTTGTGGTTGTAGGGCGAAGTCTTAAGAACGGATCAACTTAGGGTGACCATACGTCCTCTTTTCAGAGGCTGTCCGGGCTGTCCGGCCGGAGTTTATAAAATCCTTCAAATGTCCGGGTTCTTGATTCCGTTGGAAACGCGCTCTGGAAGGTGGAGTTCGAGTCGAACCCCGGAACGTGTATACAGACAGACATACATACATACATACATACATACATACAGACATACAGACATACATACATACATACATACAGACATACAGACATACAGACATACAGACATACATACAGACATACATACAGACATACATACAGACATACATACATACATACAGACATACATACAGACATACAGACATACATACATACATACATACATACATACATACAGACAGACAGACAGACAGACAGACTACTGCTGCGGAAGGAAATACAATAAATTTTCAAAATGTCCATATTCCCACAGGAAAATAAATAAATAAAAAAAATAAAATAAATTCCCTACCTACCCATGTCTAGAACTGTCAACAAATCGGAAACCAACATTTATTTTTTTTAGGCCTTACTCTTTGTATATTATTAGTATGTACTTAAAACCGGGTATAATACAATAATGGTCTTTCAGTTCAGTTTGACCAAGAACAAAGCAAGAAAGAAAAGATAAATTTGAAAACAAAAACAGCTGTGTCCGTAGCAGGTGTGTAGCCGATAAGCCCGAATACTCCCACAGCAAACTCCCAAACTAAACTCCTCGCCCCTCACATACTGCTGCGATTCAAATGTTTTATTAAACGTCATATACTACACAAAATTTACTCTTGTGAGCTTTAAGCCATGTTGGAATGCTGTGACCTCCTCAAAAACAAACCTGGAGTTATGTTTTGTTTCATTCACACATGTTCGAGTAACAGTTTATTATTAGTCTGTCTACATCTCCAAAGCTCAAAATGCTCTGTTCCACCTTGTGATGTCATGAAGCAGTAGTTTTCTGATTAGCAGCTACCTTTTACACCTAGAGTTCAGTAGAGACTGGCAATTCCAGGGCTGGAATCATCCATATTGAAAGTGTATGGAGTTTAAAAACACAGTGGAGCACTTTCTGTATCACCACATGACGTCACAAGGTGGAACAGAGTGTTTCCTGTTTGAGAGAAGAATGCAAGATTTGTGAGTGCGAATGAAACAAAACACAACTCCAGGTATGTTTTAATGTGGAAACAACATTATAACTTAGATCTATAGTAATTGCGTTGTGATAGCGCTCTGAAGGGGGAGTGACTTAGTGCTGGGAGCAGAAACAGTGTGGACTCAAAAATGCACGAAAAATTAAACTGAAACTAACTAAACATTTTAATACACTGGTTTCGGTGAATATAGCATTTTCCAATAACAATAAAAGGCAACATGTTAATACTGCCTCTTTAATGGAAACTAAATTGCTATAAAAGTGGACTACTCTCACCACGTAAGGTCAAAGGTCTGCATCTTGGTCGCTGAACTCGGGCTCAGCATCTTGGTCCGTCGCCGAGCGCTGGAGACGGTCACCATGACGACACGACAGAGGACCACGGAGTTGACCTGCAGGCAAAAGACGTTGGTTTGAACAGGAGCAGAGAGTGCATTCATGACTGTACAACCTCTTAGCCTCAGGCAGCACTAAAGTTCAGCCACGTCTCTCTGTGTTCGTCGTGTACGTGAGTGAAGGACAGCCATTCAGAGTACAGTAACAATAGCGGAATTCAATAGTGACTGAAACGTTTGTAGTGGGGCCCCATTTTCATATGCAGAATAACAACAAAATAACAACCAACTTGGAAAAGCAGATTAGAGCCGGCCCATTTATTTGTGTCCTTTATAGTGGACATCGAGTTAACCGGGCGATCTTTTAATTGTTTTCACATTCCAGTTTGAGGCTGCGCTATGATTTAAAAAAATAAAAAATAAAATAAATAAATAATACATAAAAAATAAAAATAAACAAATACGTAAATAAATACTCCAAAAAACGACCAGCATAATATCTAAAAAAAATAATAATACAGAAAAAATAAGTATAAATATGTAAATAAATAAATAAAAAAATACATAATATATCAAAATAAATAAATACGTAAATACTCAAATAATAATTTTTTAATATATATATATATAAACAATAATACATACATAAATAAATAATACATAAAAAAAATAAATAAATAAATACGTAAATAAATACTCAAATGAAAAAAAAATACATACAAAATAAAAATAAATACGTAAATAAATACTCAAATAAAAAAAAATACATAGGCTAATATATAAAAAATAAATAAGAAATTAAAAGGGAGTCTAAGAACTTTTTGAGGTGACTGTAGAAGCTTGTCAGCGATGTTGGTCATCAAAAAAAAAAAGTTTTTGTTTGGTGTCAAATCCACACGTGAAGTTAACAACCTAAATGTCCCGACGTCCATTACAGAGGACACATTACAACATTATGAATAAAAATAAAATTAACAAAATGTAAATGCTAAGGTGTTCATTTACCTCCAAATAAAAAATTTAAATAATAATAATAATAATAATAATTTAGATACACTTTTTTTCTTCAGGTCCCAGGAGGTTAAAGTGCCTATGACAGGTTAATTAATTTAAGATTTTGCTAAGAAATGTACAATTTCTTTCCCAATTTGGCCATTTTTTTTTAGGTTTCAAATTTTACTTCCTGGTTGGAAATCATGACGACATGTTAGGGAATTCCATAACCGTTACCCACATATAAACAATAAAAATAAATAAATAATGCATTCTAATCAGACTGTATAAAGAAGAGGATGGAGAGAGTGTTCATCTCTAGTCAAATGAAGCTCAAAAGGCTAGCAGTTATGGAGCCATGTGAATATGGAGCCATGTTCCATATTAGGAACAGAAATTTATTTATGGACAAAATAGCAAAATTAAAAGACCGGGATCATGTAGAGTGGGTTAATACAAACATTTTAAGACCAAAATGATGCCGCTCCCTGCAGCAGTTACAGAGAGAGGAGTGACAGTTTTTCAGTATAAAGTCAACAGGAAACATAGTCAAAGAAGCCGTTAGCGCCCCCATGAACACTTCTATTTTGAACGTGGCGGCTGTCTGTCTGCATCTCCAAAGCTCTGATGCTCTATTCCACTTTGTGATGTCATGAAGTGTAGTTTTCAAGTTAAAAGCTACCTTCTTTACTTCAGTAGAAATTGGAAATTGCAGAGCTGAATTTATCCAAATGATTCTAGTGAAAGTGTGTGGAGTTTTGAACTTCCTGTATGGCCACATGACATCACAAACTAGAATGAATGTTTCTGTCTGAGAAAGAGCACAGCCTAACTATGCAGGTATGTTTGTGATGAGGAAACATTATAATTAATTATAATAAATCAGAAAATAACATAATATGGACCCTTTAAGTATACAGCCTATTGCTTAGTATCAAAATCAAGTTTGACATTTTTGTATCATGATAACACTATAATGTAAAACTATGTTGATTTCTACAACTGGAGCAAAGTCATTCTACTTGTTTTTCCAGAACTTAAAACAATGATAGGCCAATCAAATCTATTTATAGTGGCCAACAACATACCTATCTACTGACTTTCAGAGATGCAGAATTAAAACCATATTATTAAACAATGAAAGACTCTAATCTATCTTGTTTTGAAAAATAAAATGTTCCCAAAACCGAGTTCATAACAGATAAGGGTCATGTGATAGACACTATAATGGATGAATGCACCAAATACATTTATACATTTGTTAAAGGGTCTATGCTATTTTTGATCTACACTATAATGTTCTTTCCTCATCACATTTTTGCATTCATATTTTTAACTTTAATATTGTATATTTTGTGTACTTTTACTGTTGTATCTTATGCATAGACTTGTCACCTGTGGTTGTTTTAAATGCGCTTCATAAATACATTTGACATTGACATTGACAAAGGGGGACTGGAGGGTGTGTTCCAACTACAGGGGAATCCCACTGCTCAGCCTCCCCGCTAAGGTCTGTTCCAGGGTACTGGAGAGGAGAATCTGACTGATGGTCGAGCCTCAAATTCAGGAGGAACAGTGTGGTTTTCGTCGCAGCTCTATACTGTCCACTGGGTGATCGAGGGTTCATGGGAGTTTGCCCAACCAGTCCACATGTGCTTTGTGGATCTGAAGAAGGCATTCGACCCCGTCCCTTGTGGGGTCCTGTTGGGAGTGCTCTGGGAGTATGGGGTCCAGGGCTCTTTGGTAAGGGCTGTCCGGTCCCTGTATAACCGGAGCAGGAGCTATGTTTGCATTGCTGGTAGTAAGTCGGACCTGTTTCCGGTCAGGGCTGCGCTTTGTCACCGGTTCTGTTCATTATATTTATGGACAGAATTTCTAGGCGCAGTCAGGGGGCCGGAGGGGATCCGGTTTGGGGACCACAGGATCTCATCTCTGCTGTTTGCAGATGATGTTGTCCTGATTACTTCATCGGGCCGAGATCTCCAACTTACACTGGGGCAGTTTGTAGCCAAGTGTGAAGTGGCTGGGTTGAAAATCAGCTCCTCCAAATCCGAAGCCATGGTTCTTGCCTCAAGTGGAGGAGTTCAAGTATCTCGGGGTTTAGTTCACGAGTGAGAGGAGGATGGAGCGTGAGATTGACAGATGGATCGGTCGTTGTACCGGATCGTTGTGGTGAAGATGGAGCTGAGCCAAAAGACAAAGCTCTTGATTTACCATCAATCTACATTCCTACCCTCACCTATGGTCATGAGCTCTGGGTAATGACCAAAAGGACAAGATCGCGGCTACAAGCGACTGAAATGAGTTTCCTCTGCAGAGTGGCTGGGCGCACCCTTAGAGATAGGGTGAGGAGCTCAGTCACACGGGAGGAGCTCGGAGTAGAGCTGCTGCTCCTCCACGTAGAGAGCAGCCAGCTGAGTTGGCTCGGGCATCTGTTCCAGATGCCTCCTGGACGCCTCCCTCAGGAGGTGTTCCCGGCATGTCCCACCGGGAGGAGGCCCTGGGGAAGACCCAGGACATGCTGGAGGGACTATGTCTCTCAGCTGACCTGGGAACGCCCTGAGGTCCCCCCGGATGAGCTGGAGGAAGTGTCCGGGGTGAAGGAGGTCTGGGAGTCCTGTTTAGACTGTTGCCCCCACGACCCGGCCCCAGATAAGCGGAAGAAGATGGATGGATGGATTGAAAAAAAACCCTGCATATTAGGCTGAGTTCCATACACTGCCACAAGAATCATTTGGATAATTTTAGCCTTGGAACTAAAGATAAAGGGGAGCTGTTAACTTGAAAACTACTGCTTCATGACGTCACAAGGTGGAACAGAGCATTTGGAGATATGGAGATATTTGGAGATATGGTATGTTTTTGATGAGGTAACTGCATTATTATTATTATTATTACTTATTCGATTATTACTTCTTTTATTATTATTATTACTTATCTTTATGCCATTCTTGCCTGCATGCACTTTTCTTTCTTGTTCAAACTGTCCCTACCTGGAGCTACTGTGACAAGTAAATTTCTCCTGCGTGAGATCAATAAAGTCTTATCTTATCTTATTATTAACATGACTAGGACCTTTAATAAAGAACACACCTTTCTGCTTCTTTTGAACAGTACATTGTTCTGACTAAAATCCTAGAATACAGTGGACATAAATAAATACTGTTATCTCATATTACTCTGCCTCTACAAATGGTATCTAGGGTGCCTCACATCTCAAGGAGTTTTGACACTTCTGCCTATCAGGGTCTAATAAGAATGGAACGATATGCAAATCCAGTGCAAGAAGGAGCGCTACCGCAGATCCTTCATCCCCACCGCCATCACACTGTATAATTCTAATATATAGTCCAAACGTGCAATATTTTTTCCATACTCTGCTAGTTACTGTTTTTCTATTATTATTACTTATTTTATTATTATTTTATTTTGTTCTTGCCTGCATGCACTTTCTTTCTTGTTCAAACTGTCTCTGCCTGGAGCTACTGTGGCAAGTAATTTTCTCCTATGTGAGCTCAATAAAGTCTTATCTTATCTTATCTTATCTTATGGTACAATATTAACATGCACAATATTAATTTTAAGAGATGATATTTATTGTGATATTTTAGAGATTAAGATTAAGTCTTTATTTGCTCTCACACACAGTGACACACGGGAGAAATTTGACTTCTGCATTTGACCCATCCTTTTTGAGGAGCAGTGAGCAGCCATCTTTCGGCGCCCGGGGGGCATTACCGTGAAGGGTCTTGCCCAAGGACCCACACTGGCTTGCTCATGGGGGGATTTGTACTCAGGTCCCCCCGGGGAAAGTCAGTGGCTTACCAGTTGAGCTAACCAACCTCACATTTATTCAATTACAGGTGGTTTTATAGCTCAAAAATACCTAGAGAAACAGACATTTTGACTGTGAATGGTATTGCCTCTCCATAGATCTGACCTGTAACTTGGTCTGGTTTGGTCTCCCTGAAGATAGAAAGGTTTAATGCCATACTGTGAAAAAGTCTAGACAAAGCAATAACATCTCAATGAAGAAAGTATTTAACAGACCCTCCACCAGAAAAGTTACACAATGCACCTTTAAAGAAATGCTGCTTTTTCCTTTTAAACCCCCTTGAGGAGCTTTTGATACAATATTACTTTAATATTCCACTGTCTTCATTGAAAAGGACCAAAAGATCATGGTCTACATGTAGTTTTCTGTTGTTTTTTTGTTGTTGTTTTTGTTGTTAGTTTCAGCTCTGCACCATATCAATGAATTTAAGCAAAGAAACTTCTAATTCGATATACTGTGACAACCCTTGATTTATTGTGAGACTTTTGATGATACAATATCACCAGTGTTGTACCTGAACGCTTTCACTGAACGATAGTTCATGAACGCGTTCATATTTTGGGCAAACGTGAGCTGAACGCACTGTATTACTGCCTGATGAATGAACTGTGAACGAGTTCGTTCTGGTGTCTGTGAACGACCTGCGCTATCTCTTTAACTTCGTTCAATAGGGTCTCAGATTTCTGTAGTGTTCCAGGCGAAAACCTGCGGGAAAACAATTAATTTAACAACACCAGCGTCGTATCGCCGCACGCGTCATCGAAGCAAGACAGAATAGACCCCTTTACAGTTAGTAAACAAACGTGACGTCACTGGCATGCGCGCGCAGTTCCGAGGCAGAAAAACCATGGCGGAACATAGCGGATTATCGAATTATTGCAAATCATTGACTATTAACGATAGGGAGAGCTACATTCAAAAGCTCACGTTGAGCAACAGGGTTCAACTACCAGATCCTTATGCGATCACGGAGTGGCAGTACGATTGTAGCCAGATATCCACTGTTATTTAGTGGAGAAGCCCAGTGTATATACGAGAGAACGTGCGCTGGATCCCTACCAGTTTGCCGTATGTGGCCATGTACAGGAGGTAAAATACCACGATATCGATGGGGAGTTTCTCCGTAGTATCTTCCTTCCTACTATTCTCCGCTGCGGCGCCCGGGGGTGAGCAAAGCTCGCGGGGAAAAGAGAAAGCGTCCCCCCCTCAGCCGGGATACCGGGAGGAGGTGAACTAACAACCCGAAAGGAGGGGAAAAGCCAAAATAATCTAAAAAGTTCAAAGAAAAAACGAAAAAAACAAAACAAAAACAAAGACAGCCCTAGGGAGCTCACCACACATACGACCGTGTACAATGCTTGGGCTATCATCAACAAGCTACGTTCTGACCGCCAACTGCACTTGCGTTGCGGGGTAAGTAACATACTACGACTTAATTCACCAGTCACAGATGTGATCTCAGTCATGTCAAATGCCATTTATGATGGTCATGCGAAAACTTATCATGCATTTTAACAAAGTTATTCGTGTTCGTTTATATGTGTCTGTCGTAGAGGTTACCTGGTTAATATGCAGTGAGCTTTGCGTGTCCTGTGCTTGCTAGTTAATCAGCATGATTAAACACCATTGAACACCTGGGCACATTACCCTAAACAAGCAGCAGGTGTTCACTTGTGTGTATGTCACTTGAACGGTATGAACTATCATTTATTCCATCTGTTTCTCTTTATTTGAGTTCTTCTCTTCTATATCTTCGCTGGGGTTTTATGGCAGCAGTGGCTTTTTTTTTTGACGGAACTGTGTGCGCATTCAGTGATGACGTAGCTTTGAAACTGGTCTATAAAAAAGGCAGCATGGAGACATGGAGACGACTGTAGCAGGTAGGAGCAGCAAGGATTCGTCATATGAACATTTAAAAGAGCTCTATGACAAGGTCGGTGAGGAAGGGAATAACCTCACAATTATGTGCAAACTTTGTCCGCCAGCTTTCAAGAAGAAAATCCACCTTCGCCTCGAGTCTTTCCTGGCCGACCAGGAGACGGTCGTGGCGCACCGCCGCAGAGGAAGTGCGCTCGGCAGGGGCCGGTGACACCCGGGGAGAGGTCCCGTGAGGGGATCCTCCCGCACCGGGCGGCCGTCCGTTGCTCACCGAGTTGAATCCCCCGGGCGGACCGCGTGGACCCCACCCGTTTACCTCTAAACGGTTTCACGTCCTCTTTCAGGATCAACCCTATTTCCTACTTCAGCCTGGTTCATACCTCTGTTTGTGGTAGCAGAATGTTCAGTATGCCACTGTCCTGTTTTTCTTTAATAATAAAAAAAAGACCATCCAAGCAAGTAGCAAGTTTTCCCTCATGTTTTTTGAGAATATACTGTAGGGGTGAGAGTTGCACCTGCTACTAGTGTGGACTGAACAGACAGCAACAATGGGGAAATCCTGTTGCCTAAATGTTATTGTGACCCTGGTTGGATAAGGATGCGAAATTGGATATGAAGATGGAATCTAACACATGGTTTGATTGTTAAAACTGATATAATAATTGCTGTCTGTGGTTCTATATGGGCTTTGGCAATGATATTGAAAAATAATAGCTCGCAACAATGTATTGGGGGAAAAAAAAGAACTATGAACTAGTTCATTTTTTGGAACTATGAACGAACTACTAACTATAAACAATTATGAACTATGAACGAACTAGTTCATTTTGAAATGTGTGAACTGAACTTTGAACTAGTTCATGTAGAAAATGAACTTTCCCAACATTGAATATCACTATATGTCGGTTATTGTTTGTCCCTAGGGCCAAACCTTCACCGTTTACATTTCAGTGCATAAACTGTCCTTATTGAATTAACTCCTGATTCTCAGCTTGACCATACATTACACCCCAACTCACGCAATTGTATGAAAGCTAAAATTTCCATTAGCAGACTTTTGTTTAGATGCACGAATACATCTATTTTTCAGATAAACATTCAATTAACTGGACAGACTTTAGACAAAATATAGTATAACAACAATTTAAAAATGAAGGGTCTGTTGATTTGTGAGTCTGCTCTTTCACTGGCGTTATTTTTCAGCCTGGCTTGATTAGATGTGGTTTGAATACCTGCACAAATTAGACATTGCAGCTCCTCTATTGAAAAACGCTGTCGGGGTGAAGCTCTCAGTCACCGCTGTGCCAAAACCAACACAATAATAACCAAATTATCAGTTCAATTTAGTCTTCATATCCGTCCTTGAGAATTTTAGATGTTTTAAAAGCTAAATAACAATAGCTGACTAATACAATTCCACGTGAACAATTCCAAAGGTTACTGACACACACACACATACCGCTAGGACAAAAACTACGGGTCCCACAAAGGCCCAAATAGTGTCGTTCTTCACATTGAGCCAGCAGTGTTCCTCCGCCTTGTACTCGTCCACTGATACAGCCAGTGTGACGCCCACGATCAAAACAGGAAGTCCTGCAAAGGGAGAGGAAAGGTCAGTAAAAAGTAGTTCTCAAACTGAGGTGTTTGACAAGTAGGGCTGGGCGAAATGACAAAAAATAACAATAAAAAATAAACATTGATTCAAGTCAACCTCTTGATTAAAAAGACCCAAGCTGACAATTAGACATGACTGAATCTCAGTTGAAAAAATGTGTTAAAAATGTCATTGGCCAGCCCTATTGATTAATTTTTTCAAAGATAATTCACTCCATGCTCAGTGATGGTAAGATATCAGATTCACTGCTCAGAATCAAAGACATTTATTGTGCAGCGTTCCTGTGCCTTTTAACCTTACAGTGTTGTGTTTTTTAGTTGATTGTACATACTTATTATTATTATTATTATTATTATTATTATTATTATTATTATTATTATTAATCTTAATTCTGATGCATGCTCATATTTTCCTACTGTTTCTGAAACTTGCATTGTGACACTGCAATTTCCCCAATGTGGGACAAATAAAGGATTATCTTATCTTATCTTATCTTATATTGCTTTAACCCAGTGCTTCTCAATTATTTTCTGTGACGCCCCCCCTAGGAAGAAGAAAAAATTTCACGCCCCCCTTCCTGCGCGCGACTATAAATAGTATTATTCGTCTAGAAAATTTTTATTAGAACACCATTGTATCCTTTTATTAACATTATAAACAAAAAGAAAGAAAGAAACTTACAACAAAGACTGCACTGAGGACTCAAATATTAATGTGTTTTTAATGCAGCTTTGCGCACATTTGTTTACGTTTTACAGAAATGAAACTTAAAACCACCTCATTTGCATAAGCTAAAAGCACTGAAAAAAAAAACGCTCTCTCCTTGTGCCACTGATGCGTCAGCTTCTGTCGGACTAAAGGACACGACTCAGTGGAATATACGTGTTTTTTCTGTGACAGAGGATGTTCTGTTAATGGTGAGACTGTGCGTAAATCGCATGTGAGAACGCCACTGCCAACTACTGTTGTTGATGTGCAATTACACTTAGTTCTAGTACAGTACAGCAAAAAAACATGTTTCCCAGGGTCATACGCGCCCCCCCTGGCATCACGCCACGCCCCCCCAGGGGGGCCCGCCCCACTATTTGAGAAGCACTGCTTTAACCAGAGCTGCTCTGGGGTAGACTGACAGAAGTGAGGCGGCCAATCTGCAACACCGACTCTCACCGACCACCACCAAACTCATTAATACACCGGCAAGGTTGGGTAAGTGCCTTGCTTAAAGAGGAGGTATTACACTTCGATATGGTATCAGCTCCTAACACATCACATATTAAGGTCAGCATGTTACCTTTTATTGTTTTGTTTCGCGTTTCATTTTTGATGCTCTGAGTTCCTGCTCCCTTTGCTCTCCCTTCAGAGTGCTATCACCTTACAATGAGTGTGTGTTCCACTAATTAAACTACGGCACATCGCATCGGGTTTGTGAAGTTGTTGTGTATTATTTTGTATCATGCTTTTATATATTTATGGAGCATTGTAATGTGGGATAGGAGCATGGATGACGTAGGCTGTGGGCTGAGTATTGGAAAGAACTGCAGCTGACCGTAAGGAAGTTTCGAATAGGGCATGGGAGTCATTGCTGAATTACTGAAACATGCAACATGGGTGACATCTGAAACCTCTCCCGATATGTTTAGATGAGTGCTATAACAGCAAGCTCCAAAAAATCGATTTCCAGGGATGAGTCACGCCCCCCCTCCCCCGAAATTTTTTTTCACCCCCGTTGGTACGCCCCTGTGATACACACTGTTGCGAAAGACCTCGTGGTGCGCGTGGTTATGTGCGGCGTCTGCCCGCGGCTCACATGGGCTCGCGCAGTAGATTTTTAATATGAGACGCGTACTTTTGTTTCTGAATACGGGACATTTCCATTTTTCAAGGGACGGTTGGTGACACTAAACACAACTATATGTATATATACACCCAACATCTTTATCAAAAAAAACAAAACAAAACATGCGGCAGAAAAAAAAGCGGCGATCCGCTAAAAGGCGGAACTCTTTCATCCCTGATTTCAGACAAAGAAACAGTATGTGAGGGCACACTTTATCACTGCCTATGGAACTGTCCTAAAATTAGGGAATTTTGGGAAGAGGTAATAAAACGAGTATCTGACATTAGCTCAACCAGATTGCCTGTCTGTCCTAAATTGTTCATTCTTGGACTTGTCCCAACAGATTCAACATTGTCTAGTGCAGATAAAAAGATGATCTATATGTGCTCACTACAAGCTAAACACTGTATAGCCATCTCATGGAAAGCCATGGAAGCACCTTCTATTAATGTCTGGTTCAAGAGCCTTTCCAACACTTTAGCCTTGGAAAAGCTGACGTATGCTAAAAAGGGGAAGTTTCAGAGTTTCTACAAAGTATGGGGCCGATTCACAGACTACTTAAAAAGCCAGCAGGATGAACAGGATGCATAGGCTGTTTTTGTGTGTGTGTGTGTGTGTGTGTGTGATTATATTGTAAGAGGGTTTTTTGGTTTTGGTTTTGTTGGGGGGGGGGGGGGTTGTTTTGTTTTGGTTTTTTTTTTTTTTTTTTTTTTCTTTCTCTCTCTCTATTATTTATTTATTTAATTTTTTTTCTTTTTTTCTTTCTTTTTTCTCTCATTCCTTTCTCTTCCTCTGTCTCTTTTTTCAGGTTGTTCTGTTCCTGTTTATAAAAAAAAATAAAAATGTATTTTCCTTCTATGCTACTGAATATGTATATGGATGATTTTATATTGTCAAAGTTAGAAATACTAATAAACAAATTATTTAAAAAAAAAGAAAAAGAAACAGTATGCACTAGGTCAGAGTGGGATTCAGACCCCCAACCTTCTCATTAATGGAAGCAACCGGTGATTAATTACTCAATGAACTGCAGAAAGCAAAAATGTGCATACAATAAAATATAAAGAGATAAAATTATCTATTTAAAAAGGACAATGTTTAAGTTAACTATAGAATTAGAATAAAATGCAAATGATCAGTGCAATTACAAGGTATATACAATATACTATATATAATAATATACTATCGTGTACTATCTGAGGTAGTCCTGATTTAGACCTTCTTATACCCATGCTCTGATTTCCAACTTATTCAGCCTGATTAACTTATTATTTAAACTTTATTTCAACTTAAGTCTGATTTAGAAATGCAGCTTGCCTCATGGACAATCATAATGTTCAGATTTTGACCCAAAGTCCTGGTTCAGATCATATCTGGTTCATTAAAGATGTGACATAAGAAACCATAGCGCTGCAGGTGGTGTGAACAATTCAACACTAACTCATGTTTGAAAGACATATTTATGGGACAAGGACTTCTCAGTTGTATATTTAGTCTCATTGGGGCGTATTTAGTCTGGGGACACTTGGTGCGCCTGTCCTGGTCTGAACTGGAGGCACCTGAATACATGTATTTGTAAAGCTCATCACAAACAGTGCTCTCTGCTTTGCTAACACGCAGAGCCCCAGCTGCAGTATGTTTTGGTAAAGGCTAAAGTGGGTTATGGTGTGAGATGTGGTGAGAAAACATCACATTGCTGCTAATATAAATAACATATAAGACATAGCTAAAGCATCAGATAGCTAGATTATAAAGCGTACACCTGCAGGCAGTGTAAACTAAAACATGGTTATGTAATAACTGGGAGAGGAAGCGCATGGTTTTGAGGTTAAGTTCATTCACTCAAAGTTCATTTCAATTTGATAAAAAGCTGTTTGTATAACCGTCAAAGACACAATATCTGAATGATTGTCCCTGAATTGATTTTGAAA
The DNA here is from genome assembly GCA_036785185.1 of Paratrypauchen microcephalus. NCBI lineage: Eukaryota > Metazoa > Chordata > Actinopteri > Gobiiformes > Gobiidae > Paratrypauchen > Paratrypauchen microcephalus. Next base: position 332,679 of record JAVJIX010000223.1, on the reverse strand, counting down.
TGATTAGCAGCGGTGTACAGTAGAATCTGTATGAGGGAGTAACTGAAAGGCAGGGTTTTCATGAGCATTACAGTTTGATTAAAGTTCCTATACTTGTGAGCTTTTAGCCATGTTATCAAAAACATACCTGGAGTTATGTTTTGTTTAATTTAAACATGTTTGAGTAGCTCTTTATTATTAGTCTGTTCCACCTTGTGATGTCATGAAGCGGCAGTTTTCAAGTTAACAGCTATTGTCACCTTTACTTTGGTAGAGATGGTCAATTCCAGGGTTGAAATTATCCAAATTATTCTATTGAAGGTGTGTGGAGTTTAAAAGTAAAGTGGAGCACGTCCTGTATGACATGACATCACCAGGTGCAGCAGAGTGTTTTCAGTTTGAATTTTTTGTGTGAATGAAACCAAACACAACTCCAGGTATGTTAGTGACAAGAACACAATATTATATCAGATAAGAAAATAGTATAATATGAGCCCTTTAAAGGAAAAGTAACGTTATTTTACAATCTGAGCCTTCTTTCGGTAATAAAACAAGTCGTTTGACTCACCCATAGCACTTTCTTGTCATTTGGAGCTGTTTGGTGAAAGTTATGTTGTAGCGTATCTGTTAGCCTGAGTACTCGGGGCATTACTTTGCGGTCTCCAAATAACACAAACTTTAGCACTTTTCAAATCATAGAAGCCCGATGTCTTAATGTAAGATTTCGTTTGAAGCAAAAGTGGCCTGTAATCCGAGATTTATCCATAGTTTTCAGCTTTGCGTTTCATGTTTGGGTCCCGGGAGCTGAGAGCACAGTCCGCGCATGCGCACTGGCGTCCTCATCTACTCGAAACTATGGCTAAATCTCGGATTACAGGCCACTTTTGCTTCAAACGAAATCTTACATTAAGACATCGGGCTTCTATGATTTGAAAAGTGCTAAAGTTTGTGTTATTTGGACACCGCAAAGTAATGCCCCGAGCATATGATACGAGCCCCATGTTAACAGATACGGGATCATTAGTAGAACAGAACGGCTCAACATAAGTTCTGCGATACTGCTCCAATTGACAGCAAACTGCTATGGGTGAGTAAAACTACTTGTTTTATTGCCGAAAGAAGGCTCAGATTGTAAAAAAACGTTAATTTGCCTTTAAGTCGTTTGATATATAATATAAATAAACTAAGTGCAGTCATGTGATCTCACCCCAGCCAATGACGTAGTAGACCTTCATTCTTCTGTCCTCGCTGATGTTGACAGAGACCACTTTACTCCAGAGCAGCAGCCCCTCCACCAGCATCCATGAGAAAGAAGCCATGTAGAAGAGGTGGAGCAGGGCGGTCACCAGGAAGCACACCACCTGGACAGGAGAGAAAATGGGTCTGATATCTAGAAAAACAATGCATACGATTTCACACAGGTATGCATTAGGGAAAAACAAAAAACAAAAAAAAAACTGAGCCAAAAGAATATAACAAAATCTTTGCCCAAGCAACATAAATACAGAGAGTTGAGTTGGGAAAGGAATGCAACAAAAACATACACTGCCTGACAAAAGTATTAGGATGATGGCATAATTTGTGATGCTGGGGTACTGAGCCAACTTTTCAATGTATCGAGCATTATTTAAATGTGGTGTACTTAATACTATTTCATCACATTTATTTAATTATATTATCACATGTTCTCATATTTTCAGATCATTGTGCGCAAATCCATTTGTGGACGAATATTACTCATGTTTTCATAGCATCCTTTCATTATGAAAAAAATAGTTTGAACATCCATCCATCCATCCATTTTCTTCCGCTTATCCGGGGCCGGGTCGCGGGGGCAACAGTCTAAGCAGGGACTCCCAGACTTCCTTCACCCCGGACACTTCCTCCAGCTCCTCCGGGGGGACCCCAAGGCGTTCCCAGGCCAGCCGGGAGACATAGTCCCTCCAGCGGGTCCTGGGTCTTCCCTGGGGCCTCCTCCCGGTGGGACATGCCCGGAACACCTCCTGGGGGAGGCGTCCAGGAGGCGTCCGAAACAGATGCCCGAGCCACCTCAGCTGGCTCCTCTCCACGTGGAGAAGCAGCGGCTCTAGTCCGAGCGCCTCCCGTGTAGTTTGAACACTCAATTAATAATATTTTAAAATCAACTCATATCATAGAGTTCTCGAATCACCATATGCATGACTGAATGGACAGATGGAATTTGTAAAGCTGTGATTAAGGCCAAAGGTGGTTATTTTGATGAAAAAGCTATTTAACTTGATATTGTTACATTTTTGCAATAATATATGCCTGTGAGTGCGGCGAACCGCCCCACTAGCCTCGGCCTCGGTGTTTGTTGAAGTTTCTTTCCGACGCGTCACGTAATGTAAATAAAGAGTCTTGAATCAAAAGGTTTGTCTTTTCTATCTTTACTAAAGTGAAGGTCATACAGAGTGGATACAAATAAGGTGAATAAAGAGGGAGATGGAAAGATGAATTTCTGAGGCTTGTGGTTTTCCTATGCGTGTTGTGTTAGGCTCTGTATGTGTTGTGATGTCCTTCTTGACGTCCGTATGTGCCTTGTAGCGGTGCGTATCCCGTCTGTCACCCGGGACACGTCCGATGTTACACTCTTATTGCGCGGCGTTACATGACGACCACATGACGTCCTCATGTGCTACTTAAACGTCGTTCTTGACTTCCCTACGTGACGTTTCACGTGACCTCCTTGTTATGTGACGTCCCCCGTTGTTACGTGACGTCCTCACGTGACGTTTCACGTGACCTCCTTGTTACGTGACGTCCCACGTTGTTACGTGACGGTCAAAAGACTGTGTAGCTTCTGTGGTCCAGGACGTCCTAATACCCCGTCATCTCGGCTCATCCGATACTCTATGGTCTCGGGGTATCCTCCTGGCCACCAGACCGCGGCTTCTTATCCACACTACCTACGTAGCGTAGTCGTTTCCCCTTGTGTGTGTATATGTGTCTTGGTGTGGTGTCTTCCGTGTCCTCTGTCTTCTGTGTGTGGAGATGTGTGCTGTGAGTGGTTATATACCAGATAGCATCAAAGATAAAAGATCAAAGAACAAGGGATCAAAGTGGACCAATCAGGATGCATTTCCTGAACATCAAGGCGGGACAGGAAGCCATCTTGAGAACAGAAAACAGAAACAAAAACAAAATGGCTCCCGCACCCACAGAATGCACGAAACGGCTCCTACAATGCCTTTACACATGATGAAATTTGCTTTAACATATAAATAAATTGATTTGTTGTCATTACCAATACGTCTTGTTATCATTATTTATGAAAGTTCAGAAATACACAATCGTCCTGATACTTTTGTCAGGGAGTGTATGTTAAACTGATTCTTCTTTTAGTTATATTAAAACGGAAATGTGATGTATTTAAGCAAATTCTAGAGTAGGGTCTGTGCATGTCCCCATGAAGATGTTGGAATGTTCCACAGTACAGCATGAAAACAGGTGATGCCGTCAGGCCAAGTTACAGATCAGATCTGTGGCAAATACTTGGCATTTAAAAAGTGGAGTTAATATGATTAACTGAGATTCAGGAGGACCACGCCTCAACCACCTTCTTCTCCTCACCAGCAAACCACAGCTCACCGTAACCACATCTTTAAAGGAGAATAAACATTTTTTTACAATCTGAGCCTTATTTCTGTAATAAAACAAGTTGTTTTACTCACCCAAAGCACTGATGTGAGTTCTCGGGGCACATGTTTGCAGTCTCCAAATAACACAAACTTTAGCACTTTTCAAATCATAGAAGCTCGATGTCTTAGTCTACGCTTTCGTTTGAGTCAAAAGTGGCCTGTATTCCAAGATTTAGCCATAGTTTCGAGTCGATGAGGAGGCCAGTGCACATGTGTGGAGGCACAGCTTATTTTACTCTCAGCTCCCGGGACGCAAACATGAAACGCAAAGCTGTAAATTATTGATAAATCTCAGATTACAGGCCACTTTTGACTCAAACGAAAGCGTAGACTAAGACATTGAGCTTCTATGATTTGAAAAGTGCTAAAGTTTGTGTTATTTGGAGACCGCTCAGAGCATATATTACATGCTTGGGCATATATTATATGCCCCGAGAACTCGCATTACGGATATCGCTAATCTAAAACATCTCTGGAAGTGCTCCATATGACTCAAAGTGCTATGGGTGAGTAAAACAACTTGTTTTATTACCGAAATAAGGCTCAGATTGTAAAAAACGTTAATTCTCCTTTAATTTCCCGGAAGCTATTTGTAGCTGCTTATCTCATCATCCCAGTTTGTCTCGGTTAACTCGACCTCTCCCTCCCACCCCCTATCTCCTTTGTCTTTCAGCCATAAGACATCTCCGAAAGGGGGGTCAACCCAGCCATCTCTACCTCATTCATCCAGACATCCATCATAATAAATATCTTCATCGCATTACGTTGTTGGCGTGGTCCTTGCTAGTGAAATGTAAGATAGATTTTTCAATACATAGAATGTTGCCATGTCTGAAATGTTCCATAGTATTAGTCTGATGGCGTCAGCTGCTTGCTTTCTTGAAGATGTATAAGTTTAAAGGTCCCATGGCATGAAATTTTCACTTTCTGAGGTTTTTGGACGTTAATGTGAGCTCCCCTACCCTGCTTTAGCCCCCCCCCCCCCCCCCATGGCTAAAAGTTGCGAAATGCCTAAACTGAGCATTTGCGATCCTTTTCTGCGTTACACAAAACCAGTGTTGAAACGGGCGAGTTCGGACAAGGCACCTTTTTGACGTCAGATCGGCAAATGCAGCTCCAGCCCCTCCCTCTGTCTCCGCTCAGCGTCCGTTTTTTTATTTGCCTGGAGACACGTCCGAGTGTTTCTAGGCTCGCAAGTCCCTTACCCGACCCTCTGGACCTCTGAAATACCAGTGGTTTAATTTTATTTTCTGTGTAAATATGCTTTTTTTCATTGCAAAGTCTCCCATCTGTCTTCCTGTGTTAAACACGGAAGTGAGCAGACAGCGGTGCAGAGCTGCGCTTCCAGCGGGGGAAACCCGCCCCCCCGCTCCTTAGCCAATCTCTCTGTCCTTCTCATTTGCATTGAAGCAGCAACACCCAGAATAAAGCATTTTAGACCCATATCTAGCCTCATGAAGACTGTCAGAGTCATATCTCATGCAGTGAGTGTTGATTTTGAAGAAGGATTCATTTACAGTATTAGGGAACCATTAAGGAGC